>CANJKZ010001148.1:755000-1355000 GCA_947471745.1 Closterium sp. Naga37s-1
CTCTCTCTCTCTCTCTCTCTCTCTCTCTCTCTCTCTAATGGTCGTTGTATTGATATAGCAGCAAGGTACAAGCATGCAGAGTATGGATGTAACAAACAAAGCACCAATTCCTACTCACGATTCCCCCAAAGCTCCAAGAAGGGCTCTACCACCGCAAAACAGTCCCCTAGGTGTAACTCTTGACCGATACCCCGTACAGGCGGGTTCTCTGCTGCTGCCGCCTCGCCCAACTTGAGTAGAAGACCCATTGATTGGGCCCTCTGAAGGGCCACTGACCATCGCTGCCGAAACTGGTGCAGAAACTTGGCGGCATAAAAGGATTTAGAGTCGGCGTTGAAATGGCGCCGAGCCGCTGTGTCCGCTAGTAGCTTTAGGAAGACTGGTACTTCCGCGCATGGGCAGCCATAGGTGTCTACTGCCAGTGGGAAAAAGCCAACCGTCTCCGGCCGGTTGGCATAATGCTTGATCTTCTTATCCGCTTGTTCCCGTGCCGCCCATCCCCTGCCTTTCTGCGCCTCTGGGTCCCTTGTGCTTATGGGATCTGTGATGGTGACATCACAAACGTAAACCGCCCCACTGCTTCTATCTGTCAAGGTGAAGTCGGCGGTTTGTTCCTCGATAGGGCAGTGGACAGCCGCCTCGCCGTGAACTATGAATCATGCGTGCTGCACCATGCTAATGCACGCATCCCGTAGCTCGTTGTGAGTGTTAATGCGATGCTTGCCCATGCCGCAGCGGAGGAGATGGTTTGGCAGGCGGGGATCAGTGATAGCTGTCTGGTCTGCGCTGTCGCAGTTCTTAGGGGTTGAAAAAGGGAGGGCCAGGCGAAAGCGAACGGCGTTGGCGAAGTGTACGGGGCCTATCCGTCTCGTGGCTTCAATGGGGATCGCGGTCAGCCAATCACCGGTGCCATATCCAGTCAGCGAGAACATCCGCTGCGTGTGGCCTGAGAGTGGGTTCAGCCGCATGCGCCTGGTTGCCTGGACATGCACGGCGTATCTGCTTCCGTGCACCTTTAGCCCGAGCACGTGTTGTAGCCTAATATACGATCGCTCCAGTCGCTCTTTCTCCAGGATCTCGCGCGCGTCTATCGGCAGGGCCGCTTCGCACTCCGGGTCGGTGTGTTGTCATCCCTTGGCAGTAGCATATGGTTCCGAGTGGTCATCAAAGCGTTCTCTGGTTCTAGCGCCAGGGAGGACAGGAATAGCGCCGCTTGGGTGAAACCGTAGACTCCTTCTATGAGCGGGTCTGTAATGCCTATGCCGCCTAGCGACGTGGGCAGCGACGCCTGTTCCCACACACGCGCTTGCTCGGTGCGACACGTTGGCAGGCGGATGTCGCATGAGGTGAGTAAAGGTAACGAGCAGGTCCCGACCCCACTGGTTCCAGGTGTCACGGGGGAGTAGGTGGAGCGGTGTCGTTCTAATGAGGTAGGCTACTCGTCTGGAGATGCATCGCGTGAGGAGCACTGCGGCTACCTGGGGGTCAGCACGTTCTATAAGCGGTAACGGCTTTGCCATCTCGTCTAGCTGTCCCAATAGGAGCTTGGCTGCTCCAGCGTCCGTCCCCACGCAGCTACCCAGAAGCCGTACTCTGTCCTTAGAAAACGGCACTCCGGGCGGGAGTTGTGCTGGTGTGACTGTGGTTGAGCTCCAGGCCGCGCATTTCTGCGGATTATGCGTCAGGCCCAGATGTGCTAGCTTGGCTGTGAAAGCTGCTACAGTGCACGATGTGTCACCCAGGAAGGTCACGTCGTCCGCATACGCCAAGCAAAGCACGTCCGGGAGTGCCTCTGCAATCTCACAGAGCGCGGGGTGTATCCCTGCTGCAAACAGTAACGGGCCTAGGGGGTCCCCCTGCCGAACGCCCCGTTCACTTTGCAGCGGTTCGCAGTTGAAATTGGCGAGTAGTTGCGACGGGTTACCATAGGTCAGTTTCACAAACGGCTGCAGAGGCGAGAGTCCGGGCTCTTGTAACGCAGTAGCGATGGCATGTCGCGAAATGCTGTTGAATGCGTTTGAAATATCGGCTTGCAGGACCAGGCTGTCGGGACGAGCATCCAAGAATTCCCTGGCTGCGTGGATTACCGCCTCTGCTCCACCTGGCACTGCCACGCCGTACTGATTTGGCAGGATATGTTCGCGGGCAGCTTCACCCATGGCTATCAGGGCTGCCTTGGCTGTCAGCCTTGTCAAACATTCGCCTATCGCGATTGGCCGGGCTCCTCCCCCAGGTTTGGCCAGAGCTATGAGCCATGACGCAGTCAGAATTTTTGCGACCGGGCCCGGCAAATTTCCTCCTAACATGGTATTGACCAAGGCGTGCAGATGGTTAGGAGAGCACACTAGCGCTGAAATGAATAATGAGGTTCTAGGAGAAGATCCTAGGGCCTTTATACTAGGCTGGAGAGGGCTGGAGAGGCTAAGGACTAAGCCTCTCTCTCTCTCTCCTCTCTCTGCCGCTCGGTTAGGAGAGCACACGAGCGCTGAAATGAATAATCAGGTTCTAGGAGAAGATCCTAGGGCCTTTATACTAGGCTGGAGAGGGCTGGAGAGGCTAAGGACTAAGCCTCTCTCTCTCTCTCTCTCTCTCTCTCTCTCTCTCTCTCTCTCTCTCTCTCTCTCTCTCTCTCTCTCTCTCTCTCTCGTTCTCTCTCTCTTGTTCTCTCTCTCTCGTTCTCTCTCTCTCTCATTCTCGCTCTCTCGTTCTCTCACTCTCGTTCCCTCTCTCTCTCTCGTTCTCTCACTCTCGTTCTCTCTCTCTCTCTCGTTCTCTCTCTCTCTCGTTCTCTCTCTCTCTCTTTCTCTCTCTCTCGTTCTCTCTCTCTCGTTCTCTCTCTCGTTCTCTCTCTCTCGTTCTCTCTCTCTCTCTCGTTCTCTCATTCTCTCTTTCTCTCTCTCTCATTCTGTCTCTCTAGTTCTCTCTCTCTCTCTCTCTCTCTCTCTCTCTCTCTCTCTCTCTCTCTCTCTCTCTCTCTCTCTCTCTCTTTCTCCCTCTCTCGTTCTCTCTCTCTCGTTCTCTCTCTCTCGTTCTCTATCTCTCGTTCTCTCTCTCTCTCGTTCTCGCTCTCTCGTTCTCTCACTCTCGTTCCCTCTCTCTCTCTCGTTCTCTCACTCTCGTTCTCTCGCTCTCTCTCTCGTTCTCTCTCTCTCTCGTTCTCTCTCTCTCTCTCTTTCTCTCTCTCTCGTTCTCTCTCTCTCTCGTTCTCTCTCTCGTTCTCTCTCTCTCGTTCTCTCTCTCTCTCGTTCTCTCTCTCTCTCTCGTTCTCTCTCTCATTCTCTCTCTCTTGTTCTCTCTCTCTCTCTCTCTCTCTCTCTCTCTCTCTCTCTCTCTCTCTCTCTCTCTCTCTCTCTCTTTCTCCCTCTCTCGTTCTCTCTCTCTCGTTCTCTCTCTGTCGTTCTTTCTCTCGTTCTTCCATTCTGTTGCGTGTATTAATCTTCTGTTTTTCATCGCACCTTATTCACATAGTTTCGTATTTAACCACTTGTTGTGCTGATTTTGTCTCCTTCCGCTTCCCTAAATCACCGATGTTATTAGTATGTTGTTCATTCCGGTTCATTCCATTCGTTCATATGTTACATTTTCTTTGACATCCGTTATCTTTTCCGTCACGACCTTCCTTCGCCTTCACTTCACTTTAATTTCCTAGTTGTTTTTATTGGTTGTCTCATAATCTATCTCCCCCTTTTGCCCATTCTGTTTCCCATTTCTCTCTCTGTTTTCTCTCCAGAGGCTTTCCTGTATCCTTCAAGAAGTCAACTTAAATTTAGAATATGAAAAGATAACAGTTATTGATGGTCTCTATGATAATTGTTTTGTTTTTATATTTTCTTTGCATGCTTTCTGTTTGTTTCGTTCGAGTTTTGAGGTTTGTGTGCGTGCGTATGTGTGTGATTATGTTTGTATGTTTGTATGTGTGTGTGAGCATCTATATCTATCTATGATTGCATCAACAATGCATGTCTGTGGGATTAAAAAAAAAGGATTAGGTCTATCATTTCATTAAAAGTTCAGTGGCGCGCCTGTCGGGAGCCCACTTGAGCTGTATTTGATAGAGTTAATCCATTTTTTAAAGTTCACTGATTGTGTTGTTTCATGTGATTGCTGACTGTTCAAAACTTATGCTATTAAATTCCCCCCCATGCTAGGCAGGGGATGCGGTAGCATAGTTTTTGGGTCGTTAGCTGTCACACATTTATATCATGTACTGGTATGCGTGCATTTCAACATCAAACATTATGCATACTGTGTCAAAAGTAGCAGTAGAAAGTTTAGAACAAGAAAGAGGAGTTTCACTAGCAGCAGTTGGGATACAAATAGCTAACCCTAACTGGGCTGTACTCGCTATAGAGCACCCCACTGCAGGCTAGATAATATAACATTCTGACACACCCCCATAGCCAAAGTGGGGTGTAATCAGCACAATGAGCAGGCATAGCAGTAGTTCACAATTATAAGCAAAGCTAGTGGTAGTCACAGCGGGCAAGTGAGGAGGAGGAGGAGGGACCGTGAGAGGAGAGAAGATGGGAGACGACGGCTGAAGCTGCAGACACACGGGCAACAGGAGCGGCTGGCACAGTGGCTACCGGGACAGCGCCCCGGACTACTGGAGTAACTGGCTCGGCGGCTACGAGGAGCGACAGGAGCAACGGACCCACGGGCGACAGGCGCAGCAGGCTCTCTGGGCTACCAGGACAGCGCCCCGGACTACAGGTGCTGCGGACGACAAGACGGCAGCCTCCTCTCAGCCTCCCCAAACAGTCCCACCCCCCTGACACACACCCCCTGCAGAAACCCTAGCTTCACTTCCACGTCACCCCCCAAGCTCCACTCCCCGCGGATCCCACACCTCCACCCCCCTCAGCAGTTGCAGCAGTGGGAGACGAACAAGGAGGAGGGGAACACCACACCCCCGTGCTTGCCACCCCACACCCCCCACCACCGCAGAACGGACGGCGGCACGGGAGGAATGGGCAGCGCGGGAGGGGGGGGGGGGGGGGGGGGGAACGGGATAGGAGGGGCCGCGCGCTCCTCCCCAAGGCGCCACGACGAATGACGGGAGGGGGGGACACGCGGCCCCCCAGGGCGCCGTGACGGGCGACGGGAGGGGCGACGCGCGGCCCCCCAGGGCGCCTCGACGAGTGACTGGAGGGGGGGGGACGCGCGGCCCCCCAGGGCGCCGCGACGGGCGACGGGAGGGGGGGGGGGGGGGGGGGGGGGGGGGGGACGCGCTGGCCCTCAGGGCGCCCCGACGGGCGACGGGCAGGGCGACGCGCGGCCCCCCTGGGCTCTGCGACGGGCGACGGGATGGCGAAAGGGGGGCGCGCGCGGGTCCCTCAAGGCAGCGCGACGGACAGGGCGGGGGCTCCGCGCGGGTCCCCCACGGTAGGAAACCGCCGCGCGCCTCGGGGCACACGGCGGGCAGAAAACCGCCGCGCGCCCCGAGCGCGCGGCGGGATGAAAAAACGCTGCGCGCTCCTGGCGCGCGGCAGGAACAAAGGGTCACGCGCCCGGGGCGAGCGACAGCAGTAGAGCAGCGGAAGCAGTTAGGTGGTGGGCCCACCCACAGGATCGACCCAAGGGGATCGACCTGCTCTGAAACCATGTCAAAAGTAGCAGTAGAAAGTTTAGAACAAGAAAGAGGAGTTTCACTAGCAGCAGTTGGGATACAAATAGCTAACCCTAACTGGGCTGTACTCGCTATAGAGCACCCCACTGCAGGCCAGATAATATTGTTGACCAGTATATGGGATCTAGAAACTCTAAGCACGCCTTTAATACACACTAGTTAGTCCCCACGGGGTCACCTCCAAGGGGCCTCGGGTGCCTGGCAAAGCCAGCCCCTAACCAAGGGTCCGTGTTTGTCGAGGGACGTACCAAGTGTAAATCCAGTCACGTGCACTAGAACGCTCCCAAGCTCGTTTGCGCAGCGTTGACGACGAATTGGCTCGTATGCAGAATCAGCTCTTCACGTCAATACGATGATAGAGCAATATTCATTCACAAAGTGTTGATTACAACTTCGCACAAGCACACATATATATTTTGCCTAACACACATGCAAAGGAAAATAGCAGACAGTTGATAAACTGCATTTCTAGGACTTCGCCTTGCTGTCTGGAAAAACGGTTGCCAAACTTCCGCTGCATTTGGCTTGATCCGAGTCCTTGGAATAACTATCTTCAATTTCCATGTCTGCCAAATTCCCCTGCTGAGTCCTCTCGCGAACGCACATGTTGAATCATGAACGCTCGTGTGGGAATTCCCGTTTTCCCACTGTTTACAGTTGTAAAACGGATATTTCCGTTTTGTACCTGTAAAGCGAACTGTCCGGTTAGGCGCGGTGCTTTCCCGCGAAAGTTCTCTGTGCCACGTCACAAAAGACGAGACTCGAGATTCAGTTGTACAACTGAAATCTCGAGTCAATCCCGAGCACCCCTCGGGATCCCTCGGCACCTCCCGAAACACACGCGCAACCCTCAGGTGCGCAATCATGCACGACCAGCCGAAATGGTCGTGCTTCACAGTGCCAGGACGTGCGCCCTGCGCACGCTCGCAACAGTGCGAGCCACACGCGTGGGCCCTCAGGACCCACACGCGAGATCTGGACCCACACGCACGGTCCAGATTCTCGCGCACTTTTACCTTGACCAGCGCCACAGAAAATCCGAGCACCCAAAAAACACTAGCCACTCAAATGAACACACATGAAAACTCACAAACAAAGCTGGAACATTCATGAACGAAACACAAACAGTCATGAACAAACATGAACGCACATGAACGAACATGAAGATACATGAACGCTCACGAAGGTAACACGAACAGTACGCGAACAGACATGAACGCGCGAAGGCTCATGAAAGCACATGATCACTCGGAACTTCACGCACATTCATGACACGACACGAACAACACGAAACACACACGAACAATCATGAAAACGCATGAGTGCAACCTCACACTAAAATGCACATAACTTATGAACCGCTAAGGCGATTCATAAACCGTAAACGCCAAAATGAAGAGCACACAAATGCACATTCCACACGGTACAAATTACCTTAAAACAAATACCTTCAAATTTCACCTTGCTCGACGAATAGGCGACAGGTTGACGTGCAAAGTACATTTTGCACCCAACAAATATAACATTCGGACATACTGAAGCACTATTATCATCATTGCATAACACATTCATATAATTTGTATCATTATATTCATTTAAGCATGTGTGTAGAATTCATAATCCTTTTGTGAATGAAAATTGCTCTATCAACGTATTGACGTGAAGAGCTGATTCTGCATACGAGCCAATTCGTCGTCAACGCTGCGCAAACGAGCTTGGGAGCGTTCTAGTGCACGTGATTGGATTTACACTTAGTACGTCCCTCGACAAACACGGACCCTTGGTTAGGGGCTGGCTTTGCCAGGCACCCGAGGACCCTTGGAGGTGACCCCGTGGGGACTAACTAGTGTGTATTAAAGGCGTTCTTAGAGCTTCTAGATCCCATATACTGGTCAACAAGTGGTATCAGAGCTGAGGATTGGACGTATTGCCGTTAGAACGCCATGGCGCCGGGCGACAATGGAGGTTCTACTGCACGAGCTGATAGTGGAGTCCAAGATACGGGCGGTTCAGCACCAAAGGGAGTGCGTGCCAGCCCGGGCTCACTACTGAAGGAGGTGCTTAAGAACTTTGTCGTCGACAAGTTCAACGGCAACAACTACGACGATTGGGCGTGGAAAATGCAGTTGTATTTTCGGCAAGTTGGCTTGTTGAAGCTGATGACGGGCGTGGAGAAGAGGCCGGACGACGTCAACCTGCAAGAGGAGTGGGACGAGCGTGCTACTGCCGGCTACTACCTTCTCTCGCAAAGCCTGGAGATGAACCAGCGGTCACACGTGATGCACCTGCTGGAAGAAGCTGAATGCGGGCCACGAGCGTGGAAGGTGCTAAAGGAGTTGCACGCGCCAACCTCGGTGGTCGCAACGCTCATGCTGGAGCGTGAGTTGGCGGCATTGCGCCTGAGCGAAGGGGAGCCGATTCAAGTGGTTCTCGACAAGATGAGGAAGTTGTACGCGAAACTACAAATTTCGGGCGTCACCTACCCGGAGCAAACAAAGTGCCTACGGATGCTATCACTGCTGCCCGAGTCTTGGCTGCAATTCACGAGTGGCCTGAGCCTTCCTCAGAACGAGAAGTTGTGGACCCTCGAGTGGGTGCGAACCAAGGTTTTGGAGGAGGATTTCAGGAGGAGGCAGCTGAGCTACAACCAAGATGGCGATGGTGGCTATGGCGTGCAAGGCAGCAGGTGGCGTAAGGGGAATGGCCGGGGACGTGATGAACGTGGACAATACGGAAGTGGACGTGTCAACAAGAAGCCGAGCAACACGAGTGATGATGAAGAAGAGGCTGCTACCGAGAATGATGAGGGTGGCTACCGCGGGTTCAAGGGCACCTGCTGGTACTGCAAGAAGCCGGGCCACACGTGGGCAAAGTGTTGGAAGCGGCCCAAGTGGTGGACTCCCGGGCATGAGGATGGGGAGAAGAACCAACATCATGGTGTTGGTTATGTAGCAGAGACCGCAATGGAAGGGGAACAAGGTTGGGAGCGCGCTCCTGGACAGTTCTTCCATGTGCAAGGGAGTAGGGGAGATGAGAAGGCATCTGCCAAGGAGGGAGCAGAGCCTCATCCCCTCAACACATGGATCCTAGACTCCGGAGCAGCACATCATATGACCCCGAGGGCGGACCTGCTTGAAAAGATTGGTGCAACGAGCATCACCAAAATGAACTCCGGGTGTGGGCACAAGATGAGAGTGATGGGGGTCGGCAAAGCAGCCTTCAAGGGAGCTGATGGGAAGTCGATCATATTGGAAGACGTGCTCTTAGTGCCGGAGCTGAAAGGGAACTTAATTTCCCTGCGGAAGATGGGGCTTGCAGGTGTAAGCACGGAAACCGAGGGATCTGAAACGTTCAAGGGACGTCTTGGTGAAAGGGTGATGTGGGACCTGCATGAGGACAAAGACTTGCATGACGATTTGTGGCATGTGCCGGTGGTGCCATGGAGTGCGGTGGCACCTGAGAAGGAGAAGAGGGTTTGCGGATGCAAGGGGGAGTGTGCTGCAGTGGCAGTTGAAACGATCAAGGAGCTGAAATCGACGGTGGAAATGCTGGTGCAGCAGTTGAAGCAAGTGAACGATCGACTTGCAGCAGCTGAAAAGCGAAATGCAGCAAGTGCTGATAAGAAGACGGGTGCAGAATCCAGGGGGAGTGAAGTGAAAGGTGCCGCTGTGAACAAGGAGAAGGGAGTACACATGGGTGGCAATCGAGAGCAGCTGAAGCCTAAAGTCTCGGTAAAGCTCAAGGATGAAGCTGTGAAGGAGAAAACAATGGTGCTGAATGTGGCAAGCACTGCAGCTGATGGAACCGAGGTGACGGGAGAACCCAAGGTGAAGAGGAGCTTGGAGGAAGCGGATACAACTTTGGGTGGTAATGATATTACCTCGGTGAAGCTACAACCAGCTGATGTCATGAAAGCTGAAAGTGCGGGGGAGGATAAGAGAGCCTTTCCTAAAACTGGTATGGGGATCGGCAACTTTGCAGAGCCGGTCGACTATGAGAAGGAGGTTGAAGGAGTTGAATAGCCGTCAGATTGAGGGGGAGTTTGTTGGGTGCAAAATGTACTTTGCACGTCAACCTGTCGCCTATTCGTCGAGCAAGGTGAAATTTGAAGGTATTTGTTTGAAGGTAATTTGTGTGGTGTGGAATGCGCATTTGTGTGCTTTTCATTTTGGCGTTTACGGTTCATGAATCGCCTTAGCGGTTCATAAGCTATGTCTGTTTCTGTGATGTTGCATTCATCAGCGTTCATGACTGTTCGCGTGTGTTTCGTGAGTGCATGCAAGGAGTTTCGGATTTTCCTGAGTGTTCGTGGTGTTTCATGAAGTTCCGAATGTCCATGAGTGTTCATGGAACTTCACGTCTTGTTCTTGAGTGTTCGCGTGCTGTTCGTGTACGTTCATGAGCGATCATGTACGATCATGTACGATCATGTTCGTTCATGACTGTTTGCGTTTTCTGTCATGATTTTTCATGTGTGTTTATTTGAGTTGCGAGTGTTTTTGCTGCTGGGATATTTTCGCGTCAGTCAAGGTAAAGTGGCGCGAGAATCAGGACCCACGCGTGGGGTCCAGATTTTGCGCGTGTCCCTCAGGGCTCGCGCGTGTGCCGTGGCACTGTTGCGAGCATGGCAGGGCCCATGATCGCAACAGGACAGGGCGAATGATCGCCCTGCCCACGCGCAGGACAGCGCACGTCCGCGCACTGTACAGCATGACCGAAATATCGGTCGTGCATGATTACGGTAAAGGGGTGCTCGGGATTTCGGTTGAAAAACCGAATCCCTCGTTGACTCGGCGAACAAGTAATTTCGCCAGAAATATCGCGCACATAACGTGACAATTTTGATACAGGGAAGAAACGATGAAAATCGTTTTGTAACTGTAAAAGCCTTGGGAAAACGGTAATCCCACACGAGGAAGCATGATTCGACATGTGCGTTCATGATCCTTCGTGAGCGGAGTCAGCAGGGGCATTTTGCAGACATGATATTTGAAGACAGTTATTCTACAGAGGCGAGCCAAGCCAAATTCCGCAGCAGTTGGACAACCGTTTTCCTTTGCACATCTGGCGAAGCCTTGAAGTATAGTTAAACAACTGCTTTGTGTTTCCTTTGTGTGTGCGTAGGCTTTGATATTAAATGTGTGCTTGTGTGAAGTTGTAATCAATCCTTTTGTGAATGAAAATTGCTCTATCAACGTATTGACGTGAAGAGCTGATTCTGCATACGAGCCAATTCGTCGTCAACGCTGCGCAAACGAGCTTGGGAGCGTTCTAGTGCACGTGATTGGATTTACACTTAGTACGTCCCTCGACAAACACGGACCCTTGGTTAGGGGCTGGCTTTGCCAGGCACCCGAGGACCCTTGGAGGTGACCCCGTGGGGACTAACTAGTGTGTATTAAAGGCGTGCTTAGAGCTTCTAGATCCCATATACTGGTCAACACTTTGGGCGTGCGAAATTGAGCATGAAGTTTGTCATTTTCCGTTAGAAACTACCACTGCACCAAGCGTAATTTCCCATGTCGAAAGGTTGCCGGCGGGGGTGATGTTGACCTCGGAACCCAGGTCATTTCCCTTCTCCCTCCCTTCTCTCGCCCTCGTCAGTTGGCTGTTGAACACCGCCAATAAATTCTCCTAAAAACCCTTCCGGAAACCAACCACAAGCAGCAGCACCCACTCTTCCATCATTCTCCTCCTTCCTTCAGCATTCTCTCCCCCCACTTTTCCGGTAGGGGAGAAGCGCAAAGAAGAAATCATTCTAGAGACGTCCTCCCAACAGCAAACCCTCCCCGGCACCAACCAGCAGTAGCAGCACATACCCTTCCCTACCCACCCCGCCACCTCCTCCCTCTCCATTGCATTCTCCCACTTTGGTTTCCCCCCACCCCAACCCTGCAGGCAGGGGAGAAGCGCAAGGTAGAGATCATTCTAGAAACGTCATCCCAGCAGTAGACCCTTCCAGGAACCAACCAGCAGGAGCAGCACATTCCCTTCCTCGCCCACCACATCCCCTCCTCCTAAAAAAATCCCTCATCTCCTGTGGCTAATCCTAAGTTGCCACGTGTCCAGGCTGAGTAGGAGCGGGAGCGGGCGGCGGGGAGGCTGGATGCGTGGGGGAATTATCTTTTGGGGGTGGTGTTGGCGAAGAGGTGGAGGGAGGGGGAGGCGCGGGGGGTTCTGTATGAGAGTGTGCGGGAATACTCGTGGAATTGGGCTGCTTGGAAGCAGATAGAGGTGAGAGAAAGAGGCAGGCACGTTGACAAAAGCACATGCTCACATCACACCCAGCAGATACAGGTGACAGAGTAGTATCCTTGGGAGTGACTTTTGAGGCGCCTCAGAAGGCTGGATGCATGGGGGAGGTGTCTTCTGGGGGTGGTGCTGGCACAGAGGGGGAGGGGGGTGTTAGAGACTAAGGACGGAGTCTATGAAGATTAGGGGCCGAAATATCTCAAATTCGTTGGACTATAATTCTGGACAGAATTGTCGACTTCACAAGAAACGTCGTCGTCGAAACGTTCATCGTTAGAATGTTCTCACAATCGAGTATGTTGTAGCACTTGACCGTTATTATCTTTTCCAATTTTAATCGTATCAAAAGATGAAGCATAACTCGAGTTATGAATTTCGGCGCACTAGGGGGTATGCTGCCATAGAAACATAATTCAATCATAATTATCTCACAAGAAGCACACAAGAGAGTGTTATTAGGATAACGTACTAAACTGACTACTAACGGCCTTTCGTTGATACTATAACTCTCTCCTCGGGGTCACCTCCGAGGGTCCTTGGGTGCTTGACAGAGGCCAGCCCCTATCCAAGGGGAAACGAGGCTAAAAGGCTAAAAGTAGCGGCAGACGAGCAACGGACTCACGGGCGACTGGAGCAACGGGCTCACGGGCGACTGGCGCAACGGGCTCACGGGCGACTGGCGCAACGGTCTCACGGGCGACTGGAGCTGCTGGCTTCACGGCGGCCACCCCCTTCAACCTCCCCAAACTATCCCACTCCCCCTGACACACACCCGCTGCTACACCGCTAGCTCCACTCCCCCTTCACCCCCCCTTAGTACCACTCCAACGGCTCCAACAAGTCCACCCCCCCTCAGCGGCAGCTGCAGCACAGGGAGACGGAGGAGGAGGAGGAGCAGGGAACGGCACACAGTGGCTTCACCCCCATACCCCTCACCCCCAAACCCTAATTCAGGAGAACGGGCTGTAGGAGGGGTGGGGCGCCAGTAGAAGCACGGGGGACAGCGGGGAGGGCAGGGGCAGCGAGGAAAGGGCCGCCCACGGGCCTGGCACAGCCGCCCGAACCGCGCGCAGGCGGCCCGAGCCGCGCGCGGGCCTGGCGCAGCCCGTACAGGCCGCGCGCGGGCCTGGCGCAGCCCGTACGGGCCGCGCGCGGGCCTGGCGCAGCCCGTACGGGCCGCGCGCTGGCCTGGCGCAGCCCGTACGGGCCGCGTCCGGGCCTGGCGCAGCCCTTACGGGCCGCGCGCAGCCTGTACGGGCCGCGCGCAGGCCACGACGGGCGACGGGGGGCGACGCGCGGGTCCCCGTCGCCCGTCGCAGCGCCTCCCGAGGGCGACGCGCCGAGTGACGGGGCAGAAGCCCGCCGCGCGCCTCGGGGCGCACAGCGGGCAGAGAACCGCCGCGCGCCACGGGGCGCACGGCGGGCAGAAAACCGCCGTGCGCCTCGGGGCGCACGGCGGGAAGAAAAACTGCCGCACGCCACGGGGCGTGCGGCACAGAGGGTAGCAGTGGAAGTTGCAGCGGAAGCAACGAGGTGGTGAGCCCACCCACAGGATCGATCCAAGGGGATCGACCTGCTCTGATAGCATGTGAAAGTTTAAAAGGAAGAAGAAACGAGGAATGAGAGAGGAAGAGGGGGGTTGCACTAGCAAGAATGAGGATACAAATAGCAAACCCTAGAAGGGTTGTACTCGCTATAGAGCACCCCACTACAGGCTAGAGCATAATATTCTGACAACTATAACTCTCTCCTCGGGGTCACCTCCGAGGGTCCTTGGGTGCTTGACAGAGGCCAGCCCCTATCCAAGGGTCCGAGCGTGTAGAGAGAGAGTTGCAGTAACAACTGAAGTGCAGTAGTAGTCGTCGCTTCCTTGGCGTTGTCGAGACAATAAGATATGGCAGCGTACTTGTAGCAGGCGTAGGAGAAATCTTCCACTCAAGTTATATATTAGAACAAGCAAACACAAACAGATTTATACCTAGCCTTGTCTATTCTAGTTTTTCCTATCCTGTTCTACTTTTCCTATTCAAGTTCACGTAGCGCGAGCACATATCAAATTTCCCTCAATTTCCCTTCCTGACCTGGCACCCGCTTCGCCGAAACATTTCGGGTTTCGCGCGCCAACAAGTTCGACGGTGCCGATCCGAGAATTACATTTCGCGCCAACTCCGAACGGTTGTGATGAGACCCGTTCGAAACTTCGATCACAAGCAGTTCCGGGCTCATGCTTTTAGAGAGCTGTAACTCGCCACACGGGCCTCGCTTCCCGAGGCGCGAACACTTACCAATCCGAGCTGTCATTGCTGTTCAGAACGTGAGTAGCTGAACTCATACTTCGATCTCATCGCTGGTCTCGCCACCAGCGCAGCATTCCATTCACGAGCTTGCAACGCTCGTGTTACTTCCCCTGAAGCGCGAACAGCTGCCTTGTGCGTCGGTCGCGTTAGCTTGTTCAGAACATGTTCGGAACCTGTTCGGAACCTGTTCGGAACCTGTTCGTAACCTGTTCGTAACCTGTTCGTAACATGTTCGTAACCTGTTTGTGACCTGTTCGCGCTGCGTGTTCAGAACGAGCGCGAACATTATCCAATCAGCGCAGTCCGTGTCTGTCAGTTCTAGCAGCGGCGAACTCGCAGCGTGAACAGGAATTTCGCGCTGTGACTCGTCGATCAAAAACTGTTGAGTCAAACCGAGTCTGTGAACTGCTTCGTCGCTCCCCATTGGTCGAAGCTCAAAACCCCTTGATCGCTCGCTAATAAACGACTCGCCCCACTGCTTCAGCCGCTTGAAAAACCTTCCTGATAAAATCGGCTGATCGATATACATAAGTTTATTTCTGTAATCAACAGAGAGTTAGAGTAACAATCAACTAGGTAGGAGGGGATGAGGAGGACGAGAGGGAAGGTCCCAAGAGATTCCCCAACCAAGGAAACCCCATACCACACAATTCCCCTCCCTATAGGCACCCCAACTTTGACATTTGTCACTTTCTCAACCCATGCCATCCACATCACCCAACTTGGCCACACTTGCCAACCTGGTTTGGCTTCTCCCAACCATTTGGCAGCAACTACAGTAGAAGTGACGAATTTCCCAACCCCTAATGGTCTATACCCCTTATGGAGTCACCCCACAAATTCTCAAAATTGCTGTAACCAAATATAAGAAGCATACGAACTTCAACCGTTCGTAACTTTCTCGTTCGTGCTCCGATTGAAGCGATCCTTGGTTTGTCGGAATGCTCTCGAGCAGAGGAGTCACTTCAGATATCTGCTCAAGCCAAATAACATTCACGCACACTCAGAAAATCCAAACCACGCCAAATACAAATTCTTGCACACGCTCACACCACGCATGCAACGCACAAACATAAGATGGGAGGCAGACAGACGTGAATGCAAATGATAGCATCACATAACAGGAGGGGGAGGCGCAAGGGGTTCTGTGTAAGAGTGTGCGGGAATACCCTTGGAATTCAGCTGCATGGGAGCAGATAGTGGTGAGAGATAGAGGCAGGCACGCTGACAAAAGCACATGCTCACACCACACCCAACAGATAGAGGTGGGAGAGTAGTATCCTTGGGAGTGACTTTTGAGGTGCCTCAGAAGGCTGGATGCGTGGGGGAGGTATTTGCTGGGGGCGGTGCTAGCGTAGAGGGGGAGGGAGGAGGAGGCGCGGAGGGTTCGGTGTGAAAGTGTGTAGGAGTACCCTTGGAAGTGGGCTGCATGGCAGCAGATCGAGGTGAGGGATTGAGACACATAGGCACACAGACAAACGCACACACTCACACGCAGTTAGGTAGAGCGTGACACACACCTTTCGCTCCTCCCCTCCCTCCTCTCCTCTCCCACTAAATCGCCCCCTTCTCCGGTCCCCTCTCCCTCCTCCCCTCATTGTTTGGTCTGTAGTTTTTTTCAATCAATCCTCCCTCAGGCCACACTCCCCTTCACCCAATATTGAAATCGCTTTTGAGAATTCTTAAATGCATTTTCTTCAATCATTTCCCCCTCAGGCTACACCCTAAACCCTCACCCAAATAACCCCCTTCTTCAACCACCTCCCCCCCCCACCCCCCCTTGACCTACCTCTCCAACCTCCCAACCCCCACGCACACACTCTCCCGCCAGGCCCTTTCTCGATCACGATACCTACCTCTCGCTCCTCCCCTCCCTCCCTTGCTACTGGATGACCCTCTTCGCCCTCTCCTCTGATGTTCTCTCCCCCACACTCTCTCCCTTTTCAGGCTTTGTGTATCAATCACGACACCTACCTTACTCTCCTCCCCTCCCTCCCCTCTCATTGGATGACGCTCTTCGCCCTCTCCTCTCTCCTCCTCTCCCTCCACCGCAACTCCGAAGCCCTCTCCCTCCGCCTGCACCTTGCCTATTGAGGTGCCAGAAAAGTCTTCTGTCTGCACCTTGCCTCCCTTCTCTTCTCGCTCTTGAATCCCCTTTTTCCTGTCAACTCAGCTGTCCCTCCTCCAATCTTCTTTTGCTCTCTCTCTCACACACCCTGCCTCCCTACATGCACTCTGTATAGACCATGACACGTACATTTCTCTCCTCCCATCCCTCCCTTGCCACTGGATGACCCTCTTCGCCCTCTCCTCCGATGTTCTCTCCCCCACACACTCTTCCTTATCAGGCTTTGTGTCTCGACCACAACACATACCTCTCTCCCCTCCCCTCCCTCCCTTGCCACTGGATGACCCTCTTCGCCCTCTCCTCTCTCCTCCTCTCCCTCCACCGCAACTCCGAAGCCCTCTCCCTCTGCCTGCACTTCGCCTCCCCTCCTTCCTCCTCCTCCTCTTCCTCTTCTGCCTCCTCCTCTCACTCCCTCTCTCACTCATTGCAGCAAGCAGAGGGGGAACTGGGGGGGATGAGGGGGATGGGGGATGGGAATGGGGGAGGGGAGGGCAAGAGTGAGGCAACCACAGGGAGGAGAGGATGAGAAGGGGGAGGAGGGGGGGGAACAGGAGCAGCAGCAGGAGGAGGGGGGGCAGGAGAAGCAACATCAGGAGGCGGGGCACTGAGAGCGGGAGGGGGAGGAGGGGGAGGGTTTCCTCACAGCACATGGGTGGCAGCAGCAACAGCAACGGCGCACTACAATCTGAGGGACTTTGACTCGGCAGAGGCTGCAGCAGTAGGGGGAGGGGGAGGGGCAGGGAAAGGAGGGGGGGGGTTTCCTCACAGCACGTGGGTGGCGCCAGCGACAGCAACGGCGCACCACAACATGAGGAACTTTGACTCGGCAGAGGTGGTGTTCACTGAGTTGACTGGCGTTGATTAGTACAGGCTAGAAGCCATGGACACGTTTTCCAATATTCTCTACATGAAGGAGGACTTCGCTGTGCTCTCCCACTTGGCGCACCGGGTGAGTTGGCTGGCGTTGTCTTGAGTGGAATGGCGTTGACTGATGGCGTTGACTAGCGTTGACCCGTACAAGCTGGAGGCCATGGACACGTTTTCAAATATCGTCTATATGAAGGAGGACTTTGCAGGGCTTAGTCACCTGGCGCACCAAGAGCTGTTAGGAACCCCTTGAAGCTTGTCTACCTCATTAATGACCTGCACTCCTCTCACCCACCCTTATGTTATACTTTCTACCCCAGGTGATCAGAATCGAGAAGTACTGGCCTGAGGAATGCTGCATAGTTGGCTATTGCGGTCCGTTCCTGCCTTCTTCTCCCTGCCTTTCACCCTCGTTCCCCCCATCTACATTCATTCTCCCCTTCCTAATTCCACCAGGTGACTTAGATTCACAAGTACTGCCCAGAGATGTGCTGCATAGTACTTGGGCCGCCACGAGTTGCTTTCATATTCACCTTCTCCCTTCCTTTCATCCCCATCATCCCACTTCAGGTGAAAAAAATCGACTAATACCACCCTGAAACATGCTGCATAGTCGGAAACTACTTCTCCCTCAAGGGCCGCCACGAGCGAGCTGTGGCCTACTTCCACCGAGCCCTTCGCCTCCACCGCTGCGACCTGCTGGCATGAACTCTGTCTCTTGCCATCAAGGGTTGTTGGTGTTCATTCATTCCTTCCCCCTGCCCCTTGCTTTGCGCTCCCTCCCATCCCTCTCCTCCCTCATAGGTGACATAAATCGACAAGTATCGCCCTGAAACGTGCTGCATCGTCAGAAACTACTTCTCCCTAAAGGGCCGCCATGAGCGAGCAGTCGCCTACTTCCGCCGAGCCATCCGCCTAGACCGCTGCTACTTGTCGGCGTGGACGCTGATGGGCGACGGGTATGTGGAGATGAAGAATAGCGCCAGGGCAATTCAAGCGAACAGGAGGACGGTGGACATCAATCGGAGGGATTATAGAGCGTGGTACGGGCTCAGGCAGACGTATGAGATCCTTGCGATGCCCTACCTCTACTACTACTGGTGAGTGCCTGGTTCAGGGTTTGGGGTTTCCAAATTTGGGTGGGCGCAGAGCCAAGGCAGCTTGAGTGTTGGGTTTGGAGACGTCTTGCGATTCTACTGTTGTTTCTGTTGTGGATTCTCAAAAGTTACTCCAACACTCTACTGATTTTCGAAGCTGCATTAGAAGCCACCTTGAGTGCCTGATCTTGAGACATCTCTCGGGACCCTCTACTATTACCAATGCTGTGAGGCGCAACAGCCACCTCCCGCTACTTTCATCACCCGTTCTCCCTCTCCCCTCACCATCACCCACTCTCCCTCTTCCTTTCCTGTCGCACCCTCCTATTTCTGTTCCTATCCCTCTCTCTGTTTCCAACAGTAAAGCAGCTTCCCTGCACCTCCACGATTCCCGCATGTGGTGTGCCATGGGGCAGTGCTACAAGGCACAGCAGCTACAGAAGTCGGAAGCGGCCATCCGCTGCTGTCGCCAGCAACGAGAGCGAAGGGTTGGCGCTGCACAAGCTGTCGAAGCTGTATGAGGGGCTAGGGAAGATTAGACAGGCTGATCATTTCTACAAGTGAGTCTCTAAGTGAGGGTGGGTGCTCATATAATACGAAATGAGTGTTGTTGTTGCCAGCAACGAGGGTGAAGGCCTTGCGCTGCACAAGCTGTCGAAGCTCTATGAGGGGCTAGGGCAGATGAAGCAGGCAGCACACTTCTACAAGTGAGTTGAGGAAGCGTAGTGCACCGTTCAAGGGGAATAGGTGCAGATAAGGCATGGAATGAGAGTCGTGCCGTCACCAGCAATGAGAGCAAGGGGCTGGCATTGCACAAGCTGTCGAAGCTGTATGAGGGGCTGGGGCAGATGAAGCAGGCGGCACACTTCTACAAGTGAGTATCCGAAGACAGACAGGTGCACAGAATAGGAAGGGTTGGGACACAGACAGCAACGAGAACGAAGGGCTAGCACTTCACAAGCTGTCGGACTGAGTTTGACACAAGCATGCTGATGGAATTGTGGATCAAACGCCTAGAGCTGCACAAGCAGTGGAAGCTTTATGAGGGCCTGGGGAAGATTAGGACCAACAGTACCGTCCAATGGCAGTCTGTTTGTTCCTGGTGGCATTCTAAGGGCCGGAGCTGATGGAGGCTCTTCTTTTCCTGGCCACACACCACCGCGCACCATCGGCTTTCACCTATTTGTGTGTCCATTGGTGTTTTCCCCTGTATGTGTTCTCCACTCTCCACTCTCCACTCTCCACCCTCCACCCTCCACTCCCACATCCCAGGCGCAATCTGGACTGCATCGACTCGGAGCGGGTGGAGGGGCCAGAGCTAGTTGAGGCACTGCTATTCCTGGCCACACACCAACATCTCTTACCCGCACCGGTGTGCTCTCCTTTCTGCAGGCGCAATCTGGACCGCATGGACTCGGAGCAGGTGGAGGGGCTGGAGCTGGTGGGGGTGTCAGAACATATATATAGCTTATGCTGTTGTGTAGGCTATAGTGGGGTATCCCATAGGGGGTACAACCCAAAATGGGTTTCCTATATGTACTCACTTCATTCATAGTTCATTCATTCTTGTTCAAATCTTCTCATGGTATCGGGCAGGTTCCCCCTTGGGAACTGTGCTTAGGGCCCACCACATCGATTTTTTTTTTTCCTGCCCGAAGCGCGCTCAGCCCGAGTCGCGCTCCGGGCCCTCACTTCGTCGAGCCGCCCTAGCGGCCCTTCACTGCGGCCCCGCCACTCGTCTCAGCGGCCCCGCCGCCCGTCTTCGCGGCCCCGCCGCCTCTCTCCTAGCGGCCCCGCCGCCCTACCTAACGGCCCCGCCGCCCTACCTCGCGGCCTCGCCGCCCTATTGCGCGGCCCCGCCGCCCTACCTAGCGGCCCCGCCACCCTTACTCGTGGCCTCGCCGCCCCATTGCGCGGCCCCGCCGCCCTACCTCGCGGCCTCGCCGCCCCATCGCGAGGCCCCGCCGCCCTACCTAGCGGCCCCGCCGCCCTTCCTCGCGGCCCCGCCGCCCCATCGCGCGGCCCCGCCGCCCTATCTAGCGGCCCCGCCGCCCTTCCTCGCGGCCCCGCCGCCCCATCGCGCGGCCCCGCCACCCTTCCTCGCGGCCCCGCCGCCCCATCAGCGGCCCCGCCGCCCTATCAAGCGGCCCCGCCGCCCTTCTCTGCAGCGGCCCCGCCACTCCTCTGCAGCGCAGCCGAGCCGCCCAGCAGCAGAGCAGCCGAGCCGCCCAGCCGTCGAGCCGCCCTGCAGCCAAGCCGCCCTGCCGCCGAGCCGCCCGGGAGCCGAGCCGCCGAGCCGCCCTGCCGCCGAGCCGCCCTGCCGCCGAGCCGCCCTGCCGCCGAGCCGCCCGGGAGCCGAGCCGCCCAGCAGCCGAGCCGCCGAGCCGCCCAGTCGCCGGGCCGCCCTACTGCCGAGCCGCCCGACCTGCCCGGCCTGGTGAGCACAGCACCACTGTTACTGCGTGCCCTTCCCCTACTGCTTGCACTACTACACTGTCGTCGTCATGGCTACCCCTAGTGTCCTCGCTTTTGACGCTGAGGGTCGAGCCATTGACTTTGAGGTCTGGGTCGACGACCTGCAGCTGTTCTTACAGTGCGATAGGGCGGACGGTCTTTCCCTCTTTGACCTCACCTCTGGCGCCTCTCCTGCCCCTGCTGCTGATGCTGACCCCACTGTTCGCTCTCAGTGGGCCACCCGCGATGCTGCTGCACGTCTTGCTGTGCGTCGCCACCTGCCTACCACTGAGCGCGCGCACTTTAGTCAGTACAAGAGTGCTCAGACCTTGTACGACGCTGTAGTTGCGCGCTACTCTTCCCCTGCCACTGCTGCTCTTAGTCGCCTCATGCTACCGTACCTCTTTCCTGACCTTGCTGCCTTTCCCACTGTCGCTGACCTCATTACGCACCTCCGCACTAGTGACACTCGCTACCGCGCCGCCCTTCCTGCTGAGTTCTGCGCCAAGAACCCCCCCCCCATGTACATCACTCTCTATTACATAGTCACACGCCTCCCTGACTCCCTTCGCGTAGTCAGGGACCACTTCCTCTCAGTCTGTCCCACCACTCTCACTGTCGACCTCCTCGAGAAGTCCCTCCTTGCGGCGGAGAAGAGCATCGTCGCTGTAGGAGCCTCTCGTGGTGACCCTCGCACCCCCATCTTTGAGGGGTGTTCTCCTTCCCCCCTGCTGCCCTCTGTTGCCTCTGCTGCTGCTGCCGACCTGCTTGGTCTTGAGTCGGTCTGCGCGGCGTCTGCCCCTAGCGGGAGACGCCGCCCTGGCAGGGGCAAGGGGGGCAAGGGCGCGGGTGGAACTGGCGGGGGCGGTGGAGGTGGCGATGGAGGCGGCGGAGGGAGTGGGGGTGGCGGTGGGAGTGGTGGCGGGGGCGGTGGTGGCGGTGGCAGCAGCGGAGGAGGAGGCGGTGGTGGCGGCAGCGGTGGGAGCGGAGGCAGCGGTGGTGGTGGAGGTGGAGGCGGCGGTGGCGGAGGGGGTGGAGCTGGCCGGGGTGGTGCCCCGCAGCGTAGCGGCTCTGGTGGTGGCCAGCGTCAGCAGCAGCAGCAGCAGCAGCGTTCGCGGGACATCCCCCCGCCCCAGCAGCTCCGTGAGTGGTACACGCAGCGTCAGCGGGGTGGGGGTTTTGGTCCGTGCACCTACGTCCTTCGTTCCGGCGACCGCGCGGGTGAGCAGTGTGGGGGTGCCCACCCCACCCAGCGCTGCTTTGGCCGCCTGACGGACGCTTGGCGTCAGCAGTTCCCCGAGGCCAGTGAGATTCCCCGTTGGGGAGAGCTGTCTAGGGCTGGCGTAGCTATCTTTGATCTTGACTTTGATGCTATCCTTGCTGCCATGTATGCTGTGACTATTAGTGAGGAGGGTGACTGTTACCGGTGTTTCCCGCCCGACCCGGGCATTGGTACTGCTGCGCCAGGTACTTCTGCGGCTGCTGCTCTAGGTGCCAGTGCGTCTGCACTCTCAGGTACTGGTGAGGCTGCGCTCTCAGGTACTGCGTCGGCTTCGGCCTCCCTCACCTTCACGCTTGACTCAGGGGCTTCTCGCTCCTTCTTTCGAGACCGCACCACACTCACGCCGCTTGGCCGGCCGGTTGCAGTCTCCCTGGCTGACCCCTCTGGGGGTCCTGTCCTCTCTCACTTCTCCACTGTCCTCCCGTGTCCGGCTGCCCCCTCGGGCACCTTGTCTGGTCTGTACCTCCCCTCGTTCTCGACGAACTTGGTGAGTGGTGCTGACCTGCAGGATGCGGGGGTTCACCAGTTTACTCCTGCGAGTCAGCGGGTGACCCACTGCTCGGACGCCCGCACAGGCCGACACCTGGCCACGTTTTCGCGTCGGCCGGGGTCGAGTCTCTACACCCTGACCACTGAGTCTCCTCCTGTCCCTGCGTCTGGCCAGGTAGCTGCGTCGGGTCAGGTGTTTGCTGCTGCGTCCAGGTCTGGTCCTGAGTCTGCCCCCTGCTCGTGTCGCCGCCTGTCTCAGGAGACTCTCCTGTGGCACCACCGTCTTGGCCACCCCTCCTTGCCTCATCTTCGGGGCATGGCTTCCCGTGTCCTTGTCTCTGGTCTTCCCCGGTCTCTCCCTCCCCTTCCTTCGGGACCCGGACCTTCCTGTGTCCCCTGTGTCGAGGGGCGGCTCCGGGCTGCCCCTCACTCCTCCCAGTTTCCCCCGACAGAGGCTCCTCTGCAGACGCTTCACATGGACGTGTGGGGCCCGGCCCGCGTCCGTGGGCAGGGTCACGAGCGCTACTTCTTGCTGGTGGTTGACGACTACTCGCGTTACACCACAGTCTTCCCCTTGCGCAGCAAGGGTGATGTCACTGAGGTGTTGATCGACTGGATCCGCGCAGCTCGTCTCCAGCTCAGGAGGAGCTTCGGCTCGGACTTTCCTGTTCTGCGTCTGCACTCTGACCGAGGTGGAGAGTTCTCCTCTGGCCTTCTGCGAGCCTACTGTCGTGCACGAGGCATCCGCCAGACCTTTACGCTTCCGGACTCTCCACAGCAAAATGGGATTGCTGAGCGCCGCATTGGCATGGTCATGGACGTCGCTCGTACGTCCATGATGCATGCGGTTGCCCCCCATTTTCTGTGGCCGTTTGCGGTTCGGTACGCGGCGCATCAGATCAACCTTCACCCCAGGGTCTCCCGGCCGGAGACCTCCCCAGCTCTGCTGTGGACGGGGAAGGTCGGCGATGCGTCTGCGTTCCGTGTCTGGGGATCTCGGGCGTTTGTCCGCGACTTGTCTGCGGACAAGCTGTCCCCTCGTGCTGCTCCCTGTGTCTTCCTCGGCTTCCCCCCTGACGCCCCAGGGTGGCAGTTCTACCACCCCTCCTCTCGTCGTGTTCTGTCCTCCCAGGACGTCACGTTCGACGAGTCAGTCCCCTTCTACCGCCTCTTCCCCTACCGCACTCCTTCCCTCCCCCCGCCACCGCACTTCCTTGTGCCAGGTCCCCCCCCGGTAGACCCCCTTCCCCCTCAGGGTCCTGCCCCTTCAGGTGTGTCCCAGGTAGACGCAGTCGAGCCGGTCGAGGTTGCTGGTGACTCTGGTCCTGCTGCGGGTGCTGAGCCTGGGGGTGCTGACTCTGGGGGTGCTACGCGCGTGGGTGCTGAGCCAGGGGGTGCTGAGCCTGGGGGTGCTGAGTCTGGGGGTGCTGAGCCTGGGGGTACTGCGACTGGGGGTGCTGAGCCTGGGGGTGCGGAGTCTGGGGGTGCTGAGCCTGGGGGTGCTGTGACTGGGGGTGCTGAGCCAGGGGGTGCTGCGTCTGGAGCTACTGAGCCTGGAGCTGCGGAGCCTGCGGCCACTGGACCTCCCCTTGTGGCGTCTGGCGGTGCGGGACCTGGCGGTTCTCCGGGTGCTTCGCCTCGGCGGGAGCCCCTCTCTCCACAGGAGCTGCGCGAGTGGTTTGCTCGCCGCTGGAGACGTACTGCTGGAGCTGGAGCTCCTTCGGCTGCTGAGGGTACTTGTGCCGCTGGTCCCGGAGCTGCTGGGCCCTCGGGTCCGCCTGGAGCTGGAGCTGCTGCGGGTGTTGGTGCTGAGACTGCTGCTGTCCTTCCTGGCGGTGGTCCTGCTGCGGGTACTGCTGGTGCTGCTGGAGGTACTGGAGCTGGAGGTGCTGTTGGCGCTGGTGCTGCTGCTGAGGGTGCTGTCCCTGCTGTGTCTGGAGTCGCCGCGCGGCCTCGGCCGTACTTCGTTCCACTCCTACAGCAGGTTCTTGGTCTTTCTCCTCCTGCAGCGTGTCCACAGCCTGTTCAGTCACAGTCCCAGTTAGAGCCCGCCTCCCCACTTCCTGCTCCCTCTCCTTACACTGGTCCCACTGGAGGTCTTGCTGAGCGTCGTGAGCCTGCGTCTCGTCCTGCGTCGCCTGTTCGTGCTGCTCGCGCTAGTGGTCGCGGTTCGCGTCAGCGTCCTCCTCCTGTCCCTGGCACGCACCGGATGTCTTTGCGTCCGTCCACTGCTCCTCTGCGTGCCCCTTTGCCTTCTCCTCCTGAGTCCTCCCTTCCTGCACTTACCGACCCAGAGTCCGACTCTCTTCGTGCTGCTAGTCCTACTGTCACACGTCTCCTTGCTACTGTCGTCACTGACCCCTCTTTTGAGTCCACTGCTGCGTCTGCTCTTGTTGCTGAGCTCGTCGACTTTGCTGCTAGCTGTCGTCTAGACTACGCTGCCGGTCTTGTTGCTGAGTCTGCGTCTGTCTGTCCTCCGTCCATCGGGGGTGAGTGTGCTCTTGGCACGGACGTCCTTGAGGACAGGCAGGAGGAGTTCCAGTGTCTGGCTGCTGCTTCACCTCATCTCGCGTCCGTACTACTTGCCCCTGAGGGAGACCCGGATGCACTAGACATCCCGACTCCGCGCTCTTACGCGGAGGCCGTAGAGGGTCCCTACTCCTCTCAGTGGCAGGCAGCTATGGATGCAGAGATGGCGTCCTGGAAGTCCACAGGCACCTACGTTGACGCGGTTCCCCCTCCTGGGGCGAACATCGTCAGTGGCATGTGGATCTTCAGGGTGAAGCGGCCGCCGGGCTCTCCACCTGTCTTCAAGGCGCGGTACGTCGCTCGTGGCTTCAGTCAGCGGCAGGGAGTTGACTACTTTCAGACCTTCTCTCCCACCCCGAAGATGACCACTCTTCGGGTGCTGCTGCACATAGCCGCTCAGCGCGACTACGAGCTCCACTCTCTTGACTTCAGCACTGCTTTCTTGCAGGGTAGCCTGCACGAGGAGATCTGGCTGCGCCGTCCACCTGGCTTCACTGGGACTTTCCCTACTGGCACCCAGTGGAGCCTCCGACGGCCAGTCTACGGTCTCCGCCAGGCACCGCGTGAGTGGCACGACACACTGAGGACTACGCTTGCGGCTCTTGGGTTTGCTCCCTCTACGGCTGACCCGTCGTTGTTTCTGCGCACCGACACTTCTTTGCCGCCGTTCTACATCCTCGTGTACGTCGACGACTTGGTCTTTGCCACAGCTGACACTGCTGGACTCGCCCACGTGAAGTCCGAGCTGCAGAAGAGACACACGTGCACAGACCTGGGTGAACTGCGCAGCTACCTTGGCTTGCAGATCACTCGGGACAGAGCACGCCGCACTATTACCTTGACTCAGTCACACATGGTGCAGCAGGTCCTTCAGCGCTTCGGCTTCACGTACTCCTCGCCTCAGGCCACTCCTCTGTCTACTCGCCACTCGCTCTCAGCTCTGCCTTCGGATGAGTCCGTAGAGTCGAGTGGCCCGTACCCAGAGCTTGTTGGCTGCCTCATGTACCTGATGACCTGCACACGACCTGACCTTGCATACCCTCTTAGCATTCTTGCACGCTATGT
Source organism: Closterium sp. Naga37s-1 (assembly GCA_947471745.1). Classification (NCBI taxonomy): domain Eukaryota; kingdom Viridiplantae; phylum Streptophyta; class Zygnematophyceae; order Desmidiales; family Closteriaceae; genus Closterium; species Closterium sp. Naga37s-1. The sequence goes on from CANJKZ010001148.1 coordinate 781,090, forward strand.
TGCTCCTGGGAGACACCGACTAGAGCACATGGCTGCAGCGAAGAGGGTGTTGCGCTACTTGTGCAGTACGTCGGGCATGGGGCTAGTGCTTGGAGGGCGGAGTCCAGTGGTCCTCACTGGGCACGCGGACGCTTCTTGGGCTGACGACCAGGCTACGCAGCGGTCGTCGCAGGGTTACACCTTCAGTCTTGGTTCCGGCTCTGTCTCGTGGCGGGCTACTCGCTCGTCCTCTGTTCTCGGCTCCAGTTGTGAGGCTGAGATCTACGCCGGGGCCATGGCTGCACAGGAGCTTCGCTGGCTCACCTACCTGCTGACTGACCTTGGAGAGCCGCCTCGTTCTCCTCCAGTGCTGTACGTAGATAACAAGGCCATGCTGGCCTTGTGTCGAGAGCAGCGCTTGGAGCACAGAACGAAGCACATTGCTCTCCGTTACTTTCTTGCTCGTGAGCTGCAGCAGCGTGGTCAGTTGCGACTTGCGTACGTGGCCTCTGAGGCCAACACTGCTGATGTGTTCACCAAGGCACTTGCGCCTTGTGATCATCAGCGCTTCTGCACTCAGCTGGGTCTTGTACCTGTCTTGCCTCACTTGCTCTCCTCTTGACCTTGCTTGTACTGTCACATATATATACCTGCTCTTGCTTGTCTAGCTCTATATATATATGTGCACTCCTGCATGTGAACTGGCCTTGTGGCCTTGTCGTTGTGCTCGGACTGTGTGGTGACTTTGTGATCCACCCTGAGCTTGCTGTGCTTTGCGTGACTGGTCTTGTGACCCCTTGTTCTCCCCCACTTTGCCTATGGGGGTGTGTCAGAACATATATATAGCTTATGCTGTTGTGTAGGCTATAGTGGGGTATCCCATAGGGGGTACAACCCAATTAGGGTTTCCTATATGTACTCACTTCATTCATAGTTCATTCATTCTTGTTCAAATCTTCTCAGGGGGCTCTTCTATTCCTGGCCACACATTATCGACTCTTACCCAATCTCTTACCCCCATCTGTGTGCTCCTCTATTGCAGGCGCAATCTGGACCGAATGGACTCGGAGCAGGTGGAGGGGCCAGAGCTAGTTGAGGCGCTGCTGTTCCTGGCCGCACACCATCGCTCTGAGGGAAGTCTTGCAGAGGCGGAGCAGTACTTGACACGCCTCCTTGACTTCGGTGGACCTGAGTCGGACTTTTTCGAGCTTGGTGTAGATAGTAAGCTGCATTACGAGGAGTATGCTGAACTGCACAAACGGCTGGTGGAAGCGTTGCTCTTCCTGGCCACACACCATCGCTCTGAGGGAAGTCTTGCGGAGGCGAAGCGATACTCCACTCGCCTGCTCGACTTGCAGCCCGGTGAGTTGAATATTGACCAGATTGGAATGGAGTGGATGGTGTGCTGCACTACTTAGCAAGTGGAAGGGCTGGAGCTCGACTTTGGCTGCCCGGTGAGTTGAATACCGGATTGGGATGGAGTGGATGGCATGCTGCACTACCTAGCAAGTGGAAGGGCCGGAGCTGGTGGAAGCTACTTTTGAGGCGCCTCAAAAGTTGACCGGATTGGAATGGAGTGGATGGCATGCTGCACTGATTAGCAAGTGGAAGGGCCGGGCTGGTGGAAGCTCTTCTCTTCTTGGTCACACACCACCGCTCTGATGGCAGTTTGGTGGAGGATGAGCGATATTCCATCCGCTTGCTCAGTGAGACGAATTGGGCAGAGCTTGATAACTTGCCACACGAGGAGCTGATGGCTCTTCCTTGCCACACACTACTGCCCCGAGGCCGGTTTGCCATGTGGTTTACCATGCTTCCGCTTGCTCGGTGAGATGAATTGGGCAGAGCTTGATAACTTGCCACACGAGGAGCTGATGGCTCTTCCTCGCCACACACTACTGCCCCGAGGCCAGTTTACCATGTGGTTTACCATGCTTACGGTTCTCTTGGGCCTTGTTCGCAGGCGAACGAAGATGACAAGGGTCTACTACTGGCGATTCGGAGCGTGCATCAGCATGACCATCAGCACCGCCCCCACGGCATGGGGCCATTGTCGTCCTTGGGATTGGAGAGTGGGGATGAGGATGACGATGGGAATGGTGATAGTGATGATGACGAAGATATGGACTTTGAGGGTAGTTTCTAGCCATGTTGGGAGGATTTTATTCCATGGATTTCATTTGATGCTGTGCAGAATAGAGGAACATGTCGTAGTACCACTGGTTTGTGAAACGAAACATAATATTGCTTCCTTTGTTTGCAAACAGGTGTCCCTGCTGTTACAATCTGAAACAACAGACTTTATAGGATCGTCTCAGGTTGATCGCAGGAGAGTGTAGCAACGGAAGTTTGCTAGTGAAGTCGGGTACGGACCTTGTCAGAAGAAGGAGATTTGAATCTCGACAAAAGTAAATATTGTCAGAATACCAGTCACTAGACCACTGGGAAAAAAGGGCTTGTTCCAAATGCGGGTTAGTGCGCCCATAACCCCCCAGGCTAACATGCATATAACCCCCCTAGGATCAATCTGGGATCCCCAGTGCAGGTATTCTGATACCCCCCCACACTAGGAGGCCCATGACACAACACAACGCATTCGGCAGCATGTGCGTACACAAGGATTCGAACCGAAGACCTTTCGCTCTGATACCATGTCAGAATCCCAGTCACTAGACCACTAGGATAAAAGGGCTTGTTCCCAATACGGGTCAGTTTGCCCATAACCCCCCATGCTAACATGCCTGTAACCCCTCTATGATCAATCGGGGATCCCTTGTGCAAGTCTACTGACAAATATTGCAATGCGGTACAAGGGTTTATATAGGAATACAGGGGAAAATAAAAGGTCATAGCTAGCCAAGTACTCTGAGGGGGTACATTCCCCTTAGGGCTAATCTAGATCGGGAATGCCAACCGTGCGGTTTGGTAACAATACGCGCCACGGTGAATGTTTGAATGCATTTCCCGCGCTTGCACTTAGAATTCTTTCTGCTTTCAACCGTCTTCGATAACTGTTTGTGTCGCTCGGTCTTCGTCCTCGCTGCAGCCATCTTAGCGTTAGAGTTTCGTTACTACATGCATGTTATGCAACAATTCCATATCGTAACACTCCCCTTCATTCCTAGAAATTGGTCCAGTGGGCTCGAGGCGGAAGAGGAAGCCGGTTCGGGATCGTCGATTTGCGGGGTCGGCGGCGTGATCAGCGTCCACCCAACGAGGCTGAATGTGCGGGTTGTGGGGGTGGAGTAGGTGAAGGCCAATGTGTGGCGTGGAGATGAAGTACTGCAGGGCACGCTACAGGTCCAACATGTTCTCCTCTTCAGGTTGGTTAGCGTATTGAGCGAGCTGGCTTGAAATGTAAGACAGATCGGGCCTGCGGGTGACCGCAACAAAAAGGACACACCCAAGCTGCTGCTGGTACAGTTGGTATGCAGATGGGTTGAGGGGGGGAGTGTTGGGATTGTGAGGTGATGCCGGGGAACGGTATGGGGTGGAGAGGTTCGTCGGCTTGATGTTAAACTTTGCAAACAGAGTGTCGGCGTACTTGGCAGCGGAGAGATGAATGGCGTTAGCTGCGTAGGTGATATTCAGACCTAGGAACTGCTTGACGTTGTCGGTGCTGGTGATTTCGACGCGGTTACTGAGTTTTTTTTTTTTTTTTGGTCGAGAAGCTCGCTGCTGGTGCCCGTGTATAGGAGTTCGTCCACATACGCCGTGAGGAGCATGTAGTCGCCGCGGAAATGGAGGCGATACTTGCCGGGATCGTGAAGCAGCTGGGAGAAGTCGATGTTTGTGAGAATTTGGTGGAGGTGTTGCTGCAAGAGACGTGGCGCCTGCTTGATACCGTAAAGGGGTTTCTTTAGCTGGCACACACAATCGTCGCCGCCGCTGTAGGTGTGAGGTTGTTTGACGAAAATGAGAGCATCGACTGATGCGTATAGGAACGCATTGTTTACGTCGATCTGGCAGAGTGGTAGATGCTTTGCGGCTGCGATGGCGAGGAGGATGCGGACCAAGGTGTGGCGGCTGACGGGTGCGAACGTTTGTCGAAGTCAATGCCATGGCGTTGGCCGAAGCCGCGCACGACCCATCGGGCTTTAGAGCGTTCGATGGTTCCGTCCGCGACGGTCTTGACTCGGAAGACCCACTTGCCAAACTGGATGCGTCTCCCCTTCAGCGCGGCGCGGTCGGCAAGGACCGAGGTTTCGCGGGCTTCGAGTTTGGCGACTTCGGCGTCCATTGCTGCATGCCATTCCTTGCTGTACGGGTCGGTGAGTGCCTGGCGTGGGGTTTTGGGTTCAACCGCTTTTGGTGGGTGAGAGACAGCAGTGTGTAGACCAAGGATGTGCAGACCCGATAGGCCAGGGCCGTGCTGCTGCTCGCTGGTGACTTCCACCACTTCGTCATCGGAGTGCTTACCGCTGGATGGAGTGGGGCAAAGCAAGGAGTCACGCGAAGAATCGAGAGGAGCGATATCCCCGTGTTCGTCGTCGTCGCTCCAGGGGCGCGGTCTTGGATGGGGGTCTGTTGTGTCTTGATCAGCAAGCGCGGCTCCGACTTCGTCAGCGGGAGTTGCGAAGCTGCGGGGTGGGCGGTGATATTGGGCCACGCTGTCAGAAACTCCTCCAAGTCGGTGTCAGTCAGCATGCCTATCATTCTGAAACTGGCGGATGGTGAGGTCTTCACAGAAGATGATGTCACGTGCCGCAACCACCCGCGAAGTTATGTGATCGAGGATGTTCCAGGCGTGGTGCTCGAAGCTGGTGCCCAAGTGCACTCCCCAGAGCGCGTGTCGTTCGAACTTCCCTGTTTTCGCGGTAGCCGGCCGGTACTGCACCATGCAGCCCCAGACGTGTAGCATGGAAATGTCTCCCTTATCGCCAGTGAATTTAATGTGCGGGGACTGGCGATCGGTGTTGGCGGTGGTGCTGAGGAGGTTGTGAAGACGGACATCGTGATGCATGTCGTAGGGCCAATACTTCGCGTCAACGTCGCTCTGGTGCAGGATGGCGCAAACCTTGGTCATCAGGGTTCGGTTGGTGCGCTCAGCAACTCCTTGCTTAGGGTGCACGTAGGGGAGGGAGAGGGTGTGGATTATCCCCTTTGCCTTTGTGTAGGCCTTTAGCTCGTTACTCTTGAATTCAGCTGCGCATTCCGTCTGCCATATTTTAAGAGTGCAGCTGGATTGGGTCTCCGCGTGGCTGTGCCACACCTTGAAGATCTCACACACCTTGCTCCTGTGAGACACATTCGCCACCCAGACGAAGCGAGAGTGAGCGTCCACGAAGGTAAGTGTATATTCCTCGCCGTTGATCCCTGTCTGTGTGAGAACAAGGAAGTCACTGTGGACTTTCTGGAACCTTTCGTAGCGGTTTGTGCTTGGCTCAAGGAGTTTAAGGGCGTGTGATTGAGTGCGACTGTGAGGCAGACGGAGCATGATGTGTCACGATTGTTATTAATGGTGACAGAGGAGCCATCAGGGCGTAGTAGCGTGCCAGGGATGAAGACTTCAGCACGGATGCAATTGTTTAGCACTTCGTGAGAAGGGTGAGCGAGAAGTTTGTGCCAGAAGTCAGGAGGTGCGCGCAGTGCAGGTGATCGTGAGAAGAAGGCCAGCAGCTCAGCTGTGGGGGGTGGCGCAGGGTGTGGAATGGGCTGAGGAGATATAGAGAGGCGAAAGGCGAGGATAAGCTCGCGGGCAGGTGAAGGTGAGTAATGGGGTATAGGAGGAGGATTGTGTGTTTGGGTTGCAGAGTCCGCTACTTCCTCTGGAAAGATTGGACGAGCAAGATGATGAGGTGGTGGTCAATGGTAAGTAGAGGGGCTTGGTTCTGGGAGAGGGGTGGGATCAAATGGGCCAACGGGGGTAGAGTCTACTGGCAGTTGGCTATGAGGGTAGCGGCTGTAAGGCATAATAGTGTCTTGGTTGAAGCGGTTGTCGATGGGAGAGGGGGAAACCATGTAGGACCATGGTGGGGAGGAGGAGGCAGATCCTGGTGGGGGGAGACCGATGGGTATTGACGGTCCATAGGGCTCTTGTGTGGCTCGTTCCTCTTCTGCTTCTCTCTCCGTTCTTGCCATATACTCTTCGAGTGGTTCCTCTTCCTCAGTGACTGCTGACCCCATGCTCCTGATGCTACTGCTGTACTGCTACTTCCCCATCCAGTTGTGCCGGTGCCCTGTCCCCAACCCGTTTTTGCATGTTCAGCAGCTTCTTCTGCCTCTTGTGTTGCTTGGCGGCGATTCTCCTCTTTGTCTAGCTTCTGGAGCTCCTCTGACATGTCACGACGAGACCAAGGGCGATTGACGTGATGTGTTTCCCAGTCAAGGGGTAGAGGGTTGTTGTTCTCGTGAAGGGTGCCAGGTCATTGGTAGCAGGTGAGGAGGTGAAGACGATTGTGCACAGTGGGGCCGCGGCAGTCTGTGCAGGGTTGAAAGATGGTTAATGCTGCTGCAATTTCGGCGGCGTCCCGCATGCCTGTGGGGTGGGGAGTCTGCCATTCCGCCTCGTCAACAATATCCAGGGGCTCCTCTTCTTCTTCCTCAATTTTTGCTTTCCCTTTTTCTTTGGCTGTTGCTCTGCGATTCTCCCCTTCAGCTGGTGCCTTGCCTTTCACGCTTGCCGATGCTTTCCCCTTGTCGTTCTGATCTCCTTTTGTCGTGGTTGAGGCAGTTGGGGTGCGGCAGTTGCGGCAGACACCGTCAGGCCCAGGTGCGTGGAGATCAGTCTCCTGGGGATGTGCGTGGTGCTTGACCCAGGGGCGACCATCAGGATGCACAGGTCCTTGGGGCCCGATGTTGTGCTGGGGCTGGAGATCGATGAGATCTCCAGAGTCGGCGCTGCAATCTGGGGTGTCAAAACCCAGAACGTAGACGCCGTTGTCGGGGCACGCTCTTCCGATGTAGCGAGGTTTGGACTTGAGGCGGCTGTAGTCTTTCTAGTGCATCACAATGCACCTACTTTCCCTGTTTGTGGTCATCTGGACGCTGCTTTGAACGGGTTGCTCGTAGGATGGCAGGTTGTACTTTATATCCCGGAAGATGAGTTTCGTTGAGTGTGATGTGTAGATTGATGTCGTGCGCTTTGAGGACGACGATGACGCACGCCCTTGCTTCGAGCTGTTGATTATTGGCCACCATGACGACGGTGGGTTGTGAGATGGGATGCGCTGTGGGGATGAAGCGCTCGGACCCCACCATGTGTTGTCCGCAACAGCTTTCAAGATACCACGTGTTGTAGGCGTCGGCTCTGTTCTGCGCAGAGAGGGCGAGATTCGAGATGTTGCGAAAGGGGATTCTCTTGTCGCCAGCGTGGCGATAGTTGTCAACAGGCCGTGTGTCGATGTAGTTTCCATAGGTGGGCGAGTTGATGATGTACTTGTCGTGTGGTGGTGACTCGAGCAGAGGTATCGGCAGTTCCCAATCCTGTTCGTGTTCGTCAGAGACGAACTCCCCATCTTGCGTGAATGGGTTGTTGTAGCTGCTGTATTCGACCTCTCGTCCAGGCGGGGGAGGTGAGACGTGACGTAGGGGCCTTCGGTTTGTTCGCCTTGCGCGGCCATAAACTCGCATCGCCATGTTGCCGATGACGTGGCGAACGTTGTTGTTATACGGAGGCCTTTGTCGGTCTGACTGAGGAGGTTGGCGCGGGGCAGATCGATGGTCTGAGGACGGTCGGTTTGTCTGGCGCAAGTGCTCAGGACCAGGGTTCGAGTTGTTGCGCGATGCGGAGTTGTGTCGTGGTCCGGAGCGACAGCGTCAGTTGAGTGACCGAAAGTTTTGCAATTTTTGCAATAGTACTGACGCGGATGCGAGTCGCGGGATCGTCGTTGATCGCGGCCGGAGTAGAAGGCGATTTGCTCGTGACAGACTACCTTTTCTTGGTTGAAGTCTATGTCTTGCTGCTCTTGCAAGAGCGCGACGCACAAGTGTGCTTCGGAGATGGTGCCTTGCTGGCGGAGAAGGGCTTTGCAAGGTTTCTAATCGGGTCCTAGGCCTCGGAGGACGATTAAGACGAACATGTCCTCGGCGATCGAGTTCCCTAGTTTTATAAGTTGATCGCGAATGGTGCGGTAGCGATTAATGTAGGAGTTTGCCTTTTTGCCAAGGGTCTTTTTTACTTCCACGGGTTGCTGGAGAAGGCGACTCGAGGAGACGGAGTCCTAAGGCTGGTAAGTCGTGGTAAGGTAGTTCCAGGGTGACATGGCGGGACCTGGGTCGGTTTTAAACGAGCGTGTGCCGAGTTGTTCGGTCGGCGACATGTTGCGTAGGAGAATGTTGTGTTCCATGAGCAATTCGTAGTAGTATTGGGCTTTGGCGTCGTCGGTATCGCTGACGGGACCAGGATAGCTTCCGTCGAAGAAGCAAAAGATTTGAGCACTTTGGAGGAGCAGTTCTAGCTCGAAACTCCACATGAAAAAATCCCGTCCGTTGATTGCGGTGCTTGTGCAAATCTTTGATATGGCCAGAAACGTGTTCTGGGCTGTAAGCATGGCTTCGTCACTTGGGCACGAAGAAGTTGGAGCAGCTGAGTTCGATCCAAGGTCGAATGTGGTCGCGGCCGGTTCTTTGTTGGGAGCGATCGGTTGAGCGAGTTGTTGCGAGGTACCCGGGTTGCCATTCTTTAAGTGTTGAATTCCAGACTCCAGAGTGGTGATGCGCTGGATGAGTTGCTTCAGTAGTGCATTACTGACGGTATTAGTAGCCATAGGGTTCGCAGTTGGGTTGGCAGGAGCTTTGGCAGTGGGAGCCGCCTGCCCACCAGATCCTCCAGCCATGTTTCGGCGGGAGCGCGCACCAGACGCCACCTTGGATTCGAATTTGAATAAGAGGTGGTGGTGCGAAGAATCCTGAGTTACTCTCATACCATGTTACAGTCTGAAACAACGGACTTTATAGGATATGTTAAACTTAGTAGGCTAGGAATGGCTTCATTAGGTCAAGGGGGGGGTACAAGGAGAGTGACGAGTGAAAAGTTGTACCCCTTAACATGCAACTCACTTTAGGCTAACTAAGAAATGTGATATAACTTTGACACACCCCCATCGCCTAGGTGAGAGACATCAGAACGACCAAGACAAGCAAATGGTCACAAGACCAGTCAAGAGAAGCAATAAGGCAAAGCTCAGGGTGGATCTTAAGATCACCACGTAGTCCGAGCACAAGCAAGCGGCCACAAGGCCAGTTCACATGCAGTGTTATAATAGCACAAACAATACAGTGATCACAACCTAGCAAGAGTAAACATGCAGGTATATATATAACACAGTACAATGCAGAGTCAAGAGACAACCAAGTGAGGCAGAGTGGGCACAAGTGTGAGGATCGAGGAACAGGTTTATAAATTATTTATTGATCACCTGGGTACAACATGAGGCTATATATAAGCTCGACACAAGGCAAAGTAACCAGGTGTTACGTGAAGGTTCCGAGGGTCGCGAAGCGTCTCGAATGGATCCTTCCCAAATTCGGTAGAAGCTATTCGGTGGCAACCGAAAAGCCTATCATTCGGTGCATGCAACTAGTTCGGTGCATAAAACTAAAATAAATATAGTTCAAGCAACGAATCTAGGAAATCAAGCAAAGGCATGCATGCTAGAATAAAACTAAGCAAGGTAAAGCATAATAAGGTAAATCTCAACAGGTAAAGCCGCGTACTCTCACACGTCCCCCCCTCAAAAATGGGTGGCGTGAGATACACCGTGCTTGACAAGATTATCCTTGAGAGCACGGCTTGCGTTGCCCAAATCATCTTCTGTAACCCAAATGTCCTCCGACAGGTCATATCCCTTCCATCATATCAGGAACTCGAGCGTGTTGCCGCGTCGGCGTCGATGAGCAAGGACACGTTCCACCTCGTACTTTGGTTCAACTTGTACGAGAAGATGTGGTGGTGGCGGTAGCTTTCATCCCTGGAACTGTTGGTTGGGGTCCTTGTAGGGCTTCAGTAGCTGAACATGGAACGCGTTGTGAAGCTTCCACGTGGTCGGTAAGCGCAAGCGGAATGTAATTGGTGTCACCATGGTCTCAACGCGAAAAAGACCACAGAAGTGAGGCCGGGGCTTGGACGGAAGGTGAGATAGGTCCAAGTTGCGTGTGTCAAGAAGAACCTGATCTCCGACTGCTTCCAACTGATCTCGTTGCTGTCGATCTGCATACTGCTTCTGTGAGTTCTGCATCGTGGTGAGACGTCGCTGAGTCTTCTCCCATAGCTGCTGCATGGTGGTGACAAAGTCGTGTGCGGCTTGGATGTGTACCGGTGTTGTTAGCTGCTGCAGTGTGATTGGTTCCCGTCCGTAGCACAGGAAGAAAGGAGATTTCCCTGTGGCCGCATGAGATGCGTTGTTGTAAGCGAACTCAAGCGTTGGTAACTGTAGATCCCATTGGCTGATGTCGTCTTGGCAAGCTGTGTGCAGTAACTGTTCGACAACCTGACTGAGTCGCTCTGTCTGTCCGCCAGTCTGGGGGTGGTATGCTGAAGACATAGCAAGCTTTGTCCCCAACAAACCCATGAGTTCCCTCCATAACTTACTTGTGAACTTTGGGTCCCTGTCGGAGATGAGTGTAGCGGGGATGTCGTGGATGGTGACGATGCGGTCAAAGAAGAGGCGAGAAGTTGCTTCGGTTGTAGCCGTGGCGTTGGTTGGGATGAAGTGTCCCATTTTATAGAACTTATCGATCAACACGAGCATAGCATCATGCCCTTGTAAGGTCGAAGGTAGCCCGGTAATAAAGTCGAGGCTAGCGACTTGTCATGGCTGCTCCGGTATGGGTAGAGGCTGAAGTTCCCTGATTTTTTCTGCTTGCTACTCTTCATCCGCTGGCACGTGTCGCATGAGGTGACAAACTGTTGCACGTCTGCTGCCATCCGGGGCCAGTGGTGATATTTTTCTATTCCCGCTAACGTCTTGATACTCCCAAAATGTCCTGCGTATGCCACATCGTGGAACTCCTCCAGTAGGATCTGTCGAAGCGAGGCATAGTTCAGTACCCAAATCTTTCCTGGACCTTTCCTTACCGCTAAGTCTTTCTCCCATTATAACAGCTTCTGTTTCTGTGCTGTAGCGATCGCTGCGTCCACGGAGTACCCATGTTGAAATAGACCCTTGAGTAGAGGGTTCATCTCGTCAACCTGGATGCCTGCTACGTGCCCTGGGCGGCTCAGTGCGTCGGCCTTGTTGTGAAGCCCTGGCTTGAAGACGATGTCGTAGTAGAAGTGTGTTTCCAGGAAGTCCATCCACCGCATATGTCGTCGTGAGAGCGTAGGCTGCGACTTGAGGTATTTGAGACTGCAGTGATCAGTGTAAATTGTGGTATTGACTCCCTCGAGGTAACACCTATACGCCTTGAAGGCTGTGACTATCGCTAAGGCTTCCTTCTCATGGATTGGGAAATTCAGTTCTGCTCCGTGTAGCTTCTTACTGAGGTATGCGATGGGTTGCAAACCGCGTTCGTGATCCTGTATTAGTACTGCTCCGATTGTCTGGTCACTAGAATCTGCTTCCATCACGTAATCTCTGTCTGGATCTGGTGGGATGAGTACTGGGGCAGTAGTCAGTGCTGTCTGTATCTGCTCCATGGCTTGCTGTTGAGGAGTATCCCATTTATGGGGTGTATCATTTTCCAGTAAGTTTGTCAGTGGCGCTGCTATCTTAGCGTACTGTGGCACGAACCTGTTGTAGTAATAGGCGAAGCCTAGGAACAGCTGCTACTCCTTAACGTTCTCCGGTACTTTCCACTTCTTTACGGCTTCGATCTTCCGCGGGTCTACGTGTACGCCCTCCGCACTCACCATGTGCCCGAGAAACTGCACCTTCTTCAGTGCGAAGTCGCTTTTTGACAACTTCACGTAGAAGTTGTTTTCCCACAGGATCTCGAATACTTTCCGCAGATGTTCCATGTGCTCCTTCATGTTCTTTGGTAAGGCGGTATGGTGCACGGGAGACGAGTTTTGCACCTGGTTCCTCCACGATCTCGTGCTCGTGGGTTTGCGTTGGAGGCACTCCTGCAGGTAGGTCATCCGGCATGATGTCCTTGTATTCCTCTAACACCTCCTGTACTGCTGCAGGTAGCTCCGCATACGGCTTCCCCTCCACTGTTGTTGCCATTACTAGCGCCAGGTAACATGTGTTACTCTCGTTCACCGTTCGTTCGAACCGTGCAAGTGTCGTCTCAGGAACATCCTCTGTATCCATCCAGCTTCGCAGCTCCATCCGTTTCCCGTTGTTGCATATGCTGGATTTCCGGTTGACCCAGTCTATCTCGGGGTTGAACCGCTTCATAAAATCACGCCCCAATATGAAATCCAATCATTTGATGTTCATGACCGGCAACGCCAGCTTCCACCTCAATGCACCTATCTGCAGCTGTAGTATTGACTCGCCGTGGATGGGAAGCTTCGTGCCGTCCACCATTTTTTCTGTAAATTGGGTCTCATCCGAGGACTCCCCAATTTTCTCCAACGTCCCAGGGTCTCACACCAAGTGGGACGCACCACTGTCCACCAATGCCTTGAGGCGTTGCCCTTTGCAGAGCACCTCTTGCAGTAGTGGTCGTTGCTGCTCCGAGTAGCCGTAGCTGGTCTTGCTAATAGGATCATAGGGTACGTCAAAGTAATCATCCCTAGGTCCTTCTCTCTGCAGACTCAATATCAGTTTTCACCTGAGTGGGGTTAGAAGGATTTATCCGAGGCCGATTTAGCTTCTCCTGGGCTTGGAACCTTCCCCTAAGCCTTTACAGCTGTGTAGGCTTCTCCTGTGGGAAATGGGGAGCCTTAACACCGTGCTGGTGGGAGAGAATATTAACTCCTCGGAACGCTTGATCCTTTTCAACGCTCCGTAGTTGTTTTCCCAACTGTCCAGGTGCCTGTATTATTTCTAACTCTCCCTTGATTTTCTCAAAGGCTTGAAAACCATGAGAAGTAATATTCTTAGGTCAAGTATCTTTATAGGATAAATTTAAATAATTCTTACTTGACAGGGTGTATGGCTGGAGTTTCCCGCTCGGTGCAGGGTCTTGTTTCGCGGATTCTCCTTTTGTCTCGACGATTTCCCCTGGGGCCACCCGGTCGTAACGTTTTAAATTCCTCCATCAGTTTTTCCTTTTTTCACCCTCTCCGAAGTCGCCACGTTGTCCATTTTCCGTTTCGGGGGTGCCGCAGTGTTCGTGCCCTTCAAGTCTGCACGTACTGTCTTCGTTTTCCAACACGCCAAGATACGATGTCGTGTAGCGCCGCAGAACTCGCACGCTTCAATTATTTTCTAGTCGCAGCTTCGCATCGTCCTTGTCGATATCCATCGGGTCGGCAGTCGTAGGTGGTGCCGATCGCTCCGTGCCAAAATCCCTATTTGGCTGGTTGCATCGTGTTCCGTAGTAGCTACTGTTTAACGCGTCGAATCTGCGCCCGAGTCTCTTCCCTTTGGACAATTTTATTGTTTGCGTGAATCCACTCTTGTGCCGGGCCTCGTAACAGTGTTGCTGCGAGCCGTATGCGCATCGCGTCTTGGGTCAGGGTCGTGCATCCAGCGGCTTCGAAGTAAATTTCGAGTGCAGCTATAAATCGACGGACGTCGCTCCTTTTCGCGCTATGATGCTTCGCTGCTTCCGGTAGCCTCGGCTTCGCTGCTTGGAGGTTCACTGTAGCTGCTGCCGTTGTCGCAAGTACAATTGTCGGTATCGACGACGTCGCTTCTGCTGCTGCGACTACCGATTGGTCCGCAAGGAGTTTTTTGAGTCGTAGGAGCGCCGCACGTGTCTGCTCCTGCTCGGCGCGTAACTCCGCAAATTCTTGTACGAAATAATCGCCAATTTCTCCATTCAGCGATTTGCAGGAAGATTTGCAATATATATACATATATATATTGTGCGTTGGTTGACTTACTGCAAAGCTAAACGATTTTCGAATTCGTCGAGCGCGAATGTTCTTGTTCGCGCAATTTCCCCTTAAAGGACAATTTTCGCGCGTCCGATCCTGGCCTTTGAAACGCGACTCGATTCAACGCTCCGAATTCCAACCTTTTTCAGCGAAAATTTCTCGGCCGTTGAGATGCGAATCGATCTAACGGTCGAAATTCCAACTTTTCCGCCAAAAAAAACCTGAGGTGAGTTCGAAAACCGGGTTGAGAGGGACTTCAAAAATTGTGCGGAATTGGTTTACATACCCGAATCGGCGCTTTCGTCGACGCCCACGCGGTTTTTTTAAGGCTGGTTTTTAGCGGTTGAAGAACCTCGCATGTAAACGAGCTCTGATTACCGAGTGTGAGGATCAAGGAACTGGTTTAAAAAATAATTGATCGATCACCTGGGTACAACACGAGGCTATATATAGGCTCGACACAAGGCAAGGTAACCAAGTGTTACGTGAAGGTTCCGAGGGTCGCAAAGCGTCCCGAATTGATCCTTCCCGAATTCAGTAGAAGCTATTCAGTGGCAACCGAAAAGCCTAGAACTCGGTGCACGCAACTAGTTCGGTACCTATAACTATGATAAATATAGTTCAAGCAACGAATCTAGGAAATCAAGCAAAAGCATGCATAATAAAATAAAACTAAGCAAGGTAAAGCATAATAAGGTAAATCTCAATAGGTAAAGCCGTTGTACTCTCACAACAAGCCCAAGAGCAGTGCAGAAGTTCTTATGATCACCAGACACCGGGGCCTTGGTGAAGATATCAGCAGTGTTGGCTTGTGAGGCCACGTAAGCAAGGCGAAGCTGACTACGCTGCTGGAGCTACCGTGCGAGAAAGTAACGAAGAGCAACGTGCTTCGTTCTATGCTCCAGCCTCTGCTCCCGACACAAGGCAATCATGGCCTTGTTGTTGACGTACAGAAGAGGCCGCTCACCCAAGTCAGTCAGCAAGTAGGTCTGCCAGCGTAAGTCATGTGCAGCCATAGCCCCGGCGTAGATCTCTGTCTCACAGCTGGAACTAAGCACAGAAGACGTACGGGTGGACCTCCACAAGACAAAACCAGCACCAAGTCTGAAGGTGTAACTCTGTGACAACCGCTAGGTCTCCTGGTTGTCGGCCCAAGAGGCGTCTGAGTGCCCAGTGAGCACAACTCGACCCTGTCCTCCAAGCACAAGCCCCATCCCTGGCGTACTGCTGAAGTAACGAAGTACCCTCTGCGCAGCCCGGTAGTGCTCAAGGCCATGTCTCCCGGGCGCAACGAAGCGCGCCAGGATGCTGAGAGGGTACGCGAGGTCAGGTCGAGTGCAGGTCATCAGGTACATGAGGCAGCCCACAAGCTCTGGATTCGGACCACTCGGCTCTAGGGACTCGTCCAAAGGTGGAGCTGAGAGCAAGTGGCTCGTAGGCAGTGAGAAGAAACAAGGAATGAATGAACTATGAATGAATTGGGTACAAGTACTAACCCTAATTGGGTTGTACCCCTTATGGGCTACCCCACTATAGCCTACACAATATGCATGAGCTATAATATTCTGACACACCCCCATAGGCAAAGTGGGGGAGAACAAGGGGTCACAAGACCAGTCAAGCAAAGTAAAGCAAAGCAAGCTCAGGGTGGATCACAAAGTCACCACACATTCCGAGCACAAGTTCAAGGCCACAAGGCCAGTTCACATGCAGGAGTACATATGTGTATAGAGGCTAGACAAGCAAGAGCAGGTATATATATATGTAACAGCACAAGCAAGGTCAAGAGGTGAGCAAGTGAGGCAAGGTAGGCACAAGGCCCAACTGAGTACAGAAGCGCTGATGGTCACAAGGCGCAAGCGCCTTGGTGAAGATATCAGCAGTGTTGGCCTCAGAGGCCACGTACGCAAGACGCAGCTGACCACGCTGCTGCAGCTCACGAGCAAGAAAGTAGCGGAGAGCAATGTGCTTCGTTCTGTGCTCCAGTCGCTGCTCCCGACACAAGGCCAGCATGGCCTTGTTGTCTACGTACAGCACTGGAGGAGAACGAGGCAGCTCTCCGAGGTCAGTCAGCAGGTAGGTGAGCCAGCGAAGCTCCTGTGCAGCCATGGCTCCTGCGTAGATCTCAGCCTCACAACTGGAGCCGAGAACAGAAGACGAGCGGGTAGCCCGCCACGAAACAGAGCCGGAACCAAGGCTGAAGGTGTAACCCTGTGACGACCGCTGCGTAGCCTGGTCGTCAGCCCAAGAAGCGTCTGCGTGCCCAGTAAGGACCACTAGACTCTGCCCTCCAAGCACAAGCCCCATGCCCGACGTACTGCACAAGTAGCGCAACACCCTCTTCGCTGCAGCCATGTGCTCCGGTCTGTGTCTCCCAGGAGCAACATAGCGTGCAAGAATGCTAAGAGGGTATGCAAGGTCAGGTCGTGTGCAGGTCATCAGGTACATGAGGCAGCCAACAAGCTCTGGGTACGGGCCACTCGACTCTACGGACTCATCCGAAGGCAGAGCTGAGAGCGAGTGGCGAGTAGGCAGAGGAGTGGCCTGAGGCGAGGAGTACGTGAAGCCGAAGCACTGAAGGACCTGCTGCACCATGTGTGACTGAGTCAGGGTAATGGTGCGGCGTGCTCTGTCCCGAGTGATCTGCAAGCCAAGGTAGCTGCGCAGTTCACCCAGGTCAGTGAACGTGTGTCTCTTCTGCAGCTCGGACTTCACGTGGGCTAGTCCAGCAGTGTCAGCTGTGGCAAAGACCAAGTCGTCGACGTACACGAGGATGTAGAACGGCGGCAAAGAAGTGTCGGTGCGCAGAAACAGCGACGGGTCGGCAGTAGAGGGAGCAAACCCAAGAGCCGCAAGTGTAAACCTCAGTGTGTCGTGCCACTCACGCGGTGCCTGGCGGAGACCGTAGACTGGCCGCCGTAGGCTCCACTGGGTGCCAGGAGGAAAAGACCCAGTGAAGCCAGGTGGGCGACGCAGCCAGATCTCCTCGTGCAGGCTGCCCTGCAAGAAAGCAGTGCTGAAGTCAAGAGAGTGTAGCTCGTAGTCACGGTGAGCAGCTACGTGCAGCAGTACCCGAAGAGTGGTCATCTTCGGGGTGGGAGAGAAGGTCTGAAAGTAGTCAACTCCCTGCCGCTGACTGAAGCCACGAGCCACGTAACGCGCCTTGAAGACAGGCGGAGAACCCGGCGGTCGCTTCACCCTGAAAATCCACATGCCACTGACGATGTTCGCCCCAGGAGGGGGAACAGCGTCAACGTAGGTGCCTGTGGACTTCCAGGAAGCCATCTCTGCGTCCATAGCTGCCTGCCACTGAGAGGAGTAGGGACCCTCTATCGCCTCCGCGTAAGAGCGCGGAGTCGGGATGTCAAGTGCATCCGGGTCTCCCTCAGGGGTAAGCAGTACGGACACGAGATGAGGTGAAGCAGCGGCCAAGCACTGGAACTCCTCCTGCCTGTCCTCAAGGACGTCCGTGCCAAGGGCACACTCACCCCCGACGGACGGAGGACAGACAGACTCAGACTCAGCAACAAGACTGGCGACGTAGTCTAGGCGACAGCGAGCAGCAAAGTCGACGAGCTCAGCAACTAGGGCAGACGCAGCAGTGGACTCAAAGGAAGGGTCAGTGACAACAGTAGCAAGGAGACGCGTGACAGTAGGACTGGCAGCGCGAAGAGAGTCCGACTCCGGGTCGGCAAGAGCAGGAAGAGAAGACTCAGGAGGAGAAGGCAAAGGGGCACGCAGAGGAGCAGTGGACGGACGCAGAGACATCCGGTGCGTGCCAGGGACAGGAGGAGGACGCTGACGCGAACCGCGACCACTAGTGCGAGCAGCACGGACAGGCGACGCAGGGCGAGACGCAGGCTCACGACGCTCAGCAAGACCTCCAGTAGGACCAGTGTAGGGAGACGGAGCAGGCAGTGGGGAGGCCGGCTGTAACTGTAACTGCGACGGGACAGGCTGTGGACACTCTAAGGGAGGAGGAGGACCAGTAGAAGGCGGGAGACCAAGAACCTGCTGAAGGAGCGGAACGAAGTACGGCCGAGGCCGCGCGGCGACTCCAGACACAGGAGGGACAGCACCAGCACCCCCAGTGGCAGCACCAGCACCAGAAGCAGCTCCAGCTCCAGAACCCCCAGCAGCACCAGTAGTACCCCCAGCAGGACCGCCTCCAGGACCGACAGCAGTAGCCTCCGCGCCAACACCCGCAGCAACTCCAGCTCCAGAAGTACCCGCAGGTCCAGCAGCTCCAGTACTCCCAGTACGAGCACCTCCGGGACCCGTGGCACCAGCTCTCTCAGCAGCAACAGAACCTCCAGTACCCGCAGCACCTCCAGCTCCAGCAGCTCGCCTCCAGCGCCGGGCAAACCACTCACGCAGCTCCTGGGGAGAGAGTGGCTCCCGGCGAGAAGGAGCACCCGGAGAACCGCCAGGCACAGCACCACCAGGCGTAGCACCCCCAGGCTCAGCACCTCCAGGCGTAGTACCCCCAGGCTCAGCACCCCCAGACGCAGCACCCCCAGGCTCAGCACCTCCAGGCGTAGCACCCCCAGGCTCAGCACCCCCAGACGCAGCACCCCCAGGCTCAGCACCCCCAGTCGTAGTACCCACACGCTCAGCACCCCCAGAGTCAGCACCCACACGCTCAGCACCCCCAGAGTCAGCACCCCCAGCAGCACCAGAGTCACCAGCGACCTCGACAGGCTCAACAGCGTCTACCTGGGACACACCTGAAGGGGCAGGACCCTGAGGGGGGAGGGGGTCTACCGGGGGGGGACCTGGTACAAGGAAGAGCGGTGGCGGGGGGAGGGACGGAGTGCGGTAGGGGAAGAGGCGGTAGTAGGGGACCGACTCGTCGAACGTGACGTCCTGGGAGGACAGAACACGGCGAGAGGTGGGGTGGTAGAACTGCCACCCTGGGGCGTCAGGGGGGAAACCCAGGAAGACGCAAGGAGCAGCACGAGGGGACAGCTTGTCCGCAGACAAGTCGCGGACAAACGCCCGAGATCCCCAGACACGGAACGCAGACGCATCGCCAACCTTCCCCGTCCACAGCAAGGCTGGGGAGGTCTCCGGCATGGAGACCCTGGGCTGAAGGTTGATTTGATGCGCCGCGTACCGAACCGCAAACGGCCACAGAAAATGGGGGGCAGCCGCATGCATCATGGACGTACGGGCGACGTCCATGACCATGCCAATGCGGCGCTCAGCAATCCCATTTTTCTGTGGAGAGTCCGGAAGCGTGAAGGTCTGGCGGATGCCTCGTGCACGACAGTAGGCTCGCAGAAGGCCAGAGGAGAACTCTCCGCCTCTGTCAGAGTGCAGACGCAGAACAGGAAAGTCCGAGCCGAAGCTCCGCCTGAGCTGGAGACGAGCTGCGCGGATCCAGTCGATCAACACCTCAGTGACATCACCCTTGCTGCGCAAGGGGAAGACTGTGGTGTAACGCGAGTAGTCGTCAACCACCAGCAGGAAGTAGCGCTCGTGACCCTGTCCACGGACGCGGGCCGGGCCCCACACGTCCATGTGAAGCGTCTGCAGCGGGGCCTCTGTCGGAGGAAACTGGGAGGAGTGAGGGGTAGCCCGCTGTCGTCCCTCGACACAGGGGACGCAGGTAGGGCCAGGCCCCGGAGGCCGGAAGCGTGAACGACTGGGCAATGCCCTCCTCACTACAAAAATCATCAAGGAGACCGGAGGAAAACTCACCTCCTTGGTCAGAGTGCAGACGAAGTGCCGGGAGGTCCTGACTGAACCGTGCGCTCAGCTGGCGACGAGTAGCACGGATCCAAGGGATCAGAACAACACAGACGTTGCCCTTGCTCCGCAAGGGAAACACCGTGGTGTAGCGCGTATAGTCGTCGACGACCAGTAAGAAGTAGCGCTCCCGGCCCTGCCCAGCAACGGGGGCTGGGCCCCACACGTCCATGTGAAGGGTCTGCACAGGTCCATTGGTCATAGGGAACGAGGAGGAGTGAGGAGCGGCGCGCTGCTACCCCTCGACGCAGGGAGTGCACGGCGGCGCAAGCGACCGCAGGGGCGGGGGCAGGGACCTCGGAAGGCCAGAGACAAGAAGATGCGAGTGCATGCGACGCAGATGCTGCAGGGAGGGGTGACCAAGACGGTGGTGCCAGAGGAGAGACGGGTACGTGAGCAACCGATACGAGCACGACGTACCTGTCCTGATGCAGCTACCTGTGCAGACTCAGTGTGCAGTCTGTACAGCCCAGACCCCGGCCTCCTGGTGAACGTGGCGAGGTGGTCGCCAGTCACCGAGTCCGTACAGATCGCCACAAGCTCGCCCCCATGAGTAGTGGTAGTGACCAACTGATCCTGGAGGACGGCCTGACTCCCCAAGTTCGTAGAGAACGAGGGGAGGTGGAAACCTGTGAGGGAGCCAGAGAGGGCTGCAGGACACGGCAGGACAATGGTGCCGCATGCAACGACTGGGCCAGACGAGGGGTCGGCCAAAGTGACAAGGACAGGTGCTATGAGTGGTGTGACTGTGGTGTAGTCGCGGAAGAAGCAGCGAGACGCGACTGAGTCCAGCGTGAAGGTGTGCAAAGCCTCCGCAGGAACTACACCTGTGCTAGCAGACTCACAAGCACCTAGACTAGCAACCTCTACACTAGCAGAGCTAGGTACACAAGAATAGTAGTCACCCTCAGCACTAACACCAGCAGAATACATAGCATACATGGCAGCACACATCTGGTCCCAATCAAGAGCAAATACGTCTACGTTCCTCTTGAGCGATCCTAGCCAGTCAGGCGTCTTCAACTCACGAAACTCCTCGCGCCACGTGTCGTCGAGGCAGAAGAAGCAGCGCGCCTCAGTGTGCCTCTCCCAGCCACAGACCTCTCCAGGGCGGCCCGTGCGTCGGCGGTACTGGCAGCGAGCTCCACCACTACCCCCTCCACCTCGCTGGGCAACCCATGCACGAAGCTGATGTGGCGAGAGAGTCTCCTGCCGGCGCGACTGCTGCTGCTGCCCACCCCCAGAACCGCCGCCTCCACCAGCTGCACCCCCATACACAACTCCCTCGCCTCCACCATCGCTAGCTCCACCTCGACCACCACCCGAAAACCCTCCGCCACCCCCAGTGACTCCACCACCCCGGCCACGTCCACCGCCCCCGCCACCTCCACCTCCACTGCCACCTCCACCATCCCCGCCATTGCCACCGCCACCACCCTCACCACCGCCACCGCCGCCACCACCTCCACCACCCTTACCCTTCTGACGCCCACTCTTGTTGCGCCTCCCGCTAGGAGCGGACGCCGCACCGGCCTCCTCAACACCGAGGAAGTGAGAAGTAGCAGCAGAGGCGATAGACGGCGCGAGGAGGGAAGGGGAGCACCCCTTAAAAAAGGAAGGGAGGGGAGTGCCACAGCAGGCAGCTGCAGCGTAAGCACTTATCTCAGCCTCGAGGAGACGGGACTCAAACGAGGCAAGGCAGAGCTCGGTGGGGTCTAGGGCAAGAAAGTGGTCGCGGACGGGGCAAAGGGAGTCATGGAGACAGGTCACTAGGAAGTAGAGAGTGATGTACATCGGGGGGGGGGGGGAGAGGGGAGGGGGGGGTCTCAGCCAGAAAGTATGGCTTGAGAGCAGCACAGTAGCGAGTGTCACTGGTGCGCAGGTGAGTCATGAGGTTAGTGACAGTGGGGAATTCGGACAGCTCAGGAAAGAGGTACGGCAGCAGCAGGCGGCCTAGGGCGGCAGACGAGGGGGAGGAGTAGCGCTTCACTATAGCGTCATAGAGCGCTTTGGCCGTTTTTAGCTGGCGAAAGTGGGTCCTCTGGTTGGGCGGGAGGTGGTTGCGGACTGCAAGGGTGGCAGTGGCGTCACGTGCTAACCACTGTGTACTATCTACGCGGTCATCCTTATACTTCTGATGTGCGTCTTCTAGCGCAGTAGGGGCAGGCTCAGTTGGAGTGGGCGGGGTAGGAAGGAAGCTTGAGGTGTGCTAAAAAAGAGAGACGTCGTCACTGGTAATGCTAAGCAGGTACAGGTGAAGGCCCTCTAGCCAGGACTCGTAATCGATCGACCTACCCTCAGCGTCAAACTCCAGTACGGTGGGTGTCACCATGTTGAGCAGCGCGGCCTAGCGACAGTGACAAAGAAGACAGGACGAGGAACAAGGGGTAGTGCTAGGCCCGACCGGCGCGGGTATGCGGGGCTACTTGATAGGGCGGCTCGGCAGGGCGGCTCGGCAGGGTGGCTCGGCAGGGCGGCTTGGCAAGGGCAGCTCGGCAGGGCGGCTCGGCGCGTAGCAGTTCGAGCAGGGAAGCTGCAACAGTGGCAGCAATGACGGCTGCTGTGGCAAGGGCGGCTGCAGCGGTAGTAGTAGCGGCTGTAGCGTCAGTAGGCGGAAGCAGCAGGCGCAGCAGCTGCAGCGGCTGTAGCGGCAGCAGCACGGACAGTGACTGCAGCAGCTATAGCAGCAGAGCAGGCAACAGCAGCGACTGTAGCTGCTGTGGTGACAGGGGGCAGAGGCAGCAGCACAGTGGCGGCAGTGGATGTGGCAGGAGCTGCTGCAGTGGCTGCAGCTATAGCAGGCGTGGCTGAGGCTGAAGGGGGGAGCGGCGCCTGCAGCAAGGGCGGTGGCAGCAGCAAGGGGCGCGCGGCAGCAAGGGGCGCGTGGCAGCAAGGGGCGCGCAGCAGCAAGGGGCGTGCGGCAGCATGGGGCGGCACGCAGGGCAGCGGGGCAGCGGGGGGAGTTGCGAGGCAGCGGCTGCTAAGCAGCAGCGCGGCGGCGGGCAGCAAGGCAGCAGGTCGCACGGGGCTGCGGGGCAGCAGGGGTCGCGGGGCAGCGGCTGCTATGCAACGCGACGGCAGCGGGGCAGCGGGGGTCGCAAGGCGCACGGCGCGCGGGGCAATGGAGGCAGCGGGGCAGTGGGGGTGCGCGTCATGCGCAGGGCAGCAGGGCAGTGGGTCGTGATCTGGTGGGGGGTCGCGATCAGGGCAGCGAGGGGTGCGCGTCGCGCTGAGCAGCATGGCAGCGCAAATCTAAGGCGCGGAGCAGCGTGAATGACAACCGACGGGCAGCTAAAAATATAATGTGTAGGCTAGGACCGGTCCTAACCTAAGCTCTGAAACCATGTTAAACTTAGTAGGCTAGGAATGGCTTCATTAGGTCAAGGGGGGGGGGGGGGGGGAGTACAAGGAGAGTGACGAGTGAAAAGTTGTACCCCCTAACATTCAACTCACTTTAGGCTAACTAAGAAATGTGATATAACTTTGACAATATCGTCTCAGGTTGATCGCAGGAGAGTGTAGCAGCGGAAGTTTGCTAGTGAGGTCGGGTACGGACCTTGTAAGAAGAAGGAGATTTGAATCTCGACATAAGTAAATATTGCAATGCGGTACAAGGTTTATATAGGAATACAGGGGAATACGCAAGGTCCTAGCTAGCAATGTACTCTAAGGGGGTACATTCCCCTTAGGGCTAATCTAGATCGGGAATGCCAAACGTGCGGTTCGGTAACATTACGCGCCACTGTAACTGTTTGAATGCATTTCCCGCGCTTGCAGTCATCTTCACGTTAGATTTTTTTACTACATGAATGTTGTTATGCAACAATTCCATATCGTAACACCTGAAATATTGAAATTTAGAATGCATAGAGATTTCATAATTTAGAGGTATGCTTGACTTCGACGGCCCATTTGATGTTTGGGAGTAGGCTACTAGTACTAGGCTACTGTAACATCCTCGTTTAATTCGTTTGGTTTCATGTAGCCTCCCTGCTTGTAATGAGATCAACCTGCAGAGCAATAAAGGAATTCCAACTTGCCCCGGCGAAGTGCTCTCGTTGGGCAACGCCAGGTGGGAACTTTCAGCTCGCGAAAATATCTTCCATGCTCAGAGGAACGCACTGAGCCGCCGTGGGAAATGCGTTTGGTTCGGCACCTCGGGTTAGGCTCAGCTGAGGTCAGGACGAGCCACGAACCACACACCACAGACAATGCGAGAGCCCAACCAAAACCAAAATTACGACGTGTTGCGACCCAACAAGTTGGGCTGGGTTAGGTCGACCTGGTCGACCTGACCATCGCGGTTCGGAACCTCAAAGAATTTCTGAAAAAATTTGGTACCCCCTCGAAGCACTTACAGCGCAATTTGTTTCTAGCTTCCCTGCAGGCTAGGCGAGCTGTGACGAGATTCAGAAACTCGCTGAATTAACGGTTACTCCGAAACCTAGCCTCGCTGGATTTCCAATTCGTAAACGACTATAACACGAATATGTAGCGAGATTTTAAAATTCGCTAGCTCAGGTAACTCGTCGCAATCTTGCTGAGTTGGGTCGGGTCGACCTGTTTGGCCCGACCAGGTCGACCCAGATCGGGCAGACCCAACTCGATGCGGTTTGGTCGAGCTGGTTGGCTAGACCCGCGACACAGCCTTCCTAGAAATGAGAAATCCGACCTGGTCGACCCGACCTCTTTGGTCGCAACACGTCGTTAGTGACGAAAAGGTGCATTCTTGAAACATTTTAGAAATTTCTGCCTATTCCTGCCTATTCCGGAACACCTCAGTCTGAAGTAGGCTAGAGCCTGCTATGTCAGCCAGACTGAGAGGAGGCTAGGCTTGTTGGTTCGGTTTCGCGCCTTTTCAACATCTGTTCCTCAGATCTTGTTCTTGCATCTGAACCCTGACTAACCGTACTGAATATCTTATAGAACTCAACGCATCTTTCTAGAACTAAGACGAACTTGAATCCGTCCCCCGCACCATCCTGAAACCCTCACAACCACATTCAGGCAAGTCACGTATCTGTCAATTCCGCTCCCTCCATTGCATCACCTTCAAACTTGGAAGCTTTCTTTCTCCCTCCATTGGATCACCTTCAACGTCTTCTTTCCTCCTTACATCACCTTCAACCTTCTCTCTGCAGCTCAAGCGAGGGTTTCGTTCACTCACATTCGTCTTCTTTTCAAGAACCTTTTCTAGGCCGGTTCGCAAGCTCCCCCTAAGATCACCCTCTGCCTCCCTTTTCGCAGCCAACCTGAACAAAAGAATGTCGGATGAAACAGGCGAGTGATAGCTGTCTATTCTTCTTGCTTGTTTTGTATTTGGAGCATCGGTATAGGCGACTCAGAGCACTTAGGTTAAGTTTAGAGCCTCTTTCTCACAACAACCGTGCAAGGTTCACCCGGTTTTCTAGCTCTGGACGCGTGCTTCTACTTCTGAGTCTGATTTTTTAGCTGTAGGCGTGAGATTTCTATCGCTGAAATATTAAATGTTGATGCCGTTTTGGATATGTAACTCTAGAAAAATCGTTCCTCAGCATAGACTGTAAGACGTATTTTCATTTTTCAATACTGCGTGTGCGGCCATTTCCTTGCCATTATAGCGTCAAGTTACTTTGTTTTCTCCTCATCATGTATCTTTTGTTTGCTTCATTTGATTCGATTACATATTTCATGTTGCAGGATTGGGAGCCGATAAGGTCATTGTTGAGACCGCACCGGTCGAAAATAACCATCTCGCGTCACCTCCACCCTCGAGCGCTCATGATGACGCTGATGTCGCCACGACGACCGCGAGCGAACCTAGTGGTAGAACCGAGCGTGCAGACGGCGAACCAATGGTGGCTGAGGCGCAAAGGCTTGAGGACGATCGTTGCTCACCTGCTGCTGCTGCTTCGCCATCTGAAGCCACCGCCGTAGTTGACGCCGTAGTCGGTGCTACCGCCGTAGTTGACGGTACCGCCGAGATTGACGCTGCTGATGCAATAGCTGCTCCTGCTGACACGCCGGTTATGGATGCGGAGGGTGGAGGTGTGGAAGCGGAAGCGATGGAGGCGGAAAGAACGGAAACGGAGAAAACGGAGACGAAACGGATGGAGACGGAAAGTTTGGAGGAAGCAGCAGGTTCCGTCTCGCAGAAGGAAGGTGTTCCTGCTTCATCTTATCATGTTAAAGCCGCTGTGTCGGATCCCGTCGCGACTGCTTTGACTGCTGACGTCAACGGCTCTGTCACCGACGTTGCGGATCGAAATACTTGCGCTGTAGTAGCAGAAGAGGCGAAAGCAAAGGAAATGGAAGCGGAGAGAGGTGAGGAACGAGCAGCGGGCAATGCTTCTATCAACCCCGACGAGGAAGCACCTATAAGCTTGCAAGCAACCATGGACTCAGACGCACCTAAAAGCTCGCAAGCGCCGATGGAATCGGCGCCAGCTGCGGCAGATTCAGGCCCTTCGCAGCCCGTGGAACCGCCGCAACCGGTAGAGCAGTCGCTACCACAGCTGCCGCGGCCGTCACAAGTGACGGCGGAGTCGAGTCAAAAGTTGCCGGTGGAACCGTCGCAACCGGTAGAGCCATCGCAACCGGTAGAGCCTCCGCAACCTCTCGAAGCGCAGCAGGCGGAGGCCCCACTGGCGGAGCCCGCACAGGCTGAGGCCCCACAGGCGGGCCGCCCGCAGGCGGAGCCCCCACAGGCGGAACCCATGCAGCAAGACTCCCCGCTGCCTGCAGCTCCTGCAGGAAGCGCGGAGCAATCTGCGCAGCAATCCGCGCAGCAATCCGCGCAGCCAGGTGGGGAAAGCCCAGGGGCAGGAATGGCGGAAGGGGAAGCCGCAGGCGCAGGAGGTGTAGCATCCGCAGCAGCTGCAGCGGCAGCGTCAGCACCTTCAGCAACAGCAGCGGCAGCGGCAACACCAGCACCAGCAGCTGCGGCTGCGGCAGCACCAGCACCAGCACCAGCACCAGCACCAGCACCAGCACCAGCACCAGCACCAGCAGCGGCAGCGGCAGCGGAAACAACGCCAGGGCCAGGCGCGCCAACATCCGCGGAACAGATGGGCCTTCCGCCAGGGACGCATATTCCCGCGGATGGAGGATTTTCCGCGCACGTAGCTCCGCCTGAAACTATGGGCATGGGGGTCCATGGGCATGGGCATGGGCATGGGCATGAGCATGGGCATGAGCATGGGCATGGGCATGCGCATGGGCATGCGTACATGGATGTTGGTAGCGCGCATATGGAGCATGGCAGTGGACAGATGGAGTATCATCAGCTGCAGCAACAGCAGAACCAGCGACAGCAGCAACAACAAATGCAGCAGCAGCAACAACAGCAGCAGCAACAACAGCAACACATGCTACCACACCCTTTTTCCCAACCTCAGATGGATCCATCCATGCACATGCACCCCCACATGCACATGCAGCAACAGCATCAGCATGAACACATGCAAGCAGCAGCAGCAGCCGCGCAGATGCAGGCGCAGGGCTCGCACATGCCCCCCCCGCAGGCGCACATGGGCGCCCCGCAGCCCCACATGTTCCCCCCGCAGGCGCACATGGGCGCTCCTAACGCGCACATGGCCCCCCCAGGGCACATGCCCTCCGCGCAGGCGCTCATTCCCCCTCCAGGGCACATAGGCGCACCGGGGCACATGACCCCAGGAGGAGACGTTGTAGGGATGACCGTAACAGAAGGCATTCCCATGACCATGCATCCCATGCACCATCCCATGCACCATACCATGCCCCATGGCATGCCACATGGCATGCCCAATGCCATGCCACATGCCATGCCGCACGCCATGCCTCCAGGCTCTGTCCTTCCCTCCCAACTCAACCAGCAAATATCAGTCCTTCATCCCACGCCCGTCCACCTCTCCCCCACATCAATGGCCATGGTTTCCTCGGCGAAATCCGAAGGCGCGATCTCAGCCGTCCCTTCGCTCGACCAGCCGCTGGTGCTCAGCCGAGCCTCAGCCTTGGCGGCGCTCGGAGCTGACCCCGAGGCTTGGAGCCGCATGTCGGCGGTTCGGCGGCGGGTGGCGGTGACAGGGCAGGTGAAGAAGGAGATTTGCGAGCTGAAACTGCAGCTGGGGGACGTGTCTCAAGATGAGATGGTGGAGCAGGTGAGATGAGGGGAGGGTGGGGCAAGTGATATGGGGAGCAGGTGAGATGAGGGGAGGGTGGGGCAAGTGATATGGGGAGCAGGTGAGAAGGGGAGGGTGGGGCAAGTGATATGGGGAGCAGGTGAGATGAGGGGAGGGTGGGGCAAGTGATATGGGGAGCAGGTGAGATGAGGGGAGGGTGGGGCAAGTGATATGGGGAGCAGGTGAGAAGGGGAGGGTGGGGCAAGTGATATGGGGAGCAGGTGAGATGAGGGGCGGGTGGGGCAAGTGATATGGGGAGCAGGTGAGAAGGGGAGGGTGGGGCAAGTGATATGGGGAGCAGGTGAGATGAGGGGAGGGTGGGGCAAGTGATATGGGGAGCAGGTGAGATGAGGGGAGGGCGGGGCAAGTGATATGGGGAGCAGGTGAGATGAGGGGAGGGTGGGGCAAGTGATATGGGGAGCAGGTGAGATGAGGGGAGGGTGGGGCAAGTGATATGGGGAGCAGGTGAGAAGGGGAGGGTGGGGCAAGTGATATGGGGAGCAGGTGAGAAGAGGGGAGGGTGGGGCAAGTGATATGGGGAGCAGGTGAGAAGGGGAGGCACTGCGTGGCATGGAATTGGAATGTGGCGGTGACAGGGCAGGTGAAGAAGGAGATTTGTGAGCTGAAGGTGCAGTTGGGGGACGTGTCTCAAGACGAGATGGTGGAGCAGGTGAGATGAGGGGAGGGGAGGGTAGGTGAGATGAGGGGAGGGTGGGTGGGGTGAGACGAGGGAAGGCAGATGCACTGCATGGGGTATGGGGATTGGAATGTGGCGGTTACAGGGCAGGTGATTTGCTAGCTGAAGCTGCAGCTGCAACTGGGGGACGTGTCTCAAGATGAGATGGTGGAGCAGGTGAGCAACGGTAGTGGATTGACTCAACAGATGCTTATGTGTGGAGTGTGAATGAAGAGAGATGCGAGCTGAAGCTGCAGCTGGGGGACGTGTCTCAAGACGAGATGGTAGAGCAGGTGAGCATGGGTTGTGTTGTAACTCGGAACAAAATCCGTTCGTGTAGAGTGGGAGTACAGATAAATGCGAGCTGAAACTGCAGCTGGGGGATGTGTCTCAAGACGAGATGGTGGAGCAGGTGAGATGAGTTTTGGTGAGCAAGCAACCATTCTAAATCAGTTCCATGAACAACAATGCTGCTGCCCTGTAAAAATGAGATACCCAAGTGGTGTTCACTAGTAGGCAATCTGCCAGATGAGGTGGTCTCCCATCTCTCTTCTCCGTCACACCCCCTCCCAATCCCCTTGTTCCCCTGTATCTGCACCAAGCAGGTGTACAGGCGGTATGGAGTGAGGCTGAGTCGCACAACGGTCTCCAAGATTCTCAAGGACGCGCCCAGGTGGCTCAGAGTGTCCCTTGCTGCCCCTGTGTCCTACCATCCCCCTTGCCGCTTCCAACTCCCCGTTCCCCCATCGTCACCTTGAAACATATCCCAGGTGTACAGGCGGTATGGCGTGAGGCTCAGCCGCACAACGGTCTCCAAGATTCTCAAGGACGCACCCAGGTGGCTCAGAGTGTCGGGCGCAGCAGCCAAGCAGAAGCGGTGCCGCATGGCCAAGTTCCCCCAGATGGAGGCTGCACTGGCGCATTGGTACCGACAGGTGGGTCTCTAATGGGGGAGGGGAGGGAGGGGGATGGGGGGAAGAGGGAGGAGGGTGGGGGAAGAAGGGGTTGTATCTTTCAGTGGCTCATAGTGAGGTTTGACCAGAAGCGGTGCTGCATGGCCAAGTTTCCCTCAGATGGAGGCTGCTTTGGTCCACTGGTACCGACAGGTGGGTGCTGTTGGTGCAACAGATATGTAGTGAGGGTACGTGGCATCTCACTCTCACATACACGCCTCTCGTTCTGGCCCTGTCTCCTCATGCGTGATTATCCACTCCCACCCGCCTTGTTCTTTCTGCAACAGGTGAGTTCAATGCACGCCAATATCAGCGATGCCATGATAGTGGACAAGGCCAAGCAGCTGTCGGTGGAGCTGATAGTAGTGTCTTGCCTTTCCCCATCCTGCGTCTCCCCATCCTGCCTCTCCCCCTCCACCCACTGCACCTCTCCTGTTTCCCTCCAGGTGAGCTCCATCCACACCAACATCAGCGATGCC
The DNA here is from genome assembly GCA_947471745.1 of Closterium sp. Naga37s-1. Lineage (NCBI taxonomy): Eukaryota > Viridiplantae > Streptophyta > Zygnematophyceae > Desmidiales > Closteriaceae > Closterium > Closterium sp. Naga37s-1. The sequence continues at coordinate 810,942 of CANJKZ010001148.1, forward strand.
ATGATAGTGGTGGACAAGGCACGGCAGCTGCTAGTGGAGCTGACAGTGTATTTCCTTGTCTCTTTCCTCCCTCTCCCCCCCACCCACCGCACCGCCTCTAGGTGAGTTCAATGCACGCCAACACCAGCGATGCCATGATAGTGGACAAGGCCAGGCAGCTGTCCGTGGAGCTGATGATGTATCTTGTATTCACTTGAACCCCCCTTTCCCCCTCTCTCCCCTCCTTCCATCTCCAGGTGAGTTCAATGCACGCCAACACCAGCGATGCCATGATAGTGGACAAGGCCAGGCAGCTGTCCGTGGAGCTGATGATGTATCTTGTATTCACTTGAAGCCCCCTTTCCCCCTCTCTCCCCTCCTTCCATCTCCAGGTGAGTTCAATGCACGCCAACACCAGCGATGCCATGATAGTGGACAAGGCCAGGCAGCTCTCGGTGGAGCTGATGGTGTCTCTTGCATTCCCTTGAACCCCTCTTTCTCCCCCCTCGCCCCACCTCCTTCAGGTGAGTTCAATGCACGCCAACATCAGTGATGCCATGATAGTGGACAAGGCCAGGCAGCTCTCGGTGGAGCTGAGCATCCTGCCGGACGAGTTCAAGGTGTCGGACGGCTGGCTCTACCGCTTCAAGCGCCGCCACGAGCTGCCCACTGCGCGCAAGCGAGGTATGCTGAGATGTTCCTCCCTCTCTACCGTACCTCTATCTTCTCCCACCCCCCCCCACAAAATCAGTGTCAGATTCTTTTTTTTTTTTTTTTTTTTTTTTTTTTTTTTCAATGATGCAGTGGACTTTTTCCCTATATTTTGTCTCACTAACCACCCCTTCCCGCTGCTGCCCTTCCCTCTTTCTCGCTTGTTTCTCTTCTTTTCCCTGATCCCTTCTCCTCTGCCCACACGGTTCAGCCCTCCCTGGGATAAAGCCTGAAGACCAGATGGGGGAGCACGGGGGGGCACTCCCCTCTTCCCAGCAAGACTCACCAACCGGAGGGCTGCACAGCAGCATGGGTCCGTACGGTACCATGCTACCCTATGGCGACCCATCCCACATGCACTCAGCAGCCATGGGAGGAGCAGCAGGAGGAAGCAGCAGTCAGCACCCCATGCTCCCGCACCAGCATCACATGATCCCACATGACCCATCTGCCATGGGTGCTGCTGCTGGCTCGGCTGCAGGGGCTGCTGGAGCTGGTATGGGAGGGTCCCTTGGCATGCCAGGTATGGCAGGAGGTTCGCTACAGGGATTGCAAGGCAGCCGCGGAATGGGGTCTGGTGCTGGAGGGCTGGATGCTGGGGAGGGGATGGAGGATGTGATGGAAGGGAGTGACTCATATGGGGAGTCGGAGGAGGAGGAAGATGAAGGGATGGAGGGAGGCAGTGGGGGGGAGAGTGGGTTTGGGATGGGTGCTGGCAGATGGTCGGCTGGAGGGAGTGGGATGGGGAAGAGGATGCAGATGGCTATGGCATCGGCAATGAGTGGGCTGAGTCCGGTTGATATGGAGAGGTACTCTCAAGTGAAGTCCCTGTTTGCTGGAGCTTTGAAGAAACTAGAATCGTACCCTCGGCTGTGAAGGCTGATTTGTATAAGGCAATGAGAATGGTTGAAGGGTATACCGGTAGATAGTATTTTGTGGAACCTGATTTGTCCTTCAGAGAGTTCACTTCACAACAATTGCTGCCTAATACATTGTAACCAGCTAAATCTAAGAGACTGAACTATCACAAGCAAAGGTTCTCACCACTTCCAGTCTGGACAGGATGAGAGTTCAAGAAAGTTCCACAGCAGGGAATGTTGGCCCTTCTACAACACCACAGCAGCTGCCAAATCATATTAACGATTGACCAGCGACCTCCTGAGTAACGTCCCTGCTGCATTGCACCCCTTAGACTTAACGTCCAGCCTTTCTCCAACATCGCTAAGTGCCTTCAGCCCATGCTGAGTGACATTCAGACACGACCGAATCCAAAGACTCTTCAGTCCTTCGGCATTAACTGCCAGATGCTTCAGTACATTGTCAGTCACCTTTGTGTTGCTGAGGTCAAGCAGCTCTAGCTGACGTATCACTCCGCTGGCCACATTCAGGAGCCAAGCTCCTGTAACATTTGACGATGACTCCAGCTTGACATGCTTCAGAGGTAATTCAGTGAGATGAAGTAGCCCAGCGTCCGAAAGCTTCGTCAGGTGCCCAGCTTCCAGTTTCTCCAATCGTTTACAGCTGCTGAGGTGCATGAAGGCAGCATTTGTCAAACCTTCACATGAAGTAACATCGAGGGTTTTGAGACTTCCAGAGAGATGTTTACTCAGGACCCTCATTCCTGCCTCTTTGATGTCGGTGGAGGATAGTACAAAATGCTCCAGCTTGTGGAGGCCAGGGAGCATTTTGGAGAGTGTGCTGCTGTTGATGTTTGTGCAGCTGCTCAGCTCCAGCGAGGTGAGGCTCGAGAGTCTACCAATAGACTGGCCACCCTCGTAAGTGATCATCTGCCCGGAAATGGATAGACTGGAGAGAGCAGGGAGACGGCCAGCGCAATATAGCGTTGATCCGGTGAAAACAGCTTGTAGTGGAAAAGGAATAGCCGAGGACGACGGGAGACGAGAACCTGAGAGGCTGCCAGTAATGTTGATGGAGGTGAAGGAAGAAAGCCTTTCAGAGTGAGCCAAAGGGATGGCGATGAGCACTTCCTTCACATTATCGTCATTAATCCCAGGTTTGAAGTAGATGGTTGAGAGGCCGGATTGCTCATCATGAATAGTGGCGTGCTCGTCAACTGTTGCTCGAGCTTGTGAGATTATCATTGGGGTTGCACGAAAACTCTCCAAAGGGCTGGCAGAGGTGCTTGGAGCACTTGGGGAAACAACTTCCTGCAAAAAAAAGAGAAAAAACTGTGAGCGAAAGTTTTCCATAATGAAAAAACCAAGTAATTAAGCGGGCTGATCTTACCTGTTGCTGGCCGTGCGGTGAAACTTCTTCTCTTCTCCGTTTTAATGTCTGGCCTGCCTTCTCTTGGCCTTGGAAAATCTCATCGTTCAAAGACGTTTTCACCTTCTCCACCACAACATGCACGAACTGCTGAAATGCCTGAAGCTCGGGGTCATTCTGTCCATTCTGGTTATTCTCGTCGGATTTCATATCCGACAATCGGCTCGTAGAAACGTTATTTCCATGGTTCACAGATGCAAGCTCAGCCTTCAACTGCCGTATTTGATCTTCATGATGCTTCAGTTGCTCCTGTGTTCTCGACTTTTCCCCTTCCAGCATCTTTACCCGCGCTCGAGTTTCCTCTAACTCCTTTTCCATATTATCCAACCGATTCAGAAATGATCCCGACCCGCCAGCTTCCTGGCGCATACTCTGCTCAGGAACGTCAAACCTTGACGGTATCTTCGTTGGTAACTTGCTGGCGGCCTGAGCACGAGTTCTGTGGCTGGGAGCCACTCCACACTGGCTTCCATCATTTTCAGCAACGACGACTTCCTTTGTAATACCTGTCCGCTTGCGCAAACTGGTTGTTGACTTAGTGGGTGACGGTTCGTCAGGCACATTGACGCCCGAATCCGCGAGCGCCTTCCTTGCTCGGGCCTTAGGAGGCATGATTTCCGCGATAAGAAGTATATCCAAATTCTTAGAAAGTCAAGAAGTGACGAGAACAGCTAGGTTGGACTGCATTGGCGGAATCTGCAGTAAATGACTTCAAAATTAGGATCAGAAAAGTAAACTCGAACTGTGACTGCATGAAAAACAGAACCTGCTCTTCAAGGAGGAATGTTGCCAATGTGAACTTGCAATATCCAGCACACGGGAAACCGTAGTCTGAGAGATTAGGAACCGTCTGAATTTAGATCGTGCATTGAGACTGCGCAGTAGGGAGGGATGGAATGGAGCTGTGATCAAACGACAGACCTTATTTATGATAGGTGTGTTATTGGACAACACCCCCTGTTTGCCTCAAGTTGATGCTCTGCTCTGCATTTGGGTCGTCTCATCGGTCAACTGTTTCGCACAGGCCTCTAATGTGCATTCGCAAACTCCCTCCTGTTTCGCAAAGGCCTGATTCAAAATTGGGAGGGAAGTGAGGGGTCTTCCTCCCTGACATCCCGCTCTTCAGCCCTTTTGCTGTGGAACTCAGCTTTAAAGCTGCGGTCTAAATTCTAAAATGGAATTTCTGGGGGCAATCTTAGTGCACACCCTTTGGCGCAAGATGATTCGAGAGCGAAGTCCCCTTCCCCCCCAAACACCAGTGCGAAGAATTCAAACATCGATGGCGATGGCAAACAATATCGTGAGCAGGTTTCCTTGGGGGAACCAATGCGCAAAACCGCGGAAATTCCTGGCGGAAAAGGAAACGTATGCACTGGCAAGCACAACATCCCAACAACCTAGCAGTATTAGCAACGTAAAGCCGACCCGTCTCACAACTGGGATAGGAACGCGACTTCAACTACAACGGGCAATTACTAGAATCAGTAGTAAAAATCGAACGGCCAAGAGGCGCGCATCTACGTCAGATCAGAGCCATCACGCGGGCCTTTGCACGATATACACCTTCCCACGGGAACTAGCAACTACATTCGCAGGTTAGGAGCCACAAACGACGGAGCCTCGCCGCATCATCGCCTGCTTCTTGCGTCGCCCTCGTCACAGCGTCCTCGCCAGGTCGCGAAGCGAGGCATCCGCTCAAACGCGGCCGCGACAGTCTACTCGCCACAAGTGCGGGGCTCGCTCGCCGCCATCGTTGCATCATCCTCACTGAGGATTTTGTCGCATCCACGGATAATTGGCATATCCGCGCCGCTTCGCGCCCTGACCGTGTCGCCTCGCCTCATCATCTCCCCCCTGACTCCTCGCCGCCCCTCGCCGTCTCGCCTTCCTCCGTCCCGCCTCGCCACCCTCATCCCTTGCCCCCCAGGTCGCACCTTCCTTCTTTCCCAGGTCGCATGTCCCTTCCCCCCCAGGTCGCACCTCCCTTCCCCCCAAGGTCGCACCTCCCTTCCCCCCCAGGTCGCACCTCCCTTCCCCCCCAGGTCGCACCTCCCTTCCCCCCCAGGTCGCACCTCCCTTCCCCCCCAGGTCGCACCTCCCTTCCCCACCAGGTCGCACCTCCCTTCCCCCCCAGGTCGCACCTCCCTTCCCCCCCAGGTCGCACCTCCCTTCCCCCCCCAGGTCGCACCTCCCTTCCCCCCAGGTCGCACCTCCCTTCCCCCCCAGGTCGCACCTCCCTTCCCCCCAAGGTCGCACCTCCCTTCCCCCCCAGGTCGCCCCTCCCTTCCCCCCCAGGTCGCACATCCCTTCCCCTCCAGGTCGCACCTCCCTTCCCCTCTTTCTACCTCCTCCCTTCCCTCTCCCCCTTCTTTCCCTCATGTCCCCTCCTCCTTCCCCCCATTTCCCCCCTCCAACCCCTCATTACCATCCCTCCTTCCCCTCGTTTCACCCTTTTCTTCCGCAGTTCCCCACTACTTTCTCTCCTGGTTTCCCCCCTACGCCCTTCCGCCACCCGCGCCTGCAGCCGCGTGACCGACACGGAACCGGCAGCTGCGCGTTTGACGAGGTGCCGGGATGCGCACATTCACATGCCAGCGCCTTTCAGCATCCCTCCCAACCTCTTCCTCTCCTCCCATTCCTCTCTGTCCTCCAATAGTGGTGAGTGCGCTCGTGGTGAGTGAGGTGGCATGAGTCCCGTCGCAGCAATGTGTGTGCGAGAGGCATAGTCGTGGCGGGTGCGGGTAGTGGGAGGGAAGTGCATCTAGAACTCACCTGCGCTCACACGCACCCGTGAATCCTTATTCGTCCCTCCAATCCCCTTCTCCTCTGCCCATTCCTTACCCATCGGACTTGCACATCTAACTCATGCCCCCCCAACTCTCTCCCTCACTCCCCCTTCCTTTTCCCCATCTTTCTCCCTCCTCTTGCCCTCCTTTTCCTCCCTTTATCTGTTTCCCCTCTGTCTGCCTTCACTCCCCCTTCACCCCCCATCCTCTGCCCTTCCTTTCCCCCTTCTTTCCCCCTCTTTCCCCACTCCTTTCCCCTTGCTGCAGCTATCGGAGCTGCGGAGCTGCCTTCCTTTAGGGCATGGGCGGGGATGCAGGCAGGAGTGGCCTCTCCACTCGCCCTGCCTCCACACGCACTGCACAGCCTCTCCTCCTTCCTACCTGTTTGGGCTTGAGTTGACTTCAGCAAGACAAGGCATAGCATGAGTCTCACCACTCAGCAGGAGCTACATCAGCCAACATGTGAGCGGAGGCGACAAGAGGAGCAGTGGAAGGCTGTTTTGTACCTCAGAGCAATGTTCTTCACACTCTTCAGTGTTGCAACAGAGGGAGACCATTACAAATACCCACACACAGACCAATGCCATTACCGTATTACCCTGGATAAAAGCGCAGGTGCACTTATAATAAAACAGTGTTTTTTGGGGGGGTGCGCTTCTAATTGAGGTGTCTGTATAAGCGCATGCGCCTATAATAAGGGAAAATTGAAATTCACTTTTAAACATACTAAACTGAAGCCCGCAATAAGGCGAATCCACCGGACCATGCACCAAGTGGGATCGTGCATGGTTTTCAGGCAAAAACAGCAGCGGTTCGGTTTCCCACCGCACAAAGTTGTCTAGAACCATCGAAAGTGACAGCAGTGACGGGATGTTGCCGTGCGGCCCAATCACAGCCGCATGCGCTGCGTGGCATCCGCATTTCTTCCGAACCCTCTCGAAGGGTGGGGAAGATTCCCTGCCAGCACAGAGAATATGCTGCCACGCAGGCTCCTCTACGGGGGTAGGCGGGGGTTTCCTGCCTGTCATTGACGAGGACCCCGAGCCGCTAGCCCGCAGGGGTCCCCGTCTTTGCCCATTTCTGCACCCTCCTCCTCATTTTTTTCATTCAGTTTCTAGTCTAGCCCGCCTGGCTGGCGAAGCCATGGCGGAATTCAGTGGGACGCACTTCCTTTTCAAGAAGAAACCAACTCGCGCGTGGCGACTAACCGCGGACGGGTGGTATACCCGTGAGCCACAAGCGCCTCCACTGCCACCTACACCCCCTGCACCGCCTGCTCCGCCTGCTCCTCCTGCACCTCCTGCTCCTCCTGCTCCTCTTGCTCCTCCAGCTCCTCCGATTCCTCCGAGTCCTGTTCCGGATGCGAATTCTCACCAACGGCCCGTGCTCCAGCTGTATTTGCCAGCCACTTTCGACGAGTGGCTGTCTGAACCGGACACACCCAAGGCTAGGCGAATCGATGCTCCGCCGACTGCACCGCGGTGGGGAAATCCAGAAGCCTGCACGTGGGACGAGTCCGCTGTGGGCGCCGAAGATGACGTGGCCGCCGATAAACAACCCACATGCGACGGCGACACTGGAGGCGACGGTGGAGGCGACGGTGGAGTCGACGGTGAAGAAGGCGCCGAGGAAGATGTGTTCCCAGATCGTGAAGCAACAGACGCGGACGACGACGGTGTGGAATCTTGGTGGCGCGACGCACCACGCGAGAATATGCCGATCCCAACGTATCCGCCGATTAACAAAAAACGACCCCACCCCTCCTCTGAGAACCGAGATGCCCGCCCCCCCTCTCCCAGGCACAAGCCGACTCAACACAAACGGCAGCGCTACACCGCCCAGGAGAAACTGAAGTGGCTCGTTCGGCTGGAGCTTGCGGCATCGATAAGCGAGGTCGCGCGTCAGTCCGGCATACACCGCAAATGCCTCACAGATTGGAAAAACCAAGCGGAGGAGCTCAAGTCGGCACACAGCGCTCGGTGTCGGCTTCATGGGCGCGGAAGGTCTTCCTGGTACAGACCCATGGAGATGAAAGTGTACGCCCAACTCCTGGACTGGCGACGCCGCGGTGTGGCAGTATCAGTCGGCCGGCTGCAAGACTGGTCAAAAGAGGTGATGAAGGTGTTGTTCCCGGACGTCAAGTGGAAGGCGAGTCATCGCTGGACGGAGCGGTTCCGCAAGCGGTGGAATCTCACCGTGCGCATGAAAACAAAGGTGGCGCAAAAGACATAGCAGCGTAAGTGCCTTTCTGTGCACTGTCATGCTAGCGTGAAATTTTATGTTGTATCTCTGTACTTTCTTGCCTATGTATGTTTATCTGTAGCGGTGCTCATCCGCCCTTTTACCCGTCCCTCCCTCCCCGTGCGCAGACGTGGCGAAGCAGTGCAAGGAATTTTGGCAGTTTGTCCGCGACGCACGCCACGAGTACGACATCGACAATCGTTACATCATCAATGCCGACCAGACGCCTTTGTGGCTGGAGATGCCGGCGACTACCACGGTGGAGCAGAAGGGCGTGAAGTCGGTGCCCATCCGCAGCGGTGGTTACCAGGAAAGAGAGAGTCACTGTGATGCTGGCGTGCACGGCGACGGGCGAGAAGTTGAAGCCGTGGGTGTATTTCAAGCGCAAGACCCTCCCAAAGGGTGACTTCCCGAACGGTAAGAAGCTGCTTATGCGAAATGAAAAGAAAATAAAAAATATAATCTAACCGACGCTTGCTTGTATGCAGATGTCGTGGTCGGCTGCCAAGCTAACGGGTGGATGGAGGCCTCGGGCGTCATCGAGTGGCTCGCCTCAGGCGTGGTGCCGTTCCTGAAACCGAAGTTCGGATTGCAGAGCCGGAGCGCCATGCTGGTGCTCGACTCCTATCGTGGTCACCTGACACCCGAAGTCAAGGCGAAATTCGCGGAACTCAACATCGTGCCGGCGGTCATCCCGGCGGGATGCACGGCAGACTTGCAGCCGCTCGATGTGTCGGTCAACAAAAGCTTCAAGGCGAGTGTTCGGCAGCAGTACCAGACCTAGTTCGAGCAGGACGGCATGAACATCCTGACGCCCGCAGGTACGCAAAGTGTTCTCCCGTGACCGCTTTGTCTGCTTGTCTGCCTGCTTGTGGACTCACGTGTTTCCCACCCCCGTGTCTGTGGTGCAGGGAACATCAAGAAACCACCTCCGGAGGTGGTGCTCAAGTGGATTTCGCGGGCGTGGAAAGCTGTGCCCACCGACCTGATTAAGAAAGCGTTCCTCACCTGCGGCATCAGCAATGCCCTTGACGGGAGTGAAGACGGACTCGTGCTGGCGCACCGGAGAGGTCAGCTGTCCCACGAGGTAGAGGTAGATGACGACGTGCAAGCAGACGGGTTCTTTGGCAACAACTCCACGGAGCCTGAGTCGGACGAGGAGTAGGCCTTAGGCTAGACTAATCTTGAAAATGGTGTGTAGGCTAGTATTCAAGTTAAATGTATTTGACACTGAAGTTTTATTTGAAATTGTTAGCTAGAGAAGTGTAGCTTGGATGTAGGTTGTTTATAAAGTGCTAAATTTCAATAAAAATACTTGTTATACAGCAGGGGTGCGCTTATAATAAGTAACGATTTTTCAGGGGGTGCGCTTCTAATTGAGGATCGGCCATAAGCGCATTGCTCCAGATACAAGCGCATGCGCTTAACATAGGCCTGCGGTTATATCCGGGGCTATACGGTATTACATGTAAAACCCTAAATAGATTAGTTATTCTGTGAATAACCTACGGTACTAGTATTTGATGTTATGATACGGCAAGGGAAGACACCACACTATCCTAAATCTAACTACCGGTAACTTGTCTGTTTGGTTGCATCATGCATGATGAGCTGCACCACAGAACAAAGAGAACAGGGAGGGAAGAGAGACCAGGGAGGGAGGAGAGAACAGGGAGGGAAGAGAGAACAGGGAGGGAGGAGAGAACAGGGAGGGAAGAGAGAACAGGGAGGGAAGAGAGAACAGGGAGGGAAGAGAGAACAGGGAGGGAAGAGAGAACAGGGAGGGAAGAGAGAACAGGGAGGGAAGAGAGATCAGGGAAGGAAGAGAGGACATGGAAGAGAGGGCAGGGAGGGGAGAGAGGACAGGGAAGAGAGGGCAGGGAGGGGAGATAGTGGAGAAAGCGGAGGGAAATAGGGAAGATCGGGAGAGAGGAGAGGAAGGGGAAATAAAGGGTAAGCAGGGGGGAGAAAAAGGGTAAGAAGGGGGGGAAACAAAGGGTACGCAGGAGGGAAACAAAGGGTACACAGGAGGGAAACAAAGGGTACGCAGGAGGGAAACAAAGGGTACGCAGGAGGGAAACAAAGGGTACGCAGGAGGGAAACAAAGGGTACACAGGAGGGAAATAAAGGGTACGCAGAAGGGAAACAAATGTTCATCAGGGGGGCAACAAAGCGTAAACAGGTGTTGAAACACATGGTATGCAGGGGTGAAGCGGTAGGATAGGGAAAGAATGCCTACCCCACCGCCCCCTCTCCCCCCCATCTCGATGCTTATTCCCACTGTACGCCCCCCTCCCCTCCCTCCTCCTCGCTGCTTATTCCCTCCTCTCCCCCCTCTCCCCCCTCTCCTTGCTGCTTATTCCCTCCATCCCCCCCTTCCCCCCTCCTCGCTGCTCATACCCTCCTTCCCCCACTCCCCCCCCTCCTCGCTGCTTATTCCCTCCTTCCCCCCCTCTTCGCTGCTTATACCCTCCTTCCCCCCCTCCTCACTGCTTATTCCCTCCTTCCCCCCCTCCTCGCTGCTTATTCCCTCCTTCCCCCCCTCACCCCTCGTTCTCGCTGCTAACCTTCCTCTCAAATTGATGTCAAATGTTATAGGGGTTACATTATTGTAGGCTACAGTGGGTTAGCCTTTTAGGGGGTTCACAACTCTAGGGTTGCATATTTGTACTCCCATTTCTTCCTAGTCAACACCTCTTCTTTCTGACATGGTATTAAGAGCTTAGGTCCTAGTCCTAGGACCACTTACCTAAGGGCCCACCACTAGAAGCGCCCTCGAGCGCCGTATCTCATTAGCGCCCTCGAGCGCCTCTCTCCTAGTGCGCCCTCGTGCGCCTCTCTTCCTCCTGCTGCCCGTGCGCAGCTCGCTAGTGCCGCGCGCGGCCTTTTTTTTTAGCGCGCGTAGCCCGCTAGCAGCCCGCGTGCGACCGTTTTTTAAGCGCGCGCCGACCCCTAGCCGCCCGCGCGACCGTCGCCGCCCACGAGCAGCCCCCTAGCCGCCCGTCGACCGCCGCCCAGAACGTCGCAGCCCGCCCTTAGGCCGCCGCGACACCCCTCTAGGCCGCCGCCCGCGCGCTAGTCAGGCCCACGCACAACCACGGCCCGCCCGCTACAGCCGCCCACGCGCACGCCCCCCGTCGCGCTCCGCCACGTAGCCCAGTCCGAGCCGAGCCGAGCCGAGCCGAGCCGCCCGAACCGAGCCGCGCCGCCCGAACCGAGCCGCGCCGCCCGAACCGAGCCGCGCCGCCCTGGCCGAGTCGCGCCGCCCTATTGTGCCCCACCTGCAGCAACTCCTGTTCCTGTTCCTGCTGTACTACTGCTTCAACTGCTACTGTTCCTACTGCTGCTACTGCTACTATGGCTACTCCCTCTGTTCTCACCTTTGACACTGAGGGCCGCCCGATTAAGTTTGAGGTCTGGTTAGATGACCTCCACCTGTTCCTCCAGATCACTTCCAAGGACGATGTCTCCCTGTATGACCACACGTCAGGCGCCGCTCCCGCACCTGCCACTACTGCTGACAGTACTGCTCGCTCCCAGTGGCAGACCCGTGATGCCCACGCTCGCCTAGCCGTTCGCAGCCACCTGCCATTAGATGAGCGCGAGCACTTCGGCCAGCATAAGACAGCTAAGGAGCTGTACGACGCAGTAGTCGCGCGCTACTCCTCCCCTGCCACTGCTGCTATAGGCCGTCTCTCACTGCCCTACCTCTTCCCCGACCTTTCCGCCTTTGCCATTGTAGCTGACCTCATCACCCACCTCCGTACCAGTGACCTCCGCTACCGTGCCGCGCTCCCCCCCGATTTCCTCGCCAAGAACCCCCCCCCCGATGTACCTCATACTGTACCACCTTGTCACCCGCCTCCCTGACTCCCTTCGCACTGTCAGGGACCATTTTCTCGCCCTCTCCCCCACTGACCTCACTGTCGACCTCCTCGAGAAGGAACTCCTAGCAGCTGAGAAGAGCATTGTAGCTGTAGGTGCCTCTCGTGGCGACCCTCGCGCTCCCTTCTTTGAGGGGTGCTCCCCCGTCCCCCTCCTCCCCTCCATTGCATCTGCTGCTGCCGTCGACTACCTCGGTGCTGAGGGGGTTGGGGCTGCGTCTACTCCTAGTGGGAGGCGCAAGGGCGGCAGGGGCAAGGGGGGCAGGGGTGGTGGAGGTGGAGGCGGGGGCGGCGGCGGTGGAGGGGGTGGGGGGGGCGGGGGTGGTGGCGGAGGTGGGAGTGGCGCGGGTGGTGGGGGGGTTAGTGGCGGCATAGGGGGTGGTGGCGGCGGCGGTGGTGGGGGTGGTGGGGGTGGTGGTGGCAGTGGTGGCGGCGGTGGAGCAGGTGGCGGGCGCGGTGGAGCGGTGCAGTGTGGGGGGTTCGGCGGTGGCCAGAGGCAGCAGCAGCAGCGTCCCGGCGAGACTCCCTCGCCCCAGCAGCTCCGTGAGTGGTACTCTCAGCGTGGGGGGTCTGGGGGTGGAGGTACCTGCCCGTATGTCATCCGCACAGGTGACCGCACTGGCCAGACCTGTGGGAGGTTCCACACGGCACACCGCTGCTTCTTTCGTCTCGACGACGCCTGGCGTGAGCAGTTTCCTGATGCCACTGAGCTGCCCCGCTGGGCTGATCTGATGAAAAAAGAATATTGATGTCTTTGCTCTTGACTTTGATGCTATCCTTGGTGCCATGTATGCATTGACTATTATTGGAGAGAGTGACCAGTACCTGCGTGTCCCGCCTGACCCGGGCATTAGGACCAGTGAGACTGCCGCTCTAGGTGCCAGTGCGTCTGTTGCCCCAGGTGTTGGTGAGACTGCTGCTCCAGGTGCTTGCGTGTATGCTGCCCCAGGTGCTGGTGAGGCTGCTGCTCTAGGTGCTCGTGAGTCTGCGCCCTCTGGTACTGAGTCTATGGAGGCACTGCACACCTTCACACTGGACTCAGGTGCTTCTCGCTGTTTCTTTCGTGACCGCACTGCCCTAGAGCAGCTTGCTCGGCCGGTTGCTGTCTCCCTCGCTGACCCCTCTGGGGGTCCGGTCATTGCGACCTCCTCCACTGTCCTCCCTTGTCCTGCGGTCCCGTCGGGCACACTGTCAGGTCTCTACCTCCCCTCGTTCTCTACGAACTTGGTGGCAGGTAGTGCACTTCAGGACGGGGGTGTCCACCAGTTCACCCCTGCCTACGAGCGAGTGACACACTGCACGTGTGCTCGGACGGGTCGCCACCTGGCTACCTTCACTCGGCAGCCGGGGTCGGACTTGTACACACTGACCACTGAGTCCCCTCGGGTAGCTGCGTCTGCGTCTGCGTCAGGTCAGCTGTCGGCCCCCTGCTCGTGTCGCTCCCTGGCGCACGAGACCGTCCTCTGGCACCACCGCCTTGGTCACCCGTCAGTGCAGCGCCTTCGTGGCATGCACAAACGGTACCTTGTCTCTGGTCTGCCCAGGGTTCTCCCTCCCCTCCCACCCTCGCCTGCTCCTCCTTGTCTTCCCTGTGTCGAGGGGCGGCAGCGCGCCGCTCCTCACTCCTCCTCGTTTACCCCGACGACTGCTCCCCTGCAGACGCTCCACATGGACGTGTGGGGCCCAGCCCGCGTTCATGGACAGGGTCACGAGAGGTACTTCTTGATACTTGTTGACGACTACTCGCGCTACACCACGGTCTTCCCCTTGCGCACCAAGGGTGAAGTCCCTGATGTCTTGATCCCTTGGATCCGCGCTGCCCGTCTCCAGCTTAGCGAGAGGTTCCACTCGGACTTTCCTGTCCTGCGTCTGCACTCTGACAGAGGTGGGGAGTTTTCCTCCGACCTCTTGAGGGCCTACTGCCAGGGGCAGGGCATTGAGCAGTCGTTCACGCTTCCGGCCTCTCCACAGCAGAATGGGGTTGCTGAGCGCCGCATTGGCTTGGTCATGGAGGTCGCTCGTACCTCCTTGATCCATGCGGCTGCCCCCCTCTTTCTGTGGCCGTTTGCGGTCCGATACGCTGCGCATCAGCTCAACCTCTGGCCCCGTGTCTCCGCTCCGGAGACTTCGCCGACACTGCGTTGGACGGGAGAGGTTGGCGATGCGTCTCGTTTCCGGGTCTGGGGATCTCGAGCTTTTGTTCGCGATACGTCCGCGGACAAGCTCTCCTCCCGCGCTGTTCCTTGTGTCTTCCTTGGCTTTCTCCCGGACGCGTCTGGTTGGCAGTTTTACCACGCCACCTCACGCCGAATCCTGCCCTCTCAGGACGTCACTTTCGACGAGTCGGTGCCCTACTACCGCCTCTTCCCCTACCGCACTGCCCCGCTCCCCCCCCCGCCTCTCTTCCTAGCGCCAGGTGCTGCTGTGGTAGACCCCCTCCCCCCTCAGGGTGCCGCTCCCTCAGGTGTGTCCCAGGTAGACCCGGTTGTGCCTGTCGAGGTAGCTGTCGACTCTCGTCCTGCTAGGGGTGCTGAGCCTGAGCGTGCGGAGCCTGGGGGTGCGGAGTCTGGGGGTGCGGAGCCTGGGGTTGCGGAGTCTGGGGGTGCTGAGCCTGAGGGTGCGGAGCCTGCGGGTGCTGAGTCTGGGGGTGCTGAGTCTGGGGGTGCTGAGCCTGGGAGTGCTACGTCTGAGGGTACTGAGCCAGAGGGTGCTGCGACTGAGCGTGCTACACCTGGAGGCGCTCCCTCCTCGCAGCAGCTGCGGGAGTGGTACTTGCAGTACTGCAGCCTCCGGAGGGGCGCTTCTGGAGCTAGGGGTGCTGCTGGAGCTGGTGCTCGTGGTTCCCCTCCTCGTCGGGAGCCGCCCTCTCCCCAGCGGCTCCGAGAGTGGTACGCTCGGCGCTGCAGTCTTCGGAGTGGCGCTACTGGTGTCGCGGACCTTGGAGCTGGAGCTGGTACTGGTGCTGGTGCTACTGACGCTGGAGCTGCTGGAGGTGCTGCTGGCGCTGCTGGAGCTGCTGGAGGTGCTGCTGGTGCTGGAGCTGCTGGTGGTGCTGCTGGAGGTGCTGCTGGTGCTGGTGCTGCTGGAGGTGCTGCTGGTGCTGGAGCTGCTGGTGGTGCTGCTGGAGGTGCTGCTGGTGCTGGTGCTGCTGGTGCTGCTGGAGGTGCTGGAGCTGCTGGTGGTGCTGCTGGTGCTGGTGCTGCTCGTGCTGCTGGAGGTGCTGGAGCTGCTGGTGGTGCTGCGGGAGTTGTCGCTGTAGACCCTGGAGCTGAGGGCGCTGGTGCTGTCTCTGCTGGTTCAGGGGGAGCTGCGCGGCCGAGGCCGTACTACGTTCCGCTCCTTCAGCAGGTTCTTGGCCTCCCGCCCTCTCCTGGTCCTACTCCTCCCCTACCGAGTCCACCGCCTGTCCAGTCGCAGTCACAGTTACAGCCAGTCTCTCCGCTGCCTGGTCCTTCTCCTTACACTGCGCCGACGAGTAGTCTTACGGAGCGTCGTGAGCCTGAGTCTCGTCCTCCGTCCCCTGAGTCTCATCCAGAGTCGCCTGAGTCACGTCCAGAGTCGCCTGTCCGCGCTGTCCGCACTGGTCGTCGTGCTCCGCGTCAGCGTCCTCCTCCTGTCCTTGGCACTCACTATATGACCCTGCGTCCTTCCACTGCTCCACAGCGTGTCCCTCTGCCGTCTCCTCCTGCGTCCTCTCTTCCTGACGTTGCTGACCCACCATCTGACTCCCTTCGTGCTGCCAGTCCTACTGTCACACGTCTCCTCGCCACTGCTGTCACTGACCCTTCCTTTGAGTCCTCTACTGCGTCTGCTCTAGTCGCTGAGCTTGTTGACTTTGCTGCCGCCTGTCGTCTAGACTACGCTGCTAGCCTTGTTGCTGAGTCTGGGTCTGTCTGTCCTCCGTCCGTTGGGGGTGAGTGTGCTCTTGGCACGGACGTCCTTGAGGACACACAGGAGGAGTTTGAGTGCTTTGCCGCTGCTTTACCTCATCTCGTGTCCATGCTGATTGCCCCTGAGGGAGACCCGGATGCACCAGACATCCCGACCCCACGCTCTTACGCAGAGGCGATGGAGGGTCCCTACTCCTCTCAGTGGCAGATAGCCATGGACGCAGAGATGGCTTCCTGGAAGTCCACAGGCACCTACGTCGACGAGGTTCCCCCACCTGGGGCGAACATCGTCAGTGGCATGTGGATTTTCAGGGTGAAGCGGCCGCCGGGTTCTCCGCCTGTCTTCAAGGCGTGTTACGTTGCACGAGGCTTCAGTCAGCGAGAGGGAGTTGACTTCTTCCAGACCTTCTCCCCGACCCCGAAGATGACCACTCTTCGGGTTCTGCTGCACGTCGCCGCTCAGCGTGACTACGAGCTCCACTCTCTTGACTTCAGCACTGCGTTCTTACAGGGCAGCCTGCACGAGGAGATCTGGCTGCGCCGCCCACCTGGCTTCACTGGGTCGTTCCCTCCTGGTACCCAGTGGAGCCTCCGGCGGCTAGTCTACGGTCTCCGCCAGGCACCCCGTGAGTGGCACGACACACTGAGGACTACTCTTGCGGCTCTTGGGTTTGCTCCTTCTACTGCTGACCCGTCACTGTTTCTACGCACCGACACCACTCTGCCGCCGTTCTACGTTCTCGTGTACGTAGACGACTTGGTCTTTGCTACTGCTGACACTGAGGCACTCGCCCACGTGAAGTCGGAGCTGCAGAAGAGACACACGTGCACAGACCTGGGTGAACTGACAAGCTATCTTGGCTTGCGGATCACCCGGGACAGAGCACAGCGCACCATCACCTTGACTCAGTCACACATGGTGCAGCAGGTCCTTCAGCGCTTCCGCTTCACGTACTCTTCGCCTCAGCCCACTCCTCTGCCTACCGGTCACTCGCTCTCAGCTCTGCCTTCGGATGAGTCCGTAGAGCCGAGTGGCCCGTATCCAGAGCTTGTGGGCTGCCTCATGTACCTGATGACCTGCACACGACCTGACCTTGCGTACCCTCTTAGCATCCTAGCACGCTATGTCGCTCCTGGCCGTCACCGGAAGGAGCACATGGATGCCGCTAAGAGGGTGTTGCGCTACTTGTGCAGTACGTCGGGCATGAGGCTTGTGCTTGGAGGACGGAGAGACGTTGTCCTCACTGGGCACTCAGACGCTTCTTGGGCTGACGACCAGGCTACGCAGCGGTCGTCTCAGGGTTACACCTTCAGCCTTGGCTGTGGTTCAGTCTCTTGGCGTTCTACTCGCTCCTCTTCAGTTCTCAGTTCCAGTTGTGAGGCTGAGATCTACGCCACAGCCATGGGTGCACAAGAGTTACACTGGCTCACCTACCTGTTGACCGACCTGGGAGAGCGGCCTCGTTCTCCTCCAGTGCTGTACGTCGACAACAAGGCAGCCCTTGCCTTGTGTCAGGAGCACAGACTGGAGCACAGAACGAAGCACATCACTCTGCGTTACTTCCTTGCTCGAGAGCTGCAGCAGCGTGGTCAGCTCCGTCTTTCGTACGTGGCCACTCGGGCCAACACTGCTGATGTGTTCACCAAGGCACTTCCGCCTTGTGATCATCAGCGTTTCTGTACTGTTCTAGGCCTTGTGCCTACAGTCCTTCACTTGCTCACTTCTTGACTCTGCTTGTACTGTGATCTCTATATATATACCTGCATGCTTACACTTGCTAGGTTGTGATCACTGTACCTCTTGTTATATTATCAAACTGCATGTGAACTGGTCTTGTGACCACTTGCTTGTGCTCGGAATTTGTGTGGTATCCTTGAGATCCACCCTGAGCTTGCTTTGCTTTGCTTTGCTTCGACTGGTCTTGTGACCCCTTGTTCTCCCCCACTTTGCCTATGGGGGTGTGTCAAATGTTATAGGGGTTACATTATTGTAGGCTACAGTGGGTTAGCCTTTTAGGGGGTTCACAACTCTAGGGTTGCATATTTGTACTCCCATTTCTTCCTAGTCAACACCTCTTCTTTCTGACAATTGATGCTTACCCCCTCGCGCTTTCTCGCTCCCATCCCCCTCGCACCTCCGCGGTATCGCTGCTCATTCCCGTCTGCGCCTCACTCCTCCTTGCCGCAAATTCCGGTTCCCGGAAACGTTTTACCCGCTACTCAATTCAGGACAGCAGTAGGAGAGCGGTGATCTTGCCTGCGGAGAGGGAGGGAGGTAATGGGAGTGAGGGAAGGTAAGTGTGACACCAGAAAGCGACTCGCATCGAGCAATGAGCAACGAGCAACGCCGGTTCTGCGACGACCGTCACAGAGTGGAAGCTACGACACCAGGCGACTAGCGGCGTGAGTCGCGCTTTGAGCCGCGGGAGGAAGGCGACGCGGAAACGCGACAAACAGAAATGCGCGAGCATTAGACGAGGAATAAAATTAACACGGCGAAGAACGGTGACTTGAATGGCGCTACGATCGGCCAGCGACGAGGAGCGGAGAGGCGGATATCGGGGAGTTGAAAACGATGAGCTCACCGCTTTGTTGCAAGCGAAAGCAACGAGGTGAAAGCAACGAGGTGAAAGCGACGAGGCAAAAGCGTAGAGGCAACCGCGACGAGGAGTTGTTGACGAGGCGAATACGATGTGGCGAAAGCGACGAGGTAAGAGCGAAGGGGCAAAAGCGACTTGGCGAAAGCGCCAACCCTAAGCGCGGCAGCCCGCGGCGACGCTGAAAGCAGGGAGGACGACGGGTACGCAGCGCGGCGACGAGGCAAGCAGAACGCGGCGATGAGCGCAGAGCAGAAGGCGACGGATTGCGTTGGGAAAATGCGGCAGAGAGCGCGGAGAAGAAATGAGGATTGGAGAGCGCGGAACAGCAAGTGGTTGGCGTCCGGTGCGGACGGAGTCGCTAGAACGCAGTGGCAGGGATGGGCGTCGCTGGTTTTCATTGGCGACTAATCTATAAATTCTAGTTACTACGTATTGGAAGCTGGCTGTCGAGTGAAGTCTGGCTCTCATGATCGCCTGAGTTTTGGTATACAAACTCAAACAGAGTGGGTCAAGTTCTAACCTGAACCCCCAGCCCCCCCCCCTCCTCCCCCCTCGATTGTTCGTTTCTCCGCAGGGGGTCCTTGGAGGGACAAAGTTACCCTGTTTTCAAGTGATAATCCTTCCCTTACCGCTCCAAGTATGTAGACCGCAGCTTTAAAAGGTTACTCACTAACAAATTACAGCCTGGGATGGCACACTCAAATGCAGTTGTGATTACACCATAGAGTTGTGCTTATTGCACTTAAATGACACCCTTTCAAAAAATAGATAACGGATTGAAATAAATTAGCCATTAGATGCGCATCATATTTTTTGTACGTGTGTTCTTATACGGTACGGATGCTTCTTTAAAGCTTTTGTATACATTTGCAAGAGAGAGTTTCAAAAGTTTTGAAATCTGAAATATTGGTAACCACATTACAGCTACAAAACCTCGCTGAACAACGGAGGGAGATTGCCCCGGCACCCAGCACTCCCTGGTGATTCAAAACTTTAGGGTCGACAAAAGTATACAAAATGCCCTCCACTCTCAGATCTACGCTACTACGCTCTAGAGGCAGCATAACCCGATGGTTTCATTGTGCGAGCTGTGCGGTGTAGTTGAAGTAGATTGGGAAGCATACCTTTTTGCTTCAGCTCAGCATACGCAGCACCCCGACGGGCCCCACCCTGACGGAACACGGTGGTGTCGCTCCCATGATCTCCCAGGAAGGCATATACCAAACCCCTTATAGCAGCTGGCTGTCCTCCTACGAGGGCATCAGGTCGGCCTGCCATGCGATCCTTCCCCCCCTGAAACTTTCCAGCGTACTTTTCCAAACAACCTTGCACCGCCTTCTCGGCCGCGTCGCCGTCCGCACCTGTACATTGGGTGAATGAACGGGAAAGGGTACCATCATGGGATTAGAGAAGCTCCGTATCACGTTGTTTCACCTATGCCATTTCGACTCAACAAAACTGTTATAGTCACAATAGGCTTGAATGTGCCTAAAACGAAAGATAGAGAGCACAGACGGATTTTTGCACAGCGGCTTCAAACGTTGATAGCGTTCTGCTCACAGCTGCAAATGACTTGATTCAAATTGGATCTGGAGCGTCTTCACGTCGTCTACAATTAGCAATTTAGATTGCACAATTTGATAAAGACTTGACGACACAGCGTCAGTTTGAACGAACGGTACTATGGCAGCCACTATAGTCTTAGAACACAAGATAGGAAGAGTTACGAGTTGGGAATGACTCCCAGCTCCTACAAACCCCAAGAGCCGAGGTACAGTGATGTGGAACAGTGCCACACTGTCCCCAACCACGAAGGGTCTCGAAACTACCCTTCACTAGGGCCTACACCAAGTGAAATGTTACACTACACAAAGTAATGCAACTATCTTCAATATCTTGAGGTGTACCCTTTTGGCAAGCTTCGAAATCACTTGAGGCTTGACACCAAGGCTCGGGCTCTTCATCACAAACTCATCCTTGAGTTCTTGATGGGTTTGCTGCACACACCTGCGACACGCCGAACGTTCGACACAGGACAAAATAGAAACCGCGCACGACAAAATAGAAACCGCGCGCGAGACACAAACGACCGCGTAACACGGGTCTAGCGATAACTCGCTATTGACTCGACACACACACTCGACATCATGACTCAACATTCACACACAATTATAAGCATGAAATATATATTATCCCATGCCCTCATACCATTCCATACACACACACATTCACGCACACGGACAATAAGCCGAGTGCAAACCGTAGGGTTGCACCAACAAACTCCCCCTCGGATTGTTGGCCTTAGGATATGTTGCTCTCTCAGTTCAGAGCCATCCCAGCCAGCTTGCAACACTTCCAATGCTGCTGCTCCACCAGCCTCTTGGTCATCATGTCAGCCGGCTGCCCCGTGGTTTTCACGTAGCGCAACTCAACTTCACCCGCGGTTACCATGCTCCTCGTCCAATGCCACTTCACCCTCATGTGCTTCGTGAGTCCATGCAACACAGGGTTCTTAGCAAGAGCAATGGCACCCTGGCTGTCACAGTACAGTGGGGTAGGTCCTTGCTGCTCCTCCCCCAATTCAGCCAACAAACGCCGCTGCCACACAATCTCCCGTACGGCACGGAAGAGTGCCATGTACTCGGACTCCACCGAGCTCAAAGCTTGGTCAACCTGCTTCTTGCTCTCCCAAGCAGTTGGGCCTCCACCAACACAGCATATGAAGCCTCCCACACTTGTCATGTCCTCTGGTTCTGATGCATATGAAGCATCCGAGTAGGCGGTGAGGAACAAACGCACGGGTTCAACACCATCCGCGCCCTTTTGGCGCCTTTGTGCCGCCGCCGAGTATTGCAGCCCAACGGTCGGTGTTTGGCCAAGATACTTGGCCACCCTCATTCCAGCTGCTACCTGCTCCTCATTAGGGCATTGCACAACCCTAGCCAGCTGCCCGGTAGCAAACGCGACGTCCGGTCGGGTGTTTACCGCCGCATACATGAGGCTGCCCACCAACGGATGAAATCGGCGCCTCTCCTCTTCACCAACGCTCTCCTCCTCTGGTCCCTTCACACACTTGAACCCAGAGGGAAAGGGTGTAGCCACATGGCCTTCACTCTGCCCAAAGTTGGCAGCCAATGCCTCCAGGTACTTTCGTTGATGCACCCGCATGCACCGCTTCTCCACATCTCGTTCGATGTGGAGCCCAAGGTAGAAGCTCACGTCACCAAGGGCCTTGCACTTGAACTTGTCTTGAAGCTTCAGCATCACCTCCTTCACAAGGTCAGAAGAGGGTGAGAAAATGAGGATGTCATCCACATAAACCACCATGAAACTCCTCTGCTCCCCCTCGCCAAGCATGAACAAGGAGTGATCGGCCGTTGAGGGAGTGAAGCCGATCCCCTCCAATACTTCGCGCAGCTTCATGTACCATTGCCTAGGGGCCTGCTTCAGCCCATAGAGGGCCTTCTTCAGCTTCCACACTCTGCCACTACCATCATCAAACCCCTCTGGCTGCGCCATAAAAATCTCCTCCTCAAGGATGCCGTTAAGGAATGCCGTTACGATGTCCATTTGCTTTACTACCCATCCTTTGATGGCGGCTCCCGCGAATAGGGTTCGCAGCGTCGTCGGCTTCACCACAGGGGCAAACAGCTCCTTGAAGTCCACCTTCTCCTTCTGCTGGTACCCCTTGGCTACAATCCTAGACTTGTAGCGCTCGATCTTGCCGTCGGCATCCGACTTGATTTTGAAGAGCCACTTGGACGTTATCGCCGTACGCCCCTCCGGTAGCTCCACCAATTCAAACGTGTCATTTTCCTCGATGCTCTTCAGCTCACTCTCCATGGCCTTCTTCCACTCCTCAGCATCACTACTCTCCAAAGCCTCCTTGAGAGTTGCTGGTTCTCCCGGCATCTCCACCGGAGAGAAGAACGCGAAGGCACACTCCTCGTAGTCACTCTCCTCGTCGTCTCCGACCATCATTGCTGCTCCGGCCAGGGCTGTCTTGCCCTGCTTTCCCGGCGCATCATAGGTCAGCCTATTAGGGGGTTGAACTCTCCTCTTCCCCCTTCCTTCCTCCTCAGCTGCAGGGACTTGAAGGCCTTGGCGTTGCTGCGGTGTGGCTCGAATCCGTGGAGCACTCGTAGTACGGGAAGGGAGTGACGGTGCACGCTCGCTCACTTGCTGCACCTCCTCCTCTTCTTCCTCTGCATCATTGGCCTCCTCTCCCCCATTCACAAGGGAGGATTGCCTTGTGGTTGTGCTGCCGCTGCTCAGCTCCAAAGGCAGCTCCACATGCTCCAAACCGGAACTCTTCACCTCCCCAAACCGCACGCCTATCTTCGCCTCATTCTCCGCCTTCCAATCCTTGTACATGAAGTTCTCCATGAACTTGCAGTCCCTGCTCACCAAGAACTTCTTGGTGAATGGGTCCCAAAGAAGCCATCCCTTGCTGTTTTGAGCCATGCCCAAGTGCACGGCCCACACCGCCTTGGCACCAAGCTTGTTGTGCCGAAGATGCTTAGGCACGAGCGCCATGCACATGCACCCGAACACCCGAAGCATATCCACCTTTGGCTTCCTTCCTAGCCACTCCACATAGGGCACCCATTTGTCTGCTCCCACATGAGTCAAGGCTCTGTTCTTGGCCACACACGCGCTCCGCACCGCATCAAGCCAGAAATAGTCGGGTAGCCCGGCTTCAATGAGCAACCCGCGTGCCGCCTCCGTGATTGTGCGGTTCGCTCGCTCGGCGATGCCGTTCATTGCAGGGGAGTATGGCATGGTGAGGGAGTGCCGAATACCATTCTTCTTCAGCCACAACCCAAACTCCTTGCTCAGGAACTCTCCCCCTCGATCGGTGCGGATTGACTTGACTAGACGGTCTTGTTGCCGCTCCACCATCGGGAACCAATCCGTCTTCAACGTTTCAGCCACGTCGCTCTTCTTGGCCAGCACGTACACCCAAGTCATGCGGGT
Organism: Closterium sp. Naga37s-1; assembly: GCA_947471745.1. Taxonomy (NCBI): domain Eukaryota; kingdom Viridiplantae; phylum Streptophyta; class Zygnematophyceae; order Desmidiales; family Closteriaceae; genus Closterium; species Closterium sp. Naga37s-1. Next base: position 834,296 of record CANJKZ010001148.1, read on the forward strand.
GTAGACGTCGACAATGGTGAGAAAATACTCAGCTCCAGCAGCTCCAAGCTTCAGGGGGCCCACCACGTCCATCACCACCTCATCAAGCGGTGCCTTTGCCGTTGCCTCCGAACTAGGGAACGGAAACCGGGTGAACTTGGCTTGAATGCACGTCGGGCAGCCAAGCACCTCATCGGGCTCCCCCTTCACACGTATGCCAGCAACCATCTCATTCTTCACTAGCTGCTGCAAGATGGGCAGGGCCACATGCCCCATGCGCCGATGCAAGGTGAGCCAATCACACTCCCCCGTAGCCGAAGTTGGATTGGAGAATGCCGCGCTCGCAATAGCGCCCCACATACTCTCTCCGTAGTCCTCCTCCGCTGCTGCCTCTGGGTTCTCCTCACCCTTTTGCTGCTCCTTGGTTGCTGCACCACTCTCCTTAGGTTCACTGAACTTGCTGGTCCCTCCAGGTTTGCTCTTCTTGAGCTCATTCTCCTTAGCGCGACCGTTCGCGCCATCGTCGCTACCGACCGCTCCATCCTTGGTGCTGATGCTTGCTGCCACTTGCCTCTCCTTAGGCATAGGGACCACTGGGATCTGCCACATCTCGTTGTAGACATCCCTGTCCTCATGAAGGTCCCAAAGAATTCGATCGCCAAGCCTTGCGGTGTAGGTCTTGGCTCCCTTCGAGTTCGTGTCCATGCCGGCCTTTGCCAACCGCCGCACGGAAATCAGGTTTGCAGCAAGGCTGGGCACCCAAAGCACGTTCTTGAGGCCCACCATCTTCCCATCAGCACCCTTGAACATGGCCTTGCCCATGCCTTTCACCTCTGCTCGCTGCCCCAAAGCCGATGTGACATGCTTCACCGGTGACGGCTCGAGTTCGGTGAGCAAGTCCGGGCGAGGTGTCATGCTATAGGTAGCGCCACTATCAATCACCCAATAGTCCAGGGGGTGTAGGGTCACCTTCCCCACAGCTGCTGGCTCCTCAAAGCCTTCATCCTTCTCTGGACCAGCCGGTACTTGCGTCGACACGAAGTAGAATAGACCCGGGTATCGATCGTCGCTCGGGTCCTTGTCGTTGTCTCCGCTCTTCATGTTTGCAGCTCCGCCACGGCCTCCACGGCCTCGTCCTCTCCCTCCTCCTGCTCCTCTACCCTCTTGGCCTTGAGCAGGGGTCCAACCATCAGGGAGTTTGTAGCAGTCGCGCCACATGTGTCCGCTCTTGTGGCAATAGTGACACTCGCCGTCGAATCGGCCGCGACCGCGTCCGTAGCTCTTGTCGTCGCTGCCGTAACCGCCACTCCTGCGGCCTCCGCCGAAGTTGCTGCCACCAAACCTTCCTCCCCCTCGTCCTCTGCCTCTTCCTCGACCATATCCACGGCCGATGCTCGCTGCCCCAGCGCCATCCGCACTCGCCAACTCACGGCGGCGGAAATCCTCTTGAAGGATAGCTCGCTTCACGTCTTCAAGCGAGAGGCGGGGCAAGTCGCGATTAAGGTTGATGATGAGCGAGGACCATGACTCTGGGAGTAAGGCCAGCAACTTGGTCTTCTTTTGGAGCTCACTGTAGTTCAAATCAGCTCCCTCAAGCCGCGTCAACAAGTCGAAGAATTTCTGCACCCCTTCTTCAACCGCTTCGTCTTCTTCAATTCGAAGTGCCGCCATTTGCCGTTCCAACACCACCGCTACCGCCGCTGTTGCAGGAGCATGTACACCCTTGAGAGCAGCCCATGCCTTTGGTCCTTTCTCTGGTTCACGCTGGAATGGCTTGATGTGACGGATCTGACTGCTCCCCAACGCTTGCCCAAGTAAGAGATAGCCTTGTGCGCTCTTCCGCACCCACGGGCTCTTCTCTGGGTCGTTCTCGGGGCGCTTCTCCGTTCCTTCCATCACCTCCAGCAGTTCATAGTGGTCAAAGATGTTCTCCATCTTGAAGGACCATTCAGCAAAGTTGTCACCGTTGAACTTGTCAAGCCCAAACACCCTAGGCTCATCCCTAGGTGGGCCAAGACTTGGTTGCATGGGCGCCATGGCTGAATCACGGGGTTGGCCTTGAGCTTGAGCTTCTCCACTGCCACCAGCACCTCTGCCACCCCTTTCCTCAGGTCCAGACATTGTCGAAACTGCTCCAAGGGGCTCTGATACCACTTGTTATAGTCACAATAGGCTTGAATGTGCCTAAAACGAAAGATAGAGAGCACAGACGGATTTCTGTACAGCGGCTTCAAACGTTGATAGCGTTCTGCTCACAGCTGCAAATGACTTGATTCAAATTGTATCTGGAGCGTCTTCACGTCGTCTACAATTAGCAATTTAGATTGCACGATTTGATAAAGAATTGACGACACAGCGTCGGTTTGAACGAACGGTACTATGGCAGCCACTATAGTCTTAGAACACAAGATAGGAAGAGTTACGAGTTGGGAATGACTCCCAGCTCCTACAAACCCCAAGAGCCGAGGTACAGTGATGTGGAACAGTGCCACACTGTCCCCAACCACGAAGGGTCTCGAAACTACCCTTCACTAGGGCCTACACCAAGTGAAATGTTACACTACACAAAGTAATGCAACTATCTTCAATATCTTGAGGTGTACCCTTTTGGCAAGCTTCGAAATCACTTGAGGCTTGACACCAAGGCTCGGGCTCTTCATCACAAACTCATCCTTGAGTTCTTGATGGGTTTGCTGCACACACCTGCGACACGCCGAACGTTCGACACAGGACAAAATAGAAACCGCGCACGACAAAATAGAAACCGCGCGCGAGACACAAACGACCGCGTAACACGGGTCTAGCGATAACTCGCTATTGACTCGACACACACACTCGACATCATGACTCAACATTCACACACAATTATAAGCATGAAATATATATTATCACATGCCCTCATACCATTCCATACACACACACATTCACGCACACGGACAACAAGCCGAGTGCAAACCGTAGGGTTGCTCCAACAAAAACCAATCGTGGGCTTTTGGCAGCTCATGAGTACATTGGCACTCACCGGCCTTCTTCGCTGCTGTCATAAGAGCCTCCGTTGCCCCTGGGCCGGCATGTAACAAGAAGTATACAAGGTCTGAAAGCGTTGCTGTACGTCCCTCGCCCATCAGAGCGCTTAAGCCGCATCGCAAGTAACAAATAGGAATCTGCATGTGCTTCGATATCGTCAGATTTCCCTGTTCCTTAGCCTTCACCAATTCCTTCACCCTCTTTGTCCATGTCTCCACAGACAATTTTTTTGGATGCCCCATGAATTGCACTCTCCGATACGAGTCCTGTGCTGTACCGACAGCGGATGGAATGGAGGGGGAAAGCAGGGGTAGCGCATGGGTGCGGCGGAGCATGAATGGGGGATACGAATAGGAGGAGGATAGAGATCTCGTCATGGTGGGTATGTAATCATGCGCGGTCCCTTCGACCATGTCAATGCGGCATCCTACAAATAAGGGGCAGGAAGGGAGGGCAGATGAGATGGAAGGGCATGGAGGACTCCAAGAATAACCGGCAGATGTGATGGCATGTGAGGTGAGAAGACAACTTGCTGTGGAGGTATGAGGAAGAAGGGATTGGAGTAGAGAGACCCATAGTAATGATGGGAAATGGGGGCTTACACCCTGCTGACATATTTTCTATTGTAAAATGGGACACTGCAAGGGAGGGAAGATGGGGTGGACAAGAGTGCAGTGGTGAACTAAGGTACGGGGAGACATGTGTAGAGAGGGAAGGCAATAGCAGGGAGGGGAAGGGCAGTAGGGAAAGGGCATGGCAGTCGATGAAGGGCAGGGTTGGGGGGAAACCCAAGGCAGGGAAGGGAAGTTGGACGGAGTCTCACCAGTGTAAGAACCCTAAGCTTGCGCGCTAGATCGCGGTGGGTATTTTTTGGCGAGCTGTAAAAGGAATATATTTGGGATAGCAAGGGGTGTTCAATCAAATACGAGGGAAGCATAGGGAGAAGGGGGGGAGTTGGGAGGAGCAAGGGAGGAAATGTTAGGGAGAAGGGCTGGAATGTGGATGAGCGTGGGGGGAAGTGAGACGGAGAAGGGGGCGTATGTCAGTGTGAGCAGGGAGAGAACTGCCTGGTAGAAAGGGGGGAGACGAGGGGGGGACAAGGGGGAAAATAAGAGGGTGCAAGGCGGGAAATGAGAGTGAGCAAGGGGGAAAGTGTGAGGCGGCAAGGGTGGAACTGAGGGGGAGCACGGTTGAAAGTTAGAAGGAGCATGGGGGGAAATGGCGGGGAGCAAGGTCCGAATAGGAAGGGGGAAGGGCGGAAATGAGGATCAGAAGAGGGGGGAAATGATGGTGAGAAGTGGGCGGGATGAGGGGGAGCAAGGGGGGAAAGGGTGGAAGTGAGAGGCGGCAAGGGTGGTAATGAGGGGGAGAAGTGGGGGAAGTGAAAAGGAGCAGGGGGGAAAATGAAGGGGAGCAGTGGGGTTACAGAGAGGGAGTAGGGGGAAATGAGGGCGAGAATGGGGCGGGCTGAGAGGGAGCAAGGTTGGAAATTAGGGGGGCAATGTGGGGAAATGAGAGGGAAATGGGGGGGAAATGAGAGGGAGAAGGGGGGGACATGTGGGGGAGAAGGTAGGGCAATGAGTGGGAGCATGGGGGGGAGATGGTGGTGACAGGGGGGGGGGGGGGGGGGGGGGGGGGGTTGGGGGGGCTGATAGGGAGCGACGTGGGGGAAATGAGATGGAGAAAGAGGGTTATGAGCTGGAGTAAGGGGGAAACTGAGAGGGATAAAGGGGGTATTTGAGAGGAACATAAGGGTAGATAAAGGAGGGGGAGAAGGGGGTGAATTGAGAGTGGGTTACAGAGAGGGAGTAGGGGGAAATGAGGGCGAGAATGGGGCGGGCTGAGAGGGAGCAAGGTTGGAAATTAGGGGGGCAATGTGGGGAGATGAGAGGGAAATGGGGAGGAAATGAGAGGGAGAAGGAGGGGACATGTGGGGGAGAAGGTAGGGCAATGAGTGGGAGCATGGGGGGGAGATGGTGGTGACAGGGGGGGGGGGGGGGGGGGGGGGGTTGGGGGGGCTGATAGGGAGCGACGTGGGGGAAATGAGATGGAGAAAGAGGGTTATGAGCTGGAGTAAGGGGGAAACTGAGAGGGATAAAGGGGGTATTTGAGAGGAACATAAGGGTAGATAAAGGAGGGGGAGAAGGGGGTGAATTGAGAGGGACAAAGGGGGGGGGGGGGAGGGGGGGTAATGAGAGGGAGAATGGGGGGAAACGCAGGGGTGAAGGGGGGAAATGAGAGGGAGGTGGGGGGAATTGAGCTGGAGAAGGGGGAAAATCCTCGTGAGCAAGGGGGAAATGAGAGGGAGAAGGGGGGAGTTGGGAGGAGCAAGGGAGGAAATGTTAGGGAGAAGGGCTGGAATGTGGATGAGCGTGGGGGGAAGTGAGACGGAGAAGGGGGCGTATGTCAGTGTGAGCAGGGAGAGAACTGCCTGGTAGAAAGGGGGGAGACGAGGGGGGGACAAGGGGTAAAACAAGAGGGTGCAAGGCGGGAAATGAGAGTGAGCAAGGGGGAAAGTGATAAGGAGCAGGGGGGGAAATGAAGGGGAGCAGTGGGGTTACTGAGAGGGAGCAAGGGGGCTTTGAGAGGGAGTAGTGGGGTAATAACAGGGAGAAGGAAGGGGGAGGATGACAGGGAGAAAAGGGGGATTTGTGAGCGATCTGGGCCGGGTTTGATAGGGAAAAAAGGGTACATAAAGGAGGGGGAGAAGGGGGTGAAATGAGAGGGACAAGGGGGGGTAATGAGAGGGAGAATGGGGGGAAATGAGAAGTGGAAGAGGGGCAAAAGGAGGAGGAGAAGGAGGGATAATGCAGAACTGAAGGGTGGATATGGGGGGGAGAAAGGGGCTGAAATGAGGGGGAGAAGGGGGGTAAAATGAGGGGGAGGAGGGGGGGCGATGAGAGGGTGGACGGGGAGCAAAATGAGGAGGAGGAGGGAGGGTAATGAGAGGGAGTAGGGGAACGACTCAAGGCGAGAAGGGGGGTAATCGGTGTGAGCTGGAGGCGAAATGAGAGGGAGTAGGATGGATAATAAGGGGGAGAAGGAGGGAAAGAGAGGGAAGAACAACGGCAAATAAGGGGGAGAAGGGAGGCAAAAGGAGGGGGAGTAGGCGGGGTAGTGAGGGGGAGCAGGGGGGATAAAGGGGGCGAGGGAGGGGTAATTAGAAGAGGATGCGCTACGCGGGAAGGCGCGCGGCGGGTGCGGTGCTAAGCGGGAGAGGGCGAGGCGACACACGGGGAAGGCGCGCAGGGGGCGAGGCGGTACGCGCGACAGGCCCGCAGCGGGTGATTTGTTGCGCGGGAGGGGCGCGCAGCGGGTGCGGAGCTAAGCGGGAGAGGCGCGCAGCGGGTCAGGCGCTAAGCGGGAAATGCGCGCAGCGAGTGATACGCTGGCATGGCGCGCAGAGGGTGAGGCGCTAAGCGGGAGAGGCTCTTCGCGTTGAAGGCGGTAAGCGGGAGACCCGCGCAGTGGGTGACGCGCTTAGTGGGAAATGCCTACCGAGTGGGTGTTGAGAGGGGCGGCGGGGCGAACGGCGCATGGGAAATATGCAATTCCCTCGTCGACGCCTAAATTATCAATCCCTGCGTGGTGATGCACCCCGTCGAGGCGCCCTTGACAGGGCTTCGACGGGCCAGACCACACTGCCTAAACTGAAGACGCGCTCGATGAATGCGGCGCCTTTCCGTCGTCGACTCGGATTGCTTTTTGCCGCTGCGGCGGAATGGTGCTGGCGGGGAAGCTAGATAGTATTTTAGCGCAGGGACCAGCCTATAATGTACCTAAACTCATCTCAGATGCGACTGTATGGGCGGTTTTGATGCTCCGGGTATTATTCGACGCGCCTCGGTTCCTCTCTCAACCCTGAGCCTTTTTTTTTTTTTTTTTTTTTTTGGTGGATATAAGTACACTAACAGCATACATACATCCGCAGTCGTAACTGTTGCTAGGAGGGCATGGAAAGGCTACAAGTAACCAGAACCACCCTTATCCTTTTACGGAGGTTGGAAAGCTACACCGCCATCTTCCCAGATTGCCTTGAAACCAGCTCTCCACGTCATCGAAGCCTCTGTCTCGTAGAGCCTGCGCAGAGCGCCTGCTTCGTCAGCATACAAGTGGCCCCAGTCACCCGCCCTTTCGAAACATTCCTGCCAGCCATTCTCTTCCGCGCTCTGCTGTAGATCTTCACGTGCCGTGTGAAGCCAACTGCTATGCGCCTCAGTGCCCTTTTTGGCTGGAACCGGCTACCACGGAAAACCGCGTTGCACCTCTCCAACCAAACTTGGTGCGCTGTAATGGATATAATTGCAGCCTCAGGGAAGCCGGTTGACGTGCCACTCCGTTGGAAAAGCATGTCTCCGAGAGACTTCATGTCTCTGCCCGGATTCATGCATTGCACCGCTTTCCTTATCACTTCCACCACTGGTTGAATCGCCGGGCAGCTGAAAAGGCAGTGGTCCTGAGATTCCACTCCGCCGCAGTGCGTGCATTTCGCTCTTGCGCCCAAGAAAGGGAGCCGTTCCCCCACTTGTAGGTTGTTACTGTGCACCCTCAGTATCACTTCCCGTGCCCTGCATGGAGTCACCAGCGAGTCACGGACCGTGATGGCCTTCCCCCAGCCAATCTTTCTCCCCAGCTCCTCTTCCCACTTCAGCTGCTGCTTCGGTTGCACCACCGAGGGTTTCATCGCCTTCCTCAGCTTCTTTAGATCAGCCCTCTCGCCTTTCTCACAAATTGTTGAGTAGAGCAGTCGCGTTCTTGGGGCGCCAAGTAGGCCGCGGACTCTCCCGTCTATGACTGCCATGGGTGAAACGCGCCGAAGCTCCACCGTTACCACACTGGCATACTCCAACTCCGTTATGTTCCCTTTCTTGTCCACCATCACTCTCCGACCGTAAAGTTCTCCGTTGCTCACATACTGCAGCTGGTAGTAAAATAATTCTCCCGGGCGGTAAGACGCAGAGCGGACCAGCCTTGTTTCCCTGAAAAACTCCTCCGCCGACAGTTGGTTGAGTACCAAATCCTTCCACGTCTGTGGCGTCGCATCCCACGCCTTCAGGGCCCATTTCCTCTGCTCCACCCCTCCCAACTCCCACTCCAGGACCTCTTCGCTCTTACGGGATCTGCTGCCATCCCCATCTTTCGCCACCAAGTCCCCAAGTCGGATACACTTCAGACAGTGCGAGCCCGCCTTGTTTCCGAAAGGTGACCTGCCTCTGAAGAAGATTTTTCGGTTGAGAAGTAACTGCTCCTCCTCAGCGTCCCACCTGTGAGCCGGGTCACCTATGGTCACAATTTTGGAGTCCCACAGCGCTTTTATTGTACCTATCCATCGCATGCCTCCCCCCAACCAGGATTTCAGGACCGAAGGGTGCGCGTAGATCGTCGCCAAGCCGAGAGGAAAGGCTGCCGCCCTCTCCCACAGCCAGTTCCGGAGTGGCTCCTGCTCCGCCAGAGCTTTCCCCAATCCCTGGATCACCATGCTGTCAATCCGGTGCTTCAAATCAACCACACCCAGACCACCCTCTTTCCGTCCTCTGCACGACAGCTCGTAACTCCATAGTGTGAAATGTCTGTCGAGGAGCGCTTTCCCTCCCGAGATGAAATTATGACACAACCGCTTCACCTTGGTCCAGACCTCGTACGGTGGGGCATAAATCTGCGCCTGGAAAAGCAGGATCGGCATCGCGTAGCTGTTTATGATTGTGACCCGTGCCGAGGTTTTGAGATGCTTAGTCTCCCAGCAGCTCAGCACCGCGCTAACTTTTTCGAAAGCTTTGTCCCATGCAGGTCCCGGCGAGCCTCCAGAGGTGATCCAGATTCCGAGTAGCCTTTCCGATTTGTTCTTCTCCGCCCACTTGAAAGATGACGCTATCGGCTGCAACCTCCTTAGATTTTTCCCCAGCGGCATCAGTGTTGTTTTATCATGGTTCACCTTCAACCCCGAGACCACCGCGAACTCCCCCAGCAGTTTCTCGGCAACCTCCACCTGCTCCTTGCCTTTCAGGACCAGTGTCGTGTCGTCTGCATAACCAATGTAGTCTAAACTCCCTTTTACTCCCCTCTTCCTGACCCCCAGCTTCCTCCGTTCTATTTCTTGGCAGAGTGGCTCGACCGCACAAAGGAAGAGATAAGGGGCGAGCGGACAACCCTGGCGTACACCTTTGGCCATCTCCACCCGCTCCCCTATCCAGCCATTCAGCAGCACCTTGGTTGCTGCTCCATCATGAAGACCCTTCACCCATCTTGTGAACTTCTCCGAGAAACCCATGTTGCCCAACGTCGCGAAAAGGTATTCCCGCGATACCGAATCGTAGGCCTTCTGGAAATCAACCATCAGTAGCAGCCAATCCTCGTCCTCCTGCTCCGCAGCGTCAATCGCGTCTGCTACCAGAGAGACAGCATCGAGAATCCTTTCCGGAAGAAAGCCGAACTGGTTACTTGAAATTACTCTCGGTAAGACCACCTTGATTCTGTTCGCCAACACCTTCGCCAGCAGTTTGTAGAAGAAACTCAATAGTGTAATCGGCCGGTAGTTACCCAAATCGCCCCTGTCTCCTTTTTTATGCAGGAGGATCGTAACCGCCGTCGTGAAGGTCTCCGAAAGCACACCCGCTGATTCAAAACCCTTGACTTCTCTCATCACCGCAGGGCCCAGCAGCTCCCAGTTCCGCTCGAAGAATTCTTTCGGCAGGCCATCCTGCCCTGGGGCCTTCCCCGCCGGTAAGCCTTTGAGCGCCGCCTTCACCTCCTGCTCTGACCATTCCTTGTCTAGCTGCAAGCGTTCCTTCTCCTGCAGCATCCTTCCCTCTTCAATCGGCCACGGCTCCGCGGGAGGGGACGACGACGACAGCGCGTAGGCCTCACGGAAGTGCTCCGAAGCTGCTTGCAGCACCTCACTTGCTCCCTTCCTCAACACCCCTTTGAAAGTGAGTTCCGCTATCTCCGTTTTTGCCTTTCTTGACTTGACCAAGCCTGACAGGAAGCCTGATGGAGTCTCCCCCGCCAGCTCTTGCAGTAACCCCGACAGAATTTGCAGCCGCTCCTTGTTGCTGTCCTGGTAAAGCTTGAGAGCCGCTTCACTTTTTACCAGCTCCTCGTACAGAGCCTGCGACGAAGTGTCTGCCATCACCTTCCATCTGAGCTCTTCCACTTTCATCTCCAAGTGTACCATGGTCGCCTTAACCCTTTTCCTTTCCTCTGCCACATGAGCCCTCATGCCTGCCCGCAGATTTGCCACCACTCTCTCCAAGCCTTGTACCGGCTGATTCGCCTGTGAATCCAGTACCGCCGATATGATATTCCTGACACCTTCACCCCCAGCCTGAGGTGCCTGAAGCCTCCACAGCCCTGGTCCATGATCATCTGCTGATGCTGCCTTGAGTGATATCATCACCGCAAACCAGTGATCCGTTAAACCGTATGGAACCATTCTATGCTTCGCCTCTGTTACGCAGTTGAGGAGAGAATGTGAAACTAAAGCCCTGTCAATCCTTGTGCTTGTTTTTGCAGATCTTGAGAAGAAGGTGTATTCCTTCCTGGTTGGGTGAAGGCTCCGGAAAGCGTCTTGCAGATCCCATCTCGAGAAAATCTGCAGGAGTCTCTGATTTTCCGCCGGTGTACCCAACTTTGAGGATTTATCAAGTTCCGGATCCGCGACGATGTTCAGATCGCCGAGGAGTATGGTGTACTGAGAGGCGCTTAAGTTCTGCACAAAGGGGGTTAGTACATCACGAAAGAAAGCCCCCCTAGCTGGTGCTTGCGCGGGTAAGTATGCTGCTACCACTCTGCAGGTCAGATCCCGCCATGTGATCATCAGGCTTATGAGCCGGCCGGACTCGTGCTTAACCACGTCTGTGAACCGCATGCCTGGCAGGAAGCCCAAGACCGCCACCCCCCCCGGCTCTCTGTGACGGTCCAACCACTGCCTGAGCTTCAGATCTAACTTGCGTCCAGAAGTTATGGTCCTGTGAAACACGTGTGTTAGTGAGTACCACTATGTGTGCTGCTTTTCTGATCCACTTTCCGCAACGCTCCTGTTTCCCGCTGCTACCGAGCCCGTTGATGTTGAGCTCGAGAAAAGTTAGGCTGTTGCGTTTATCCATTAGCCAACTTCCTTGAGCCCCACAGCATCCACGGGCGATTGTACTTTATTGCGACGATGCATCCTGCTACAGCGAAGGAGAACATGGCACCTACTACACAGCTTGCACCGAAAAACCACATCGACATCTCATCCGCTAAGCCGCTGGTCACTTCTTTGCCGGTGTGGCCATGAACTCCTTTTTGAAAACAGCCATCTTCTGAGAATGCTTGCTGGCACGTGTTGCAGCACCTTCTTTCTTCAGCCCTCCCTTGTGCCTGGCAGAAGCGACATGAGCCGCCGCCTGCTCGAAGCGATTCCCCTGAGCCTTCTCGCACACAGTCTGTACGCACACCCACTCCTCCCGCACACCTCCTGTAGAGGTGAGTATAACTGCGGGGTCTTTCAGGATGCGTGTCAGAGACGCTGAGGCTGTCAGGGAGGCCGCTGCGGGAGGAGGTGAGAAGACAGTCATCAGTATGGTTCGAGAAACACGATGCGAGCGGAGTGGAAAAAGAGGGTAGCGAATACGAAGGTAGAGGGTGGGGAGTCTTTCTGCTTATACCGTTCATGTCATGGACCTTTTTGACCGTCAGGTTCCAGTTGGTGAAGTTCTCCTACCTTGAGGTGACATAGTGGTCGTGGTAGCGGGATAGGTGCTGACCACTGCAGAGCTCGCAGGTAAGCGACGGGTAGTGGAGCAAGTAGCGCCTGTTCGTCGACGGGTCTTCCACGAAGTACCTCCACCGGTACTCATCACCAGCGTGAGGGCCAACCAGGCCCCGGATACGATCGGTGTCCAACCCAGAGACCGGATCGACGGTACGGTGAAAGCCAAAACCACTGGCGAACGCACTCCGGCCACGCTTAACCAGCTTCGACACCACCAGCAGGTGACGGATTAGCTCAGCAGTAATATCCGCGGGAACTCATTTGATAACAACTTCTTTCGCCATTGGGTTCAGCAGACGCTCCCGAAGGAAGCGAGCGTCTTCAGGGTGCTGCCAGGTAAAGTCAACGATGTCACCGTTCGCACACTCATGCCTGACGACCTGGCTCCATACAAAGTTCGCATCTCGGACATGATTGAAGGTAACTTGAAGGCGACCATAACGCGTGCCGGAAAAATAGGTCGCGGTGAGCTCCTGATAGGTCGTTGTCTGTAGTACATCAGGCAACAGCTGATCCTTCCAGTCGTCCAGCAAGGCAGCCACAGTTACAGCAGTCCGCTTAACTTCAGGCTTCCAGCTAAACGGCACCAGCAAGGTTAGTGAGAATCTTTTCAAAGCAATGATACTGCCAAGAGAAGCTGGTTCCAGGTGTTCGTCAGAGTCGTCGCTCAGGTACCCCTCTCCGTCACCATCAGGAGCCTGATCCGACGAGGCATCTTCGTCCTCCTGTCCATCAACATCCGCATCAACCTCTTCCTCAGCAGCTTCTTTTTCTTTTCCATTAGCGTCGGTATCAGCAGCACCATCAGCATCATCTCCGTCTTGTCCGCCGGTGCGATCAACCTTGGTCTGTAAGTCCAGCAGGTCTTCGAAGGGACCAAGCACCACAGGCGACGTGGAGGAGGATGGCTCACGCCCATTATCGGCAACATCCTTCACAGGTACGGCAGGTACGTTAGGCACATCAGTCTCCAGGTCATTGTCGGCTGCCTTCTTGCCGGTCTTGTTGTTGCGACCTCTCCCCATGGTGCGGTGATGAGAAAAGCTTGGCAGCCCGTTTAAGGCTGAGAAACAAGCCGGACTGAGCACTTTTACTAAAAACTCTGCATGTTTATACTTCTTATGCATGAAGCTGAAGCGTTGCAGGTCCAGGCCCGGGAGGGGAGCCATAACCTTAGGGATCGCCAGGCTGCCTGGTTGGTTAGGGGCCTCGAGTATCGGTGAACCATTGAAAATGTCAGCATTGAAAGTAACGCGGTGTGATGACAAAGCCTTGCGCAAAGCGCGATGATCTCCATTGAGAAACAAGGAACCTTGATTGTAGCCATGTGTAATAAAAAACCTTGATGTTGCATGAAACACTGTCCATGGCCTGGAACTCGTAAAAATTGTGGTTAGGTTCCCGTAATGAACACTAAAAGGACACCACTGGGTAGAGCTTAAAGCCGCGCATCGATAGAGTGTCTCAATGTCAGTATCAGGCAAGAAATTGATACACATTGACGTAGTTAAAGCTCTCCGCCATGGCCATGGCTGCATTGTCATTGTCATTGTCATTCGCGAGTTTATTTGCAACAAGCTCGTGACCAACCAACGGACCAGGTCCGTCCTCCGCATGCCCGTGAGAGGGGAACCACTCATTCGTCATACCCTGAGCCTACGTTATTAGACGCTTAGTATGCTTCGGAGTGGGCGTGTGAGTGCAAGGTTGGGTGACGGGGGAATTTCCCGTGCGAGGAACTCCTCAGGGGTGCAATTTTTCGCCAATCCTCTCGCCAACCCCCGTTGTGTCGTTCTGGCGAAATTTACCCAGGCTACAGTACAACCCTAAACAGTACTTGCAAATGTATACAAAAGCTTTAATGTGCATGGATATCTGAATGGCTTTTCACTTCAACATTATTCATTGTGTTTTACCTTTCATTGTAGACCTGTCTCATGGGTTTTCTGTTCCACCCAAACAGTTCAAGCGTTCGAATCCATGTGGTAGTAATAGCGAAGCATGAACTACCGGATTTTTTATTGGCTGCTGCTGGTGCCACGACATCTCGAAGTTTTCCACGAGGACCTGACACCAGTGTGGGGAACCTTTGACGTGGCGCGCTCGTCCATGCAAAACTTGAATTCCCTGGCCCAAAACCCATTCCTTGCAGTTGCAGCCTCTGCCATTTCTCCAAAAGCACGTCACGAGCAAGCTCTCAGCTAGCTAAACCAACCGATTTGCAGCAAGAATCAACTTTCTCAACCTCACTCCGTGTAGCCTAACGGCACACCCTAGAAGTCGTCGCTCGTTCATCCCCTCCATTCGCCACGCCACCATTTCCCTCCTGCCGCCGCCGCCTAGCTTCCCACACCATCCCCTCCACCACCCCGCCGCCACCCCGCCGCCACCGCACACGCTGCAGTAGAAGCCGCCTCATAGTGCGCCGTTAGCCCAGCCTTTCAACTAGGCTTCGGGTTATTCCCCCAGTCTCGCAGAGCGCGCTTCGGTGACTCGCCTTTGAGCGTTGTAGAGAACGTTGTTTCCGCACACTGTTCTTTTACTATCGCTGACGTGGGCGCCGCGCCTTATTTCAGCTTACATCGCAGCGGATATTGTTTTTCCCGGCGCTGCATCTCGCGAACGCCCTTAGCGTTGCATCTCGCGAGAACGGACCCGACTCGGAGGGATGGCTGCGATTATAACGGAGCACACGGTAGCGGATCTCGTGCGGAGCAAGCTTGGCCTCGTCGAATTCCTTGAGTCCGCGACTGTCGCCGGTAAGGCGGAACGTTAAATAGGAACGTTGAAGACCTTCTGACGCTTGTACGCGTCAAGCCTTAAAAACAAATACTCACTGACGTGTCAGCCCTCCTCACAACTTTTCTCTGTTCCCCCTCCCCCCCCCCCCCCCCCCCCACACCCTTCTCCGTCGGTGTTTGTGACGGTTGTTCTTTTATCGAAACGTGGGTGTACAGAGGCGATCGAGGCTCTGGTGCGAGAGGACCTGGTAGCAGCTCCCGTGTACTCCACCGCACCCCATGCTGCTGCGGTAAATGTTCCCCTCTCCTTCTCCCCGCGTAAACAGCAACCCGGTAGCAGCCCCCGTGTGCTCTTCCTTCCCCCACCTCCTCCCTGCTCCCCCCCACTGCTGTGGTATTCTTACAACTCTCCTTTTCCTCGCGTAGAGGAGTGCCTGGTAGCAGCTCCCGCTTACTCGCCCCCCCTTCTCCCCCAATCGCTCCCCTCCTTCTCCCCGCTTAAACGACAACCTGGTAGCAGCTCTCGTTTACTGCACCGCACCCCATGCTGCTGCGGTATGGTCACCCCGTCTCCTTCTCCCCGCTTAAACGACAACGTGGTAGCAGCACCCATGCACTCTTTCCCCCGCCTTTCCGCCCCACCTGCTCTCCCTTCCTGCTGCGGTATGCATCCCCCTCTCTTTATTCCTCCTCCCCCGCTGCCTCCCCTCCCCATCCCCCTTTTCCTCCTCCCCCGCTGCCTCCCCTCCCCATCCCCCTTTTCCTCCTCCCCCGCTGCCTCCCCTCCCCATCCCCCTTTTCCTCCTCCCCCGCTGCCTCCCCTCCCCATCCCCCTTTTCCTCCTCCCCCGCTGCCTCCCCTCCCCATCCCCCTTTTCCTCCTCCCCCGCTGCCTCCCCTCCCCATCCCCCTTTTCCTCCTCCCCCGCTGCCTCCCCTCCCCATCCCCCTTTTCCTCCTTCCCCACTGCCTCCCCTCCCCATCCCCCTTTTCCTCCTCCCCCGCTGCCTCCCCTCCCCATCCCCCTTTTCCTCCTCCCCCGCTGCCTCCCCTCCCCATCCCCCTTTTCCTCCTCCCCCGCTGCCTCCCCTCCCCATCCCCCTTTTCCTCCTCCCCCGCTGCCTCCCCTCCCCATCCCCCTTTTCCTCCTCCCCCGCTGCCTCCCCTCCCCATCCCCCTTTTCCTCCTCCCCCGCTGCCTCCCCTCCCCATCCACCGTTTCCTCCTCCCCTAATGCAGCGACATACTTCCCCCGCCCGCTCCCACGCTTGCGGCTTCCATGCAGCCCAAGCCTTGGCTGCTTCCCTCGTTTGGAGGTGACTTTTGAGTCGACTCAAAAGTCACCTTGACATACTTCCCCGCTCCCAAGATTAGGTTTCTCATTTCTTCCTTCCCGGTCACATACATTTATTCCTTCCCCGCTCCTTGTTCCCGTCCCATCAAGCACGCGGCTCCCTGGCTCGTCCATCCTCTCCCTGCCAGATGACTCTGCGCCCCTCCCTCCTCTCCTCTCGTCTCTCCTTCCCGTTTCCCCCTGTCCTTCCCCTCTCCCCTGTTCCCATCCCATCAGGCGCTCGGCTCCCTTGCTCGCTCCATTCTCTCTCCACCTGACAACTTTCCTCCCCTCTCCCTCCTCCCCTCCTGCTTTCCCCTCTTTCCCTCTCATTACTACCTGCGCGTTTCCCCTGTTTCCGTTCCATCAGGCGCTCGGCTCCCTTGCTCGCACCATTCTGTCCCTGCCAGATGACTCTGACGCGCTGTCGCTTACTGCAGCAGCTAATAAGGCGTACACTGGGACTGTCACCATGGTAGACCTGCTGCTGCACGTGGCGGGGGGGGAGGAGGAGGAGGGGGAGGGGGAGTGGGAGTGGGAGGGGGAGGAGGAGCAGGAGGGGGACAAGGAGACGGGGAGGGAGAGGGGGAGGCGGGGGGGTGGCATGTGTGAGTTGGAGACGCCAGTGGGGCAGCTGGTGAGGGCGAGTGAGGAAGGGCTGTCTCTGCTGCTCACTGACTTGAACGCACCGTAAGCTGCCTTAAGTGCCCTGTAAACCACCACCTGGTGCGTCGTAGGCTGCCGTTCCTCTTAGTCGTGTGCTTCTTAGGTCGCATGCTAGTTGAGCAGCTGGTGCGGGCGAGTGAGGAAGGGTTATCGCTGCTGCTCACTGACTTGAACCCACCGTAAGCTGCTCTTCCTCTTATGTGTGTGCTTCCAAGGTCGCACTCTAGTGGGGTTTCTCCAAATCCACTAGTGGGGCGCTTCGAGTTTGTCAAAATTTCCTTTTACTGTCTCTCCTTCCCTTCCCGAATCCTCCCCTCCACCTACCAGTATCAACACCATCATGCGTCCCATGGCGCAGGGAGTGCAGCGCCTGATCGTCCCCATCCACACCCGCCCCTCCTCTTCCATCCCCTCTGCCTCCTCTCCGCAAGGCGATGAACCACCACTGGCAGCATCACTCCCGTCTCACTCGCTTTCCTCTCACTCTCCATCAGCAAACATCCCGTTTGCCTCTCCACACTCTCCATCCTTCCGACCGCCACACTCCTCCCATGTCTCTCCCTCCCCCTCCTCTCCCCCCTCCTCCTCCCTGTCCCACACCTCTGCCCCTCCCTCTCAGTCATCTCTCTCCTCTCTCCATTCTCTCACTTCAAACTCTTCCTCCCTCTTCTCTCACCCCTCCTTCACCTCCCACTCCCTCACTCCCTCCACCACCACCACCACACTCGCCACCTCCCCTCACTCTCTCTCCTCCACCCCCTCTCAGCACTCTCACAAACCCCTCGCTTCTACCATCGCCTCTCTCTCGTTAGAGCACCTGCAAGGGGTTCCGGATGCGATTCCTTACAAGCAGCCTCAATATACGCAACAAGCAGGGAGCACTGTACAGCGTTCGGAGTGCAACACACACTACTCGTGCGCGTTTCCAAGTGATGATGAAGAGGAGACAGAGGAAGGGGAGAAGGGAGGCGAGGAGGAGGGGGAGACGGACGGTGGAAGAGAGGGGGAAAGGGAGGGGCAAGGAAGAACAACCAGTAACACACACTCTGCCCTCACCCCTGCCACTTTTACTACCACCCCAGCAGATTCCAACATCCCTACTGCCACTCCTTCTACCATTCCTCCTACCACTCCTACCATCCTTCCCCCCACTCCCACTAGCACCACCTCCCCCTGCTTCCGCTGCCCAGGGGGCAGCTGCACGCCCTCCCGAAAGTTTTTCTGCCCGCATTTCTGCGTGCTGACTCAGACTGACGTGGCCAGGTGGCTGCTCGACAGGGCGCCTCAGCTGGAGCCTGTACCCTCTGAAAGCCTCCTCGATTTAGGGCTCATTCACCCCCGGATTGTGACTGTCAAGTGCTCTGACAATGCGTATGAGGCTCTGCAGCTGCTCCAGTCGTCCGCTGGTGAGTTTATGTGGGTGGTGGGAAGGAACGGTGGGTTGTGGGTACCTGTATAAGTCACAGTGTCCAATCACTAGCTCTCGCAGTCCTCTCTCTTGCAAGTGCTCTGACAATGCGTATGAGGCTCTGCGGCTTCTGCAGTCGTCTGCTGGTGAGCAGTCAGTGTGTTGGGAAGGATGAGTTGGGATCACTTGCGCAAGTTACTGTCAACTCATTAGTTATGGTGGGCCTTTCTCTTTCTCAATCGTTCTGAGAGGGCATGTGAGGCTTTGCAGCTGCTGGTGGGTTCATGTGGTGGGAAGGGTGGGGTGTGAGGAGAGGACCTTGTATAAGTCACTGTGCCTATCCAGTCACGAGCAATGATAGTCCCTTGCAACTGTTCCGACAACGCGTATGAGGCTCTGCAGCTCTTGCAGTCGTCTGCTGGTGAGTCAGTCAGTGTGTGGCTATTTGAGTCTGATCTGTGTGTGTCTCAGATTACAGGCATGCACGCCTTTCTGTGTATGTATACGTGCTTTTCGATATTCTTGTCTCACTCCACCCCGTTTGTGTTCACTCTCTGCTTCTCCCGTCATCCCCCTTTTGTTTCCACGTCATCCACCCTCGCTTCACCTGCCTTACCCCTCCCCTTCCTTACCCCTATTTCCCTGCTTTGTCCCACTGCCCTCACGTCCCCAGGGGATGTCAATGCATTGGCAGTGGTCGACCCTTTCCCTGAACCCAGCCCTTCTCTCCCCTCCTCTCCCCATCACACTGCCCTCACGTCCCCAGGGGATGTCAATGCATTGGCAGTGGTCGACCCTTTCCCTGAACCCACCAGCCCTTCTTCCTCAAAGTCAACCAAGTCAACTCAAGTCTCATCTGCTGCCGACCCTAATCCCCGTGAAAAGCTGGTGGGGCAGCTGTCGAGTGTGGATCTCCGCGGCTGCACTGCGCAGTTCGCCGCCCGAAATTTGCGTGGCATGACGGTGCAAGATCTGCTGCTGGCAGTGCCGGCCACTGAGAGGTACTGGCGGAGCCGCGAGCGGGGCGAACAGCTGCGACTGGTGCAGCAGAAGCAGGAGCAACAGGAGCAGCAACAGCAACAGCAGGTGAAGGTTGAAACAGCATCCGAAAATGCTGCTGTTGCTCCTCCATCCACTAAGAGAGGCCAGCTGAGGCCGGTGAGCAAGTGCAAGCCGAGTAGCAATCTATGTGCGGCCATGGCGCAGGCCCTGGCTCACAGGAATCACCGCGTGTGGGTGGTGGATGACCATGGGTGCCCGACTGGTGTGGTTACATTCAGCGATATGATTTCGGCGTTTTTGGTGGATCCGAGAGTGCATGCGATGGGTGCCTGAACAAGGAGAGGCTGTTTGGGGCCGGTGAGCAAGTGCAAGCCAAGCAGCAATCTTCGCGCCGCCATGGCACTGGCACTAGAGTGTGGCGCACAGGAACCACTGTGTGGGCGGTGGATAACCATGGGTGCCCGATGGGTGTTGTTACATTTAGCGATATGATTTCGGCGTTCTTGGCGGATTCCAGAGAGCATGCGATGCGTTTTTTACTTTCTGTGTTTCCTGTCTTGTGCATAGTATTGATTGACATTTTCATTACAGAGACTTGTACAGCCTGTAAGCTACACCTGGAGTAACAGCGAAGCTACCAATAAGCTGAGATTCACAATTCGGTTTCTGTCCTGAATCCCTGGAATTTGGAGGAACCCCACACGCTTGAGGCTTCAAGTACAGGGAATCACATTGCCCAATAGGAGCTGGCTGACCACGTCAGCACGGCCCATCCAGCCGAGCCAAAACTCCTAGTCAGCGTTTTTGGGCGCGGCGACCTCAATCTGTTGAGTTTTATCAGCAGTACGCCTAGCTGGCCGATCAGGGAAATCCCAATTCAAGTTTCCTCCCAGATTTCTCTGATTTCTAGCTGGAATCCGAGAAAACAATTTTCAAGCGAAACTCGTTCTAGCAGAGGGCTAATTTTTCCAAGGAGGCTTGTTCCTTTGCACCAGTGGAGGCGCTAGTCCTGCTTCGAGTATTATCGCTCCGTCGCGTGTGACGGGAATTGCAAGTCTGCATAGGGCTTGCAGTATTGCTGGAAACAGGAAGTTTCATTGAGTGTACTCGAACTGGAAACATGGCGGCCACAACCACCTCTCAGCTGTACGTTTCTGTTCATTAAACACATGCGTTTGTTATTTATGTCACAAGAGCTCGTTGATGCTTGTTCGACGGACTGGGCAGGAGGTTAGATTGCCTGGCCGGAATGTAGCAAACGCAGATTGGAGACCAAAAGGCAACAATGCAACGTTCGGTTTCGAAACTTTCCGAATCCGGATCCAGCATCCACGTTTGGCAGTCTCGTATCGACATATTCATCTCAAATTTGCAATTTAGTCTGTCGCTTCCTCAGTATCTAGAGACCAGCTCACCCAGTAATGTTGGCTACCCTTGGAGCCTGCCTGACCCGGCTTGTGCAAATCTATAAAAAGCATCTACTGAAGTGCTGGAAGTTGTTTTGCCTTTGAAACGCCTTTAAGCTTTCTGAGTTGTGGTATTTCGCTTCTGTCCTCGCCTTTGTCCCACCAGCGTGCAGAGCCACGTCAGCACCATCGCGCAATCATCCCGATCACCAACGACGGCGGCCAGCGCAAAATCCGCCGTGTCCTTCTCAGGCTCCGAGCTTCACGGCGTTGCCTGCCGAACCCGCACGACCAAATCCGTCTCCTGCAATGCCTCGCAGAGGCAGGCCGTGCAGCCCAGGGCGTCAGGTAAGCGACGCTGACGGATGTGCTTTCAAGTACTTCTTCCCTGAAGTCATCCCCGACAATGCCTCTTGCAATCCAATCCCTCGCAGGTGTTGCTGCGCCTTGCTTTTTTCCACAGTGTAAAGAAAAAAAATATTCAATGCGTCTAGGGCATGAGGTACAAGAAACTTATCAATTCCAACATTCAACTAGCGCGGGCTGCGCGTCGAGAAACCATTCCGCGGCACCCGCGTACCAGGGCCTTTCCTTATGGCATCACAACTTATCCCCTCCCTCCCGTTCCCCCTTCCAGCGGACGAGCCCCTGCTGGTGCGCGCAGCGCGCGGGGAGGCCATTCCGCGCCCGCCCGCCTGGATGATGCGCCAAGCGGGGCGCTACATGGCCGCCTACCAGAAGCTCTCCAAGAACCACCCCTCTTTCCGGGAACGTTCCGAGACGACGGATTTGATCGTCGAAATCACCCTGCAGCCATGGCGCGCGTTCAAGCCCGACGGCGTGATTCTGTTCTCGGACATTCTGACGCCGTTGGATGCGATGGGAATTCCGTTCGAGATCGACGAGAACAAGGGCCCAATCATAGACAGCCCCATTAGGACGACGGAGGCGCTCAAGGCGTTGACGCCGGTTCAGCTGGACAAGCTGCACTTTGTTGACGAGTCGCTGAGGCAAATCCGGAAGGAGGTGCGTGGGAGGGAGGTTGGCGGGGAACTGTTGAGGGGGGAGGGGGGATTGGAGGGAGGGGAGTAACGTGCGAAATTGGGGATAGGGTTGGGTGTTGGTCAAGGCGTTGACGCCGGTTCAGCTGGACAAGCTGCACTTTGTTGACGAGTCGCTGCGGCAGATTCGGAAGGAGGTGCGTGTGATGGAGGGCTGTCGGGGAACGGGTGGGGTGAGGAGGGGGGAGTAAAGGGTCGGGAGGGAGGCTTAGAGTAGGAAGATGGGGGGGGAAGGGGGAGGGGGAGGGTGATAAGGTAGAATGAGGGGATTTGGTGGGGCAGAGTGGGGAGGGGGAGGGAAGAGCGGAAGGGTGGGGAGGGGGAGGGAAGAGCTGAAAGGTGGGGAAGGGGGGGGAAGAGCGGAAGGTTGGGGGAGAAGGTGCGAGGGTTTCAAGGCGTTGGCACCCGTGCGGCTGGACAACCTGTCCTTTGCTTATGCGTTGCTGCAGCAGATCCGGAAACAGATTCGTGGGTGTGAAATGGACACTGGAGGGTAGCGGGGAAGACTACATGAGATCAACGAGTCAGAGCGCACCACACGTGCCCCTGTCCCATCTCTTCCCCTTCCCACGCTCCCGTCTTCCCTTCTCTCACCTTCCCCACTCCCAACCTTCCTCGTGTCTGACATGCATTTGTCCCTTTTCCCTTCCCCCATTTCCCTTCTCTACTTACCCCCTCCACCCTCATGCTGCTCGCCGGCAGATTGAGGGCACGGCTGCCCTGCTGGGCTTTGTGGGGGCGCCGTGGACGCTGGCGACGTACTGTGTGGAGGGCGGCACCACGCGCACCTACACCAAGATCAAGGGCATGATCCACAGCGCGCCGGACGTGCTCCGGGCGCTGCTGCAGCACCTGGC
Organism: Closterium sp. Naga37s-1; assembly: GCA_947471745.1. Taxonomy (NCBI): domain Eukaryota; kingdom Viridiplantae; phylum Streptophyta; class Zygnematophyceae; order Desmidiales; family Closteriaceae; genus Closterium; species Closterium sp. Naga37s-1. Next base: position 856,525 of record CANJKZ010001148.1, read on the forward strand.
CAATGAGATCGCGACATATGCCGCGTTCCAAGTGGACGCCGGCGCGCAGTGCATCCAGGTCTTTGACTCGTGGGGCGGGCAGCTGCCGCCCGACCAGTGGGACGAGTGGGCCAAGCCGTACATCATCCAGGTGAGGAAGAGCTCGGCTGGTGGTGTGCTATGTGGGGTGAACGCACCTGCCTTCAAAACGAGTCACTCAATCCATCAAACCATAGGTTTTTTTAAGTCATCACGTCACTTGGTAGGCAGCGGCAGTGGCGACGGTTGGCGCATGAAACACAGGCATGACAACTGGTGCATTCCTCCACTCCCACCATCCTCTCCTCCCTTCATTCCCCAGGTCATCTCCCAGCTGAAGGCAAAGCACCCGACAGTACCCGTCGTGCTCTATGCTAACGGCAGGGGGGGGCTCATGGAGCGCATGGCCACCACTGGGGCTCACCCATGAGAGCCCCTGTTGCATCCCTCCCGTATCATCGTCCCCATTCCCCAGGTTATCTCCCAGCTGAAGGCAAAGCACCCCACGGTGCCAGTCGTGCTCTATGCCAACGGCAGTGGCGGTCTCATGGAGCGCATGGCCACCACTGGTGCTGACGTCATTGGCGTTGACTGGACCATCGACATGGCCGATGCACGGGCGAGGATTGACGGTGCTCTGAAGGCGAGCCCTGGGGGGAGTGCGAAGCCGAGGCTGTCGGTGCAGGGCAACGTGGACCCTGCTGTGCTGTTCGCTTCCAAGGATGCCGTCACTGACGCCATCAATCGGTGAGTGGTCTTGGGTGTAGTGTGATTGTCATCGGTGTTGACTGGACCATTTAGATGACTGATGCACGGGCGAGGATTGACGGCGCTCTGAGGGCGAGCCCCGGGAGGAGTGAGAAGCCGAGGCTGTCGGTGCAGGGCAACGTGGACCCTGCCGTGCTGTTCGCCTCCAAGGATGCTGTCACTGACGCCATTCACCGGTGAGTAACTTGCTGTAACCAACTGTGGCATGTAGCAAAGGTATACTGTGAGTGATGTCGGTGCAGGGCAACGTGGACCCAGCTGTGCTGTTCGCGGTCACTGACGCCATTCACCGGTGAGTGATTCGTTGTAATCGCGAGCGGTATACTGTGAGTTCTGTCGGTGCATGGCAACCACTAGGGCGGGTGGATGTCATCGGTGTTGACTGGACCATTGACATGGCCGATGCACGGGCGAGGATCGATGGCGCTCTGAGGGCGAGTTCGGGGGGGAGTGCGAAGCTGAGGCTGTCGGTGCAGGGGAATGTGGACCCTGCCGTGCTGTTTGCCTCTAAGGATGCTGTCACTGATGCCATTCACCAGTGAGTGTGACTGCCAGGGCATCACGAGCTGCATATTGTGAGTGCTGTCAGTGCAAGGGAATGTGGATTATGCTGTGCTCCGCCTCCAAGGATGCCATCACAGGTGCAATCCTAACTTGCTGCAACAAGGTGTACTGTGAATGCTTCTGTTTCTGCCGTCTTCCTTTCCACCCCTACCCTCCATACCCTCGTTCTCATTCACTCTCTCCCCAGTGTGTGGGCAAGGCAGGTCCAGGGGGACACATTCTCAACCTGGGCCATGACGTGGTGGTGGGGACATGCTCTGTTCTTTTTTCTACCGGTAACGATCTGCCGTACTTCTTTCCACCCTTCATACCCCCCGTGCCCTCGTTCTCATTCACTCTCTCCCACAGCTGTGTTGCCAAGGCGGGTCCGCGCGGCCACATTCTCAACCTGGGCCACGGTGTGTTGGTGGGGACACCAGAGGAGAGTGTATTGCACTTCTTTGAAACGACTCGCGCTCTCAAATACGCTGAGGAGCCTGTTGTAGCAAAAGCTTAAGATTGAATGTTCATTAAATAGCTATGGAATTACCAGTACCACTCCTGGACATGCTTGTAGCAATTCTGTTTATCAGTTGAGCTCCGCTAGTATTGTGTACGTGCGCCCTTATGACCTTGCCCTGAAATTTTTAGAGAAATCCATGTAGGAGATCGTGCATTGAACAAAGGTGTGCATTCCAATCCAAGCCTTTAAATGAGCACCTGAGCAAAGAGCCAGCAATTGACAGGAAGCTAGAAATGCAGACAGAGGATTTTACCATAAGTTATTTCACAAAATTAATGATGTTTCTCAGAGTTGTATTTTCTTCTCGTGGGACGAATTTCTCTTAAAATCCTTGAGCTACAATCTTACTGAGGAAATTCACAGCGAGTAACTTACAACAACAGGGCCTTGTTCTGCAGGCGGACAATTTCCAGAATCTGGGTCTGCAGAATCTTTGTGGATAAGTAATTATTTGCTTATCTAGGTTTGGTGATAAGAGCGTTCCTGCCAAACCTATTTGCGCCAAATTTGACGCTTCAGCCTGCAGAACACCACTTTTGTGCCGCACAAATTTAACCGCCCGCTGGCTCGACGTTGTTGCTTCGCCAGGCAAACGGTCGCACAACTAGTGCGGTGCTGATTCAACCTCGAGGGCTTGCATCAGCCAGCGCACAAGTTATGCGGGGCAGCATCAACACGCAAATTTCGGAAATGCATATGGCTGTGCGGGGCTTCGTAGCAACATCCACGCTGCAAATTTCGATTGGGTGCGACACGAACCTTCTAGGAAAGAATGGCCCGTACATGTTGCGCGGAGGCAAGTCCGCCTACAGAACAAGGCCCTTTTATTCAACCCGACAGACGGAGATCTCGGAAGTTACCTTCAACCTGCCTGTGCAAATCTCACCTGTTTTTGACTGCCATTCGCACAATTCCACTTACAGATCTCTAGATACCTCTTGGTCGCAACAGCCATACCTCCAGCTACTCTCACAAACCTCGACGGCATAGCCACCATCACAAGATCGTACTTTGGTTTATTCTTTCATATAACTTCTTAAGTTTGGAGAATGGAGGCCGTTGAGTATGTCGTGAAGCCGGTGCAGGACTTCGCCAAGGACAGCATCAGACTAGTGAAGCGGTGTCATAAACCAGATCGGAAAGGTCCGTTTACGTGTTTTGCCCTGACATCGGATTAACTTCGCAATCTTCTTCCGCGCCATCATTTCTCGCAATCATGTCATTCCTCCCTCCGCAGTTAGGTTCCGTGTGACCTAATTTGTTACGTTTCGGCTATTTTCAACCGAGCGTCTTCGTTCAGCTTCCTTGTTCTTTATCAGGGCTCAAATTTCCTCATTCTTATTTTCCGATGGTCTATGACGTGCAGAATTCACGAAAGTTGCATCCAGGACAGCCATTGGGTTCGTGGTCATGGGATTCATCGGCTTTTTTGTGAAACTAATCTTCATCCCCATCAACAACATTATTGTCGGATCGTAATCAAGGTATGACGGCATACCGTTTACAAACAATGGGGAAAACTCAATTATTTGTTTAAATATCCGTCGCTTGTTTAAATATCCGTCGCCCTGCTTTCTCTCCGTACCCATATGATCAAGGTACGACGGCATACCGTTCATTAAATATAATCCGTTCCCCAGGACTGTCTGGGCACACGCGAAACGTTACTTGCTGAAAGGGTCAAAGTGCGTGTTGATGGGGCCAAGCTACTGATACATGTCTCTTAGTGTCCTCTGCGAGGGCCCACTTGCAGAGTTGGTTTTAATCTCTTGTGCCTTCGTGTCTGTCAGTTAATCCTCCTCCTTTCACCATTATTGCATTCTCACCATAATCTCCATGCAGATCCGGGGTCGTCCGTGGTGGATAGACAGGTTGTATCAAGCCTTCACTGATATCTTCATATTCCGGTTGTGGTGGTTGGGTAGTGCAACTATGTCATTGTGTTAGAAAGCTGATGTAATGAATGCAGTTTTTGGTTACATGAGTATAAGAAATGACGTGACTGGTTCGACCACACTGGGTCAGAGCTAGAAAAATACAGCCTTCAACCATTTAGTTGCTCCAGATGTGCCTGGGTGCTTCCCCGGGGTGTCCCACCCTCCAGCTATTCCATGTCTTCAGCAGACTTAGGGGAGTAAGGAGGAATGGTCGAAAGAATGACCACTAAGGTCATGAAGAATACCCACTGGATGTCAGGAAACAACATAAGTCCAGGAGTGGGTTTGACAAACGAAGACAGGGAACATCCGTGAGGAATTGTAAGTTTGTCATGGAACAACCGAGGGGAGTCAAAGAAGCAACAAAAAGGACATGTATGGGCTATCTTGCCAATAGCCTGTATCAGAATTGAAATGCAGATGAATGGATGACAGTGCAGGTGTAGGAGCACCTGAGAGGGTAGAAGCACGTACCAGGATGGGGATGATGAAGAAGCCAAAGACTGGCCATAATGCAATTGCAAATCTGTGGAAGGGAGGACACAAGGGAACAGAGATCAAAACTTGAAATGTGCCACAGGAAAGCAAACCCCTTTCCCACCTCTCGCCCCACTAGACGCCTAGATGACAAGACTACCGTAGAATGAACAAGCAGTGGTAATGGATGAAAAAAAATGAGAATTCTTTTTTTACCAGTTTACATGGAATGTGGTTCATCACAAAGCAAGCAGCCAACTGCTTTGGGTCTGGTACTCTCCTATGTGATCTAACTGACTGCAACAGTGCACACTAAAGCATCTTTGGCAGCCAGGCGCCAAAAGCTCCATCACTCTCATCAGTGGACTACAAAACCTAAATGTTATCGTGTTGGGAGAAGAGCTTTTGTTAGAACGTGGAAGAAGCACTTACAGTATGAAGGACATGAAGCTAAGCAGAGTTGTGGTTGCATTGGCTCCAGGAGCAGCGAGCTCAAAGTGACGGGTATTTTTTAGCACGAGGCGGATGAGAACAGTGAGGTAGAGCCAAACGGCCACATTGACGATGATGCACACACACGCCACAAAGAATTGTTGCCTGAAATTTGGAGGATGGGGTGAATGGGAGTGGAGGGGAAGGAAAGTAGAGGATGTACATATTTGATAACATTGTGATGGTAGCCTGCTTGAAAGCGGAAGGTTATGGACAGAGGGTGAAGGGGGTGGAGATAAGTGGAGAGGGTACACGTTGAAGAATACCCATAGACTTCAAGTTTAGAATAGTTAAGACAACACAACGAGGGAACGTGACAGAGGATATAATTTTAGGTCAGGGGTTTGACTGTATTTCTTGCATTTACAGCACGTGTGTTTGTACAGATCACCAGTCATTTGTGTCGGGTTTAGCAAATCGTGGGGACGGAATGGTAATCGGTTCAAGCCCGAAACATTCAGAGGCCGCTTTAGGATACCCTGCCTGAAAGAACGTGAATTCTTGACTCATATCGGAGTACCTGGTCTTAGTGTCACAAGGAACAAGGACGAAAGAATGTCGGCTTACTTGTGCACGCGAGGGTCCTTCAGCACCGCCTTAAAGAAATGTCGCTTGCCGTCGCCGAATACTAGAATTGCGACGCAAGCAAGGAGCCATCCTGCCGACTCTAGTTTACTCCGTTTCCGCGGCGGCGTCGGCTTCATTTTCATGTCAAGAGCAATGTCGCCCGAGCCAACCCCGTTCTCGTCCCGATCGTCCTCATCGTTCATAGCCGTCGCGTTATTCGCGGAACGGGCTGACGTGGTAGGTATGCTGTCCGCGTCATCTTCTGGAGTTATTTCACTCGTTGCTCGATGGCGAGGCTGCGATCTCACTTCTTGCACGTACATTCTGGCAAAATGCAAAGAACTCTGGGAGACGGTGCCAACCCTACAATTAAGGCTGTAAGCTTCAACGGGGCCGAAGGACGGATGCTAATACTCCTTAGTAAAGATCCGTACCTGTATTTGGTAGTCGTCACATAACGGAGTGCCAATATGAGACGCAACTGCGACTACTGCACAGAGGCAGCCATGGAAACATCTAGATTTTCTCAGGGAAAAGGAGAATCTCTGGTTACCAATGCTCAAATGCGGCGAAAGTGCTTGGGTCGCTTCAATCGAGCCCTAAGGGCGCCTTCCTGAGATGGGGCCCCATCGATTTGCAGCGCCATTGGTCCAGCGTGGCAGAATAAGATATTGGTCACACCAACCACACGTGCCATGCGACGGGAGACGATTAGGGCGAAAAACAAGGGAGAATTGGTGCCACCACTCACATGCGTCTGCATCGAACGTTCATGCGACAGTTTCCAACGGCCACATGCTGTGGGGAGACGGTCGAAACCACACTGGGAGGGAATTGATAAACCTTTTAGGGTTCTCACTGGAATTGCATTGTGCTATTGGTATGCGCGCAGGATGATGTTCAGTTTTTTGGTTCCGTGACAGTCTAGCTCGACTGTCGTTCTGACATCCGGGGGCAGGAAAAGTTGACGTGAGGGAGGATCGCACGACCCTCAGCTCCCAACTCATGCGACGTCCATATTCGCCCCCCCTTTGCTGCCATGCCACGGACACGTGCTCTGGGCACTGCTGTTGGGGGAACTTCGGATGGGGCCCCATCTCAGGAAGGCGATCTAACTCTTCGTGATCAGGGGTGTACGGCCATCATGAGAGCTCGTTATCCCTCAATACCGCAGGAAAACCTTCACTATATCAACGCGAACGTTTTGAATCGCAGTGATCCCCTCTGAACCGCCATGACTAAACTCTTCCACCACCTCAAGTTCCCCACTTCGCAGTGCGGTCTCGCATTCTCTGATCCACCAGCTACAGGGTAATTACATTCTGGGTAACCAACATCGAGCCCGCTGACGTCAAAAGTCACCTACGTGGCTCGATGGTACCCGTCAGATCATGCGCACCCCTTGGTGGTACCCATCTTCCCTCCGTGGTACCCATCTTCCCTGCGTGGTACCCATCAACTGTGCGTGAATTCCCTGACTGGTACCGCAACATTTCAACCGAGCTGTACACCGTACAACAAGGGTTTCAATGCGATTTTCACTATATTGTACCAACGTTTTCTGTCTGCAATTGAACATTAATACATTTGAACATTAATACCTTTGAACGTGCCTTGCACTGGATAGAGTGCAACCTAGAAAAAATCAACTCCCCTTCTAAATTCCTCACGTTACCTCCGAACCTTTGTAAGCTCACATCACTGAGCGATAGGTAGCGTGAATCTTACGACAATGTTTCTCAGCGCGCAGTTGGTAATCTGAACAAAGTTCATAAGGTTGTATGCAAATAATTTGAGCATGTACCCCCACAGCTAAATAGAAAAGCATAAACAAATAATACGTACATTCGTTGGTTTCTGGAAACAAAACAATACCCATTAATGAAAATCAAATAACCTTAAGTCAATATATATATTACGTGTCAGTTGATCGTTTGTTACACGGATGTTAATTTTTGTGTTTCGGTTGATGCAATATATCTGTGGTGATTTAAATTATATCACGTTATAATGTGGATGTTTATGAGCCTAAATAAATCTACACAATAAATGTTTTCCTAAATTCAGCTTTTCTTCTACACTTTATTATAGGTAATGCGCTTGAAAATTTGACCCGATTATGTGGCACTTCGGGCTTCGGACTCTATTGAGCTTGTAAACGTTAAGACAATATAGTGAAAAACGCATTGACACCCTTGTTGTACGGTGTACAGCTCGGTTGAAATGTTGCGGTACCAGTCAGGGAATTCGCGCACAGTTGATGGGTACCACGCAGGGAAGATGGGTACCACGGAGGGAAGATGGGTACCACCAAGGGGTGCGCATGATCTGACGGGTACCATCGAGCCACGTAGGTAACTTTTGACGTCAGCGGGCTCAATGTTGGTTACCCAGAATGTAATTACCCCCAGCTACACGATGTGCTGCGACGCGAACATTGTTACTGAACCTGGGATGGTTGGTCGTTGGCGGCGTGGGTTGTGGAGGAACGGCCACCGTGGCTTTGTGGGACTGGTCGGGGAAGCACTTTTCGCTGAAGGCACACAGGTTTGTAAAGCGCCTTCACATACCAATCTCCGGTTCGAAATTATTCAAAACCAGGCCAAGAACGCCCCAGGTTTGGTGGTTTTGCGTGGAGAGGGCCGACCTGCTGCAAAAACTGCAAGAGGTTCGGCTGGTAATCTCAAGGCAAGGCCGTTCGCTCATTGGTTTTCGAGAAGATGGAGCGCGTTTTTGCAGAGCTTTCTAGAGAGATGTGTCGAGCTTTGCCGCGTTCCTGAACTCGTCTTAGTTGCCAGTAACTGAGGGGGATGTCGTAGCGGGGGTTTTCACTGGAATTTCGCCTGGTGCGTGGTGGCACCGTTGTCTACCGTGCCAAAACGTACTGAACCAGATATAAAGATCAGCGGAGAAACATGACAGGATCAGAATGGTGCTGGTGAGCAGCAGCCATGGATATTGCCAAGAGTCAGCTAAGAGTCTCCTCCTCGGAAAGTCCCTTTTGACAGCGACGCGAGACTGTCATGTTATAACTCACAACACAACTGACCCTATGCCGTCCGTCGTTCCTCCTGCCTCGATTTTGACTGGACATCTGACCACCTCGAATCCCGATTCGCCAATCCGTACTTGTCGCCGTCACTTCCGTGTCGCGTCGCGTCTAGACACACGCACCGCATTCTCGCCAGTCCCACGTGCTTTCCTTTTTACCTTTTCTTGGCGAGAACCAACTATGACTCCCCCGATGACAGCAAGGACAGAAGTGACAGCAGTGACGCCAGTGAGCGCATTGACAGCTGCTCGGCTGAGCCATAGCTGTCCAAATCACGTGACTAATCATTCCGATCCTTCCAATACCGTCACGAAAACCGGTTAGCAAGACGCGATAACGACATTTTGTACGATCAATATAATTTGATGATACGGATCCTTCCTCCCCGGTCACCACGCCGCCTCGGTTTCGTCAACCGCAGTCGCGATTATCGTTCCTGAGTCCGAGGCCTTCCCAGAAAGTGAAGTGACTGCTGATTGTTCGTACCGATTCGTTTCGCGTCACGACCCTCTCGATGACGGGACGGCTCCTCGGGAATGCGTTTTTTCTTCGCGAACGCTGTCGCCCAGCGTCGCACGCGGCAAGCAGACGCGCGTCACATCGTGCCGATGATGCGACTGTTCGCGGTCGAATCGTGACTTTGGGCGATGGACCTAGGCCTTGAACTGGTCACACACAGGAGTCCCTAGTCCCACTAGCATGCTACGGACTGGTCTCATGTCTTGACCGTCAGGCAGTCACTATTCACTGGCATGCCGTGACATGGCACGTCATGGTATGGCATGGTATGGCATGGTATGGAGCTTGAGGAGGCTCCTTAGGAACGCGCTAACGTCAGTATCAAAGCGGCTTTCCCGCTTGATCAATGCATCGCGCATTTTCCTATAAGAAGGATGGCTGTTGGGGTAGTAATCACACTCCAACCTTCCCATTTCTCAGGCTTTCTAGTCTGAGTTTCTGCTCTCAATCATTATTCCTGCTCTCGGACTGCACTTCTGCTTTCTGCATCACTCTCGGTCGCTCCACCAGACTCTGCTGCTCCCAGCTCTTGTGTAATTTCAGCACTTGACGCCTCCTCCTAAACCACCACTCGTCGCCTTTCACACTTCCTCGCCTCGTTCACACCGCAAGGTCTCAAGGACCCAGTTTACGCACACTCGCTCCCAGACTCTCATTTTCCCTCTCGTTTCGTAGCTCTCTCTCCTCGCCATGGCCGGCCTGCTCGACATGGACACGCCTGTCGTGCTCACTAACGCTGCTCCTTCTAACGAGGACGCCAGCTCCGTCTCCGCCTTCGTCTCCAGCCTCAATGTTAACGAGACCAACTCTGGCCCCGCGGTGCCTGTGGGGGGAGATGCGTCAGGACTAGCGCATATCCTGGGCATTGGGACGGCCAACCCCGACAGGAAGGTCACCCAAGCGGAGTTTCATGAAAAGTTTGTCACGACGCTGCCGTTCCCGGATAAGAAGACCGAGGACTTGTCCAAGCGAATCAGTAAGTTGGAATTGGGGATTGGAGATCAAAGGATTCCAGCCTGTTTCTTTCTTGTTTGTCTCGTCCACAAAAAGGGCTTTTCAACACCTGAGTGTCAATTTTTTGTTACAAAGGTGTTTTTTGTTTATTTTTATTTTTGCTTTTTTTCTCGGGTGCCCTCCTTCCCTTTCCCAACCAGTTGAGAACTGTGGCATCAAGACGCGTCACCTGGTGCACGACAGCGACATCTTCAACACCTACAACTCCATCGCCGCCTTTGGCTCGCCCTCCCTCGACACGCGGCTCAAGCTCTGGCTCGAGCCCGCCGTCTCCCTGGGCAAGGCGGCCAGTGAGAGGGCCATCAGCGACTGGGGGGGAGATCGCAAGGACATCACGCATGTCATCACCTTCTCCACCTCCGGCATTCACTGCCCTGGTACACCTTTTTTGTTTGTTTGTTTGTTTGTTTTTTTTTTCCCTCCGTTTTCCCTTTGCTACTTCATGAAAATCATAATATTTTCCTAGGAGAACATTCCCATTCGTCTTCAATGTCTAGTGTACTCTCCCATTCCCTCTTTCGGATTACAAAGTTGCTTCGCAGCATATTCACTCCCCTTTCTTCTCCTTTCTATACCCCCACTTCGTTCGCCAATCAGGCCTGGACATGTGTCTGATCAAGCAGATGGGGCTCCCCCAGTCCACGAAGCACCTGTACGTGAGCTACATGGGGTGTCATGCGGGCGTCATTGGCCTCCGCACCGCCGCTGAGATCGCTGCGGGGGACCCGTCCCACCGCGTGCTGGTGGTGGCGGTGGAGGTCAACTCGGTCAACGCGCAGTCGCTCAACCCAGACAACCTCATCAACAACATCATCGTCGACTGCATCTTTGCTGACGGCGCTGGCGGTGAGTCTGACAGAAGTACCTTTGTCAGAAGTAACTTGTCACCTCTCCTGCCTCCCTTCACTCCCATCCCCTCCCTCCCTCCCTCCCTCCACTGTTTTTCTCCTTTGCTCTTTTTTTTTCGTGTCTCTCTCTTCCTTTAACCCTCAGCATTCATCCTGGGTGTGAAGCCAAGGGAGGGCGAGAAGGCGGTGTTTGAGGTGCACAGGCACGGCACCACATACATCCCGGACAGCGAGGACGTGACGTGATAACCAACAGCCCAACGCCCTTCCCTCTCCACACCCCCACTACCCTTTCTCCCCTCTCAGCATTCGTTCTGGGTGCCAAGCCGAGGGAGGGCGAGAAGGCGGTGTTTGAGGTGCACAGGCACGGCATCACATACATCCCCGACAGCGAAGACCAATAGCTTATCTCTCCTCTCTCGCCCCAACCCCCCTCTCAGCGTTCATCCTGGGTGCGAAGCCAAGGGAGGCGGAGAAGGCGGTGTTTGAGGTGCACAGGCACGGCACCACGTACATCCCGGACAGCGAGGATGTGATCACAGCCAACGTGGTGTGCCATGGGCTCGACGTGGGGCTCAAGAAGAACCTCCCCGAGGTAGGCCCTGCACTTTGAGGTAGGGCCTCAATCAACTCCGAAGCTCGCTCATTTTGTGCTTCTAGAATGGTTTGCGTGGTTTGCCTTCGCTGGTTCTAACAACCCATGCTCTAACACCCCACCCCATGCTCTAACACCCCATGCTCTGCCCACTGGTTCTTGATTTCCCCAACTCAGCTGGTGGGGAACAACGTGAACCCCTTTGTGCGCAGCCTGGTGGGCAACCTGAGCTACAGTGACATGCTGTGGGCCGTGCACCCGGGCGGCAAGTCCATTGTGGACATGACTCAGCGGGGGTGCGGGCTCAAGTCCAAGCAGGTCCAAGTCAGCAGGTGCGTGTGTTAGGAATTGTTTTTCAACACTCAGAGCTTTTGCATGAACTTTCTCATGGCTTACGCTGCGCCACCAAATGTTGGTGTGATGTGCCTTTTCAGGGATATTCTGCGGGAGTATGCGAACATGGCATCATGCACCATCATGTTTGTACTAGATAAAGTGCGACGTGATAACCGCCAAAAGGAGGGTGACAAGTGGACGCTGGCGCTGGCCTTTGGCCCTGGAGTGTCAGTGGAGGGTACACTCCTGCGACTGGTTGACCCTAGGACTGAGTAGTTTTGTGCAATCCTCAATTGTAAATATTGCCAGATTGCAGCCACAAAGCCACATTTGCACCAAAGTTCTCAAAACATTCAGAATTCAAACAATACCAAATACAAAGAACACTACATGAACAATGAGACAAGTGAAGGTGGTGTAACTGGAAAGGTACAGTATAGACCTGTAGTTGCTCTCTCTCTTGGGTTCCAGGGGAAAACATCTGGAAAACTCAGAACAAATAGCAGTGCACAATACCGTAGAACTCGTACGGTATGTTAATGATTAGCCATGGCACCTGTCTGCCGTTCTTTGTTACCTTATATAACGTTTAAGCAAGCACAATTTGGAATAGATTGGAAAGGGCAGACAACACACCACACCACAACACTAACAGAGAAAAGAACCAGTAACCACACCACAGTACTACTGATTGCTCAAAATGCCATTGGCGTTCTCTGGTGCACTCCACACCCTAAAGCAGAGCCCACACAACACTAAGACAAACAAGCTCAGAGCCAAGGGGAAGGAAGTCAGCTCTCAAGTGAGTTCAGCAGGTCAGGGGAGCCTGCAGTGCTGGCCAGGTCATAGGCAGTGTTGCCACTCATGTCCTCCAGATGGGGGTTCGCACCATGAGCCATGAGAAGCTGAAGGGTTCCCGGGAGGGAAGGATGGAAAGGAGGAGAATGGGGTAAAAGATTTGCTCACAATGGTGCTTCTTGACACAAATTGGCAACTAGAGATTTAGAGAAAGGCTTCTGTTTTTATTTATTTTTTTCTGAGTGTCAAACCTTGGGGCAACCAAAAGCTGGGTGAAGCTTTACCTTTGCAACAGCGACGCTGCTGTTGGCACATGCAACGTGCAGAGCAGTGCAGCCGGCATGGTCCTGCGCATTCACGTCTGCTCCTGCCGCCAGGAGCCGCTCCAAATACTGCACGTTGCTGCCACCGCTCTTGCTGCTGCTGGCCTCTGTAGCTGCGGATGCAGCGAGGCGGCAGAGGGTGGCCCCCGGGTCCTTGAGCAGGAGAGCAGCACCGGCTGCCCGCAGTGCCTCTGCTGCCTTGCTCTGACCGTTCTTCACTGCCTCGAGGACAGGGGTGGCGCCATTGCGATCTGCAGAGGATGGGAAGAGGGAGAGGGAGAGGGGGGCACAGAGGATGGATGTTCATGTCTCACTGCCACTGGGAGATGGATTGAAGCAATGCCATCTGAACAGTCATGGGAATAGGGATACAGCGATGTGCCTCATCGGCGAATGGAAGCGGCGATCCCTGAGCGACAGGCAGATGGCAGACACACTCCAGATGGGACCTCTTAGTTGAACACAGATTGGATTATAGAAGACTCACCAAAGAATGGCGTTCACTCACATCGACGCCGTTGCGTGTGAACATGGAAGTGACTATGTATGTGCGAGAGGAAGCTAATACACAGTAGGGGAACATTCTGTTTGTTGGAACACCCACCAAGTGCATTCACATCGACGCCATTGCGCTGCAGAATGGCGTTGATGCAGCTGACATGGCCATGGGCGGCTGCCACATGCTGCACTCACGAGAGACAGGAAAACCGGGCATTGACGAGGTTATGGAAGGTAATAGACTGAGTCACGCTGTGCGTAGGTTTGAAAGCCAATCCACCAAATTGTAAATCCGGAAGTTAGCTAAGTAGGAAACTCAGGCGTGGCGAGATAAAAGGTGGATGAAGCCTGAAAAAACATCGCAGCAGAAAGAATGAACTAGTCTATAGAAGGAGGACAACAGGGTAAACAAAAAAGGGTCTGGAGTTAGATTGGTAGTTGTGGTTGACTAACGATGGGAGTGAGTGAATACCAGGGGGTGCGGCCATTGTAGTCACTGCAGTGGGCGAGGGAAGGGGTAGCTGAGAGCAGCTCGTTCAACTGGTCCACATGGCCAGCAGAAGCAGCGGCGCACACACTGTGAGGGGGAGAAACGCAGGACAGGCAGGATACAAAGAGTACATGGGCATGCAACACTGCAATGTCCAAACAGTAAGCACCTGTGCCACACGGCCAGTGGCAGCGGCGGCGCACACGCTGTGAGGGAGATTTGCGATGTGAAGAGAAATCTGATGCTGCAGGCGCATGCTACAAGGAGCTACACAGAAGTGTGTAAGCAAAAAAAAAGCAGCTCCCATACGGCCAGAGGCAGCAGCAGCTCTTACCCCATTTATGGGAAAAGGTGACATGGACAGAAAACACTTCATGCGGTGCGAGAGACGATACATTTGCACACAGGGAGTGGAGGCAGAGGCATACATGATTGACCCGAATTAGGTCACGGTTCCAGACTTGTCCGCCAAACAAAAAATGTCCCTCAGTGACGTGTAAACACACCCGATCATTGGTCACCACACAAGTTTCCAGAAATATTGGAGCAAGGAAGCCAATCAAACGTGTACTTCCGTCTACACTTGTCCAGACTTTTATGGCGGGCGAACTTCAGAACCGTCATCATAGACTCCACAACCACCTGGCCCGCAGCCAAGCACACGCAACAGGTGGATAGGCCTTGGGGCGACCACGCACCTTTCAACCTGATCGGCGTTCCCACTGTCCACAGCTACAGACTCCAGTACCACCTGGCCAGCAGCCGCCTTGCCCTGAGCTGGCTCCTTTGGGGTGGCGCCGAGGGCCTTCCATGAGGGCTGTGAGCGGGCCAGGCCCTGTGACACTGCGATCTCCGAGGGCGTGCGCGTGAGAACACATACCTTTCAACCTGCTCAGTGTTCCCACTGTCCACGGGTACAGACTCCAGCACCACTGGACCAGCAGCCGCCTTGCCCTGAGCTGGCTCCTTGGGGGTGGCTCCGAGGGCCTTCCATGGCAGCTGTGAGCCGGCAAGACCCTGCAAGACTGCCAGCTCTGAGGGCGTGTGCGTGAGATGAGAATACGAACCTTCCAACCTGCTCGGCGTTCCCACTGTCCACAGCTACAGACTCCAGCACCACCGGGCCAGCAGCACCCTTGCCCTGAGCAGCCTCCTTTGGGGTGGCGCCGAGGGCCTTCCACGACGGCTGTGAGCGGGACAGGCCCTGTGACACTGCGATCTCTGAGGGCGTGCGGGTAATAACACGCACCTCTCAACCTGATCAGAGTTCCCACTGTCCACAGCTACCGACTCCAGCACCACCGGGGCAGCAGCACCCTTGCCCTGAGCTGGCTCCTTTGGGGTGGCGCCGAGGGCCTTCCATGAGGGCGGTGAGCGGGACAGGCCCTGTGACACTGCGATCTCCGAGGGCGTGCGCGTGAGAACATCTGGGCCATCGATTTTCTGCAAGAAGGAAGTGGGGAGGAAGAGTATCCATATAGGGGAGACAGAGCAAGAATGTGACAGTGACACGTGTTGTGACATAGCTCGGATTGGAGCATTATCCCATGAAGAGTGCGACGAAAAGAGGTGACTTTTGCGTCGACTCAAAAGCATTATCCCCATGAAGTGTAGCATGGAAACTGGTGTGCGACGAAAAGGGCCAGTCGATGCATATTAGACCCAGCCTATGAGACCCTAGCGAGTCTGGGCGGTTACCCGTCTGGGCGGTTACCCGTCTGGGCGGTTACCCGTCTGGGCGGTTACCTGCTTGAGGGCGGAGTAGAGGAGAGCAGAGTCGGCAGGTTAGGCTGTGGCGATGGTGGTGAAGGCGGACTTGGAGAGGCGCAGCAGCTGGCTGTGCTCCAACGCTCGCACTGTGAAGAGCTGCGGCATGTCGCACATCACTGCCGTCTTGCCGAAGACAGACCCGGCTGTCAGGAAGGAGGAGCACTGCAGGGTCGTGATGATAGCAGGGATGCAGCAACAAAGACAGGGAAAACAAACAAAGGGTCAAGTAGGTAGGTCCCCTTAGGAAGTGGAACAGCTGCGGCACGTCGCACATCACCGGTGTCTTGCCGAACACCGACCCCGCTGTCAGGAAGGAGGAGCACTACAGGGGGCGTCACGACAGCAATGACACAGCAACAGCAACAGCAACAGCAACAGCAACAGGGTAAACAAAGAGAGGGTCAAGAAGGTAGGTCCCCTTAGGAAGCGGAAGAGCTGCGGCACGTCGCACATCGCGACTGTCTTGCCAAACACTGTCCCCGCTGTCGGGAAGGAGGAGCACTGCAGGGGATGACACGCCAGCAGTGACAGCAACAACAGGGTAAGCAAGGAAACCAGCTCCCCTTACGGAAGAGAAGCAGTCGATAAGTGTCGATTTTGGTCACATTTCCAAGAAAACAAAACAGGCGATTGTCCGGGATGCATACATGGGGGTTGTCCGTCAAGCACAAGTAGGCTTAGACCTCAGAAGGAAAAAAAAAGGGTTCGAAAAAACGAGAAACCCACTCCGCTCTGCAGGTCCGTCCTCACGAACAAGCTTGCCAGAGAGCACAATGATGAGATGCGAGCACGAGTAGGTTAGGACCAAAAGATTTTAGGCAACCCACCCTGCTCTGGAGGACCACTGGCGCAGTTTTGAGATGCCTCAGAACTCACCCCGCTCTGAAGGGCTGCTGCAGGTCCGTCCTCACGAACGAGTTTGCCAGAGAGCACAATGTAGAGATGCGTTGACACATCGCCCTCCGATGTCACGATGTCATTGCGCATGACCGTTTCCACGTTCACCTCTGACACCTGGCGAGTTCAGCAGAACAGAACGAACAGGAAGAACAAGAAATATAGGAAAAACAGGAAGAACAGGAAGAACAGGAAGAACAGGAAGAAAAAGTTACAAGGCAGACACATACGGAATCCAAACCACGTCACCATGAGCACCCAATCTCCATATGTGGGGAGGAACAAGCACACGGCAGAACCACCCACCAGTTGCTTGAGGAAGGCCTTGGAGCAGAGGCGGAATCCGTCTAAGTTCTCGACGATGGGGAGATAGAGCTGGCGGGAGACGGTGACTCGCAGGTGGTGGGGGATGCTGGAGAGGAAGGAGGAGGCGTCGGACTTGTGCATCTGCAGCTGCACGCGCAGCTGCTGCTTCAGCTGCCGCTCCACGTCCGCCGGCAGGTTGGTGCGCGCGACGTAGGCCTTGAGAGCCGCCATGTCCTCGTGCTGTGAGAAAACGTTCACAAAATTACAGACAATACAAAACAATAACAACAAAACACTTTTGAGTCGACTCAAAAGTCAACAGGTTGGTGCGCGTGACGTAGGCCTTGAGCACCGCCATGTCCTCGTGCTGTGAGAACACGTTCACAAGAAGAAGAAGTCAGTGTGGCAGGCCACAGAAACGAACGAAGCGGAGGGCCAGCGGGTACGACAAGAATAATATAGCATCGTTGGATATGAGCATCAAGCAGATATGAGCATCAAGCAGATATGAGCATCAAGCAGATATGAGCATCAAGCAGATATGAGCATCAAGCAGGTATGAGCATCAAGCAGATATGAGCATCAAGCAGATATGAGCATCAAGCAGATATGAGCATCAAGCAGGTATGAGCATCAAGCAGATATGAGCATCAAGCAGATATGAGCATCAAGCAGGTATGAGCATCAAGCAGATATGAGCATCAAGCAGATATGAGCATCAAGCAGATATGAGCATCAAGCAGGTATGAGCATCAAGCGGATATGAGCATAGGATATGTTAAGGGGGCGAGGGACGGGGTAAGAGAAGGAGAGCTACGTACGTATTCCATGGTCTTGCTGGATTGCTTGACCAACAGCAGAGTCAACGTGCCCAGTGTGTACGCAAGCTGCTCGCACACGTGACAGAGAGAGGGGTAACGTAGAGGTCATTTTTTAGGCGTGTCGTGCCGGTTTCAATGCACACGGATTTTATATGGAGAATGACAACAGCAGAGTCAACGTGCCCAGTGTGTACGCAAGCTGCTCGCACACATAACAGACACAGAGGGGTAACCGAACACAGAAGGTCGTTCAACACCAGGCTGGGTTGGGAGCGAGGAGCTCTGTGCAAACCAGAGGCCTGTGCTGTGGTAATCAATGAATCGTCAAAGCAAGCAGACAAAACGGGAAATATCATGCATCAAACGAGAATGAAAAACTATGCATCAATGGCCATGGCGGAAGCATATGAACCTACAGTTGCCATGCCGAAGAGAGCGTACAAGCAGCTGAAAATCTGCTTGGCTGTGGTGACGGAAGTGACTTTTGAGTCGACTGAAAAGTTACCTCTTTTGAGTCGACGCAGAAGAATATGGACCTACAGTTGCCATGCCGAAGAGCGCGTAGAAGCAGCTGAAGATCTGCTCGGCTGTGGTGACGGAAGTGTAGGCGGGGCCGATGCTGGTGATGACGAAGATGGACCACCACAGCGCCGCCACGTATTGAAGAAATACGGACTGCTCAGAGTGGAAGGGAGGCGAGGTGGAGAAACAGAGAGCGAGGATAAAGAGGCGGCCAGGTCAAAACAGTTGGAAAAAGTCGGCCCGACCCGCGGCCCGGCCCGGCCCATGCGCTGTAGATGGAAGCGGGAGCAGGGTCCGGGGAAGCAAATCACACAGCCCGATTGAAGTCGGAACGCGTTGGGGGGAGATCGATCAATGTGTGACAAGGCAAGTACCTGGTCGGGCCTGTCCGGGCCGATGCCTTGGCCGATCCAGGTGTTTGCAGGGGTTAATTCAGAAGGTTACCTGGTCGGGCCAGTCTGGGCCGATGCCTTGGCCGATCCAGGTGTTTGCAGGGTCGGGCTCCATGAGGGTGAGGAAGAAGTAGGCCACGGCGAAGAGGTGCGACGCCAGGAGGATGTTCTGCTAGCGGTCATGGGGAACGGGTATATATGCATGCAGGAGAGGCAGGTTGAAGGAGGATGGGACCCCGATGATGTGCGCGCGACACCAGTTAAGAAAGGACGAGTGTGTGGATGGATGGGAAAGAGGCGACGGGATGAGTTTGCAAGGAAAACAGGGAAATAGTGGAGGATAGGGGGAGGAGAAAAGACGATATGGCAGCAAAATAATCCTTCATGGAACAACAATGCGAGCAACGAAAAGAAATTACTTCCAACTTCCATGCCACCCACCAGCACAAGTTTGGAAATGCGAATACTGAAATACACCGAGGGGCTGGCCATTCCAAGCCTGCACAGCAACATACGGAAATAACACAGATAAACTCGGAGTGGACGACTTCGAGATGGATCATGGCAGCATGACCATGGAATCCCGGCAGTTGCGAGCGTACAACAAGGAAGCAATTCTAAACTGCAGCATGGTCACTATACAATGAAAGTTGTCCATTCGCCGGATACTCACGCGGAGAGAGCACGGTAGAAATGGATGATACGATAGAGCCGCAGGCAAGGAAGGCCCCGGAAGACATAGCCAAGGGCTCCGGAAGAGGGCTGGCCGTTAGCCCAGAAAAAAAACATGTTGAGCGGAATGGACGACAATACGTCGAATAGAAGACCGCCTTTCGCGTATCTGCAACAACCGCGAGCGTTTGTCAGTTAAGTGGCGATGCGAGACACAAGGAACGGGGAAATATCATGGATGATGTTTCGGAAGAGTTAACCGAGTTTCAGTGGTAACCAATGCGTCGGCGATAAGGGAAGAGTCGAGGGTTTAGCGTAAAACACGGACATACAGTCAAGCGTACCGCATAGCGATCGCTTTTCTCGACGTCACGAGGCGAAGGGTTTTGCTGGAGCGGAAGGCCGCTTTGAATGTGACGCTGATATTGGCGATAAAGACGAGACACACGGCGCTGTCGAAGTAGAGAATCCCCGCGGAGGGGTTCGGAATGAAAGCGAACTCCAGGGTTACCCAGAACGACGACCACATGACGAGCGAGTGAATGAGCCTGTCATGAGAGAGGCGAGACGAGCGTCGAGTAGAATCCGAGAGTGGAGATGCAGTCAGGCGGAAAGCAAACGCATGATTACAGCAAGAGACAGGCTGAATAGATCATCTCAAGACGCTTCAAGTGTTGGAAATGCACAACGATACGGTATGAGATTTCAGTCTGCAACACGCGACACCAAAACACCTTGCATGAGTTTTCAAACGAAAATCCTCGCTCTCGAAGGAAATTCGACATACACGTTCCAAGCGTGAAAGCGAGGACCGTCCGGGTGAAGGAGGCCGAGCGCGTCGCAGGTATTCCGCTCCGCAGTGATCTTATCTGCGGCTTTCAGTTCCGACGTGCAAGCGCGCAAACGAGACATTTGCTCGTCGCTTTCTTTGCTGCCAAAACCCATCGTTACGTGACTTCAGCAAAACTGCTGAAGCTCCTCGCTATTTTACGCAATCCCTCTTTTCCCCTTAACTATCTCCGTAGAATGCTAGTGTGTTCCGTCAGAGCTTGTTGGCTGTCTGGGCTAGACTGAATTTACTACCTGGTTGACTCACGGCTAGTGGAAGGTTCACCTGCAAAACGACAAAAGGTCTGGCTAAGCCACACTTCTAAAATAAACGGGAATCTGAGCCACATTAACTGATTCACTTGCTCGAATTAGGGAGTCGTACGAACGACAATAAGGATGGTCATTTTACGCCGCTCTAACGAAGGTATGAGAAACTTTATCCAGGATGAGAGGGAGAGGGAGAACGATGAATCAGTCAGGATCCTACTGCTGCGCATCCGAGAGTTTCTAGCGAATGAGGCACAGGTTTTGTTCACGGAAACGTTGAAGTAATGTGTAAGCTTAGCATTTGTGCGCGAAAGTTGGGTCGAAGTTCACTGGATGGAAATTAGGTTCCGTGATCAGGAATGCCAAGCCTTCCAAAGTACCTCTGAGAGCTTTTATACATGTTTCTAAGAACAAATGGAAGTGGGTTTTAAGACAACTACACGCACAGGACCTCTCAAGGAACGAAGGGGTGGCTTTCCGAAATGCTATTGTGGAGAGCGAAAGAGCGAAACGCCCTTTGGAGGAGCTGTTGTGTGAGTATGTCTAAGACAACAAAACCTGCAGATCTACCTTTTCCAAGCACAGGTTGTACAAGAAAGCAGCGAGCAGGGAAGAACGGCGTTTCTAGTCGAGCCGCAAATGCTGCCAGCAGCAGCATTGGTGACGTGGCGACGACCTGGATGCTGCAGCCAATCACATCTCAAGGCTCGAATATTTAGGTTGACTTTCACATTATACAGTACAGTCAGGCACTCTCTGGTACAAGATTGACCCTATGTTACGTGTGAAATGGATATAACTAGCTAGGATTCCACTATATGAGCAAGAGATCAACAATGTGAGCTAAAGCATGAGCGAACATTGAGTAGCGAAAACATGCAAACGGTAATGCGGGCTTGCGAGCTAGCTAATCCACTGCTGGCAACAAGGTTCGGGCTAGTCCCGAAGCGTAGGCAGACTCAGCCGAGTACAACAGTCCAAGGTTTGGTAGTGACACGCGAAGTAGTGAACATTGTTAATCAGTAACGCGTTATGCCAAGGGTGGCGGAACACGCGGCGGGGGGGGGGGGGGGGGGGGGGAGAACAGAACGGATGAGCATACAGTGAATACCTGGAAGGGGAGATGCAGTGCGAGCACAAGAGGGGCGACGAACACATGTGTGGGGGTCAGGAGACGGGTTAGGAGGCAGAGAAGGAGACAACTGTCAACGAGAAGAAGGACAAGTTGGAGACAAGTCACGAGGATGACATGTGGGACAGTAGACTAGGGAAGACGGTGGGGGAGGAGAAGGTGGTCGGTCAGTCGAAGGGTAAGACAGGCCAAGAAGGCGAAGTGCAGACACATGCAGTGACGACGGCTGCTGCGGCGGCTGCCCCTGCGGCAACGGCTGCGGCCACTGCAGCACCGAATGTCAGTGAGATCCGAAACCAGCACCCCCCAGAGCCAGCACCCTCAGAACAGGCACTCATAGCGGTAGCATCCCCAGAACCCGCACTCCCAGCGGCAACACCCCTACAGTCCACAGCGACCGCTGTGGCAGCGACGACGGCTGCAGCGACGACGAAGGCTTTTGCGGTGGTTGCCAGGACGACGCCGGTGACAGAAAATACTGCGTCCGCGGCGAGGGCAGGGGCGGCGAAGGGGCCGACACAGGAGGCGCACCCCCACGTACCGGGCCCAAAAAATCGGCAGTCTCCCCCACATGCCAGACGAGGGAAGGCGGGTGACGTGCGACACACCAGACGAGGCATGGCGCGGGGGCAAGGGAGCAAGCCGATGTATGGGACCAGGGGGAGGCGTGGGTGTGAGAAAGAGGGGAGGGGGGTACATTGGTGAGGGAAGTGAGTGTAGAAATACACAGACTTGACAAAAGTGACACTACGAGAGTGGGGGAAGCGGTGAGACGAGGGGTGGTAAAACAACCAGTCCAGGGTGTCGAGGGGGAAACCGTGAAAGACACATGGGAGAGTGGGGGCTGAGAGCTTGTCCGCGCGAGAGTCACAGACGTGAGCAAGATAGTCCCAAACGCGAAACGCAGGTGCAACACCAAGCGACCCAGTTCAGAGGAGGGTCGGCAAAACCTACGGCCGTGAGACACGGGGCCACATGTCAAAATAGTATGCAGCGTAGCAGACTGCAAAGGGCCACAGAAAATGTGGGCGCTGGCATGAGTCATGGAGGTGAAAGCAATTTCTATTACCAAGCCAATGCAACGTTCAGCTACCCTATTCTGTTGTGGTGAGTCCGTGAGCGTGCGCGCTGCCTGCGCGCTGCTGCTGCTGCCCGCGCGCTGCGTTCCCTGCCCGCGCGCTGCCTTCCTCGCTCGAGCGCTTCCTGCGCCGCCGGAGCCCTGCCCGCGCACTGCGCGCCCTGCTCGCGCGCTGCCCGCACGCCGCTGGCGCCGCCTGCGCGCTGCCCCTAAGGCACGCCCTGCTCGCGCTCTGCCTGCACAGCCCGCGAGCGACCCTAAGCGCGATGCCTGCACGCGCTCTGCCCACGCTGCAGCTGCTACTAAGCTGCTGCTGCTGCCAGCACCGCACTGCCCCGCCGTGCCCGAGCCGCGCCGCACCGCCCGAGCCGCGCCGCCCTGCTGAGCCGTGCCGCCCTGCCGAGCCGCGCCGCCCTACCGAACCGCGCCGCGCTGCTTAGCTGCCTGGCCAACCTGCTTTTGTTGCCGCACTGCTGCTTTTGCTGCTACTGCTGCTACTGCTACTGCTGCTGCTGCTACTGCTGCTACTAACGATGGCTACTCTCAATGTCCTTGCCTTTGACGTGGAAGGTCGCCCGATTAGGTTTGACTGCTGGCTCGAGAACCTCCAGCTGTACCTACAGAGCCAGGCTAGGGAGGACGTTTCACTATTAGAACACGTGTCCGGTACCTGCCTAGCCCCTGAGGATTCAGCTGCGCGTGCTCTTCGTATTCAGTGGCACACCCGCGATGCTGCCGCCCGCCTTTCTGTCCGCAATGCCCTCCCGCCTAAGGAACGAGTCCATTTCGGCCAGCTTAAGATGGCGAAGGAACTGTATGACGCAGTAGTAGCTCGTTACTCCTCCCCCTCGTATGCTGCCCTAGGCCGTATCATGCTGTCGTACCTCCACCCTGAGCTGTCTGAGTTCCAGACTGTCGCTGACCTCTTCACCCACCTTCGCTCTAGTGACGCTCGCTACCGTGCCGCTCTCAAGCCGGACTTTCTGGCTGCGAACCCGCCTCCGATGTACATCACACTCTACTACCTCGTTACCCGCCTCCCTGACTCCCTCCGCGCCGTTAAGGATCACTTCCTTGCTCTCGACCCCACCGAGATCACCCTTGCCTTGCTGGAGAAGCATCTTCTCGAGGCCGAGAAGAGTTTTGTCGCTGTCGCTGCCTCTCGTGGCACTCCCCGCTCCCCCTTCTTTAAGGGGTGTTTTCCCTCCCTTCTCGCGCCCTCCGTTGCTACTGCTGCTGCTGTTGACTTCCTTCGTACTGAGGAGGTCGGTGCTGCGTCTGCTCCTAGAAGGAGGCGCCGCAGCGGCAAGGGCAAGGGGGGTAAGGGTGGTGGGGGAGGTATTGGAGGGGGTGGTGGCGGGGGTGGAGGCGGTGGTGGTGGCGGGGGTGGAGGCGGTGGAGGCGGCAGTGGAGGTGGCTGGGGTGGTGGAGGCGGTGGAGTGGGCGGAGGGGGCTCGGGTGGCAGTCGAGGTGGAGCTGGCAGGGGCGGAGGCCATGGGGCGGTGACTTGTGGTGCAGCTCGTGGCGGCGGAGGCACTGGGGGTGGACAGCAGCAGCAGCCACGCCAGCAGGAGCCACGCACCACTCAGGAGCTTCATGAGTGGGTGGTTCAGCATGGCTCTACTGGGGCCAATGTTTGTTGCCCGTTCGTCCGGCACACGGGTCTCAGGACTGGTGAGCCCTGTGGGAAGACTGGGCACACTGAGTATCGTTGCTTCTGTCGTCTCGAGGATGCCTGGCGCACCGAGTACGGAGATGAGCTGGATCCCCCCAGCTGATTAGCGTTGCTAGGGAAGGGGGTAGATGTGTTTACTCTTGACTTTGCCAAGATAAATGCTAGAATCTATGCTATGTATGCTGGTGCTGCTAGTGTTGAGGGTGACTGTTACTCGTGTGTGCCGCACGCTGCTGGTGTAGAGGCTGCTGCTCTAGGTGCTTGTGAGTCTGCTGCCGCAGGTACTGCTTCTGCTGAGGCCTTGCACACCTTCACACTTGAGTCAGGCGCGTCTCGCTGTTTCTTTCGCGATTGCACCACAGTCAGACCGCTCACAGCACATGACCCAGTCGCTCTGGCTGACCCCTCTGGGGGCCCAGTCGTTGCACGAGCCTCCACTGTGCTCCCTTGTCCGGCAGTCCCCTCCGGTTCTCTGTCCGGTCTCCACATCCCCTCGTTCTCTAAGAACTTGGTGAGTAACGCTGTCCTCCAGGACGAGTTGGTCAGTACCTTTACTCCTACAGGTGAGCGTGTGGCGATCTGTTCGGACTCACGCACTGGCGAGCACCTCGCCACGTTCACTCGGAGCCCTGGGTCTAGCCTGTACACACTGACCACTGAGTCCGCACAGGTGGCTGGGTCAGGTCAGGTGGCTGCATCTGCACAGGTGGCTGCGTCGGGTCAGTTAGCTGTGCCTTGTTCGTGCCGGCTACTCTCGCACCAGACTCTTCTCTGGCACCACCGTCTTGGTCACCCCTCCCTGCCGTGCCTGCGTGGCATGCACTCGTGTCTCCTTGTCTCTGGCCTCCCCAGGTCCCTGTCCCCCCTCCCGCACTCGCTTGCACCACCGTGGCTTCCCTGTGTCGAGGGGCGGCAGCGCGCCGCTCCTCACTCCTCGTTTCCGCCGACCACTACTCCTCTGCAGACTCTCCACATGGACGAGTGGGGCCCAGCCCGCGTCCGTGGACAGGACCAGGAACGCTACTTTCTGCTAGTTGTTGACGACTACACGCGCTACACCACGGTCTGCGGATGTCCGCGGTGTTTTGATCGACTGGATCATCGCTGTTCGTCGCCAGCTGAGCCCTCGGTTAGAGCAGGACCTCCAGGTCCTGCGAGTGCACTCTGACAAAGGCGGGAAGTTTTCCTCCGGCCTCCTTCGGGACTTTTGTCGTGCGGAGGGCATCCGCCAGACGTTCCCGCTTCCGGCCTCTTCACAGCAGAATGGGATTGCTGAGCGCCGCATTGGCTTAGTCATGGAGGTTGCTCGCACCTCCATGATCCATGCGGTTGCTCCCCATTTTCAGTGGCCGTTTGCGGTCCGATACGCTGCGCATCAGCTCAACCTTTGGCGCCGTGTCTCTGTTCCAGAGTCCTCGCCTACACTGCGTTGGACGGGGGAGGTTGGCGATGCGTCGGCGTTTCGGGTCTGGGGCGCGCTCTCCCTTGTTCGCGATACCACCGCGAGCAAGCTCTCTCCTCGCACTCTCCGCTGCGTCTTCCTTGGCTTCCCCACCGACGCCCCGCCCTGGCAGTTTTACCACCCTGCCTCGCGCCGGGTCCTGTCCTCACAGGACGTCACCTTTGACGAGTCGGTATGCTTTTACCGTCCCTAAAACCGCACAGGCAGTTTAAGCTAGATTGTCTCGCGGCCGTTTTACCCCGTTTTCGCGTCCATGCTGCTTTGCCCTGAGGGAGACCCGGATGCACTTTACATCCCCACCCCGCGCTCTTATGCAGAGGTGATCACGGGTGAGTACTCCTCTCAGTGGCAGAGAGCCATGGAAGCAGAGATGGCTTCCTGGAAATCCACAGGCACCTACGTCGACGAGGTTCCCCCTCCTGGGGTGAACATAGTCGATGGCATGTCGATTTTCATAGTGAAGCGGCCGCCGGGTTCTCCGCCTGCCTTCAAGGCGCGTTACGTTGCTCGAGGCTTCAGTCAGCGACAGGGGGTCGACTTCTTCCAGACCCCCCCCCCCCCCCCCACCCCGAAGATGACAACTGTTCGGGTGTTACTGCACGTTGCAGCACAGCGTGACTACGAGCTGCACTCCATCGACTTCTCCACAGCTTTCTTGCAGGGCAGCCTTCACGAGGATATCTGGTTGCGCCGCCCACCTGGCTTCACTGGGTCGTTTCCAGAGGGTACCCAGTGGAGCCTCCGGCGGCCAGTCTACGGTCTCCGCCAGGCGCCCCGCGAGTGGCACGACACACTGAGGACGACACTAGCGGCTCTTGGGTTTGCTCCTTCGACTGCTGACCCGTCGCTGTTTCTGCGCACCGACCCTACTCTGTCGCCGTTCTACATCCTCGTGTACGTCGACGACTTGGTCTTTGCTACTGCTGACACTGAGGCGCTGACCCTTGTGAAGTCGGTGCTGCAGAAGAGAGACACGTGCACTGACCTGGGTGAGCTGCGTAGCTATCTTGGCTTGCAGATCACCCGGGACAGAGCACGGCGCACCATCACTTTGACTCAGTCACACATGGTGCACCAGGTCCTTCAGCGCTCCTCGCCACAGCGCACTCCTCTGCCTACAGGCTACTCGCTCTCAGCTCCACCTTCGGACGAGTCCGTAGAGCCGAGTGGCCAGTATCCAGATCTTGTGGGCTGCCTCATATACCTGATGACGTGCACACGACCTGACCTCGCGTACCCTCTCAGCGTCCTTGCTCGCTTCGTCGCTCCCGGGCAACACAGGAAGGAGCACTTGACAGCTGCGCAGAGGGTACTGCGTTAATTGTGCAGTACATCGGGCATGGGGCTCGTGCTTGGAGGACGGGGTTCAGTGGTACTCGCCGGACACTCCGACGCTTCTTGGGCCGACGACCAGGTGACTCAGCGGTCGTCACAGGGTTACTCTTTCAGTCTCGGCTCTGGTTCTGTCTCTTGGAGGTCCACTCGTTCGTCTTCTGTGCTTGGTTCCAGCTGTGAGGCCGAGATCTAAGCTGGGGCCATGGCTGCACAGGAGTTACGCTAGTTGATTTACCTGCTGACCGACTTGGGTGAGCGGCCTCGTTCTCCTCCGGTTCTGTACGTCGGACAACAAGGCCACGATTGCCTTGTGTCAGGAGCAGAGAATGAACCACAGAACGAAGCACATTGCTCTCCGTTACTTTCTTGCTCGGGAGTTGCAGCAGCGTGGTCAGCTGCGCCTTGCTTACGTGGCCTCTCGGGCCAACACTGCTGATGTCTTCACCAAGGCTCTTGTGCCTGGTGATCATCAGCGTTTCTGCACTGCTTTAGGCCTTGTGCCTACTCTGCCTCACCTGCTTGTTGCTTGACTTGGCTTGTACTGTGATATATATATATATATACTTGCATGCGTGCTCTTGCTATGTTGTGATCACTGTTCTGCTTGTGCTTTTTATAACTCTGCATGAGAACTGGCCTTGTGGCCGCTTGCTTGTGCTCAGAATTCGTTGTGATCTTAAGATCCTCCTTGAGCTTGCTTTGCTTTGTTCTCTTGCTTGACTGGTCTTGTGACCGTCCGTTGTGTCAAATTGTATTTCTTATCTCTAGGCTGTAGTGGGGCATACCCTAAAGGGTACAACACTTTAGGGTTAGGTAGTACTTGTACTCCTGCTTGCTACCTAGTCCATCATTCGTACGTTCCTATTTCTGACAAAGCTAAGGAGTCAGAAGAGTCGAAGCGACATCCGCAACCGTCAGATCGAGACCGATGTAGGCAGAAACATTTGAATTGGAATTGGCGGGAACCATTTTGAAACGGGTTCCCGCGCCGCACGGTTGAATTTCACTGCAATAAGGGAATTTACCCCTTAGAGTACATGGCTAGCTAGGACTTTTCGGATTCTTTTGTATTTCCCATATACCGTATGGCCCCGGATATAGGCGCATATGCGCTTATAATAAACTCAAATTTTTTAGGGGTGGCGCTTGTAATTGAGTAACGGCGCTTTTATAATGTCAAAAATGGTTTTTGTTTTTAAGGCGAACAAGACCATGCACTGTGCGCATGGGCTCGTGCATGAAAACCCGCCGAAACCAGTCGCGACTCGATTTCCCACCGCACAAAGCCCGTCCCGGTGCAACGCACCTGCCAGCGATGACGTGCATCCTGCCGTGCGGCCCAATAGGGTTTATATGCGCTGCCAGGGTGCCACATTTCACCCGAACTTTCGAGAAGGGGGTGGAATATCCCTGCCAGCGCAGCAGATACGTGCCGCGATTCCCTCCTCTGCGGGTTTAGGCAGGGGGGGATCTGACTATGCCTGAAGAGGAACTCGAGCCGCACACCAGAAGGGGTCCCCTCCAAACCCTCATTTCATCTACTTCTCTTTCACCTTTTTCATTCAGATTCTTGGACTCGCCCGCCATGCTGCGGAAGCCATGGCAGAATTCACTGGCACACATTTCTTGTTCAAGAAGAAGCCCGCGCGTAGGCCCGCCTTCGTAGTCGACGCCGACGGATGGCACTCCCGTGTCCGAGCTGAACCACCAGAGCCACCACAGCCTCCTTCGCCTCCTGCGCCGCCTGCTCCTCCTGCTCCTCCTAAGCCGCCTGCGCCTCCTGCTCCTCCTGTTCCTCCGTCTCCTCCTATTCTTGATTCTCCTCTGCACACAGGGGATCCGCCCGTGCTCACGCTCCTGCTCCCGACTGTGTTCGACGAGTGGCTGGAGGAACCGGAAAGCAACCAGGCCCCTGATGTTGAGGTACCCGGCGCACCTTACCCTGGACCACGTTGGGGCCGGCCCGATGATTGCAGCACGTGGGACGAATCTGCACTCGGAGCTGACGACGACGTGGCTGAGGACGAGGAAGCGAGCCGTGCTGACGGCGACGAGGCTGCGGAAGCTGGCGCGCAAGGCGGAACCTCAGAGGATGTGTTTCCTGAGGGTGTACCTGGTGGCGACGACAACGACGGTGTCGAGTACTGGTCACGTGATGGACTCCCCGAGGAACTACCGATACCTTCCTTTCCCCCAGCTAACCGCAAGCGACCCCACCCGTCTACCCAGAACCGTGATGCCCGCCCCCCCTCTCCCAGGCACAAGATAAGCGATCACAAGCGCAAAGGCTACACAGCTGCGGAGAAGTTGAAGTACGTCGCGATGCTGGATGCGGCGGTGTCGGTGCGCGCACTAGCTCGGGCGAGTGGGATTCACCGGAAGTGTCTCGCCAACTGGAAGGCGGCTGCAGCATTTCTCAAAGAAGCACACACCGGGCGGAAGCGCATGCACGGTCGCGGGCGGGCCTCGTGGTACCGCCCCATGGAGTTGAAGGTGTACGAGCGGCTCCTGGACTGGCGCCGCAGAGGAACCGCCGTGTCGGTCGGCCGTCTGCGGGAGTGGTCGAGGGAGTTCATAAAGATCCTCTACCCGGACGACAAGTGGAGCGGGAGTCAGAGATGGTCGGAGCGGTTTCGGAAGCGGTGGAATCTGAGCGTACGCATGAAGACGCGGGTTGCTCAGAAAACAGCCGCTCGTAAGATGACGCCCCTTGCTTTTACCGGTTAGTCTAAGTTTCTGCCACCCTTACTAATCTGCCCTCTATCCCGCCCGCCTTTTCCCCCGTCTAACAGATGTTGCGCAGCAGTGCCAGAACTTCTGGCGTTTTGTCCGAGACATGCGTCGAGCGCGCGGCATCGAGACTACCTGGATCCTCAACGCTGACCAGACGCCGCTCTGGCTGGAGATGCCCACCACCACGACCGTGGATCAGACGGGTGTACGGTCGGTGCCCATCCGGAGTGCAGGTTACCAGAAGGAGCGTGTGACCGTGATGCTGGCGTGCACGGCGGACGGGGCGAAGCTCAAGCCGTGGGTGTTTTTCAAGCGGAAGACGCTGCCGAAGGGCGACTTTCCTCGGGGTAATAAGCAGCAACTGCCGCTGTTTTACCGTATGTTTTTGTTTCTCATGCCGCGCTAACAGTTTATGTGCCATTTGTGTGTGCAGATGTGGTCGTGGCTTGCCACGAGAACGGGTGGATGAACGCAGAAGGCGTCATCCGCTGGCTTGAGGAGGAAGTCAAGCCCTTCTTGAAGCCCCGGTTTGGCAGGTGTGCGAAGAGCTCCATGCTCGTGCTGGATTCCTACCGCGGCCACCTTACCGATGGGGTGAAGGAGAAGCTCCGCGAGATCAACTGCGTGCCTGCTGTCATCCCGTCGGGCTGTACGGCTGAGGTTCAACCGCTCGACGTCTCCATCAACAAGAGCTTCAAAGCATCTGTTCGACAGCAGTACCAGAAGTGGTTTGAGGAGGAGGGCCTGGAGCGGCTGACACCAGCAGGTACGTTGTTTCCGTTATTCACGCATGTTAATCCAACCCTCACCCTTGGATGCTGATACGGCTTTCCCGGGTGTCTTTGTTGTGGTGCAGGGAATCTGAAGAAGCCCCCCCCAGAAGTGGTCCTTCGATGGATTTCACGGGCGTGGAAAGCAGTACCCTCCGACCTCATCAAGCGCTCCTTTCTCACCTGCGGCATTAGCAACGCCCTTGACGGCAGTGAGGACCACCTCGCCATGGCGCACAGGCGGAGCCAGCTGACGGCGGAAGTGGATGTACACGACAGCATCGTCGCCGACGGCTTCTTTGGCAACAACTGCCAGGAGGCCGAGTCTGACGAGGAGTAGTTCTGGTAGCAACTAGGTAGAATAGCGGATCAAGTGGAAAGTTTTGTACCAAACTGTAGTGTTTGTTGGACCTAACGATGTGTAGTTGTTGTTTGCTTTTGTTGTGGTAATAAAGATAGTGTTAAATATGACGGTGGCGCTTATAATAAGGAAGGGTACAAAATGGGGGGCGATTATAATCGAGGAACGGCCATAAGCGCCATGCTCCAGATAGAAGCGCCGGCGCCTGTAATAGGCCGGCGCCTATATCCGGGGCCATACGGTATACCAATGTATGCATCTTCTATAATCACTTCAGTCATTTACATTCACTCAGACCTGTGGTCATTAATTTTGCTCCAATACACCCGCGATCAACCCTGACCGATCCTTGACTAAGTCCCTTTTGGAATTGTAACAGTGTGATTATTCTGCTACGAATTACATCGTTTGTCTTGTTTAACAACTTGCATATATACTTTCCCTCCAGTTCTGCCCCACTAGACAGCTGGTGGGCAACAACGTGAGCCCACGTGCACAGCCTTGTGGGGAACCAGAACTATAGTGACATGTCGCAGAAATAGAATGCAACGGAATGGTTTGGGACTAGCAAGATGGGATACAAGTACTCAACACTAGAAGGGTTGTACTCCCTAGAGTGCTACTCACTGTAGCCTAAGAACCTATAATATCATTTGTCACACCCCCATAGGCTAAGTGAGGGGCATCAAAGCAAGCAGGGTGAACAAACGGTCACAAGAGCAGTCAATACAAGAAGCAAGGCAAGCTCAGGGTGGATCTCAAGGACACCACACAAATTCCGAGCACAAGAAAGCGGCCACAAGGCCAGTTCAAGAGTTCACTAGGATATATAGCAAAGCACAAAAAGCAGAGCAAACAGCAAGTCTACTGCAACCGAGGGCCTACCTCAACAAGACCCAACTGCACACACAACCTGTGGTGGTCACCAAGCGCCAAGACCTTGGTGAAGACGTCGGCAGTGTTGGCCTCTGAGGCCACAAAGTCCAAGCGTGCCTGGCCGCGTCGCTGCAACTCTCGCAGGAGGAAGTACCTCACGTCAATATGCTTCACTCTGCTCTCCAGTCGAGGCTCTCGACACAAGAGGATCATGGCCTTGTTGTCAGCGTACAAGGTCGGTGCAGAGCGAGGCCGCTCACCAAGGTCGGCGAGCAAGAAGGTCAACCAGAGAAGCTCATGTGCCGCCATGGCACCAGCGTAGATCTCTGCCTCTGCACTGGACGAAGCCACAGATGACGACCGTGTAGACCTCCACGACACAGCACCAGCACCCAGACTGAAGCAGTAACCCTGAGTCGAGCGCTGAGTCTCCACGTCGTCAGCCTAGGAAGAGTCGCAGTGTCCGGTCAACACAACTGGCTGTGTCCCTCCAAGCACAAGCCCCATGCCTGCACCATGCGTGACTGAGTCAGGGTGATGGTGCAAGCGGCTCTGTCCCTGGTGATCTGCAGGCCAAGGTAGCGCTGCAGTTCACCGAGGTCAGTGCACTTGTGTCTCTTCTGCAGTTCGGATTTCACCTCAGTCAGAGCTGCTCTGTCTG
This sequence comes from Closterium sp. Naga37s-1, assembly GCA_947471745.1. NCBI lineage: Eukaryota > Viridiplantae > Streptophyta > Zygnematophyceae > Desmidiales > Closteriaceae > Closterium > Closterium sp. Naga37s-1. The sequence continues at coordinate 888,884 of CANJKZ010001148.1, forward strand.
ATGTAGCAAAGACCAAGTTGTCGACGTACACTAGTATAAAGAAAGGAGTGGAACCAGTGCGAACAAACAGCGAAGGGTCGGCAGAGGAAGGACGAAACCCAAAGTCACGAAGCGTGGAGCGAAGAGTGTCGTGCCCTCTCGGAGCGACTGGCGGAGACCGTAGACAGGCCGCCTCAGACTCCACTGGGTCCCACGTGGGAAGGTGTCAGTGAAGCCAGGAGGACGGCGCAGCCAGATCTCCTCGTGTAGTCGGCCCTGGAGAAACGCAGTGGAGAAATCAAGGGAGTGCAACTCGTAGTCTCGCTGTGCTGCTACGTGCAGTAACACCCGAAGAGTAGTCAACTTCGGGGTCGGGGCGAAGGTCTGGAAGAAGTCAACTCCCTCACGCTGACTGAAACCCCTAGCCACGTAGCGCGCCTTGAACACAGGCGGTGAACCAGGCGGCCGCTTCACCTTCAAGAGCCACATGCCATCGACAACGTTCGCCCTGGGAGGGGGAACTGCGTCGACGTACGTGCCTGTGGATCTCCAAGACGCTAACTCTGCATCCATATCCGCTTTCCACTGAGAGGCCCACTTCCCTGACAGTGCCTCATAGTACGTGCGAGGTGTCGGTATGTCAAGGGCGTCGGGGTCTCCCTCAAGGGAAAGCAGCATGGCGCAGAGAGAGGGGGAAGCGGTTGCTAAGAACTCCAGCTCAAACTGCCTGTCCTCTAGGACGTCACAGCCAAGGGCAGACTCACCCCCAACGGACAGAGGACGGGGAGGTGGAGCAGCCACCACACGCGTGGCGTAGTCAAGACGGCGGGTGGAAGCAAAGTCAGCTACAGCGGCGGTAAGAGCCGAGACAGACGACGGAGCGGAACGAGGGTCGGTGACAAGAGAGGCGAGAACATGAGAGACAACAGGGCGAGCAGCACGGTAGTAGTCAGTGATAGGGTGAGAGGAAACGGTGAGAGACGACTCAGGAGGTGAGGGGAGAACAGACACTGGCAGAGAACGATGAGGAGGAGAACGAAACAAGACAGTGCGGAGGTCGGCAAGAGGAGACGAGGGCCGAGCACGCAGAGGACAACGACTGGTCCAGTCGTGCGGGAGAACAGGAGGAGACGACCGTGACTGAGGAGGAGAGAAAGTAGCCGGAGTCGAGTCCGGAGGAGGAAACGTAGGACCGTACGCAGTAGGTGACTGGGAGTGGACAGGAGGAGAGGAAGGAAGACCAAGGGCCCGAAGGCCACTCACTGGAGGGAACAGCTGCTGCAAAAGTGGCGGTTGCGGTGTCTGCTGCTACTGCTGCTGCTGCTGCTGCTGCTGCTGCTGCTAGTCCAACTGCTGCAGCTCCTGCCTCTCCTGCTCCACCCGCTCCTGCTCCTCGCGCTCAAGCCGACAAAGAGCCTGGAAACGTGTGTCGTAGCGGTGAGGAGGCGTAGTAGGCGTGCCTCCAGCTCCTGTCTCCTCAGTACCAGCTCCTACAGTGCCAGCACCTCCTGCTCCAGCACCCCCAGAACTAGCGCCAGCACCTCCAGCTCCAGCACCCCCAGAACTAGCGCCACCTGTGCCAGCACCTCCAGCTCCAGCACCCCCAGAACTAGCGCCTCCTGCGCCAGCACCTCCAGCTCCAACACCCCCAGAACTAGCGCCACCTTCGCCAGCACCTCCAGCTCCAGCACCCCCAAAACTAGCACCTCCAATGCCAGAACTTCCAGCTCCAACACCCCCAGAGCTAGCGCCACCTACGCCAGCACCTCCAGCTCCAGCACCCCTCGAACGGGCACCCCCAGGCCGAGTACCGCCAGTGGCTGCACCTCCAGCTCCAACACCAACCGAGTCCACAGTAACCTGTCGCGGAAGTGCCGAAGGCTGCTGAGGGGACTGTGAGGAGGACTGCGGGGAGGGAGACGCTACCAGACGCGCGACCGATGGTAGAGGGGTAGTGTGAGACACACTTGACGGGGCAGGACCAGGGGGGGGTGGGGGGACCGGAGGAGCGGGAGCAGGGGGAAGAGAAGGTGCGAGGAAGTGGGGGGGAGGGGGAACCGGGAGACCTCGACAGGGGTACCGGGTGTAGTAGGACACGGACTCGTCAAACCGGATGTCACGAGAGTCGAGAAACTGGTGGAGGGGCGGGTGGTAAAAGGAGTAGTCGGGAGAGCCCACCGGGAAACCAAGGAAGACACAGGGGATGGCGCGAGCCGAGAGCTTGTCCGCAGAGGTGTCGCGGACAAGCGCAAGGCAACCCCAAACGTGAAAGGCCGACCCAAACACGATGGGCCGTGTACCCGCGCATCAAGTCCATCGTGCACATGACTCAGTAGGGGTGCTGGCTCAAGTCCAAGAAGGTTCAAGTCAATAGGTGTGTGTGGAGGAAACTTGATTGAGTAACACTATGATTGTCATTATGTATGTTTATTGTCGTTATGTATGTTTATTGACGGGATATGGTGTGGTTATGAAATTTTGCACGAGTATGCAAACATGGCATCATGTACCATCATGTTTGTACTCGATAAAGTGCGCCGCGATAACCGCCAGAAGGAGGGTGACAAGTGGACACTAGCGCTGGCCTTTGGCCGTGGAGTGTCAGTGGAAGGTACAGTCCTGCTGTTATGAGTTGTAAAAGAGAGTGCGCAGGTAAACGAATAACGAGACTGTGATTCACTGATCTGAGAATACAATGAAGGCACAGACTAATGTAGGGACTAGCCTAGCTAGGAGGGAACCTCGGACGAGCGAGGTTGGGTGCAGGTTTGGCGATTGGGAAATGCCGAAGGCGACGCGAGGAGCCTCGGCAGCGTTGAAATCGGCCGAACGTGCGAAGTCCGAAAATCGGGCTGTACGCGAAGCAGTCAACCCCGATAAGGAATTCGGGAAAATTCCTTACACTACCCCCCCCCTTAAGAAAGGTGGTCAATATCCGAAACACGCTTGCGCGCCAAGTAATCACCAACAAGTGACGAGGCGTCCAGCGAGTCAGAGTGCACCCACGTGTCGTCTTCACTGGTGCGATCAGTCCAACGGATTAGGAAATCCACGTGGCGACCAGCTGCGTCAAGGCGAACCCGATGTGCCAAAATCTTTGACGGGTCAAGAGTCGGCTCCGGGACAGGTCGTGCAGTTGGGGCAGCTTGTTGCCTCGCGATGTCGGTCGTGGCTGGCACGAATTTGCGAAGCAGGCTGACGTGGAAGGCGTCATGAATGCGCCAGTCGTCGGGTAGCAGCAGCTTCGCGGTGACAGGTGTCACCGTCTTGATAATCTTGAATGGCCCACAAAATCGTGGCCGTAGTTTCGACGGGCCGGGCAGGTGCAGGTTCTTCGTGTCGAGTAGCACTAGTTGCCCAGTGGTCAAGACGAGTTCCCGGCGTAGAAGGTCGGTGTATTTGCGGGAAGTGATATTCGCCTTGCGAATTGCGTCTGCGGCTTTTTCCCGGACTTCCTGAAGTTCCGTCACTAAAGTTTGTGACCTCGGGACCGGGTTGTCGAGAGAAGTCGCTGTAGGAACCGTCGGGTCCATCCCGTAATTCAGGAAAAACGGGGAGTGATTAGTCATGCTGGACGGCGCGTTGTTGAAGGCGAACTCCAACATGGCAAGAGAATCATCCCAGCGGGCAGGGTCGGGGCAGTTTGTCCTGATCAACTGCTCCATGGTCTGATTGGTCCGCTCGGTCTGGCCGTCCGTCTGTGGGTGATAAGCCGATGAGAACTGTAGTTTCGTGCCGTACTGCGCCCACGTCTCCTTCCAGAATTTCGATGTAAACTTCGGGTCTCGGTCGCTGATGATCGCCGAAGGGATGCCGTGCAGTCGCACGACCGTTGAGATGAAGAGGCGCGCAGTTTCTTCGGCTGTGATTGTTGTTCGGCATGGGGCAAAGTGCGCCATCTTCGTGAATTGATCAACGACGACGAGTACAGCGTCGTTGCCGGACGGCCCAGCTGGCATCCCCGTGACAAAATCCATTGTCACTTGCTGCCACGGTCGTACGGGTGGCTCGAGGGGTTGCAGCAGCCCAGCTGGTCGTTGACGTGACGATTTCATAGCTTGGCACACCCTGCATGAGGACACATATCGCTGCACCTCGTTAGAGGAATCAGGCCAGTAATATTGACGGTGCAGTAATTTCTGGGTTTTGTCAACCCCGAAGTGTCCGGAGAAGTTCGAATCGTGGACCTCCTGGATAAGGAGTTCACGCAGCAGCCTGTAAGCGGGAACCCAAATCCAGTCGGTTCCGGCTTTTAGGTAATAATCCCCTTGTTGCGTCGTGGCCTGGTGATGGTTCCCAGTTGTGAAGAACGGGTCCGTAGTGTAGCCGTGGGTGAATAGTCTGGTAAATAACGGGTTCGAATGGGTAATGAGTACTGCAGCGGATTGTACTGTCGGTCGGGTCAGGGCGTCGGCGATGTTATTCGCCCTTTTCTTGTACGTGATGCGGTAGGTGAAGTGGGTCTCCATGTAGTCCAGCCACCGAATTTGTCGCGGGTTGAGGTTGGGCTGGGCTCGCAGGTACTGTAGGGACTTGTGGTCCGTGCGAACAGTGACGTCGGCGCCCACCAAGTAGCAGCGCCACAGTTTGAACGCGTGTATTATGGCGAGCATCTCCTTGTCGTGGATCGGGTAGTTGCGTTCGGCTGCCTGCAGCTTGCGTGATTCGTAGGCAATCGGCTGCAGCCCGTTCCCGAAATCTTGGAGTAGCACAGCTCCGATGGCGAAATCAGAGGCGTCGGTGACGACTTCGAACGACTTCGATGGGTCGGCGATGCGCAGCACAGGAGGGGAAACTAGAAAATTCTTGAGTTCCTGAAGAGCCGCTTCTGCCTCCTCCCCCCACACAAAATTTCTGTCCTTGTGCAGCAGGTCAGTCAGCGGGCCGGTTATCCCCGCCATATTCGGGATAAACCGCCTGACGTAATTCACGAACCCCAGAAAACTCTGCAGTTCCGTGACGTTCGTCGGGGACTTCCACTCTTGTATGGTCCTGATTTTCGCCTGGTCGATTTTAATGCCGTCGCGTGATATGACGTGCCCCAAAAACTCCAACTCCTGCTTAAAGAACTCGCACTTAGAGCCCTTGGTGATGAGTCGGTTCTCCTGCAGTCGCTTAAACACTGCATCCAGGTCGCGGAGGTGCTGCTCCCTTGACTTGCTAAAAATCAGGATATTGTCCAAGTAGACGATGACACATCGGTCTAGAAGATCCCGAAAAACCCTGTTCATGGTGAGTTGAAATGTCGAAGGCGCGTTCGTGAGGCCGAAAGGCATCACTGTAAATTCGTAACTCCCGTAGCGTGTGCGAAACGCAGTCTTGTGACAATCGTCGGCGAAGACTCGAATCTGGTGGTAACCGCCATATAAGTCAATCTTCGAGAAATAACGAGCGCCGCGAAGTTGGTCGAGGAGGTCGTCGGTGCGTGGGATTGGGTAGCGAGACTTGATGGTGACCCGGTTCAGCGCGCGATAGTCGATGCACATGCGAAGCCCGCCGTCTTTTTTCGGAGTGAACAGGATCGGTGCTGCGAAGGGAGATGTGCTGGCCCGAATGAACCCTTTCTCCAACAGTGCGTCAATTTGACTTCGCAGCTCCTCGAATTCCGGCTGGGTCAACCGCCACTGTGTCCGAACAGTCGGATGCGCGCCAGGTTCCAGCTGGATTTTGTGGTCCTCAGGTCTCTCGGGTGGCAGCCCAGGTGGCAGATCGTCGGGGAAAATGCCGGGGTACCTCCGAATCAGCTCCGCTAAATCAGGTGGTACAGCTGCACACAGCTTCTCAAATGTCCTTTCCGTCGGTGTCAACCGCCAACTCGCGTAAGCAGACAGCGAACAGCTGCGCGCCCCTGTTGAAGTGGCGAGCTATGGTGACAGCTTTGACGCACGGGGCTTGGATGTAGTCAGGTGTCCATGCAGGCAGTTTAATTAGCCCCTCGCGCTTGTTGATGCTGCACGATCCCGTTGTCCAGTCGATGACGGGGTTGTGCCGTCGCAGCCAATCACGTCCCAGCAGCACGTCGCAGCCGTCCAGTGTTGTCGCGAGGAACTTCATGCTGAAGCCGAAATCGTCGCCGCAGTCGATCCTGACCGTCCGTGTTTCTTCCGTTATCGCCAGAGGCGTCCCATCCACGAGGCGTGCGTCAATTTCGGGCAGACACCTGTCAAGTTGCAGCTTGCAATTTTTTGCGCTCGCCAAGTTGAAGAGGCTATGGCTGGCCCCTCGGTCGACGAACATTTTCAAGTTATTTTTTAACACCTTGCCAGCGACCAGCACAGGGTGATCCACATGTGTATCCCCGTTATTCGGCCGAGTGTGATCGATTGCATGAATCGGAACCACGACTCGGTGGGGATGGTGGGGTTCGGGCGACGGAGCACAGTCAGTAAAGGGCCCGCTAATTACTGACTCTTCCCATTTCCCTGCTCCTTCCTGTCGTTCCCCGTCAGCGGCGTTTTCTCGTGGCAGTCTTTCATGTAGTGACCCGTCCTCCCACACCGGAAACACGGACCCTTAGGAGGGCGGTCGGGTGTATGGACGGCGTTGATCGTGGCCCGATGGGTCTGGCCACGAAAGCGGTTTCCATCCCTGGAAGCTGCTCTCGCGTACTGCATCAGCGCATCTGTTGACTCCGCCAGCCGTACTGCTTCAAGGAATGATGTCGGGCGGCCCCTGCGAACCTCGTACTGTATCTCGTATTTGAGGCCGCTGATATATTTATCCAACCGCTCCGCTTCCGACATGTCATCCACTTGGTCGGCGAGGCCCATAAATGACGCCGTGTAGTCTTGGACAGAAGCCATCTGCGACCATGCACGCAGCTTCATGCGAGCTTGCTCCGAGGCGGATACGTGCTCGAAGCGATCTCGTAAGGCTGCGCCCCACTCCTTCCACGTGCGTATCGTGGTCACTCCGAAGATTGATTGTGCCACTTGATTAGTCACTGTTGAGGTCCCGTCTGCCGCATGCGTCACACCTGTCGGCGTCCCCGTTTCCAAGGTTCGGCGCCACCACTCAAGCGCTGCACCTCGAAGAAGCGAAACCGCGTAATTAATACGCGTGGCATCGTCATTAACTCCTGCCGCAGTGAAGAAGACCTCGACCCCGAACAACCACCCTTTTACTGTAACCGTCTTGTCCGTAGGATTAAACGGGGGTGGGTTGACGGGCTTGATCTTGATCGTCGTTACTGCAACTGGCGCTGCTGCCGCTTGCTGCCTATCCTCCTCTTCGAAGTCACGTGTGAGCGCGTCCAAGGGATTGCTCACCGCTTGACTGTTGCCGTCGCCTTCGTCCTCGGGCGACACCTGACGCGCTTCACCTCGCGTCTGGCGCAGCTCGGCGTTTTCTTCGCGCAGTGTTGTCACTTCCGCCATTAACGACTTCATGTTCTCCTGCATTTCTGCCACTTGCGCCATCATCCGGTTAACCGCCGCCTGATCCATGTGCCTAGCGCTACGTCTGGTGGGCAATCGGGTATCCGTGGCCTTCAGGCAAGTGAAAACACGAACTATCGGAGTCGGGCAGGATTGAATTAACAATCCCTGCAGCCTACCATCGTGTAGTCACTAAACCAGCCACACCCTATGCCACCAAACTACCCTCGGAAAAGCGGGTGAACTAGGAAAGTAGCTCTGGTACCAGGTGTTATGAGTTGTAAAAGAGAGTGCGCAGGTAAACGAATAACGAGACTGTGATTCACTGATATGAGAATACAATGAAGGCACAGACTAATGTAGGGACTAGCCTAGCTAGGAGGGAACCTTGGACGAGCGAGGTTGGGTGCAGGTTTGGCGATTGGGAAATGCCGAAGGCGACGCGAGGAGCCTCGGCAGCGTTGAAATCGGCCGAACGTGCGAAGTTCGAAAATCGGGCTGTACGCGAAGCAGTCAACCCCGATAAGGAATTCGGGAAAATTCCTTACACCTGCGGCTGGTTGATCCTAAGACCCAGTAATGCTATATGGTATGTACGTACAGTTGAAATATTTGAACGTAGTCAAGTTCATGTAATCCTCAAATTCTAAAATGATCAAATCAAGCTGCACGCCATCTAGGATGGAAATTGTTGCACATGGATATGTTTGCTTGCTAAGTGCTTTCTAGAACATTTATAATATAGTGCCTTGTTTTTACCACAGTCTGGAAGTTGTTTGCTGTTGTACTAGTTGGCTTCCGCTCCTGTTATCGCGTCTAGCTCGTGGTGTGTGGTTATTGGGTGGTACCACGCAACGGCAGGTTCCCAAAGTGTGCTGCTTTTCCGGGTGTGCTGTCACTGGTTGAACTCGACGACGGTCCGCAAATCACGGCTTCGTACAACTTTTGAAACACCTGGCTCGGAAAAGGGATGATTCCGACGTTTCTACGTTTCAGGGGATTAGTCGGGCCGTCAGAGAAACGGAACTGACGGTCAGGTGGTTGGGGCTAGAAAGAAAATGAGGTTGTGAAGCCTGACGACCATGAAATCAGCTATATTGACTTGTTTTCTCGTTGATAAGCAAGTTCAAATATCGATGTAGTGCACTTTAGTCCTACATGTAAACGAACAGGGTTTGGGGATTCGGAGAGGTCCAACCAGCTGCATCATAGTCGAGTTGGGCAGAAGGGGCTTCTGCGACAGCGGTCAACCAGCCCGAAAGGTTTGCAAGGTACCACCTCAGATATCTGAAACAGCAGTGACTCCTGAAACAGTTTTGGAGTCGGGCGCCATCTGACATTGCTCCGCGGCGCACCAACGAACCACCTCTCACTTGCAGCCAGCACCACCAACACCACCGACCCACTTGAAAGTGGTGTGAGGTGAGGTCCTCTGGGCTGGAGGGAAGGGAGATAGGGTCCTCTGTAGCGATGCGAAGCGAGAGGCGTCCTCCTGGTCCTCATCTTGTACGCTCAGGCTGTATTCGCACTGTACTTGCCATTCCTGAATATTTGAGCCTCACGCTTTGATTGGCTTTCCTACGTCCACATCTCCTCACCTCACCTCTCTCACCCACTTCCTCAATTGCTGCTGGAAGCTCATCAGGCCTGCTACTTCCAATGTTAGGGTTTTGTCCAGAAACGTTGTTTTCTGCTTGCTTCCTCATTGTAAGGAGTCCAACTGCCAGCTCTGCAGGAGCGATAACTCGTGATACAGCCCGTGTAGGCGGTCCTCTCTCCATCAGGGTTTTGTAATGCTTGTTTGCTAGAAGGGTTCTCGTTTGCAGTTGTGAAACCCTCGTTCTAGTGTGAAAACCTAAGTTGCTCGCTGAGAACATCACATCTCTGTCCTCCGACATCACCTTTCAGCTGAGCGATTCTTCCTGGTTGTAAATGCGAAGCCCTTATTTCACTTGGAGATTTTCGCGTATTCTATTCCTTAGCTTGATCCGCTAACGTTAATCGAATGCGCAGCAGAAGGGTCCTCACTGATTCGTCGTTCACCCTTTCCCTTTCATCCTGGATAGAGTTTCTCATACCATCGTTAGAGCGGCGTAAAATGACCATCCTTATTGTTGTTCGTACGACTCCTTAATTTGAGCACGTGTGAGTTAATAAGTTTTTCAAAGCTCACTACTGCTCTTAGTAATGCGCCTGTTGCCAGACCGTCTGTCCTACTGCCGGAGTACCTTCCACTAGCTTTCAGTTTTACAGGAAATAATATTCGTGAAGATTGTAGAATATCGGGGACTTTTAGCCATCAGCAAGCTCTGGGAAAAGGCAACGTTGTAAAATAGCCAAGGATATCAACAGTTTTGTTAAGTGACAATGGCTCTCGGCAGCAGGAAGACCAGCGACGAGCAAGCTTCACGACTGCGTGCCTGCACGTCAGACCTGAAGGCCGCAGATCAGATCACTGCGGAGAAGAATACTTGCCACGCACTCGGCCTCCTTCATCCGGAGGGCCCTCGCCTCAAGGCCTGGAACGTGTACGTGGATTTTGTTATGATTTCTTTCTTTCATTCCCTCCATGTTTTTGTGTTGCAGCCTGAACTCTCACTTAAAGCCTTCTCACACCTCTTCGTGCCATTCCGGCGTTTCAGAAGGCGCTAGGCGCACCGTGCTCACTTGAGCCCCTTTCATGCTAATGCCGACAATGGCTTTTGCCGCTTGTGATAGTATTGGCCTGTTCTGTTGACCTCGTTTCGTGTTGACCTTTTGCCTCACCTTGTATCCTCTTATTCCCTTCTGCTTGTATCTCTGTTTTGTTGCCTTCTCGTGTCCTTCTCTGCAGGGTCATTCACACACTCGTGATGTGGTCGTCGTTCTGGGTGACTCTGGAGTTCGCCTTCATCCCTAACCCGTCCCCAGCAATTCTCTACTTCGACAGCGCCGTGTGTCTCTTTTTCCTCGCCAACATCGCTACCACCTTCAAACGGGCCTTTCGATGCAGCCGGTCTCTTCGGCTCGTGACGTCGAAGAGCGCGATCGCTGCGCGGTATGTTCGACTAATTATCGTCCTTCTCTCGTGTTAACTTGATTATTGCGTAACCATCGCCGACGATGTGAATATTCATCAACTAGGCCGTCATCGCTCATGGTTTTTTTGTCTCTCTCACTTGCCAGTTTCTAGCGTCGTCATCAGTTTCGCACTTTTTAGATAAACAATGAGACACGATTGTTTCTGCAGATACGCGCAAGGGGGTCTGCTATTCGACTTGGTGTCATCCATTCCGCTCAACATGTTTTATTACTGGGCCAATGGCACCCCCGCTTCTGGAGCCCTTGGCTACGTCTTTCGTGGACTTCCGTGCCTGCGCCTGTACCGGATCGTGCACTTCTACCGTGCTCTTGCTGCGTGAGTATCCCCCAAACGGGCATCTTCCGTTGTTCAGTGAGCATTGTATAGTGCGAAACGGTTTTTTTGTTGTCCGGTACAAAGCATATCATCCTGCAAAGCACCTGCGTTTCTGATGACTCCGATATCTTATTTTCCAAGGTGTAATTGTCTGACCGTTTTCGTATGTGGGTGGGGTTGCAGGCTCGGAACGGCGAACCAGGCGCTGTATTTCGGCATTCGCACTTTCAAGCTCGTGCTGGTGGGTGGCGTGGAAGTTGATATCTATCGTGTCACGCGCCGCTGTTCTCCCTTCTCGCTTCGCTCTGCCATCTCCTATCACATCGTTGCTCTTCCTGTTCCTCTTCCTCCCTCTCACCTTTGGCGTCATTCGCGAAGTGCCGCCCCGGTGGTGCGACCTCTTCTGGTGTTTTAACCTAACTCCGTTGTGCGACTACTCGTTCCCCATGACTTTCCGTCGTTCGCAGAACATCGTGCTGGCGTCGCACCTCTTCGCCGTGGCCTACTTCTTCCTCACCCTCATGGAGCCCGACCCTGCAAACACCTGGATCGGCCAAGGCATCGGCCCGGACTGGCCTGATCAGGTAACGTTGGCGCCCTGAACCTGTTCCTCGCTGGTTCTTTGTTTTAAACATCTTGTTCCACGGACTTTGCCTTGATCCAGTCTCGCCTTATCTGCCATTGACTTTTCCAGTACTTGGCGGTGTGTGGTTGTGCCTATCTTCGTAGAACAACTGCAATCATTCGCTCCTGCGCCCACTCATCGTTGCCCTCGTTTTCCAGTTACCTCTCACTGCCTTAATCATGGCGTCATTGGTTACATCTGTTCATTGTCCTCTTCGCACCTCATCCTGCCGCACAGCCGGGTTTTCCCTGGATACAGCGCGGCCATGTGATGTAGCACCTTTGGTCCCAACTTCTCTCTCTGTTCTCCCCACTCCGTTCTCCGTTCTCCATGAACAACAGCCTGTGTTTCTGCAATACGTGGCGGCGCTGTGGTGGTCCATCTTCGTCATCACCAGCATCGGCCCCGCCTACACTTCGGTCACCACTGCCGAGCAGATTTTCAGCTGCTTCTACGCTCTCTTCGGCATGGCAACTGTGGGTTCATATTTCTCTGCCGTGACCATTCTCTAGTGTAATAAAACCTGCCAGCTTTCTTAGAGATCTTTGATTAATCGCTTCCTTGTTTTCTCCGAATCTGTATTGCTTGATTCAATGAGTGTTTTCTTGTTTTCCTGATTCTATCTGCACTGTTTGCCTTGCGCGTGCAGCTGGCCTACACCCTCGGCACACTGACGCTGCTCATGGTCAAGCAATCCAGCAAGACCATGCAATACGTATGTCGAGCTCTTTCCCCTGACCTCCCATTCTCGTTCGTGACATTCCCTCTGTTTTTCCCATGATTCTCCACTTCATTCCCCGCTTCCGTTCTTTCTACGCTTTCCTAGGCGGTTCTACTCATTCTCCATTCTTCATCGTTGTTTGTGTTTTTGTTTTTCAAGTTATTATCTTTGTATGTATTCCTGTGAACGTTTTCTCACAGCACGAGGACATGGCGGCTCTCAAGGCCTACGTCGCGCGCACCAACCTCCCGGCGGACGTGGAGCGGCAGCTGAAGCAGCAGCTGCGCGTGCAGCTGCAGATGCACAAGTCCGACGCCTCCTCCTTCCTCTCCAGCATCCCCCACCACCTGCGAGTCACCGTCTCCCGCCAGCTCTATCTCCCCATCGTCGAGAACTTAGACGGATTCCGCCTCTGCTCCAAGGCCTTCCTCAAGCAACTGGTGGGTGGTTCTGCCGTGTGCTTGTTCCTCCCCACATATGGAGATTGGGTGCTCATGGTGACGTGGTTTGGATTCCGTATGTGTCTGCCTTGTAACTTTGTCGCTGGTGGGTGTTTCGCCTTTGGTCGTATCCTTGCCAGCTTGTTGTTTAGTTCCGTTTCTCTAGTCCAGCTGCTTGTTCTGATGGTTTCTGTTTCTCCGGTTTCCGCCACATATCTGAACTGCGTCTGGCGTCAGAAATCGACGTGGAGACAGGCACGTGGAATGTTTTCTTACGTGTTCTTTTTCATCCTTGTTTCTCCACTGATCTGCGTCAGGTGTCAGAGATGGACGTGGAAACAGTCATGCGCAATGACATTGTGACATCAGAGGGGGACGTGGCAGCACATCTCTACATCGTGCTCTCGGGCAAACTCGTTCGCGAGGACGGACCTGCAGCAGCCCTCCAGAGCGGAGTGAGTTTCCTTCCCTCATGCCTTGATCTTCTCAGATCTCTTCCCACTCGTCCTCGCCTGTCTACCCTCCATGTGCATGCTCCCGTTACCCCTCCCCTCTTCCCTCATGCTCAGTTTCTGTCCTATCTTGGATGAATGACTCGTGCTCTTCAGTGCTTTGTGGTTTCTTTTCCTGACACCTTCCCATTCAAGTCTGTTCTGCTGTCTTGTTGCTTGTTTGTTTCTTGCTATGCCCTTGCTGCCCTGCCTTCCCTTCAGTTCTCCTCCTTCCTGACAGCGGGGTCGGTGTTTGGCAAGACGGCAGTGATGTGCGACGTGCCGCAGCTCTTCACAGTGCGGGCACTGGAGCACAGCCAGCTGCTGCGCCTCTCCAAATCTGCCTTCACCACCATCGCCAGAGCCTACCCTGCTGACTCCACCATCCTCTTCACTGCCCTAAAGCAGGTGAGTGCCTAATTCGCTTCAGAAGGCCCCTTCCACGTGTAAAACCACCAAGACTCGCTCTTGTCGAGTGTTGTGTGCTCAATCGGCTCCAAAAGGCCCCCTTAACACACGAGAAGAGTTTCGATTTACTTGGTGCTTTCCGGACTTGAACTTCCGAAGGTGTCTGCGGCAGTAGAGGCACAGACGGGCTTCGAGTCGTATCACAATACTTATCGTCTGCCCGGATTCTCGTCCCGTGTCTACACTCCTTCCCTGCAGAACATTGACGGGCCGGAGTCTCTCACCCGCACGCCCTCAGAGCTCGCGGTGTCCCGGGGCCTGGCGCGCTCACAGCCCTCGTGGAAGACCTTTGGCGCCACCCGAGAGGAGCCAGCGCAGGGCAAGGGGCCTGCTGGGCAGATGCTGCTGGAGTCTGTTGCTGTGGACAACGGGGACGGTGACCAGGTTGCCAGGTACGTGCGTGGTTAAGCTGACGTCTTTCTCTGGCTCTTTTGTTTACCTACCTGTTGTGCCGCTGGTTTTGCTGTTCACACATTTCTGTGTTGCATTTTCATGTTCCTGTATCGCACCCCTCTCCTCCCCTTCCCCGTCGCCCCCTACCCACTCTTTTCACAGGGTGTGCGGCGCTGCTGCCTCTGGCCGAGCGGATCAGCTGGTTGACCTGCTTACAGCCTTGCCCTCCCTCGCCCACTGCCACGACTACAACGGTCGCACCCCCCTGGTATTCACTCTCACTGACATCCCTGGTTTTTTTTTCACTCTTTTCCAAACCGCTAGGTGTGACTCCGCCATACACTACTTGCCAACCATCTTTAGATGTGCCCAGGTTTTTGCTCTGGGATGCATCACTGCCATGTGTGTGAGGTGTATCAAGTCTGTAAGGCTGCGTATGTCTTAGTCTAAAGCTACCGCTATTTAATAAATTCCCATGTTTTCCTCGTGAGTGCAGCATGTGGCATCCGCCCATGGCCATGTCAGCTGCATCAATGCCATTCTGAAGTGCAGTGGTGTCGACGTGAATGCTCTCGGTGAGTGCTGCATCAATCAGCCCGTTTCCCACAAACGCTCCTTGCTTACGTGCATATGCATGGTACAATGACCCGCTATGCCCCGCCCCATACTCGTTCCCACGACTCTATCGCTTGTTTAAAATGCAGCCTTTTAACCCCCTCGTGGAGGCAGTGGGGTCAAAATCTTTATTCTCTAATCCTCCTCCACCTCTCTTGTGCAGATCGCGGCGGTTCCACCCCTCTCCTCGAGGCAGTGAAGAACGGCCACACCAAGGCAGCAGAGGCACTGCAGGCAGCAGGTGCCTCCCTCCTCCTCAAGGACCCGGGGGCTACTCTCTGCCGCCTCGCTGCATCCGCATCTTCGGAATCCACCAGCACCAGCACCACCACCGCCAGTGCTAATGCTGCTGGCGGCTCCCCACCGAAAGCCACGGGCAAGAGGGGCGGCAGCAGTGCGGAGTATCTGAAGCGGCTGTTGGCGGCAGGAGCAGACGTGAATGCGCAAGACCATGCCGGCTGCACTGCCCTGCATGTTGCCTGCGCCAACCGCAGCATCGCTGTTGCTAAGGTGAGGCTCTTTCTGTTGCACAGGTGCACTGAGCCACATGTTCTGCCTTGAATTCTCCCAAGGTTCATACGCTCATACTCCCATTCAGTGTTTCACCCACTTCGCTGCTCTCTTGATTCGTGTGTGCTATCTCCTTGTACTTTCTCTCTCCACCCCGACTACCCCCCCCCCCCCCCCCCCCCCCCCCCCTCTCTCCCTCTGCAGCTCCTCATTGCTCATGGTGCTGACCCCCACCTGGATGATATGAGTGGCAACACTGCCTACGACCTGGCAAAGGCAGGAGGGTCTGTGGACCTGCTGAATGAGCTGGACAGCCAGCCACCCACCCCAACGCAGGGTGCCTTTGCTGGCAGCTGTGTGAGCGTGTGCAGGCCAAGCCTTTTCGAAGGCCTGCGCTAGGCAGACTCGTTCAGTGTGCATCTGTGGTTCAACACTCAAGGGCAGGAAATATTCACTCGCTAGCTACCATATTTATCATTACTGGTTTGGGTTTCTGCTGGTGTGAAATATAGTATTCTGTTTTGTTGTCTGGATCTACCGTAGCTGTATCAATTCCGTGGAACTACGGTAAAAGCGAATGTTTTATTGGATAAAATCTGAATTACGGTACAAATCTGAACTGAAAAAAAAATCCTCTGAGATTGGAATGCAAGTGCATCCAAGGCTAGTGTAGATCTGTATTGATGGTGTTGGTTGGACGTTCTGACAAGGTTGAGTGGAAACTCAGAAAACATATATAAAATGTTAATTTCTGAAGGCCATAGTCTGTATAATACACCTGTATATAAAATGTTAATTTCAGGCTGAAACAGTGGTTGTCTCTGGTCTCGGGTCTGGGTAACCAGTCAAGTAAAATCTCGATCAGCTTCGTTTATTAGATTTAAGAGCATCCCATCCGTCCATTTCGTCTCTTACAAAAAAGGTTGCTCAATGTATTTGGATAGCCTTCTAACCCTAAACACATCGGGCACGTGCGTTCACGTGAGGAAACGATGTAGTTACCTTGTGAACGCATTCTATTCAGCTCCATTCGTGCATCTCTCCTGCTCCCTTCCGCACTGCATCTTTTTGACTGAATCGCGGCTTTTTTACTGATCCACAGCAACTGGTCGCTCAACGGCTCCATTTCCAGCTGGGTTGTCTGCTTCGGCGATGTTTCTTTCTTTAAGATCGAATCATATCCGCCTACTAGTATTTCCACCAAAACGTCACATGACGCCATCGTTACACCCCGGCTTTAATACTCTCCCTTTGTACAGCAAGCAGAAAACGTAGGCTGCTTTCGGGGATGCCAGGCTGAGATGTTTCTTTTGCCTGATTCGGGAATCAGTACACGACTTGCAAACAACAGGTTGTGCCAGCACGTATGGCCGTTTGCTAGAGTCGTTCGCACCCGATCAGATAGACGACAAGTTGAGGATGGTCCAGACATCACCGGCGAGTGCAACCTGACCTGAGAGCACCCTCCCAAATCAAAGAGCGGATGTGGGCCTCCACAGAAAAAAAGTTATCCGATGAAAGTCAAGTTGTAACGTCTGCTGCTGACACGAGGGCTGGATTGATGGGGTGGTGTCCACCTGTGTGACCGACCCGTCGAATAGTCCGAAGTCGCCGGATGTGCGTAGTCTCACTCACGTGTCAATCTTTTCATGTCAGGCTGACACCACGTGTCATTGGCTTGCCTAGTCAGCATGCCATTGCCGCTTACGAGGGACCGCCAGGAGCACTGCTGAAATTTCAAAGGGTTTTGAGTTGATCACGCACCCTTACTGAAACTTTACGCCAAAAGCGTAGCACTGTAGCTTATGGCGCAGGGTTTCTACCAGTTTTTCGCTCATAGCGCAGAATTAGCTCCTTTCAACGCAGTTCGATGGTCATTGGGCCACATGTCAGAACGTTAGAGGCCAATCGGTTTTACTGTTAGTGAGAACAGTAACTCTCCAGTCTTGTTTTTTACCTGCTCGGAAAAATAAAGAGCCCATGGAGAAAGGGCATCGACCCTAAACACCCAACATATGGTGTTTAGGGTTGATGACTCCCTCGATGCTTTCCATCGAAAAATAATACACATCGCGAACAATAAAACCGATTGTTTGGGGCATCAACCCTAAACACTTTCGCATTGTGTTTAGGGTTGATGCCTCCCTAAACAGCATGCCATCCGAGAGGGGTTTCTATTTTTGTCTGCCCAAAATACAGGTGTAGACGGTTCGCTGGCCGTCAGTTTAGGCGAAGTTGTCGGTCCGTCGATATTTTGGCCAATGACCATCGAACTGCGTTGAAAGGAGCTAATTCTGCGCTGTGAGCGAAAAACTTGCAGAAACCCTGCGCCAGAAGCTACAGTGCTGCGCTTTTGGCGAATAGTCTCAGTAAGTGTGCGTGATCAACTCAAAACCCAATTTCAAAGGGCCCTGCTTTGACAAGGGCTAGCGGCTTTGAAGCTTGAAACCCTGCTTTTTGACAAGCTGTCAGCCCTTCAAAATTTGTCAAAACGCCTGAATTTGAGCTCATGTATGCAGCCGACGTGTACGGCCATGGAGTTGTGGTACTATTACTACCAGCAGCACTAGTAGTGCTAGAACTACTACTAATACCTCCAATACTATTACCACCACCACTAATAATACTACTACAGTACTGGTTGGTGATGTGCGTGCACTGCCACCGGTGAATTTTTAGGTCTTTCGGTTAACCAGGCGTGGCCTTCCAACCCAGCCTGCCACCAGCTTCAGTCCATCCAGGTGGCGACGTTTGGACTCTACCCCCACTTCCTGACGATACCGGAAGCTGCTTGGCTGGTGACTTTTGAGTTGACTCAAAAGTCACCTCTGTTTGGATGAAACCCTTACTTTCCAGACGATACCCGAGGCTGCTTGCCCAGAAGGCGAGCCTGAAGGGTGCATGAACGTAATGCTTATCCAGAAAGGCGGCGATTTTCTTCCAAGCGCGACACTCAATGGCCCATTGAGAAAACCGGGTTTTGAAGTTCAACTACGAGCTCCGAGCAGTTATATATATTTTTACCCATGGTTCATGCACCTTTTAGCTGGTTTCTCCGTGGCTTTCAGATGCGTATCAAAGCAGGAAATGACATTCCAACACTGACTGACATCATCAAGCGACAGAAGTTCTAGCTCCAAGTCTCTCCTGAGTTCCTCTGGTTGAGCGACAGAAGTCCTAGCTAGCACATTCCTCTGGTACTGCACTGCTACTCTGACACACTCACCCTCCTCAACCTCCAAGTCACAACTTCACCACGGCTCGTAAATTTCAGACTCTAAAGCTGACTCAGCAGGCCTCGGGATAGAGAGACTCTCGCTGAGAGAATCAGCGACATAGAGAGGATCGGAGGTCCCGAGGTGTGACACATCCCAAGGTTCCAGAATTTACTTGGGAGGGTTCGGCAGTCTCAGATTCAAGAATCGTTGGCTGGGAGGTGTCAAACCTCAAGGGTCAAACCTCAAGGGTCAAACCTTAAGAATCGCAGGTTTGGGAGGGCCCGGCAGTCTCAGATTCAAGAATCTCCGGCTGGGAGGTGTGAAACCTAAGGGTCTCGGGTGGGGGTGACAATGGTGGCGCGATCCCGGCATGGTGGACAATTGTGGACTGCGGAGGTAAGCAGCAGAGGGCCTCAGCTTGTCGTCTGAAGCAAGCATGACCCAAGCACTTCTCTCCTCTTGCTCATCAATTCATCACTCCCCATGCTCGTCACTCCTCTCGCTCATCACTCCTCTCGCTCGTCACTCCTCTCGCTCGTCACTCCTCTCGCTCGTCACTCCTCTCGCTCGTCACTCCTCTCGCTCGTCACTCCTCTCGCTCGTCACTCCTCTCGCTCGTCACTCCTCTCGCTCGTCACTCCTCTTGCTCGTCACTCCTCTCGCTCGTCACTCCTCTCGCTCGTCACTCCTCTCGCTCGTCACTCCTCTTGCTCGTCACTCCTCTTGCTCGTCACTCCTCTTGCTCGTCACTCCTCTTGCTCGTCACTCCCCTTGCTCGTCACTCCCCTTGCTCGTCACTCCTCGTGCTCATCACATCATTATTACCCTTGTTTTTTGTTCCCCTTTCGTTTTGAATTCCATCAGCTAAACGATTTCCGTTTCCACTCTTCGTAGGTTTGGAAGGACCTCATTCCACTGCTAGTGCTGCTGCGCATGGCACCGCTCTGAACCGCTTCTCACCTGTCATGTTCCCAATGGAATGCCATTTCCCTTCCTTTCCTCTTCTTTTCAGTACCAGGAGGTCCGCAAGCTGCTGCTGCACGTGGCAGCACATGTTGCCTGCCAATAAAAACTCATTTCTTTCCCAATCCTCCCCCTTTTTTTATTCAAGCTCAGGAGGACCGCAAGCTGCTGCTGCACGTGGCAGCGCACGGCACAAGGCAGTGGAGGGCCGTTGTCAACCGGGGGTTGCTGCCAGGCCGGGATAGCAAGGCCTGCTGCAACCGATTCATCGTGCTCAAGAGGTGAGCTTGACTCGAGTTGACTTTTAAGTCGACTCAAAAGTCAACCCGTTGTCAACAGGGGGCTGCTGCCAGGCCGAGACAGCAAGGCCTGCTGCAACCGATTCATTGTATTGAAGAGGTATAATTCATTGTTCTCAAGAGGTGGTTTTGACGCTGCCCCCGCCCTGCAACCGATTCACTGAGCGCACAAGATAGTCTATCATGCCCACAAGGTGAGGTGGACTTTGACTCATTGCGTCTCGAGCTGTTTTTGACTTATTTTCACACTTCCAGGAGCAATTCATGCCCCCTTTTTTTTGGCAGGAGGTTCTTAGCGGTGCTGTGTTTGAGAATGTGAATGGCTGGACTGTCAGAATTGATTTATTGTGCTCGCAAGGTGTTTCTCTTCACCCATGTTTTCGAGAAAATTTATCGTGCTCGTCACCCATGTTTTCTGACTTGTTGTGTCAATCTTCTCATTTCCTGGCATTCCCTTGTGCTTTAAGATTCTGTGGATGCTACAATGTTGTGATGTCTGCAAGCTTGCATCTTCCTTTCCTCATTACGCAGCTGGTTGCACACTTTCTTGTTTTCCTCAATCCGCTGCATAATGTGGAAATCTCCTCAAACAAGTCTGTGCCGTGTCACAAGCAGGAAGCATGTGTGCGTGAACAACACCAGGTGCCGCCAAGCCATGACTCATTCGGGTCTATCGGCTGCGCTCTAAATTCTTCATTGTTCGTCGTTCCCCCATGAATCAACACAGGAATTTCTTTAAACGCCAGGAGCAACGACTTCATCAGCCCGAAGCAGCGCTACAGGTGATTACTGGCATTCTGTTTATTGAGATCATCCTCTTTTCAACTTTCTTGTTTTTGACACATCTCACTTGATTTATATCAATTGCCATCCATTGCTGCTTGCTTGCTTGTTTTTTATTCGTCTCAACTGTCTCCGAAGCTGGTCCTCCCTTCTCTCTTCCCTCTTCTGCCTTGCGATCCTGGTCCCTTCCAGCTGGACTGTCCGGATGTGCTCGCTGCTGCTTCCGGGGCCGCTTGTGCAGAACCGTCTGTGGAGGGTGATGTGTACGATGATAAGAGCAGGGGCGGCAGCATGCCTTTTGCACCGACTCAAAAGTCAGATTGTGCAGAACCGCCTGCGGAGGCCGCGGGCGGCAGCATGCGTCATGATGCGGCTGGGGGCGGCAGCACCAGTGGCAGCATCGCTGGTGATCATTATGTTGAGGCGACGGGAGGAGGCGTGCTGCATGTCGGTACTATGAGTGATGGCATTGTTGATTATGGCACCACCGGTGTCGGCATTGCTAGTGACAACATCACCAGTGACTGCATGACATGTGTCTCCTTCCCAGCGCATTACCATGAGTTGCTGGGAGGAGGCGTGCTGCATGGCGGCACAGAATGTGGCACAACCGGTGTCCGCGTTGCCAGTGACGGCATGACATGCGCCTCCTTCCCAGCGCATGATACTGAGATGCGGGGAGGGGGCATGCTGGATGGCGGCACAAAGGGTGGCACCACCGCCAGTGACGGCATGACATGCGCCTCCTTCCCAGCGCATGACACTGAGATGTGGGGAGGGGGCATGCTGCATGGTGGCACGAGTGAAGGCAATGCCAATGATGGAGGACTTGTCAACAATGACATCCAGACAGTGGGACCGCCGCAATGCCTACTGTTGCCACAAGGGGACATGCCACCATGCCTCGTGCCGCCACACTCCCTCCTCCCAACACACTCCCTCTCGTCACATTTCTTCCGAGCGCACAACTTACCATCGCGCCTCCTGCCATCTCACTCCCTCCCATCTCACTCCCTCCCATCGCACTCCCTACTACCCTCGTGCCTGTTGTCATCTCACTCCCTCCCATCGCATTCCCTCTCAGCACCCTTCCACCCTTCAGACTCCCTCTCAGCATCCTCTCTCCCGTCACACTCCCTCCCATCACACTCCCGCGAATCACACCTTCTGCCATCACACTCCCGCCCATCACACCTCCTACCATCACGCCAGCTGCGCGGTCTGCCCCCACACATGTGGGGCTACATTCCAAGTAACCCTGGGGAAGTTTGTGAGACGCCTCAAAATTCAAGCCATCTGCGAGGTCTACCCCCCCACATGTGGGGTTACATCCCTGGAACTGCTGGGGAAACACACACATGGGACCACCAGCCCAGTCCCTTCCTTCATCCTGCACCTCCACATACTATTCGAGGCCATTCTCTCAGTCTGCCGGCTGAGTCCGGAAACAGCGCGTGGGATTCAACGCAGCCAATGCAGTCAATGCAGTCAATGCAGCCAGTGCAGCCAGTGCAACCAGTGCAGTCCACGCAGTCAACAGAGGTCTTTCTCAAGGCGACTCACGGAAAGGCAACAGGAGCCATCGACTCTCTCCCTTTCACGGAGCTAGTTGCATCCCCTTCACCCATCATTTCAGCGCTTTCACCCGTGCCGGTCCCAGTGACTCAAAATCCAGTGTCTTCACTGGCAGCAGCAGCAGCAACTGTGTCAGCAGCAGTGCCAGCAGAAGAAACTGTAGCACCCGCATCAGTAGCAGCAGCGCCTTCACTGTCAGCAGCAGCAACAGTGCCAGCAGTAGCAGCAACAATGACAGAAGCAGTAGCAACAACAATGCCAGCGATAGCAGCAGGGGCATCATCAGTACCATCAGGTGCAGCAGCAGGAGGAGGAGCAGGAGTAGCAGCAGGAGGAGGAGCAGGAGGAGCAGCAGGAGGAGCAGCAGGAGGAGCAGGAGGAGGAGGAGCAGGAGGAGCAGCAGGAGGAGCAGGAGGAGGAGGAGCAGGAGGAGCAGCAGGAGTAGCAGCAGGAGGTGGATCAGGAGGAGCAGCAGCACCAGCACTGGTAACGGCAGCAGCAGCAGCAACAGTTGGCCGTTGGGTTGCAGAATATTGCAAGGCTGACACGAACCGTCAGCTGTTCCAAGTATGGGATGCACTCACGCCTGCACCACCGCCAGCAGCAGCAGCAGCAGAAACTGACATAGGCTGTTCGGTTGCAGCAAATCTCAAGGCTGCTGACACCAGTCATCAGCTATTCCAATTCCAAGTATGGGATGCACTCACGTCTGCAGCACCCGCATCTTCCTCCCTTCACCATCCCGTTCCCCAGCCCCCAAGGCACAACTCCCTGTCACCGTGCATGCATGGTGGCAGCGAGAATGAAATGGAGGACAGGGGCACTAGCACGGGCGTGGATGTGGGCATGCGCATACATGTGGGCATGGGCATGGGCATGGCCGACGGCATGAGCAGGGGCGTAGATGAGGAGAAGAGCATGGGTGTGGATGTGGGGATCTATACTGCCATGGACGAGGGCATGATTAAGTGCGTGGGCATGGGCATGGCCGAAGGCATGAGAAGGGGCGTAGATGAGGAGAAGAGCATGGGTGTGGATGTGGGCATCTATACTGCCATAGACGAGGGTATGATTAAGTGCGTGGGCATGGGCATGGTTGAATGCATGCGCGATGGCATGGATGTGGGCATGCTTAAGGGCATGCACGAGGGTATGGGCATGATTAAGTGTGTGGGCATGGGCAAGGTGGGAGGCATGCCCGAGGGCATGCGTGAGGGCATGGGCATGGGCATGGGCATGGTGGGAGGCATGCCCGAGGGCATGCATGAGGGCATGGGCATGGGCATGGGCATGGGCATGGGCATGGGCATGGGCATGGGCATGGGCATGGTGGGAGGCACGAGCAAGGGCATGGATGAGGGCATTGGCGTAGCCATGGCTGAAGGCATGATCACGAGCATGAACAATGACGAGAGCAAGGCCATAGGCACGGGCATGAGCACCCAGACTGCACCTGAACGCATGTATGATTCGAGCTGCAGCAGCCAAGGCCGTAGCCATTCTTGGTTCTCTGCTGATCTGCATTTGCAGCAGAAGGCACAGGTCCTTTCTAGCAGAATCAGAGCCTCGGAGCCTGATGGGTTGATGCGTGAACCGACTTTTGTGTCGACTCAAAAGGCAGTCCAGTTCAGCAGGAGCAGAGCGTCGGATGGTGATGGGTCTCTGCATGGGAATCTAAGAAATTCTCGAAAGGAAGCGAAACCAGATGGATCACAGGAGGAGGATTTGCGGCCAGATGAGCTTCTTGAGGCCATGTGCGGAGGATGTTACTTCTAGTTGAAAAATGTTAATGAGACTAATAAGTTGTGCATATTTGTAATATATATAGCTTCATAGTTTTTTCTACAAAAAAATATCCCCTTTCATTGCTTCACAAGGAATTTATGGTTGCAAAGTGCAAATGTAGGACCCGCCGGAAAAAACAGCCCCGGGTTATGTGAGGACCCCCATTTACTAGTACTAAACATTATTAGACGCCCCCCCCCCCCCCTTCCCTCCACTTCTTTAGTGTTTTTTTTGTGTGGTTAAGTAATCCCTTGTCAGGCAACTACAACGATTACAATCACAACCTACACAATACTCTATGATGCAATACCAAGGCAAGGGCATTCAGCCATCAATACGCACCAAGGCACGGGCATGGCACAGAGAGAGGGAGAAGCGGCTGCTAGGAACTCCATCTCAAACTGCCTGTCCTCTGGGACGTCACAGCCAAGGGCAAACTCACCCCCGGCGGACAGAGGACGGGCAGGCGGAGCAGCCACTACACGCGTGGCGAAGTCAAGGCGGCGGGTGGAAGCAAAGTCAGCGACAGCGGCAGTAAGAGCCGAGACAGATGACGGAGAGGCACGAGGGCCGGTGACAAGAGAGGCGAGAACACGCGAGACAACAGGACGAACAGCACGGTAGTAGTCAGTGATAGGGTGAGCGGAGACAGTGAGAGACGACGTAGGAGGTGGCGGGAGAACAGACACAGGCGGAGCATGACGAGGACTAAAACGAAACAAGACACTGCGGAGGTCGTCAAAAGGAGACAAGGGACGAGCACGCGAACGACAACGAGTGGTCCAGTCGTGCGGGAGAACAGGAGGAGGCGACTGTGACTGAGGAGGAGAGAAAACAGCCGGAGTCGAGTCCGGAGGAGGAAACGTAGGGCCGTACGCGGTAGGAGACTGTGAGTGGACAGGAGGAGCGGAGGGAAGAACAAGGGTTCGAAGGCCACTCACTGGTGGGAACAGCTGCTGCAAAAGTGGCGGCTGCGGCGAACGCTGCTGCTGCTGCTGCTGCTACTGCTGCTGCTGCTGCTGCGGCGGCTGCTGCTGCGGCGGCGGCTGCTGCTGCTGCTGCCGCTGCTCCTGCTGCTCCTGCAGGTCCAACTGCCGCAGCTCCTGCCTCTCCTACTCCAACTACTCCCGCTCCTCACGCTCACGTCGGCGAGCAGCCTGGAGACGTGTGTCGTGGCGGTGGGGAGGCGCAATAGTAGTGCCTCCAGCTCCAGTCTCCTCGGAACTACCACCTCCTGTGCCAGTACCTCATGCTCCAGCACCCCCAAAACTAGCACCTCCAGCGCCAGCACCTCCAGCTCCAGCACCCCCAGGATTAGCACCTCCACCGCCAGCACCTCCAGCTCCAGCACCCCCAGAACTAGCACCTCCAACGCCAGCACCTCCAGCTCCAGCACCCCCTGGACAAGCACCTCCAGTGCCAGCACCTCCAGCTCCAGCACCCCTCAAAAGAGCACCCCCAGAAGGAGTACCTCCAGTGGCAGCACCTCCAGCTCCAACACCCCCGAAGTCCACAGTAACCTGTCGCGGAAGTGCCGAAGGCTGCTGAGGGGACTGTGAGGAGGCCTGCGGGGAGGGAGACGCTACCTGACGCGCGACCGAGGGTAGAGGGGTAGCGTGAGACACACCTGACGGGGCAGGACCAGGGGGGGGCGGGGGTACCGGAGTAGCGGGAGCAGGAGGAGGAGAGGGTGAGAGGAAAAGGGGAGGAGGGGGGACCGGGAGACCTCGACAGGGGTAGCGAGCGTAGTAGGACACGGACTCGTCAAACCGGACGTCACGGGAGTCTCCGAACTGGTGGAGGGGTGGGTGGTAAAAGGTGTAGTTGGGAGAGTCCACCGGGAAACCAAGGAAGACACAGGGGATGGCGCGAGCCGAGAGCTTGTCCGCAGAGGTGTCGCGGACAAGCGCAAGGCAGCCCCAGACACGAAAGGCCGACCCACCACCAGGGGACCCGGTCCAAAGACTGGTCAGTGAAGCCTCTGGCCGCGAGACACGCGGCTGGAGATTCAGCTGGTGGGCGGCGTAGCGAACCGCGTAGGGCCACAGAAAATGGGGCGCACGGGCATGGATCATGGACGTGCGGGCGATATCCATGACCAAGCCAATGCGGCGCTCAGCAACCCCATTCTGCTGTGGGGACTCCGGAAGCGTCCAGGACTGTGAGATGCCCTGTTTGCCGCAGAATCCACGAAGAATGCCGGAGCGAAACTCGCCCCCACGGTCGGAGTGGAGACAGGAGACACGACTGCCACGAGTGCCCTCAGTGGCCAGCAGCCACCGGATCAACGTAGAAGTCACCTCGGACTTCTTCGCGAGAGGAAACACCGTGGTGTACCTGGAGTAGTCGTTGACAACCACCAGAAAGTAGTGCTCCCTCTCAGGTCCCTGCGTAGGGGCAGGGCCCCAGACGTTCAAGTGGAGGGTCTGGAAAGGAGCAGTAGCCGGACGAAGGGAGGAGGAGTGCGGAGTGGCGCGCAGGCGGCCAGCGACGCAAGGAGTGCACAGCAGTGCAGGCGAGGGAGGGAGCGACGCAAAGACGCGAGGGAGACCCGAGACAAGACGGTGACTAGCCATGCTGCGGAGGCGGGGGATCGACGGGTGGCCAAGACGGTGGTGCCACAAGACGGTCGGGTGGGCGAGAGACCGACAGGAGCAAGACGCAGCAACCTGACCTGACGCAGCAACCTGACTACACACAGCAACCGGAGGGGACGCATCAATCTGACCGGACTCTGCTACCTGGGGGGACGCAATTACCTGGCCGAACTCTGCTACCTGGTGGGACGCAGTGTGCAGAACGAAGAGACCCGAGTGGGGCTCCCTGGTGAATGTGGCAAGAAGTGCCACGGTGGAAGCATCCGTACAGTTCGCCGTCCTCCCGTGCGCAGGAAAAGTGACGGTGATCCCACGGTCCTGAAGGTATCCAACACCCACCAAGTTCCGAGAGAACGAGGGGATGTAGAGACCAGTGAGGAAACCAGAAGGGACAGCCAGGCACGGGAGAGTGGTCGAGCTGCGAGCGACTGCTGGTCCTGAAGTAGGATCAGCCGAGGCAACTGGGACTGGAGCCGAAAGAGGTGTGACAGTGGTGTGGTCGTGAAAGAAGCACTGAGACGCGCCTGAGTGCAGCGTGAAGGAGAGCGACGCGACAGCAGTCGTCACGGCTGGACTAGTGACTACACAAGCACCTACACTAAAAGCACAAGTACCTTTACTAGCAACAGGCAAAGGTTGTAGGCTAGGTACACGCAAGCCAAGAGACCCATACGTGACAGAATAAACAACATCCATAGACATATCAAACACGGGGTAACCACTGCGAGACAGACCGGGCCAGATCGATGGCCTCGACTCAAACCCAAAACGCTCATGGTAGAGGTCGTCGAGGCGACTATAGCAGCGCTGTGCAGCCAACGTTACCCGAACCACCAGGGCCCCACGGCTGCTGAGGGCGCCACTGCTGCTAAGGGCGCCACTGCTGCTGAGGGTGCCACTGCTGCTGAGGGCGCCACTGCTGCTGATGTTCCCACTGCTGAAACTGCCGCTGCTGCTGTCCCTGCTGCTGGAGAACTCTAGTGGACGCCATGGTAAAGGCTAGCGGGGTGCAGGAGCGGCAGGTTAAGAGCGACTGGAGCTAGGAGCGAGGAGTGAGAACAGCTAGGAGCGCCAGGTGAAACTAGGCGAGGAACGGCTGGAGCACAGAGCAAACTGAGCTGGGAGCGAGGAGCGAGAACAGCTAGGAGCGCCAGGTGAAACTAGGCGAGGAACTGCCAGAGCACGGAGCAAACTGAGCTAGAAGCGACTGGAACGAGGAACGGTTGGAGTGAGGCACGGTTGGAGCGAGAAACGTCAGGTTAGAAACTACGGGCTCGATGAGCGGCTGGAGCGAGGAGCGAGAACAGCTAGGAGCACCAGGTGAAACTAGGTGAGGAACGGCCGGAGCACGGAACAAACTGAGCTGGGAGCGAGGAGCGAGAACAGCTAGGAGCGCCAGGTGAAACTAGGCGAGGAACGGCCGGAGCACGGAGCAAAGTGAGCTAGAAGCGACTGGAGCAGGAACGGCTGGAGTGAGACACGGCCGAAGCTAGAAACGGCAGGCTAGAAACAACGGGCTCGAGGAGTAGCTGGAGCGAGGAGCGTGAACAACTAGGAGCGCCAGGTGAAACTAGGCGAGGAACGGCCGGAGCACGGAGCGAGAACAACTAGGAGCGCCAGGTGAAACTAGGACTAGGAGTAGCGGCCTCCAGCCGCGGCAGAACAGGGAACCTAGTGAAGGAACGGTAGGGAACGGGAAAACCGACGGTGAGAAAGCCCGAGAACGGCCTGCTACGGGCCGTGGCGCGCTAGAGGTGCCAGCCACTGCAAGAGGTGCCAGTGGGCGGCTAGAAGGAGGTGGGGGCGGCTAGGAGGAGGTGTGGGCGGCTAGGAGGAGGTGTGGGCGGCTATGAGGAGGTGTGGGCGGCTAGGAGGAGGTGTTGGCGGCTAGGAGGAGGTGTGGGCGGCTAGGAGGAGGTGTGGGCGGCTAGGAGAAGGTGTGGGCGGCTAGGAAGAGGTATGTGAGGCGCGTTTCTGGCTGGGGCGCGCATGTCTGGCCAGGGGCGCGTGTTCCTGGCTGGGGTGCGCGTTCCTGGGCAAGGGCGCGCGCTGCTATGCCCGGGTGGCGCGCGCTGCTCTGCTAGGGCGCGCGCTGCCCTTCACGTTGGCGCGCGCTGCACTGCAGGGGTGCGCGTTCCTCTGCACGGGCGACGCGACGGGCTGGGGCAAGGAGCACGGGCGATGCGACGGGCTGGGGCAGGGCGCACAGGCGACGCACGGGCTGGGGCAGGGCACACGGGCTACGCGACGGGCTAGGGCAGGGCGCACGGGCGACGCGACGGGCTGGGGCAGGGCGCACGGGCGACGCGATGGGCTGGGGCAGGGCGCACGGGCTACGCGATGGGCTAGGGCAGGGCGCACGGGCGACGCGTCGGGCTGGGGCAGGGCGCACGGGCGACGCTACGGGCTGGGGCAGGGCGCACGCTATGCTAGGGCGCGGGCTGGGCGCGGGCTGAGCGTGGGCTCGCACTAGGTTAGGGCGTGGGCTCTAGGGTCGCGCGGAAACGGGCTAGGAGGGAGGGCGGAACCTAGGGCGTGAGGCGCCACGGACGGAGCGGGCTAGGCTAGGCGAGGCGAGGGAACGAACCTAAGGCGTCATACCATCTCAAAAAGTACGCAGAACGGAATGGTTGATTAGGAAAGGTGGTGGGTACAAATGCAAACCCTAACAACCTATACTCTCTAATGCATGCATCACTATAGCCTATAACATACAAATATATATGTTTGACACCTACGTCAACGAGGTTCCCCCTCCAGAAGCGAACATAGTCGATGGCATGTGGATTTTAAGGGTGAAGCGGCCGCCGGGTTCTCTGCCTGCCTTCAAGGCGCGTTACGTTGCACGAGGCTTCAGTCAGCGACAGGGGGTCGACTTCTTCCAGACTTTCTCCCCCACCCCGAAGATGTCCACTCTTCGGGTGTTACTGCATGTTGCAACACAGCGTGACTACGAGCTCCACTCGCTTGACTTCAGCACAGCTTTCTTGCAGGACAGCCTTCACGAGGAGATCTGCCTGCGCCACCCACCTGGCTTCACTGGGTCGTTTCCTGAGGGTACCAAGTGGAGCCTTCGGCGGCCAGTCTACGGTCTCCGTCAGGCGCCCCGCGAGTGGCACGACACTCTGAGGACTACACTTGCGGCTCTAGGGTTTGCTCCTTCGACTGCTGACCCGTCGCTGTTTCTGCGCACCGACCCTTCTCTGCCGCCGTTCTACATCCTCATGTACGTCGACGACTTGGTCTTTGCTACTGCCGACACTGAGGCACTGACCCTTGTGAAGTCAGAGCTGTAGAAGAGACACACCTGCACTGACATGGGTGAGCTGCACAGCTATCTTGGCTTGCAGATCACCCGGGACAGAGCACGGCACACCATCACTGTGACTCAGTCACACATGGTGCACCAGGTCCTTCAGCGCTTCGGCTTCCAGTTCTCCTCGCCACAGTCCACTCCTCTGCCTAGTGGCCACTCGCTCTCAGCTCCACCTTCGGACGAGTCCGTAGAGCTGAGTAGGCTGCCTCATGTACCTAATGACTTGCACTCGACCTGACCTCGCGTACCCTCTCAGCATCCTGGCACGCTACGTTGCGCCCGGGAGACACCGACCAGAGCACTGGCGGGCTGCTAAGAGGGTGCTGCATTACTTGTGCAGTACATCGGGCATGGGGCTTGTGCTTGGAGGACGGGGCTCAGTTGTACTCACTAGACACTCTGACGCTTCTTGGGCCGATGACCAGGCGACTCAGCGGTCGTCACAGGGTTACACTTTCAGTGTCGGCTCTGGTTTTGTCTCCTGGAGGTCCACCCGCTCGTCTTCTGTTCTCAGCTCTAGTTGTGAGGCTGAGATCTATGCGGGGGCCATGGCTGCACATGAGTTACACTGGCTGACCTACTTGCTGACAGACTTGGGTGAGCGGCCTCGTTCTACTCCGGTTCTGTACGTTGACAACAAGGTCTCGATTGCCTTGTGTCGGGAGCAGAGACTGTGCGGAGATAACTACTACAACGGGAGCTAGACTACGGGCTAGGCACGGGTGCTCGTGTGATCTCTGCGTTCTTTGGTCCTTAGTCGTTTTCCTAGGCAGCGTGTGGTGCAAAGGCGCGCAAGGCAGCGGGGCGTGCGGCGTGCGGGGCAGCGGGTTTGCGGGGCGCTTAGGACGAAGGTGCGCGCAGCAGCAGCGCGCGTGGCAACGGTGCGCGGGGCAGCAGGGCAGTCGGGCAGCGGAGCAGCGGGGCGCACAGGACAAAGGCGCGCGCGGCAACAGCGCGTGTGGCAAGAGCGCGCGGGGCAGCGGGGCAGCGGGGCGCGGGTAACGGTCGCGCATGTGGCAGTAAAACGTGCTATGCGAAGCGCGTGAGGGGCAGCGAGAGGGGGGTCGACCTAACCTAACCTAGGTTCGATAGTAGGTCCGGCAGTCGATCCCAACCTAGCCTCCGAAACCATGTCAGAAAGTGGGAGAGAAGAATGACTAGAAAGGATGGGTACAAGCAAAGATGTATGAAACCCTAAATGGGTTGTACTCCACAAGAGCTACCCCCCTACAGCCTAAAGAAAATATGGAATACAATCTGACATCCTACCGACAGGAGGGAGAGGTGGAGACATTCGAAGGGTGGGGAAGCTTTTGAGAATGCTTTTGAGTCGGCTCAAAAGCAAAATCTCTCCTTGAGGCCACCAGTATGCCTAGATCCTGCCGACAGGAGGGAGAGGTGGAGGGGTTTGAGGGGTGGGGAAGGAGGACGCGAAAGGAGAAGGAGGCAGCAAGTTAAACCTTGCGTCTATTTTCTTGTCGACTCAAAAATAGACTCATCAGGGTGTCAGAATACGAAACAGGAATGATTCACTAAGCAGGAAATATGGTACACGTACTAACCCTAACAAGGGTTGTACCCTATAAGGGGTGACCCTGTACAGCCTAACAATGTATGTTTGACACACCCCCATAGGCGAAGTGGGGAACAACAAGAGGTCACAAGACCAGTCAAGAGAAGAAACAAAGAACAAAGCTCAGGGTGGATCTCAAGGACACCACACATTCCGAGCACAAGCAAGCGGCCACAAGGCTAGTTCACACGCAGTTTTATAATAGAGCAAGCAGTACAATGATTACAACCTAGTAACCAGAGACATGCAGGTTTATATATCAAAGTACAAGGCAAAATCAAGAGACAAGCAGTGTTGGCCCGTGTGGCCTGTCACATTTATGTGAATGTGAACGGGATAGTGAGGAGAGAAGGGGGGGTGTATAAATTGTATATACTGTACATAGCGCGGAAGGCATTGCCGAGGATGGGAGGCGAAGGGTCAAAGTGGGGGTTTGAGGTTTGCGGGGAGGCAAGTGGGCGCGAGGGAGGTTGACGTCTGCCGAAGCGAAGGGTTGGGAATTGCATGGGGAGTGGACAGGGCGGGACTTACGTAAGTGGCAGGTGGGCAAGGGCTGAAACTACAGCGCTTGGCAACGGCAGGGCCAGCAGGTTACCATGTCAGCACGGATGGGTGCTCGTATGCATGTGCGCTTGCTTTCGTATGTGTGCAGGTGTGCTCCAAGGAGCCAGTTGGAACAGCACAGTGTCAGCTGGAGGGAGAGAAGCAAGAGGCGGGCAACAGAGGCAGTTGGCAGGATGGTTGCTAGTCTGTTCCAAGGCTATGTTAGCTGCTGAGGACAGGCAAGGGTAGGCAGGGCAAACGAGGCGGAGGCCAGACTGGTAGATAGGAGGTACCTTGTGGTAGCTATCCTCAATGCTTGTATGTTTCCTTTATAACACGAATTTCTTGCATCACGACGAGCAAGTAGTGAGGAGAAGGAGATATTACAAGCTGGAGATGTAAAGTCAGAGAGCGAAGCATGTTAAGAGAAGGAGCTTAGGGCTCATCACATACAAGCATTCAGTGGATGCCCACTCGATCGGGACTAGACTTTGCGGTAAAGGATCTGAAGAAAGAAGGCGAGATGACGGAAGGTGAAGAAGGGAATCAGCGAGAGCCTCGAACGGAGACGCATGCGCACGGCGCTGAAGGAATGGGTGGACAGGGATCGGGCGGAGCCACGAGCTCGGAAGGGGAGCGCGGGGAGCCGCGCCGCACGGAGAAGGATGGATCGGAGGAGAGAAAGGAGGGTCGGCCGATCGGAGAAACGGCGACGGCAACCAGAGTGGGCCGGGATAGCGAGAGGCCGTATCGCCGTAGTGCGTCGTGGCAGGGCTTCGAGGAAGAGGCGGCGACAACGCGCTGGCGTTACACCATGCTACCGAAGGTGGAAGTGCCGGAGCGCTTCTCGGGGGAAGTCAGGCGAGGACCGTCACTGAAGAACTATCTGATGCAGTTGGAGAATCTGCGCGCACGGTGGGAGCGGGACCGATTGGATGCGGACGAGTTCTTCAGAGGGCTGGCGAACACTCTGACAGGAGAAGCGGAGACCTACTACCGCATCTGCAGGCGAGAATTGTTGGATTGGGCGGCGCAGGCTCCCGCCGGAGAGAGGGATCCCACGAAGCGCTTCTTAGAAATGCTGCGGGAGCAGTTTCCGTTGGAGACGCCGGAAAGGGTGATTGAATTCCGCGATTTCAAACGGAAGACCCGCGAGTCCCTGCTGGCGTGCTACGGGCGGCTGATGGAGCTGGCGGAAGACATGAATTGCATGGATCAAGGAAGGCTCGTCAGCAAATTTTTGAATGGACTAAACTACGAGCTGCAGCGGGATGTATAGGTGAAGATCTTCGAGTTGGGAGCGACGGCGACGCTGGTGGGGGCGTACGAAATAGCGAAGAGAGTGGAGACCGGAAGACGGCTGTTCGAGGTGGAGCGCACGGCGGAACGAGCGACGGAGCGTAGGAGGCCCGCGTGGAGCGCGGCGCCAGTGGAAAGAGAACGGCCGCCGAGGGGCCCGGGGGACACACGCAAATGCCACAACTGTGGGCAGATGGGGCACCTGAGGCGAGATTGCCGGAACCCGCCAGCGTGTTCCATCTGTGGACGGGAGGAGCACCAGAGGCGTGATTGCCCCGAAGCCCCGGTGTGTGGGAAATGCGGACGACGCGGCCACACGGAGAGGGACTGCTACTCGAAAAGAGGAGAAGGGCGGGGAGACAACCGTGATAGGGGCGATGTGGCGGAAATGCGAGCAGAGATCGAGAGGTTGAGAGCCCAGCCAGAGGGACGAGAATCGGGAGAGGAGAAGAAGCCGGCAATGGTGGCGAGGAGGGAAGAGGAGGAAAGCAGTGAAGAGGACTTCTGCCTAATGGCATGGCCGGCGAGGGAGCGTGAAGAGTTGGGCCTGAGGACACGGGAGAGGAATCTTAGGCCAAGGACGGAGGGAAGGAGGGAGGAGGGACCAAGGCGCAGGGCAACTGCAGCAGAAGAAGACCTGCATCCCCCACGCCGCCACCCGCTAGAGAGGCTCAGCTGCGCTGCTTCGGTGCTGGTGGCAGAGAAGGGATACATAACGGTGGGAGGAATGTCCGTGAAGCAAGCCATCATAGACACCGGAGCCCACCCAGTACTGATCGGGAAGAGGCTCGCGCAGCAGCTACAGCTAGATCGGCCGGAGCGTCAGATAGAAGAAGGCTTGCTCCTGATGACGGCGGAGGGAGGAGGCACCAAATGGATGCCGAAGACAAGGAGTACGGTGGAAATCTACATTCGGCAAGGGAGGCCCGAAGAGTCGTCGGTCAAGCTACAGTGCGGAATCTCACCCTCTGAAGACTATGACCTACTGCTGGGGGTGGAGCTTCTTTACAGCATTGGCGCCACCATATGCTTGTGGGAGGAGAAACTTACCTACCGAGTTGTGTACTGGGAGAAGAATCAGCCAGTGGCGGAACTGCCAGTCCGATTCATCCGCAGAGAACCCCGAGAAGCGTACAAGGCGGAGGTCAGGACGGTAGAGGAAGAGCTGGGAATTCTCAGCTGGGAGAGGATGGATGAGGAACAAAGGCAGCGAGACAGGCACCGACAGCAGTGGGGTGAGAGCGGAAGACTAAGAGAGCTGCACCTGGACGGGGGGGTGTTCCATAAGCCCATAGTGCTGCTGGAGTTGTTCTCGGGCATCTGCACAGGACTAGCAGCAGTACTGAAGGCGGGGCTAAGGGTGGAGAAATACATCTACGTGGAAAACAATGATGCGGTCAACTGCATGGCGTGGCACCACATCAAGAAACTGGAAGAGCGATATCCCTCGCAGCTGTACGCTGGCGCAGTAGAAAGGGGGGCAGAATGGGTGTGCCACAGGGTGGAGGATGTAAAGGAGGACGCGTTGACCCACTGGGGGCATGTGGATCTGGTAGTCGCGGGATGGGAGTGTCAGGGTTTATCTCGGGCAGGAGAAGGAAGGGGTCTGGAAGACCCAAGGAGTGGGCTGTTCAGAGAGCTAGTGCGAGTGCTGAAAATGATCAAGAGGAAACAAGGGGAGGTGGCATACATCGTGGAGAATGTGGACACACGAGACGACATGAGAGAAGCGGTAAAAAGGGCGGAGGAAGAAATTCGCACAGAGCTGGGGGCAGGAGTGGCATGGGACGCGGCGCAGAATGGCAGTAGGGCACACAGGCCCCGCAGATACTGGCAGAACGTGGTACCGGAGGCGGCAGTACTGTACGAGCTCTCACTGATGGAGCGGCCCCGTGCGCGCCTGGTCCAAGACATACTCGAGCCTGGAAGAGTACCAGCACCCGTGAGGCACCCTGACCATGAAAGTCAGTTCCCATGCAACACGGTGGGCAGGCCGCGACAGGCATGGCCCACCCTGGTGGCACACGATCAGGCAAGGGGATTCAAACTGGAAGGTGACAGAGAAGGTCCTGGGATGGTGTACGATAGCTTAAGGGGGGTGTGGGAGGAGCCGACAGCATTGGAGCGGGAGCTGGCGATGGGGTTCATGGCGGGAGCAACGGCAAGCGGAGACGTGACGGAGCAGCAGAGAAGGAGAGCGCTGGGGAACGCGATGGACCTAAACGCGTTACACTGGTTGGTGGGAGTCATGCAGAGGCATCTTGAGAAGAAGCGGCTGGAGAGGAGGAGACATCACGCAGTTAAAGCAAACCCAAGGACAGAGCTCGATGACAAGAAGCAGAGGGAAGCAGAGCAGTTCCTGGAACTGCTGCAAGAGGAAGCGAGCGAAGAACGGCAGAAGGGGGTGCCGGTGGAGAGAAGGACAGGGAGCCTCATGGACCGGGATGAGGTACCAGGGAGGTACCCGGATCAGAATGAAGAAGAGGAGGATGGAGAAGAATGGGGGGAGCCTGAAATGGATTGGGATAGCGAAGAAAGAGAGGACCCGACAGAGGCATGGATCCCAGACCCGGACGAAGTATTCCTGGGCCCAAGTAGAGCATACATGGCGCTGAGCAGTGACCGTGGAGAAGGGCGGGCACAAAATGCTGAAGAAGAGAGGCAGAGCGAAGTGGAGAGAGCAGTGGAGGGTGGAGTAGAGCCAGCACTACAGGTCGCCGCGGGCACGGAGGGGCAGGCGACAGGAGAAGTGATGGAGAGGGAGCACCAATGGAACGTAGGCACGGCCCTACAAGGAACGGCGGCGATCAGGCTGGAAGCGGTGCTGCGGCAGCACGCCGCTGTGTTCGCTCACAACCTGCAGGAGCTAGGGAAGT
Source organism: Closterium sp. Naga37s-1 (assembly GCA_947471745.1). Lineage (NCBI taxonomy): Eukaryota > Viridiplantae > Streptophyta > Zygnematophyceae > Desmidiales > Closteriaceae > Closterium > Closterium sp. Naga37s-1. Next base: position 924,726 of record CANJKZ010001148.1, read on the forward strand.
GCACGATGAGTGTCATGCACCTGCCCCTGACCAGCGAGGTGCCGGTGTACCAGAGAAGGCGAAGGATGAGTCCGCAGGACATGGAGGTCTGCACCACGAAGTGTCAGGAACTACTGGCGATGGGACTGATCCGCCGATCCTCCTCAGACTACGCAGCTGCCACAGTAGTAGCCGCCAGGACAGATTTGACGGGAGCAGTCCTGTCCAGGAGAATGTGTGGGGATTACAGGGGCTTAAATAAGGTAACAGCCACGGACCGCTACCCTATGCCTATGGCAGAGGAAATCTTCGATCAGCTGCAGGGGAGCTGGGTGTTTTCAACACTGGATCTGCGGCAGGGCTTCAACCTGTTGGTGCAACCCTACGGTTTGCACTCGGCTTGTTGTCCGTGTGCGTGAATGTGTGTGTGTATGGAATGGTATGAGGGCATGGGATAATATATATTTCATGCTTATAATTGTGTGTGAATGTTGAGTCATGATGTCGAGTGTGTGTGTCGAGTCAATAGCGAGTTATCGCTAGACGCGTGTTACGCGGTCGTTTGTGTCTCGCGCGCGGTTTCTATTTTGTCGTGCGCGGTTTCTATTTTGTCCTGTGTCGAACGTTCGGCGTGTCGCAGGTGTGTGCAGCAGACCCATCAAGAACTCAAGGATGAGTTTGTGATGAAGAGCCCGAGCCTTGGTGTCAAGCCTCAAGTGATTTCGAAGCTTGCCAAAAGGGTACACCTCAAGATATTGAAGATAGTTACATTACTTTGTGTAGTGTAACATTTCACTTGGTGTAGGCCCTAGTGAAGGGTAGTTTCGAGACCCTTCGTGGTTGGGGACAGTGTGGCACTGTTCCACATCACTGTACCTCGGCTCTTGGGGTTTGTAGGAGCTGGGAGTCATTCCCAACTCGTAACTCTTCCTATCTTGTGTTCTAAGACTATAGTGGCTGCCATAGTACCGTTCGTTCAAACCGAAGCTGTGTCGTCAATTCTTTACAATCGTGCAATCTAAATTGCTAATTGTAGACGACGTGAAGACGCTCCAGATCCAATTTGAATCAAGTCATTTGCAGCTGTGAGCAGAACGCTATCAACGTTTGAAGCCGCTGTGCAGAAATCCGTCTGTGCTCTCTATCTTTCGTTTTAGGCACATTCAAGCCTATTGTGACTATAACAAGTGGTATCAGAGCCCCTTGGAGCAGTTTCGACAATGTCTGGACCTGAGGAAAGGGGTGGCAGAGGTGCTGGTGGCAGTGGAGAAGCTCAAGCTCAAGGCCAACCCCGTGATTCAGCCATGGCGCCCATGCAACCAAGTCTTGGCCCACCTAGGGATGAGCCTAGGGTGTTTGGGCTTGACAAGTTCAACGGTGACAACTTTGCTGAATGGTCCTTCAAGATGGAGAACATCTTTGACCACTATGACCTGCTGGAGGTGATGGAAGGAACGGAGAAGCGCCCCGAGAACGACCCGGAGAAGAGCCCGTGGGTGCGGAAGAGCGCACAAGGCTATCTCTTACTTGGGCAAGCGTTGGGGAGCAGTCAGATCCGTCACATCAAGCCATTCCAGCGTGAACCAGAGAAAGGACCAAAGGCATGGGCTGCTCTCAAGGGTGTACATGCTCCTGCAACAGCGGCGGTAGCGGTGGTGTTGGAACGGCAAATGGCGGCACTACGAATTGAAGAAGACGAAGCGGTTGAAGAAGGGGTGCAGAAATTCTTCGACTTGTTGACGCGGCTTGAGGGAGCTGATTTGAACTACAGTGAGCTCCAAAAGAAGACCAAGTTGCTGGCCTTACTCCCAGAGTCATGGTCCTCGCTCATCATCAACCTTAATCGCGACTTGCCCCGCCTCTCGCTTGAAGACGTGAAGCGAGCTATCCTTCAAGAGGATTTCCGCCGCCGTGAGTTGGCGAGTGCGGATGGCGCTGGGGCAGCGAGCATCGGCCGTGGATATGGTCGAGGAAGAGGCAGAGGACGAGGGGGAGGAAGGTTTGGTGGCAGCAACTTCGGCGGAGGCTGCAGGAGTGGCGGTTACGGCAGCGACGACAAGAGCTACGGACGCGGTCGCGGCCGATTCGACGGCGAGTGTCACTATTGCCACAAGAGCGGACACATGTGGCGCGACTGCTACAAACTCCCTGATGGTTGGACCCCTGCTCAAGGCCAAGAGGGTAGAGGAGCAGGAGGAGGGAGAGGACGAGGCCGTGGAGGCCGTGGCGGTCGCGGTGGCGGAGCTGCAAACATGAAGAGCGGAGACAACGACAAGGACCCGAGCAACGATCGATACCCGGGTCTATTCTACTTCGTGTCGACGCAAGTACCGGCTGGTCCAGAGAAGGATGAAGGCTTTGAGGAGCCAGCAGCTGTGGGGAAGGTGACCCTACACCCCCTGGACTATTGGGTGATTGATAGTGGCGCTACCTAGAGCATGACACCTCGCCCGGACTTGCTCACCGAACTCGAGCCGTCACCGGTGAAGCATGTCACATCGGCTTTGGGGCAGCGAGCAGAGGTGAAAGGCATGGGCAAGGCCATGTTCAAGGGTGCTGATGGGAAGATGGTGGGCCTCAAGAACGTGCTTTGGGTGCCCAGCCTTGCTGCAAACCTGATTTCCGTGCGGCGGTTGGCAAAGGCCGGCATGGACACGAACTCGAAGGGAGCCAAGACCTACACCGCAAGGCTTGGCGATCGAATTCTTTGGGACCTTCATGAGGACAGGGATGTCTACAACGAGATGTGGCAGATCCCAGTGGTCCCTATGCCTAAGGAGAGGCAAGTGGCAGCAAGCATCAGCACCAAGGATGGAGCGGTCGGTAGCGACGATGGCGCGAACGGTCGCGCTAAGGAGAATGAGCTCAAGAAGAGCAAACCTGGAGGGACCAGCAAGTTCAGTGAACCTAAGGAGAGTGGTGCAGCAACCAAGGAGCAGCAAAAGGGTGAGGAGAACCCAGAGGCAGCAGCGGAGGAGGACTACGGAGAGAGTATGTGGGGCGCTATTGCGAGCGCGGCATTCTCCAATCCAACTTCGGCTACGGGGGAGTGTGATTGGCTCACCTTGCATCGGCGCATGGGGCATGTGGCCCTGCCCATCTTGCAGCAGCTAGTGAAGAATGAGATGGTTGCTGGCATACGTCTGAAGGGGGAGCCCGATGAGGTGCTTGGCTGCCCGACGTGCATTCAAGCCAAGTTCACCCGGTTTCCGTTCCCTAGTTCGGAGGCAACGGCAAAGGCACCGCTTGATGAGGTGGTGATGGACGTGGTGGGCCCCCTGAAGCTTGGAGCTGCTGGAGCTGAGTATTTTCTCACCATTGTCGACGTCTACACCCGCATGACTTGGGTGTACGTGCTGGCCAAGAAGAGCGACGTGGCTGAAACGTTGAAGACGGATTGGTTCCCGATGGTGGAGCGGCAACAAGACCGTCTAGTCAAGTCAATCCGCACCGATCGAGGGGGAGAGTTCCTGAGCAAGGAGTTTGGGTTGTGGCTGAAGAAGAATGGTATTCGGCACTCCCTCACCATGCCATACTCCCCTGCAATGAACGGCATCGCCGAGCGAGCGAACCGCACAATCACGGAGGCGCGCGGGTTGCTCATTGAAGCCGGGCTACCCGACTATTTCTGGCCTGATGCGGTGCGGAGCGCGTGTGTGGCCAAGAACAGAGCCTTGACTCATGTGGGAGCAGACAAATGGGTGCCCTATGTGGAGTGGCTAGGAAGGAAGCCAAAGGTGGATATGCTTCGGGTGTTCGGGTGCATGTGCATGGCGCTCGTGCCTAAGCATCTTCGGCACAACAAGCTTGGTGCCAAGGCGGTGTGGGCCGTGCACTTGGGCATGGCTCAAAACAGCAAGGGATGGCTTCTTTGGGACCCATTCACCAAGAAGTTCTTGGTGAGCAGGGACTGCAAGTTCATGGAGAACTTCATGTACAAGGATTGGAAGGCGGAGAATGAGGCGAAGATAGGCGTGCGGTTTGGGGAGGTGAAGAGTTCCGGTTTGGAGCATGTGGAGCTGCCTTTGGAGCTGAGCAGCGGCAGCACAACCACAAGGCAATCCTCCCTTGTGAATGGGGGAGAGGAGGCCAATGATGCAGAGGAAGAAGAGGAGGAGGTGCAGCAAGTGAGCGAGCGTGCACCGTCACTCCCTTCCCGTACTACGAGTGCTCCACGGATTCGAGCCACACCGCAGCAACGCCAAGGCCTTCAAGTCCCTGCAGCTGAGGAGGAAGGAAGGGGGAAGAGGAGAGTTCAACCCCCTAATAGGCTGACCTATGATGCGCCGGGAAAGCAGGGCAAGACAGCCCTGGCCGGAGCGGCAATGATGGTCGGAGACGACGAGGAGAGTGACTACGAGGAGTGTGCCTTCGCGTTCTTCTCTCCGGTGGAGATGCCGGGAGAACCAGCAACTCTCAAGGAGGCTTTGGAGAGTAGTGATGCTGAGGAGTGGAAGAAGGCCATGGAGAGTGAGCTGAAGAGCATCGAGGAGAATGACACGTTTGAATTGGTGGAGCTACCGGAGGGGCGTACGGCGATAACGTCCAAGTGGCTCTTCAAAATCAAGTCGGATGCCGACGGCAAGATCGAGCGCTACAAGTCTAGGCTTGTAGCCAAGGGGTACCAGCAGAAGGAGAAGGTGGACTTCAAGGAGCTGTTTGCCCCTGTGGTGAAGCCGACGACGCTGCGAACCCTATTCGCGGGAGCCGCCATCAAAGGATGGGTAGTAAAGCAAATGGACATCGTAACGGCATTCCTTAACGGCATCCTTGAGGAGGAGATTTTTATGGCGCAGCCAGAGGGGTTTGATGATGGTAGTGGCAGAGTGTGGAAGCTGAAGAAGGCCCTCTATGGGCTGAAGCAGGCCCCTAGGCAATGGTACATGAAGCTGCGCGAAGTGTTGGAGGGGATCGGCTTCACTCCCTCAACGGCCGATCACTCCTTGTTCATGCTTGGCGAGGGGGAGCAGAGGAGTTTCATGGTGGTTTATGTGGATGACATCCTCATTTTCTCACCCTCTTCTGACCTTGTGAAGGAGGTGATGCTGAAGCTTCAAGACAAGTTCAAGTGCAAGGCCCTTGGTGACGTGAGCTTCTACCTTGGGCTCCACATCGAACGAGATGTGGAGAAGCGGTGCATGCGGGTGCATCAACGAAAGTACCTGGAGGCATTGGCTGCCAACTTTGGGCAGAGTGAAGGCCATGTGGCTACACCCTTTCCCTCTGGGTTCAAGTGTGTGAAGGGACCAGAGGAGGAGAGCGTTGGTGAAGAGGAGAGGCGCCGATTTCACTCGTTGGTGGGCAGCCTCATGTATGCGGCGGTAAACACCCGACCGCACGTCGCGTTTGCTACCGGGCAGCTGGCTAGGGTTGTGCAATGCCCTAATGAGGAGCAGGTAGCAGCTGGAATGAGGGTGGCCAAGTATCTTGGCCAAACACCGACCGTTGGGCTGCAATACTCGGCGGCGGCACAAAGGCGCCAAAAAGGCGCGGATGGTGTTGAACCCGGGCGTTTGTTCCTCACCGCCTACTCGGATGCTTCATATGCATCAGAACCAGAGGACATGACAAGTGTGGGAGGCTTCATATGCTGTGTTGGTGGAGGCCCAACTGCTTGGGAGAGCAAGAAGCAGGTTGACCAAGCTTTGAGCTCGGTGGAGTCCGAGTACATGGCACTCTTCCGTGCCGTACGGGAGATTGTGTGGCAGCGGCGTTTGTTGGCTGAATTGGGGGAGGAGCAGCAAGGACCTACCCCACTGTACTGTGACAGCCAGGGTGCCATTGCTCTTGCTAAGAACCCTGTGTTGCATGGACTCACGAAGCACATGAGGGTGAAGTGGCATTGGACGAGGAGCATGGTAACCGCGGGTGAAGTTGAGTTGCGCTACGTGAAGACCACGGGGCAGCCGGCTGACATGATGACCAAGAGGCTGGTGGAGCAGCAGCATTGGAAGTGTTGCAAGCTGGCTGGGATGGCTCTGAACTGAGAGAGCAACATATCCTAAGGCCAACAATCCGAGGGGGAGTTTGTTGGTGCAACCCTACGGTTTGCACTCGGCTTGTTGTCCGTGTGCGTGAATGTGTGTGTGTATGGAATGGTATGAGGGCATGGGATAATGTATATTTCATGCTTATAATTGTGTGTGAATGTTGAGTCATGATGTCGAGTGTGTGTGTCGAGTCAATAGCGAGTTATCGCTAGACGCGTGTTACGCGGTCGTTTGTGTCTCGCGCGCGGTTTCTATTTTGTCGTGCGCGGTTTCTATTTTGTCCTGTGTCGAACGTTCGGCGTGTCGCAGGTGTGTGCAGCAGACCCATCAAGAACTCAAGGATGAGTTTGTGATGAAGAGCCCGAGCCTTGGTGTCAAGCCTCAAGTGATTTCGAAGCTTGCCAAAAGGGTACACCTCAAGATATTGAAGATAGTTACATTACTTTGTGTAGTGTAACATTTCACTTGGTGTAGGCCCTAGTGAAGGGTAGTTTCGAGACCCTTCGTGGTTGGGGACAGTGTGGCACTGTTCCACATCACTGTACCTCGGCTCTTGGGGTCTGTAGGAGCTGGGAGTCATTCCCAACTCGTAACTCTTCCTATCTTGTGTTCTAAGACTATAGTGGCTGCCATAGTACCGTTCGTTCAAACCGAAGCTGTGTCGTCAATTCTTTATCAAATCGTGCAATCTAAATTGCTAATTGTAGACGACGTGAAGACGCTCCAGATCCAATTTGAATCAAGTCATTTGCAGCTGTGAGCAGAACGCTATCAACGTTTGAAGCCGCTGTGCAGAAATCCGTCTGTGCTCTCTATCTTTCGTTTTAGGCACATTCAAGCCTATTGTGACTATAACACAACCAAATCCCGGTAGCAGAGGAGGATAAAAGGAAGACGGCTTTCCATGGGGCCGACGGCTTATACGAATGGAATTTTATGCCGTTCGGGCTGCGCAACGCGATTGCAGTCTTCCAGCGGGTAATGGACACCGTGCTAAGAGATGTCAAGGGAGCAGCCTGCTACATAGATGACGTCATCATCTTCAGCCCAGACAGTGAGAGACATGTGCAGGACATAGAGGCGACTCTGGCCGCCATACAGGCAGCGGGTCTGACATGCCATCCGGGCAAGTGCCGTTTTGGTCACAGCAGTGTGGCCTACCTGGGATTCGAGGTTGCGGGTGGTGAGCTGAGCATTCAAAAGGCCAAGGTGGAGGTGTTGGACAGGGTGGGGCGACCCAAAGACAGGAGTGGGCTGCGGGCACTCTTGGGATTCCTGAACTACTACAGGAAGTTCATCCCCGACTTCAGCAAGCGCGTGGCACCGCTGAACCAGTTACTGAGGGAGGATCAGAAGTGGCAGTGGGAGGAGCCGCAGGAAGGAGCCTTGACGGGGCTGATGGAGGCGGTGAAGAGCGGAGCGGTGCTGAAGCTGCTAGACGGGAAGGAGCCCTTTGTGCTCTATACAGACTGGAGTAGCATAGGCATGGGGGCAGTGCTGAGTCAGATGGAAGGAGGACAGGAGAAGGTAGTTGCATTCGCGAGCAGAACGTGCAATCCAGCAGAGACAAACTACTCGTCATATGAGGGAGAGGGGCTGGCAGCAGTATGGGCAGTGGGACACTTTCGAGTGTACCTACAAGGGAGGCACTTCACGCTGGTGACAGATCACCAGCCCTTGCTGTGGCTGATGCAGAACCAGACGCTGACCAGGCGGAACGCGCGATGGGCTATGAAGCTACAAGAATATGACTTCACAGTGAAGCACCGCCCGGGCCGAACCATGCAGCACGTGGATGGGCTGTCGAGAAACCCACCAAGGAAGCAGGAGGGCGGAGAGGACGGAGACACAGAAAAGGGGCAGCCAGTGGCAGCTCTGACCGCCATGGTCAGGGAGAAGGGGACAGGAGGAGAGCAAGAGAGAGGAGCAGCAGATGTGTGGCAGGATGCGGCAACGCTAGCGTGGATCAAGGGAGAGACAGCAGAGGATGGAGGACTTGGCAGCAGGGCACGGGCCAGGGGTCAGCACTACAGGTGGTACCAGGGGCAGGTGCAGCTGCAGACGAAGGATGGGTGGAAGCGCGTACCAGAGCCAGCCGCACGAGAGGCCCTTATTAAGGAAGTACATGAGAAGCTGGGCCACTACGGGCCGCTGCGCACGATTCAGCTGCTACAGACAGGGTGATGGTGGGCAAGAATGAGGAAGGAAGTGAGGGAGTGGGTGGAGAAGTGTGAGTTGTGCTGCAGGAACAAGGCGACACTGCTGCGGAACCAGGCGGAGCTGCAGCCGTTGGCGATCGTGGAGCTCGGGTACCGCTGGTCCTTGGACCTAGCGGGGGAACTGCCAGTGTCCAGGAGGGGGAGGAGGTATATCGTGCTCATGATCGAACACGTGAGTAAGTGGGCAGAAGCGCGACCCCTGGTAAACAAGACAGCGGCGGCAGTGGCAGAAGCCATTGAGGAAATGGTGATCACACGATTCGGGGCGTGTGGGGAGGTATTGACGGACCAGGGGACGGAGTTTGAAGGAGAGTTCAAGGAGCTGCTAGCATCGAACGGAATACAGCATCGCACCACCTCTCGCTACCACCCACAGGCAGATGGGTTGACGGAAAGGCTAGTGCAGACAGTGAAGAGAGGCCTGCGCGTGTACGGGGAGGCGCACAAAGGGGACTGGGATAAGAAGCTGGCATGGGTGATGGCCGGCTACAGGTTCAGCAAGCAGGCGGCCTTGAAGGACGTATCACCCTATTACTTGCTGTTTGGAAAGCAGCCGATTCTGCCCGTGGGAGCACCAAAGGTGCTTACTGAAAGTGTGTCAGCAGGGACGGCGGAAAAGTGGGTGGCGCTGGCGGATGCACAAGCTGCATATCTCAAGACGATGCTGCCGGCGGCCATGGAGAGCCTGAAAGTGGCCCAGCTGCGAGATATCCACCGCTACAAGCAGCGGCAGACGGCGAAGATGCAGGGAGGAGAGCAGCTCGTGGGGGAGGGGCAGGAAGTGTATGTGAGGCGAGCGAAGCGAGATGGGTTGGACCTTGGGGTGTCACACCAGAGGTGGACCGTGAAAGAGGTGAGAGACTCGGGTGTGTTGGTGCTGGAGGAGGAAGGAGGAAAGCGAGTGATGGACCACGTGACCAATGTGGCATTGGCAGGAAAGGGGGGGGAGGGGCAGCAGTACTCAGGTCCCATGACCAGGGCGAGGACGGCGGCAGCAGGTCATGGAAGGGGGCAAGAGTGAGTTCAGTGCCAGAAGCAGTATCAGAGCAGAGGGGAAGGGTGAAGAGGGAGGGCAGTAGGCATGTCACTCAGAGTGCAGGGGCAGGCAGAAAACACAGAAGGAGAAACATCGGTAAGGCTGACGAGTGCAGAAGAGGGTCTGGGTAAGAGTGGAAGGAAGGGGTGAGATCCAACAAGTGCAGTCCTGGGAGGTGAGGAAGGAGAGGCCAGCAAAGGGAGGAGTCAGGCAGAGAGAGCAGCAAGGAGGTGGTGAGGTTCCGACAGCTGTCACATTTATGTGAATGTGAACGGGATAGTGAGGAGAGAAGGGGGGGTGTATAAATTGTATATACTGTACATAGCGCGGAAGGCATTGCCGAGGATGGGAGGCGAAGGGTCAAAGTGGGGGTTTGAGGTTTGCGGGGAGGCAAGTGGGCGCGAGGGAGGTTGACGTCTGCCGAAGCGAAGGGTTGGGAATTGCATGGGGAGTGGACAGGGCGGGACTTACGTAAGTGGCAGGTGGGCAAGGGCTGAAACTACAGCGCTTGGCAACGGCAGGGCCAGCAGGTTACCATGTCAGCACGGATGGGTGCTCGTATGCATGTGCGCTTGCTTTCGTATGTGTGCAGGTGTGCTCCAAGGAGCCAGCTGGAACAGCACAGTGTCAGCTGGAGGGAGAGAAGCAAGAGGCGGGCAACAGAGGCAGTTGGCAGGATGGTTGCTAGTCTGTTCCAAGGCTGTGTTAGCTGCTGAGGACAGGCAAGGGTAGGCAGGGCAAACGAGGCGGAGGCCAGACTGGTAGATAGGAGGTACCTTGTGGTAGCTATCCTCAATGCTTGTATGTTTCCTTTATAACACGAATTTCTTGCATCACGACGAGCAAGTAGTGAGGAGAAGGAGATATTACAAGCTGGAGATGTAAAGTCAGAGAGCGAAGCATGTTAAGAGAAGGAGCTTAGGGCTCATCACATACGAAAGGCGAAGCTGGGAACGCTGCTACAACACTCGCACGGCAAAGGAACGAAGTACAAAGTGCTATGTTCTGCTCGCGAGTCTGACCAAGTAGCGCAGCACCCTCCTAGTAGCCTGCCACTGCGCAGGGTGGTGTCTCCCGGGCGCAACATAGCGAGTCCGGATGCTGAGAGGGTACGGCAGGTACTCCAGCTCGAACTGCCTGTCCTCAAGGACGTCACAGCCAAAGGCGAGCTCACCCCGACGGACGGAGGACACGAAGAGGCAGAAACGAGACCAGCAAGGTAGGCATGGCGGCAAGTAGCGGCAAAGCCAGCGAGCTCAGCTACTAAGGCAGAAGCAGTAGCAGTCGAAGAAGCATGTGCAGTAACAAGCGCGGCTAGACAACAAGGGATATTCGGGCTAGCAGCACGAGCAAGGTCAGACACAGGGTCACAAACGGCAGGAAGAGAAGACGGGGGAGGTAACGACAGGACAACAGGCTCCCGAGTAACACTAGAGGTAGTAGGGGAGGCGGCACAAGACACAGGCACCCGACGCCCAATCAGAGGGGAGTCACGCGGCAACAGTGTCCGAGACAGGTCAGGCGGCGGAAACAACAGAGGAGGAGTAGTACCAGTGGCCGTCGGCTCAGCAGAGGCAGCCGGGAGTCGGAGAAGGTGGTGAAGCGCCGACTCAAGTAGCGACGACGACGGCTGCTCCAAGAAGATAGGCCACCGCGGCAGCGACTGCGACGCACCCCCAGACCCAGCACCTCCTGCACAAACACCAGGACCGCCAGTCCCAGGAACACCTCCAGCGCCTGTACCTCCAACTCCACCTACAAGAGGACTCCTAGCACCCTCAGAGTCAGCACCCCCAGAACCAGCACCTCCTGAACCAGTACCCCCAAAGCCAGCACTCTCAGCGTCACCATCCCCAACAACATCTGGGCCCCCGAAGTCCACAGCGACAGGCTGCAGAGGAGGCGAAGACGTCTGAGGCGGAAAACCCGGAGGTGTCTCCAAGTGCGGCGAGCGGCAAGAGGTCGTTGAGTCGGCAGCAGCAGGGTCACCCCCCTCAGTCGAGCCAGAGGAGTCAAAGGGGTGCGCATAGACTAGTCCAGAGGTGGGGTCGGCCAGAGTGACAGGGACCGAGAGCAACGCCTCCGCAGGAATCGCACCTGTGCTAGTAGGCGCACATGCAGCGCCTCACGAAGACTCTAGCTGCTGCTGCCCGCCCTCGCCACTCTCGCCAGCTCCACTACCACCACCCTCGTCAGCTACAGAGGCGAATTCTAACAGCGCAGGGAAGGTAAGAGGCAGCGCAAGACAGTCTAGGGTGGCAGGAGAGGGGGGGGGGGGGAGTAGCGCCTAACCACAGCGGAATACATAGCATGGGCCGATGACACTTGGCGAAAGTTGGCTCTCTGGTCGAGCGAGAGGTGAAGGCGGACTGCAAGTGTGGCGGCGGCGTTCCGCACCATCCACCGCTTGTAGGCAACGTGAGCTGCGCGGAACTGCGTCTGCACCTCCTCCCCAGCGTCAGCAGCAGGCTCAGCAGGAGCCTCGGGGGCCGGAAGGGACCTCGACGTGTGCTCGAACAGGGAGGCGTTGGTCTGAGTGACACTCTGGAGGTACTGGTGCAAACCCTCTAGCCAGGACTCAAACTGTATCGGGTGTCCCTTGGCGTCAAAGGTGAGCACAGTGGGAGTCGCCATAGCAGCAGTAACAGCAGCAAGGGGGGCAGCAAAGGCGGCTCGGCTGGGCCAGCAGTAGCGTAGGCAGCAGCAGCTGCTGCAGCTTAGCAGCAGCAGCTGCAGCAGCAGCTTAGCAGCAGCAGTAGCACAGGCGGCAGCAGCAGCGTAGCAGCAGCAGCAGCAGCAGCGCAGCAGCAGTAGCACAGGCGGCAGCAGCAGCAGCAGCAGCACAGCAGGAGCAGCACAGGTGGCAGCAGCAGCGCAGGCGGCAGCAGCAGCACAGGCGGCAGCACAAGGCAGCGTGGGCAGGGCAGCAGGACAGCGCAGAGGCCAGGGCGCTACAGGGCAGCAGAGCAGCAGCGCAGGCCTAACGGGGCAGGGCTGCAGTAGCGCAAGCAGCGGTAGCAGCGCTGAGCGGCGGCTAGGCAGGGCAGCAGCTCGGGCGGCAGCAATGCAGCAGCGGGCTGCAGTAGCGCAAGCAGCGGCAGCAGCGCTGAGCGGCGGCTATGCATGGCAGCAGCTCGTGCGGCAGCAGTGCAGCAGCGCAGCAGCGGGCTGCAGTAGCGCAAGCAGCGGCAGCAGCGCTGAGCGGCGGCTATGCATGGCAGCAGCTCGTGCGGCAGCAGTGCAGCAGCGCAGCAGCGGGCTGCAGTAGCGCAAGCAGCGGCAGCAGCGCTGAGCGGCGGCTATGCATGGCAGCAGCTCGTGCGGCAGCAGTGCAGCAGCGCAGCAGCGGGCTGCACTAGCGCAAGCAGCGGCAGCAGCGCTGAGCGACGGCTATGCATGGCAGCAGCTCAGGCGGCAGCAGTGCCGCAGCGCAGCAGCGGGCTGCAGCTCACGGCAGGGCAGGGCAGGGCAGCGTGAGCGGTGCAGCGCGCAGGGCATCGCGGGGCGTGCTAGCAGTGCGCGGGCAGCGCGCGAAGCAGTGCAGCAGCAGGCAGCGCAAGCAGCGTTGGCAGCTGGCGGACAGCGCAGTGGCAGTGCGTGGGCAGCGCGCAGGCAGCGTGGCAGGGCAGCAATGCGCGCAGGGCAGCAAGGCGTGCGGGGCACGTGGGTAGCAGGGCGCGCACGGGGCGCGCAGAGCAACAGGGCGTGCAGGGCACGCGGGAAGCGGGGCACGCGTGGGCGCTGGGCAGCGGGGCGAGCGCGGGCGCTGGGCAGCGGGGCGCGCACTGGCTCTGGGCAGTGGGGCGCGCACGGGCGCTGGGCAGCGGGGCATACGCGGGCGCTGGGCAGCGGGGCGCGCGCGGGCGCTGGGCAGCGGGGCACGCGCAGGTACGGGGCAGCAGGGCGCGCACGGGCGCTGGGCAGCGGGGCGCGCGCGGGCGCTGGGCAGCGGGGCGCGCTGGCGCGCAGGGCAGCGGGGCGCGCTGGCGTGCAGGGCAGCAGGGCGCGCGGGGCAGCAGGGCTTGCAGGGCGCGCGGGGCAGCAGGGCATGCGGGGGCGCGCGGGGCAGTGTGCACGCTAGCGGGCAGGGCAGTAAAACGGGCAGGGCAGAACAAATGGTGGGCCCTAAAAAAAAAACGGTCCTACTGAGCGAACCGCTCTGAAACCATGTCAGAATACGAGACAGGAATCATTGACTAAGCAGGAAATGTGGTACAAACACTAACCCTAACAAGGGTTGTACCCTAACAGGAGTGACCCACTACAGCCTAACAATGTATGTTTGACACAGGGGTGGGGAAGGATGACGTGAAAGGAGGAGACGGTGGCAGCAAGTAAAACCTTGCAGATGCTTGTCGTTCGAGGCTTCCAGTTCAGGAAAGGCGGGAAGGGAAAGGGGAAAGCGCGAGGTATGAGGGGCAGAAGGGAGTAGCAGAAGCAGCGCACCAGCTTCTTGCTCTCTAGGTGGGTATTACAACGGGCACAGGCACAAGTACCGTGAAATGAATACGGCGCAGTTGCGTTTGTATCGGGAGCTAGTCTACGTTTTCGCCCCAAAGCCCAAAGAGATTATGTACGCTAACTGCTACAAATTAAATTGAATAGTTATGTAACCTCATATTAATCAAAACACTAATCAGACCAGCAATACATTGTATTGTATACCCTGGCCATATAGACTGCCTAGAGCATCCGCTGTAGACACAAGGAATGAGTTATCCAGGCTCCACTTACTATACTCTAAAACAACAATGCAACATCCAGACGGACACATCTTCACATGCATAGTCATGTCACCTACACATTCCCACATCCATATGCATCTCCTCCACATGCATTGGCATGTTATCTACACATGCCCACATCCATGTACATGCATCTCCACGCTGCAATGATCACACCCTAGCAATGCATTTTCACACACCCAAATGCTTCTCATTTCCTCACTTTCACATGTGTCCCCTTTGCGTCCAATAATCACATGTGACCCTGCTGCCATCTCACCCAATGCCGCACGGGCGATGGCCCCTGAAGACATCACCTGCTCAACACGAAGCCGAAAGCTGTAACGCTTGCGTCGAGCCTTGGGTCTCGTGACGTTTAGGAATGGTTGCGTTGCATCGAGAACCGCTGTGGAGCAAGAACTTCCATAACCCACTTGGGGTTGATCTCCTCCCTTGAGGTTCAAAAGAATTACCTTAAGGACCATGCTGTACGTCGATCCAGAGTACCTGTCAAGCGGTAAAGGGAGATTTTATTTTCAGAGTGTATACTGGCAGTGCACTGTAAAGGGAACCACTGTGTGCTATTGCAATCCGTCAACCCTCAGAAAGTACTGCGATTGATTCAAAGCAAACATCTAAATATATTGTATGGAGCCCACCTTGCAAAACTCTAAAAGGACATTGTGAGGCCACAGGACACGTGTCAGCGAAGCCAGTGGGACAAGGGAACGAGGGGAGAAGTGAACGAGGGGAGAAGGGAACGAGGAGAGAAGGGAACGAGGGGAAGGGAACGAGGGGAGAAGGGAACGAGGGGAGAAGGGAATGAGGGGAAGGGAACGAGGGGAGAAGTGAACGAGGGGAGAAGGGAACGAGGGGAGAAGTGAACGAGGGGAAGGGAACGAGGGGAGAAGGGAACGAGGGAAGAAGTGAACGAGGGGAGAAGTGAACGAGGGGAGAAGTGAACGAGGGGAGAAGTGAATGAGGGGGAAGCGGCATACCTCATTGCTTTGGCCATCATTTTCCCCGAAGCTCCTGCGTCACCGACTAATTTCCCCTTGACCACAGTAAGACGCAGAATGGTCACGTATTTAGCTAGACACGGGAACGTGTGGAATGAAAAAGACGAAACAATTGGTTGCTGCTGATTCTGAGCTGACGAATCACAAACAGGTGGCAAAGGATCGGGAAGTAAACACAGGTGCAGCAAACATAATCCGTCAACAAGCTGCACAGATTTCAAACATAATCCGTCAACAAGCTGCACGGATTCCAAACATAATCAGTCAACAAGCTGCACAGATTTCAAACATAATCCGTCAACAAGCTGCACATATTTCAAACATAATCCGTCAACAAGCTGCACATATTTCAAACATAATCCGTCAACAAGCTGCACAGATTTCAAATATAATCCGTCAACAAGCTGCACAGATTTCAAACAAAATCCGTCAACAAGCTGCAAAGATTTCAAACATAATCCGTCAACAAGCTGCACAGATTTCAAACATAATCTGTCAACAAGCTGCACAGCCTTATGACGTGGACATCATGAACGAACTTTTCAGAAACCACTACCCGAAAGTCTACCGACGTAGGCCCTGTTGCAATGTTGCGCACAGGGCTACCGACGAACTTTTCAGAAACCACTACCGGGGTTTCGTTTTTTTTGCAATGTTGCGCACGGCGAGTGTACAGCCAGTGCTGGGCCGCCTTTTAAGAAGCGGCCACTACTGGAAAACCCGCCGGCCGTTAGGAGAGTCGTTACTTCAGGTTTTAACAAGATCTGAACCGGTTGAAAACACTTACCGAGTGTCCTTCCCTTATAAACGAGGGGTCTGGCCTGAGCGACAGAAGTGGCAGCAGCGGTAGAAGAGGCGCCTTGGTGCGAGAGGAACGGTGCAAGCAATGGTGTGGCCCATGCGCCGTAGACAGTGCAGACCGTCGCACCTGCAGGCAGACAGGCAGGCGGACAGGAAGGCAAGACGTTCACGATTTGCCGAGGCGTGACGTCCCAAAATTGCAAAAGTTGGGTTAGGTGTGTCGGGCAAGGAAGTGGGTACTTCGAAGCTAGGGCTAGGGTGTGGGATGAGTCAGTGCAATGTATTTACAAACATTTTCGCCCACTTTGTACGAACCTCGCATGCCGAGCCTGGCACCCAACGGACTGACTACAATGTTGCTGGCTAGGGAACAATTACATACCAGACACATCAGCCAATGAGTCCATCCCGTACCTCCTGCGCAACAGGGATACGACCCCACCTACGTTCAATGTACGGCCATTTTCAGGTGCATGCAACTTAGTCTAGGAAATGTATTCAAGTGCATGCCATGTTATTCGGCAGGTGTGTACACTTTACGCAGCTTAGAAATGTGTCATCTTAAAATTACGCGCTTCCCAAGATTCGTTTCGAATTAGCACAAACAGTCGAGAATAGATGCGATTTCGGATTACGCAAAAGCGAAATCGGGAATGGTTGGCTCTCGATGCTACATTTTCTGACATCACCAGAAGCAATAATTGCATGTTTGCCCAATTTCGACGCGAATTTCTGCTTTGCCCAATTTCGAGAATAGTGTCAGAATATTATAGCTTATGCATATTGTGTAGGCTATAGTGGGGTAGCCCATAAGGGGTACAACCCAATTAGGGTTAGTACTTGTACCCAATTCATTCATAGTTCATTCATTCCTTGTTTCTTCTCATGGTATCGAGCAGGTTCCCTCGTGGGAACTGTTCCTAGGGCCCACCGTTTTTTTTCCCTGCCCGGAGCGCACTCAGCCCCTGCCCGAGTCGCGCTCCCCTCTCTCGCGCCGCCCTAGCGGCCCCTTCGCGCCGCCCTCGCGGCCCCTTCGAGCCGCCCTCGCGGCTCTGTCGCCCTACCCTAGCGACCCCGCGGCCCCACCCTCGCGGCGCCGGCCGCCTCCCTTCGCGGCCCCGATCCGCCGCCCTCGCGGCCCCCTACTCCGCCGCCCTTCGCGGCCCCTACTCCGCCGCCCTCGCGGCCCCGATCCGCCGCCCTCGCGGCCCCGATCCGCCGCCCTCGCGGCCCCGCTCCGCCGCCCTCGCGGCCCCGATCCGCCGCCCTTCGCGGCCCCGATCCGCCGCCCTCGCGGCCCCTACTCCGCCGCCCTCGCGGCCCCGATCCGCCGCCCTCGCGGCCCCGATCCGCCGCCCTCGCGGCCCCTACTCCGCCGCCCTCGCGGCCCCTACTCCGCCGCCCTAGCGGCCCCGGCCCCTGCTCCTACGGCCCCGGCGCCTGCTCCTACGGCCCCCACGCCTACTCCTACGAGCAGCCCAGCCGCCGAGCCGCCCAGCAACCGAGCAGCCCAGCCGCTGAGCCGCCGAGCCGCCCAGCAACCGAGCCGCCCAGCCGCCGAGCCGCCCAGCAGCCGAGCCGCCCAGCAGCCGAGCCGCCCAGCCGCCGATACGCCCAGCAGCCGAGCCGCCCAGCAGCCGAGCCGCCCAGCAGCCGAGCCGCCCAGCAGCCGAGCCGCCGAGCCGCCCAGCAGCCGAGCCGCCCAGCCGTCGAGTCGCCGAGCCGCCCTGCAGCCGAGCCGCCCGAGCCGCCCTGTCCGGTAAGAGCAGCGCCTCTCTCACAGCACTGCCCTCACCCTACTGTTTGCACTGCTAGTCTACTGCTGTCATGGCTACCCCTAGTGTCCTCGCTTTTGACGCTGAGGGTCGGGCCATTGACTTTGAAGTCTGGATAGATGACCTGCAGCTTTTCTTACAGTGCGATAGGGCAGACGGCCTCTCCCTCTTTGACCTCACTTCTGGTGCCTCTCCTGCCCCCGCTGCTGATGCTGACGCCACTGTTCGCTCACAGTGGGCCACGCGCGATGCTGCTGCACGTCTTGCTGTGCATCGCCACCTACCTACCTCTGAGCGTGCGCACTTTAGCCAGTACAAGAGTGCTCAGACCTTGTACGACGCTGTAGTTGCACGCTACTCCTCCCCTGCCACTGCTGCTCTGAGCCGCCTCATGCTACCGTACCTCTTCCCTGACCTTGCTGCCTTTCCCACAGTCGCTGACCTCATTACGCACCTCCGCACTAGTGACACTCGCTACCGCGCTGCGCTTCCTGCTGAGTTCTGCGCCAAGAACCCCCCCCCCCATGTACATCACCCTCTACTACATAGTCACCCGTCTCCCTGACTCCCTTCGTGTAGTCAGGGACCACTTCCTCTCGGTTTGCCCCACCACTCTCACCGTTGACCTCCTCGAGAAGGCCCTCCTAGCAGCAGAAAAGAGCATAGTCGCTGTAGGAGCCTCTCGTGGTGACCCTCGCACCCCCATCTTTGAGGGGTGTTCCCCCTCCCCTCTTTTGCCCTCTGTTGCCTCTGTTTCTGCGGCCGACCTCGCTGGTTTGGAGTCGGTTGGGGCAGCGTCTACCCCTAGCGGGAGACGCCGCCCTGGCAAGGGCAAGGGGGGCAGGGGCGCTGGAGGAGCTAGCGGGGGCGGTGGAGGCGGCGGTGGAGGCGGTGGAGGAGGTGGGGGTGGCGGTGGGGGTGGTGGCGGGGGTGGAGGTGTAGGTGGCGGCAGTGGAGGCGCAGGCGGCAGCGGCGGTGGCGGAGGGAGCGGAGGTGGCGGCGGTGGAGGAGGAGGCGGCGGAGGAGGTGGAGCTGGTCGGGGTGGCGCTGCGCAGAGGGTCGGCTCCGGTGGTGGTCAGCGCCAGCAGCAGCAGCAGCAGCAGCAGCAGCAGCAGCGCACTCGTGACGTCCCCTCCCCTCAGCAGCTCCGTGAGTGGTACACTGCACGCCAGAGGGGTTGGGGTACTGGTCCGTGCACCTACGTCCTGCGCACCGGCGACCGCGCGGGTGAGCAGTGCGGGGGTGCGCACTCCACCCAGCGCTGCTTTGGCCGCCTGACGGACGCTTGGCGTCACCAGTTCCCTGAGGCCACTGAGATCCCCCGCTGGGGTGAGCTGTCTAGGGCGGGTGTAGCTGTCTTTGACCTTGACTTTGATGCTATTCTTGCTGCCATGTATACTGTGACTATTAGTGATGAGGGTGACTGTTACCGGTGTTTTCCGCCCGACCCGGGCATTGAGACTGCTGCTCTAGGTACTGGTGAGGCTGCTGCTCTAGGTGCTAGCGAGGCTGCTGCTCTAGGTGCGTCTGCTCCCTCAGGTGCTGGTGAGTCTGCTCTCTCAGGTTCTGCGTCGGCTTCGGCCTCCCACACCTTCACCCTTGACTCGGGGGCTTCTCGCTCCTTCTTTCGAGACCGCACCACACTCACGCCGCTTGGCCGGCCAGTTGCGGTCTCTCTGGCAGACCCCTCTGGGGGTCCTGTCCTTGCTCACTTCTCCACTGTCCTCCCGTGTCCGGCGGCCCCCTCTGGCACCCTGTCTGGTCTTTACCTCCCCTCGTTCTCTACGAACTTGGTGAGTGGTGCTGACCTACAGGATGCGGGGGTTCACCAGTTCACTCCTGCGAGTCAGCGGGTGACCCACTGCACGGACGCTCGGACAGGCCGACACCTGGCCACGTTTACACGTCGGCCGGGGTCGAGCCTGTACACACTGACCACTGCGTCTCCCCCAGTCCCTGCGTCTGGTCAGGTAGCTGCGTCGGGTCAGGTGTTTGCTGCAGCGTCCAGGTCTGGTCCTGAGTCTGCCCCCTGCTCGTGTCGCCTCCTGTCTCACGAGACTCTCCTCTGGCACCACCGCCTTGGTCACCCCTCCCTGCTTCGTCTCCGGAGCATGGCCTCCCGTGTCCTTGTCTCTGGTCTTCCCCGGTCCCTCCCTCCACTTCCTCCGGGGCCTGGCCCTACCTGCGTCCCCTGTGTCGAGGGACGACAGCGGGCTACCCCTCACTCCTCCCAGTTTCCTCTGACAGAGGCCCCGCTGCAGACGCTTCACATGGACGTGTGGGGCCCGGCCCGCGTCCGTGGACAGGGTCACGAGCGCTACTTCCTGCTGGTGGTTGACGACTACTCGCGTTACACCACAGTCTTCCCCTTGCGCAGCAAGGGTGATGTCACTGAGGTGTTGATCGACTGGATCCGCGCAGCTCGTCTCCAGCTCAGGCGGAGCTTCGGCTCGGACTTTCCTGTTCTGCGTCTGCACTCTGACAGAGGCGGAGAGTTCTCCTCTGGCCTTCTGCGAGCCTACTGTCGTGCACGAGGCATCCGCCAGACCTTCACGCTTCCGGACTCTCCACAGCAAAATGGGATTGCTGAGCGCCGCATTGGCATGGTCATGGACGTCGCCCGTACGTCCATGATGCATGCGGCTGCCCCCAATTTTCTGTGGCCGTTTGCGGTTCGGTACGCGGCGCATCAGATCAACCTTCAGCCCAGGGTCTCCATGCCGGAGACCTCCCCGGCCTTGCTGTGGACGGGGAAGGTTGGCGATGCGTCTGCGTTCCGTGTCTGGGGATCTCGGGCGTTTGTCCGCGACTTGTCTGCGGACAAGCTGTCCCCTCGTGCTGCTCCTTGCGTCTTCCTGGGTTTCCCCCCTGACGCCCCAGGGTGGCAGTTCTACCACCCCACCTCTCGCCGTGTTCTGTCCTGCCAGGACGTCACGTTCGACGAGTCGGTCCCCTACTACCGCCTCTTCCCCTACCGCACTCCGTCCCTCCCCCCGCCACCGCTCTTCCTTGTACCAGGTCCCCCCCCGGTAGACCCCCTCCCCCCTCAGGGTCCTGCCCCTTCAGGTGTGTCCCAGGTAGACGCTGTTGAGCCTGTCGAGGTCGCTGGTGACTCTGGTGCTGCTGAGGGTGCTGAGCCTGGGGGTGCTGACTCTGGGGGTGCTGAGCGTGTGGGTGCTGACTCTGGGGGTGCTGAGCGTGTGGGTACTACGACTGGGGGTGCTGAGCCTGGGGGTGCTGAGTCTGGGGGTGCTGAGCCTGGGGGTGCTACGCCTGGAGGTGCTGAGCCTGGGGGTGCTGCGTCTGGGGGTGCTGAGCCTGGGGGTACTACGCCTGGAGGTGCTGCGCCTGGGGGTGCTACGCCTGGTGGTGCTGTGCCTGGCGGTTCTCCGGGTGCTCCTTCTCGCCGGGAGCCACTCTCTCCCCAGGAGCTGCGTGAGTGGTTTGCCCGGCGCTGGAGGCGAGCTGCTGGAGCTGGAGGTGCTGCGGGTACTGGAGGTTCTGTTGCTACTGAGAGAGCTGGTGCCACGGGTCCCGGAGGTGCTCGTACTGGGAGTACTGGAGCTACTGGACCTGCGGGTACTTCTGGAGCTGGAGTTGCTGCGGGTGTTGGCGCGGAGGCTACTGCTGTCGGTCCTGGAGGCGGTCCTGCTGGGGGTACTACTGGTGCTGCTGGGGGTTCTGGAGCTGGAGCTGCTACTGGTGCTGGTGCTGCCACTGGGGGTGCTGGTGCTGTCCCTCCTGTGTCTGGAGTCGCTGCGCGGCCTCGGCCCTACTTCGTGCCGCTCCTTCAGCAGGTTCTTGGTCTCCCGCCTTCTACTGGTCCTCCTCCTCCCTTAGAGTGTCCACAGCCTGTCCCGTCGCAGTTACAGTTCCAGCCGGCCTCCCCACTGCCTGCTCCGTCTCCCTACACTGGTCCTACTGGAGGTCTTGCTGAGCGTCGTGAGCCTGCGTCTCGCCCTGCGTCGCCTGTCCGTGCTGCTCGCACTAGTGGTCGCGGTTCGCGTCAGCGTCCTCCCCCTGTCCCTGGCACGCACCGGATGTCTCTGCGTCCGTCCGCTGCTCCTCTGCGTGCCCCTTTGCCTTCTCCTCCTGAGTCTTCTCTTCCTGCTCTTGCCGACCCGGAGTCGGACTCTCTTCGTGCTGCCAGTCCTACTGTCACGCGTCTCCTTGCTACTGTTGTCACTGACCCTTCCTTTGAGTCCACTGCTGCGTCTGCCCTAGTTGCTGAGCTCGTCGACTTTGCTGCTCGCTGTCGCCTAGACTACGTCGCCAGTCTTGTTGCTGAGTCTGAGTCTGTCTGTCCTCCGTCCGTCGGGGGTGAGTGTGCCCTTGGCACGGACGTCCTTGAGGACAGGCAGGAGGAGTTCCAGTGCTTGGCCGCTGCTTCACCTCATCTCGTGTCCGTACTGCTTACCCCTGAGGGAGACCCGGATGCACTTGACATCCCGACTCCGCGCTCTTACGCGGAGGCGATAGAGGGTCCCTACTCCTCTCAGTGGCAGGCAGCTATGGACGCAGAGATGGCTTCCTGGAAGTCCACAGGCACCTACGTTGACGCTGTTCCCCCTCCTGGGGCGAACATCGTCAGTGGCATGTGGATTTTCAGGGTGAAGCAACCGCCGGGTTCTCCGCCTGTCTTCAAGGCGCGTTACGTGGCTCGTGGCTTCAGTCAGCGGCAGGGAGTTGACTACTTTCAGACCTTCTCTCCCACCCCGAAGATGACCACTCTTCGGGTACTGTTGCACGTAGCTTCTCACCGTGACTACGAGCTACACTCTCTTGACTTCAGCACTGCTTTCTTGCAGGGCAGCCTGCACGAGGAGATCTGGCTGCGTCGCCCACCTGGCTTCACTGGGTCTTTTCCTCCTGGCACCCAGTGGAGCCTACGGCGGCCAGTCTACGGTCTCCGCCAGGCACCGCGTGAGTGGCACGACACACTGAGGACTACACTTGCGGCTCTTGGGTTTGCTCCCTCTACTGCCGACCCGTCGCTGTTTCTGCGCACCGACACTTCTTTGCCGCCGTTCTACATCCTCGTGTACGTCGACGACTTGGTCTTTGCCACAGCTGACACTGCTGGATTAGCCCACGTGAAGTCCGAGCTGCAGAAGAGACACACGTGCACTGACCTGGGTGAACTGCGCAGCTACCTTGGCTTGCAGATCACTCGGGACAGAGCACGCCGCACCATTACCCTGACTCAGTCACACATGGTGCAGCAGGTCCTTCAGCGCTTCGGCTTCACGTACTCCTCGCCTCAGGCCACTCCTCTGCCTACTCGCCACTCGCTCTCAGCTCTGCCTTCGGATGAGTCCGTAGAGTCGAGTGGCCCGTACCCAGAGCTTGTTGGCTGCCTCATGTACCTGATGACCTGCACACGACCTGACCTTGCATACCCTCTTAGCATTCTTGCACGCTATGTTGCTCCTGGGAGACACAGACCGGAGCACATGGCTGCAGCGAAGAGGGTGTTGCGCTACTTGTGCAGTACGTCGGGCATGGGGCTTGTGCTTGGAGGGCAGAGTCCAGTGGTCCTTACTGGGCACGCAGACGCTTCTTGGGCTGACGACCAGGCTACGCAGCGGTCGTCACAGGGTTACACCTTCAGCCTTGGTTCCGGCTCTGTTTCGTGGCGGGCTACCCGCTCGTCTTCTGTTCTCGGCTCCAGTTGTGAGGCTGAGATCTACGCAGGAGCCATGGCTGCACAGGAGCTTCGCTGGCTCACCTACCTGCTGACTGACCTCGGAGAGCTGCCTCGTTCTCCTCCAGTGCTGTACGTAGACAACAAGGCCATGCTGGCCTTGTGTCGGGAGCAGCGACTGGAGCACAGAACGAAGCACATTGCTCTCCGCTACTTTCTTGCTCGTGAGCTGCAGCAGCGTGGTCAGCTGCGTCTTGCGTACGTGGCCTCTGAGGCCAACACTGCTGATATCTTCACCAAGGCGCTTGCGCCTTGTGACCATCAGCGCTTCTGTACTCAGCTGGGCCTTGTGCCTACCTTGCCTCACTTGCTCACCTCTTGACCTTGCTTGTGCTGTTACATATATATATACCTGCTCTTGCTTGTCTAGCCTTTATATATATATGTACTCCTGCATGTGAACTGGCCTTGTGGCCTTGAACTTGTGCTCGGAATGTGTGGTGACTTTGTGATCCACCCTGAGCTTGCTTTGCTTTACTTTGCTTGACTGGTCTTGTGACCCCTTGTTCTCCCCCACTTTGCCTATGGGGGTGTGTCAGAATATTATAGCTTATGCATATTGTGTAGGCTATAGTGGGGTAGCCCATAAGGGGTACAACCCAATTAGGGTTAGTACTTGTACCCAATTCATTCATAGTTCATTCATTCCTTGTTTCTTCTCAAATAGATCAGTTGTACTGTTGACGCGGGTGACGGACGCTGCGCAGGGCAAATTAACGATTTTTTCTTGGGCGTGCAGAAATTAAGAATGGATGATCCGAAACGTGAAAAATCTGCCCGAGTTCTAATAGAGTTTCCTTTACAGCTATAAATAAACACGCTACTTGTATTATAAGTGGCAAGTAATGAAAGCTAAGGTATCCCAACAATTAGAATATACATGTACCGTATGAACATTATGTTTTGTAGGGGCAAACTTTACAAACAGTCGGGCAGACTTCTCTTAATTGGGATTACCCTTTCCAAATTTCTGCACGCCCAAGAAAAAAATGTTGATTTGCCATGCGCAGCGCTCGTCACCTGTGTCAATAGTACAGCTGATCTAGCATTTAAATTTGTTCAAGAAGAGTTGGGGCTGTCAGAATCCCAACCACTAGACCATTGGGATAAAAGGGCTTGTTTAGTAGCGGGTAAGTGCGCCCATAACCCCCCAGGCCAACGTGCCTGTAACCCTTCCCTAGGATCAATCGGGGATCACCAGTGGACCTCTGACACCCCCCCGCACTGGGATGCCCGAAGTGCACACACTGGGATTCGAACCCGAGACCTTCGCTCTGATACCATGTCAAAATCCCAACCACTAGACCATTGGGATAAAAGGGCTTGTTTAGTAGCGGGTAAGTGCGCCCATAACCCCCCAGGCCAACGTGCCTGTAACCCTTCCCTAGGATCAATCGGGGATCACCAGTGGACCTCTGACAGGGGCAAAGCAGAAATTCGCGTTGAAATTGGGCAAACATGCAATGATTGCTTCTGGTGACGTCAGAAAATGCAGAATCGAGAGCCAACCATTCCGATTTCGCTTTGCGTTATCCAAAATCGCATCTATTCTCGACTGTTTGTGCTAATTTGAAACGAATCTTGGGAAGCGCGTAATTTTAAGATGACACGTTTCTAAGCTGCGTAAAGTGTATACACCAGCCGAATAACATGACATGCACTTGAATACAGTTCCTAGACTAAGTTGCATGCACCTGAAAATGGCCGTTCAATGTAGCCACGATAACCCTACTTTGCCTGAATACTGTACTGTTCATCTGTATAGTAAATTCTTCCTGCCCGGTTTCCTCGACATTGGCCGTCGCATAAATAGATTTTGCATTGTAGAAGCCCGTTTTCGTCACCGGTTCCAGTGACACAACTAGTAACGTTTAGTGAAAACGACAGAACATAAAATTTCGCAGCCAATAACAATAACACAAAAGGTCGCGTTCGCGAAACTTGGGCCACAAAAAATCATGAACCGTCGATTGTTAGTATTGACGGTTCATATCGAATCTAAGCGTCCTGTTGAAAACTGTGAAGTTTTGTACAAGTTGGAATAATAGTCGTTGATCAGAAACGCATTCTACGGTTAGGATCAGTTGTGTTTGTGGCTAGGAAATGAATCAACCGTCGATCTATATTTTACTGGATGGTCGAGATCTCAGCTGACAATTCTAAAACTGTTTCACTAAGGTTGGAATTACAACCGTTGATACAATTTTTTTTGGATTTTCAACCGACGATTCCTTCCCACACTTTGGTGCAGCTTTCTAGTGGCTAGTTGAAACCTTTTAGCCGTCGATCGTTCATGTCAGAAGTACGAACGAGAATGAATGAACTAGCAGCAAGATGGGTACAAGTAGGAAACCCTAATTGGGTTGTACCCCATATGAGCTACCCCACTATAGCCTACACAATCAGCAGCATATGAGTTTGACACATCCCCATAGGCAAAGTGGGGGAGAACAAGATGTCACAAGACCGGTCAAGAAAAGCAAAGCAAGCTCAGGGTGGATCACAAAGTCACCACGCATTCTGAGCACAAACAAATGGCCACAAGGTCAGTTCACACGCATAGTTATATAAAGGAGAACAAGCAGTACAGTGATAACGACCTAGCAAGTGTAAGCATGCAGGTATATGTATAGAGATCACAGTACAAGCAAAGTCAAGAAGTGAGCAAGTGAGACCAAGTAGGCACAAGGCCTAGAACAGTACAAAAACGCTGATGATCACAAGGCTGAAGGGCCTTGGTGAAGATATCAGCAGTGTTGGCCCGAGAGGCCACGTAAGCAAGACGCAGCTGACCACGCTGCTGCCACTCTCGAGCAAGGAAGTAGCGCAGAGCGATGTGCTTCGTTCTGTGCTCCAGTCTGTGCTCCTGACACAAGGAAATCATGGCCTTGTTGTCGACGTACAGAACTGGAGGAGAACGAGGCGGCTCTCCCAAGTCGGTCAGCAGGTAGGTGAGCCAGCGTAACTCCTGTGCAGCCATGGCCCCTGCGTAGATCTCAGCCTCACAACTGGAACTGAGAACAGAAGACGAGCGTGTAGACCGCCACGAAACAGAGCCGGAGCCAAGGCTGAAAGTGTAACCCTGTGACGAACGCTGCGTAGCCAGGTCGTCAACCCAAGAAGCGTCTGAGTGCCCAGTGAGGACAACGTCTCTCCGTCCTCCAAGCACAAGCCCCATGCCCGACGTACTGCACAAGTAGCGCAACACCCTCTTAGCGGCATCCATGTGCTCCTTCCGGTGACGGCCAGGAGCGACATAGCGTGCTAGGATGCTAAGAGGGTAGGCTAGGTCAGGTAGAGTGCAGGTCAGCAGGTACATGAGGCAGCCCACAAGCTCTGGATACGGGCCACTCGGCTCTACAGACTCATCAGAAGGCAGAGCTGAGAGCGAGTGACCGATAGGCAGAGGAGTGGACTGTGGCGAGGAGTACGTGAAGCGGAAGCGCTGAAGGACCTGCTGCACCATGTGTGACTGAGTCAGGGTGATGGTGCGCCGTGCTCTGTCCCGGGTGATCTGCAAGCCAAGGTAGCTGCGCAGCTCACCCAGGTCTGTGCACGTGTGTCTCTTCTGCAGCTCCGACTTCACCAGGGCGAGAGCCTCAGTGTCAGCAGTGGCAAAGACCAAGTCGTTGATGTACACGAGGATGTAGAACGGCGGCAGTGAAGTGTCGGTGCGCAGAAACAGCGACGGGTCAGCAGTCGACGGGGCAAACCCAAGAGCCGCAAGAGTCGTCCTCAGTGTGTCGTGCCACTCACGTGGCGTCTGGCGGAGACCGTAGATTGGCCGCCGGAGACTCCACTGGGTACCAGGAGGGAGCGACCCAGTGAAGCCAGGTGGGCGGCGCAGCCAGATCTCCTCGTGCAGGCTGCCCTGTAAGAAAGCTGTGCTGAAGTCAAGAGAGTGAAGCTCGTAGTCACGCCGAGCGGCAACGTGCAGCAGTACCCGAAGAGTGGTCATCTTCGGGGTGGGGGAGAAGGTCCGGAAGAAGTCAACTCCCTCTCGCTGACTGAAACCTCGAGCAACGTAACGAGCCTTAAAGACAGGCGGAGAACCTGGCGGCCGCTTCACCCTGAAAATCCACATGCCACTGACGATGTTCGCCCCAGGAGGGGGAACCTCGTCGACGTAGGTGCCTGTGGACTTCCAGGAAGCCATCTCCGCGTCCATGGCTGTCAGCCACTAAGAGGAGTAGGGACCCTCAATCGCCTCTGTGTAAGAGCGTGGGGTCGGGATGTCTTGTGCATCCGGGTCTCCCTCAGGTGCAATCAGCACGGACACGAGATGAGGTACAGCAGCTGCAAAACACTCAAAGTCCTCCTGTCTGTCCTCAAGGACGTCCGTGCCAAGAGCACACTCACCCCCGACGGACGGAGGACACACAGACTCAGACTCAGCAACAAAACTAGCGGCGTAGTCGAGGCGACAGGCGGCAGCAAAGTCAACAAGCTCAGCAACTAAAGCAGACGCAGTAGTGGACTCAAACGAAGGGTCAGTGACAACAGTGGCTAGAAGTCGTGTGACAGTAGGACTGGCAGCACGAGCAAGGTCTGACGGCGGGTCAGGAACGTCAGGAAGAGAGGATGTAGGAGGAGACGGCAGAGGGACACGCTGTGGAATAGAGGAAGGACGAAGTGCCATCTGGTGCGTGCCTGCGACAAGAGGAGAACGCGGACGTGGAACACGACGACCAGTGCGAACAGCGCAAACAGGCGTCGCAGGACGAGACTCAGGCTCACGACGCTCCGCAAGTCCTCCTGTTGGCCCAGTGTAAGAAGAAGGACCAGGCAGTGAGGAGGCTGGCTGTAACTGCGACTGCGACTGGTCAGGCGGTGGACACAGTAAGGGAGGAGTAGGGTCAGCAGAAGGCAGGAGACCAAGAACCTGCTGAAGCAGTGGAACGAAGTACGGTCGCTGCCGCACAGTGCCTCCAGAACCAGCACCGATAACACCAGTACCCCCAGCTCCAGGGTCTCCTGCTCCAACGCCTACAGTACCACCTGCTCCAGCTCCTCCAGCAGCTCCAACTCCAGTAGCACCTCCAGCTCCAGCAGCTCCAGAACCTCCAGTACGAGCACCTCCAAGACCAGCAGCTCCAGCACCTCCGGCTCCAACTCCTGAAGCACCACCAGCTCTAGCAGCTCCAGTACCTCCAGTACGATCACCTCCGGGACCAGCGACTCTAGCACCTCCAGCACCTCCAGGACCAGCAGCTCCAGCACCTCTGGCTCCAACGCCGACAGCACCTCCAGCTCCAGCAGCTCCAGTACCTCCAGCTCTAGGGCCTCCAGCGGCAGCCCCCCCAGCTCCAGCAGCGCCGCTCTGAAGGCTCCAGCGCCGAGCAAACCACTCGCGCAGCTGCGGTGGAGAGAGAGGCTCCCGCCGTGACGAGGCACCTGTAGGACCTCCAGCAGACTCAGCACCTCCAGGCTCAGTACCCCCAGTCTCAGCAACCGCAGGCTCAGCACCCCCAGGCTCAGCACCCTCAGACTTAGCAACCTCAGGCTCAGCACCCCCAGGCTCCGCACGCTCAGGCTCAGCACCCCCAGGCTCAGCACGCTCAGGCTCAGCACCCCCAGGCTCCGCACGCTCAGGCTCAGCACCCCCAGGCTCCGCACGCTCCGGCTCAGCACCCCCAGCAGC
Organism: Closterium sp. Naga37s-1; assembly: GCA_947471745.1. Taxonomy (NCBI): domain Eukaryota; kingdom Viridiplantae; phylum Streptophyta; class Zygnematophyceae; order Desmidiales; family Closteriaceae; genus Closterium; species Closterium sp. Naga37s-1. The sequence continues at coordinate 953,614 of CANJKZ010001148.1, forward strand.
ACCAGAGTCGACCGCGACCTCGACAGTCTCGACAGGGTCTACCTGAGACACACCTGAGGGAGCAGGACCCTGAGGGGGGAGGGGGTCTACCGGAGGAGGACCTGGTGCGAGGAAGAGCGACGGGGGGGGGAGAGGGGCAGTGCGGTAGGGGAAGAGACAGTAAAAGGGAACCGACTCGTCAAACGTGGCGTCCTGAGAGGGCAGGACACGGCGCGAGGTGGGGTGGTAAAACTGCCAGCCAGGCGTGTCAGGGGGAAAGCCAAGGAAGACGCAGGGAATGGCGCGGGCAGAGAGCTTGTCCGCGGACGTATCGCGGACAAAGGCACGAGAACCCCAGACTTGGAACACCGACGCATCGCCAACCTTCCCTGTCCAACGCAGTGTAGGCGGGGTATCCGGCAAGGAGACACGGGGCCAGAGGTTGAGCTGATGCGCAGCGTACCTGACTGCAAACGGCCACAGAAAATGGGGGGCAGCCGCATGGATCATGGAGGTACGAGCGACCTCCATGACTAAGCCAATGCGGCGCTCAGCAACCCCATCTTGCTGCGGAGAGTCCGGAAGCGTGAACGACTGGAGAATGCCCTCCCCACGACAAAAATCCCACAAGAGGTCGGAGGAAAACCCACCATCTCTGTGAGAGTGCAGACGAAGGAGTGGAAGGTCCGTATGAAACCACTCGCGGAGTTGGAGACGGAGAGCGCGGATCCAAGGCATTAAAACATCAAGGACCTCCCCCTTGCTGCGCAAGGGGAAGACCGTGGTGTAACGCGAGTAGTTGTCAACGACCAGCAGAAAGTAGCGCTCGCGGCCCTGTCCACGGACGCGGGCTGGGCCCCACACGTCCATGTGGAGAGTCTGCAGGGGAGCAGTCGTCAGGGGAAACGAGGAGTGAGGAGCGGCGCGCTGCCGCCCCTCAACACAGGGAAGGCAGGGAGGGGCAGGCGAGGGTGGGAGGGGAGGCAGAGTCCTGGGAAGACCAGAGACAAGGAGACGAGAGTGCATGCCGCGGAGGCGCTGCACTGAGGGGTGACCAAGACGGTGGTGCCAAAGGAGGGTCTGGTGCGACAGAGCACGACACGAGCAGGGGGCCGCTAGCTGACCTGACGCAGACGCAGACGCAGCTACCAGAAGAGACACAGTAGTCAGTGTATACAGATTCGAGCCAGGCGCACGGGTGAATGTGGCCAGGTGCCGGCCAGTCCGGGAGCACGTACAGATCGCCACACGCTGTCCTCCTGGAGTAAAGGTGTCAACCCATACATCCTGAAGGACGGCGTTGCTCACCAAGTTCGTAGAGAACGAGGGGAGGTGAAGACCTGACAGTGAGCCAGATGGAACCGCCGGACACGGGAGAACAGTGGAAGAACGTGCAAGGACTGGGCCCCCAGAGGGGTCAGCCAGAGAGACAGCAACAGGTGCAGGGAGCGGTGTGAGTGCGGTACTGTCGCGAAAGAAACAGCGGGAAGCACCTGAGTCAAGCGTGAAGCTGTGCAAGGCCTCAGCAGGCGCAGTACCAGAGAGAGCAGACTCACTAGCACCTAGGGCAGGAGCCTCACCAGCACCTAGAGGAGGAGTCTCTATACCTGGGTCGGGCGGCATACATAGGTAACAGTCACCCTCAGAACTAACAGTCAAAGCATACATGGCAGCAAGGATAGCATCATAATCAAGAGCGAAGATATCCACCCCCTGCCTAAGCAGCTCTGCCCAGCAGGGGAGCTCAGTCGCGTCGGGAAACTCTGCGCGAAAGGCGTCGTCAAGACGGGAGAAGCGGTGGTGCTGGGTGTGAAACTTCCCGCTTGTCTGACCAGAGCGGTCACCTGTGCGAATGACATACGGGCAGCGACCATTACCCCCAGACGCCCCACGCTGAGCAAACCACTCACGAAGCTCCTGGGGCGAAGGGGTCCCACGCTGACGCTGACTCTGCTGGTGCTGTCTCTGACCACCGCCAATGCCTCCCCTCTGACTGGTACCACCTCGGCCGCCACCAGTGCCGCCTCCCCCACTCCCACTGCCGCCACCACTGCCGCCGCCACCACTCCCACTGCCGCCACCACCGCCTCCACCTACGCCTCCACTCCCACCACCACTCCCTCCGCCACCACCGCCACCTCCACCGCCTCCACCACCCCCACCAGCGCCTCCACCGCTGTCACCCCCACCGCCCCTGCCTCCCCTGCCCATGCCGCTGCGGCGCCTCCCACTAGGGGCAGACGCAGCTCCTACCTCCTCAGCACGAAGTTAGTCAACAGCTGCACCAGAGGCAACAGAGGGGACCAGGGGGGAGGGCGATCACCCCTCAAAGAAGGGACTGCGAGGAGTGCCACGAGAAGCACCTACACCGACTATGCTAGTCTCATCTGCTAGGAGGTGCTTCTCGAGCAGGTCGACAGTGAGGTCGGTGGGATCAAGGGCTAGAAGGAGGTCCCTGACAGCGCTAAGGGAGCCAGGGAGGCGAGTGACTATGAAGTAGAGAGTGATGTACATGGGAGGAGGGTTCTTGGTGAGAAACTCGACGAGAAGCGCAGCGCGGTAGCGAGTGTCACCAGTGCGAAGGTGAGTGACGAGGTCGGCTACTGTGGCAAAGGCGGACAGCTCTGGGAACAGGTAGGGCAGGAGAAGGCAGCCTAGAGCAGCAGTGGCCAGGGAGGAGTAACGAGCAACTACATCGTCGTATAGGGCTCTAGCTGTCTTGTGCTGGCCAAAGTGAGCTCGTTCGGCTAACGGCAGGTGGTTGCGAACGGCTAGGCGAGCAGCAGCGTCACGGGTAAGCCACTGTGAGCGAGTCGCACTGTCAGCTGTGGCGGCAGAGGCGAGAGAGGCGCTAGACGTGAGGTCAAACAGTGAAACTCTGTCCTTGGAATCGCTCAGTAAGTACAGCTGTAAGTCGTCGAGCCACGCATCGAACTCTATCGGGCGGCCCTCCGGATCGAAAGTGAGGACAATGAGCGTGGCCATAGCGAGCAGAGCAGTCGGGCGCGCTAGCAGCAGAGCAGCACGCAGGAAGGGCAAAGCAGGGCGGCAGCCAGCAGGGCAGGGCGGCGCGGCGGTGAGCAATGCGCGGGCAGGGCGGCGGCTTGGCGGCGAGCGGTGCGCGGGCTAGGCGGCACAGCGGCGGACAGCGCGCGGGCAAGGCAAGGCGTGCGGCGGCGGGCAGCGGCCGTAAACGGCTGTAAACGTGGCGGGCCATGCGGAGGGGGTCACCTACGGTCTGTTCGAAAGGCGGGATGGTGCCAGCTTCGAACATGAAGCCGCACAGCATCGCGTTGATGCCGGCAAATATCGCAGTGCGGTGCGCTTCTAGGTCGGCTTCAGGGATGAGGAGGGAAACAACCACGCGGCGGCGCTGAGGGAGCAGCAAGGGCGAAACGGCAGTCAGACGCGCGCGGCGAAGGTTGCGGGGGGGGGGGGGGGGGGGGGGTACCCGGGAAGGGCGAGGCGATGGGTGAGGCGGGCAGCCCAAGGGACGGGTTTGAGCCCGAGGCGACGGATGCATAGGCAGCAGCGCAGCCTGCCGGGGCGTTGGGGGCGTTTGTGGTGGCTGTCTGCGAGGGCGACGGGCCACTCGGAGACACGCCAGAAGCGGCAGCAGCGGGGGGTGCGGGCGAGCGTGACTGATGCGCCTGGGCCGATTCGGGGGAGGCGGTGATGTTGGTGGAGGGGGAGGAGGGGGTGTGGCTAGCGCCGGCGTCAAAGCACGGTTTTTTGGCGACGGGGAGCTCAGCCGAGTCGGCGAGGTGGTCGATCAGGCCTTCGGACAGATCGTCCACCAGGAGGTCTTCCCCGGATGCAACGAGGGCCTCCTCTTCGGCAGCGGACATGGTCAGGTCGGAGTTGTAGATCTGCTCTGCCATAGTGCAAGATGAGAAGAAGAGGCGTGGATATAAGTTGTGAAGTGAATGCAAGAAAAGGAAATAGGTCTGTTATATATAGAGTGGGAGAGCAAGGCCCCGAGAGGGGAAGAAGGGGCAGGGGGAGTGATGGACAGCATGAGCTCCTGACGAGCAAGGGGCCGTGAGCGCAAGGATTCTAGGAAGCATCGTGGATGGGGGGGTGTGCGGAGAGCGGGCAGGAAAGGGATGAACGGGGAGAGCGGCGGGGGCAGAGAAGTTACGGTAATTACGGCGCCGTGGCGAGGGAATTAAGGCCATGAAACGGGGCTGGGAGCCTAGTCGGCTTCCCGAAACCCGGGACCTTACGAGGGTCCAGACGCATGCGAGCGCGAAGTGAAACTGGCGGCCTAGGCGGCGCGCCAAGCTTCCAAGCCATGTTAGTGGCTCACTCGGAGGTGGCCAGGGAGAGAGCCGTGGGGTGGCAGCGCCAAGCTGACAGGACGCGGGAAAGGAGTTGAAATCGGACGCGCCACGAGGGCCGAGGCACGGTACGGAGAGGAGAAATAGGCGAGGAACCGAAAATGGCGGTCCGTGGGAAAGAAGAGATTCCGCCTGAGAAGAGAAAGCCAGCAACCTGTAGTGTGGGCTTATAAGGCCGTCCTTCGTGATTGTTGTAAGGAGGGGGGGGGGGGGTGGTTGGGGGAGGGCGATCAGTTGGCGTGGGCTTCGAACTTGCGTAAACAAGGGACCTGGGAGAAGGGGGAACGAAGGGTGGAGAGGGGGAGTTAACGTGGAAAATCGGATGGCGTGGCAAGGGTGCGTTGGCAGGATAACGTGAGGGATTGTGCAGGGATTTATGGCGAGTTTCTGCAGGATCGGGAAAACTTACCTAGCGGGAATGTTGTCCTGGGGTGTTGAAAACGAGAGGTGGGGAACGTTGAGCAGGGAGAACTTCAGCGATTGAGAGTGATGAGAAGGGGGCTGAGAGGGGGTTGAAGTCTTGCTTTGGAAGGGAAGAACTGAGGTGTAGGGGAGACGAAACGCAATGCGTTAGAAAAAGAAAAATGAAAAGCAGCAACTTACCTAGAAATGAAACTGAGTCGAGTAAAGGGAACCTGCCTAGGCGGCCTAGGGTTTGACTGGTTTCGCTGCCTAACGGGCGGAAAGTTGGGGCCGTGAAGGCCATGCTTGAGATTGGTGGCACGATTGTCCAGCAACCTGACGAAACAGCCTCTAATCCGACCAAGATTGTAAACAGCAGCTCCAGTGGGAGTCTCGATGCGACCCAGCGGCAGCCCACTCAGAATCTAGCAGGCTTACAGAGCAGCAGGCGGCAGAGGAGAGATGATCTCCATGCTGATCTCAAGAGCTCATCGGCTAGGTTTCCTTCCAGCCAAACCACTATCAGCTACGTTTGCGGACTCCGAACCTCTCTTCAAGCAGCTTGGTATCATGCATCACTGGGGTAGGAAACATTAAAGTTCGCTGTTGCGGTAGCATTTTGAGGTGTCTATTTTTTTGGGGTCGAGAGCTGCCTACAATGTGCGCGGATTCGTTCATTGCGCATCGAAGTGACACGTAGGCGAATACAAGCCGCTTCAACCACTCGGCGGGTGACACGCAACTGAAGATAAGCCGTTATTACGTAGGCAAGACATGTTGCATAGCACCGAATGGCGCCCAACACGACGAGATGCCGCCGCCGGCGCAAACCGCAAGACGACGACTGATCGTTCAAATGGTAAGTACAAACGGCATGTGCTGGACCATCTAATTTCGTCAATGGCATCTGTTGCAACATTTTCGTCAACGGCATCTACTGCAACATCTAATTTTGTCAACGGCATCTGAAACATTCAACTTGTACGCGCTTGCGGTGTTCTATAGAAACTAGGTAAAGAAATAAAAGGTTTAGAGACAAGCCATTCTTTTGCGTATCATGATGCCTTTCATGCATGGCATTTTTTTGGATACTTAGTACAGTATTACCCCGGACAGTAGCGCATGTGCGCTGTCAAGATATATTTTATATCTCTGTTGTATAATTGCTTGTGGTTAGATTGTAGTGTAGTCATACTGCCTACGTATTGTTGGTGGTGCACCCTTGCTATGCTTTCACTATATCTTGTATCTCATGCTATAGTGAACTCCTCTTTGGCCAAACCTCGCTCGTGTCTACCCTCGTTTCTACCCAAGCTATGCCTCCTAAGCCTAAACCTAGTTTCCTAGGTGCTTAGTACTTTAACATGGTATAAGAGGAAGGACGGAGTGTCATATCGTGAGTGCCTGGTACAGCCAGAGCACGAGGACGACGAACACGACGAACACGAGCAGGGACAGAAGCTCTAGTCTCAGGCTCTCAACGCTCAAGAGTGGAAGCACGCGTCTCAGACTCACGACGCGCAGTCAGGGACGCAGTCACCTCAGTGTGAGGAGCAGGAGCAGGCAGCGGGGAGCCAGGCAGTAGCTGTGGCTGAGACTGGTCAGTCGGTGGGAACAGTAACGGAGGAGTAGTACCAGCAACCGGGAACTCAGTAGCAGCAGGCGGGAGACTGAGAAGGTGACAAAGCGCAGACGGCTGCGGCTGAGTAGTCGCACCCCCAGAACCTCCAGCTCCAGTAGGAACAGCACCCCCAGAACCAGTACCTCCAGGTCCACCACCGGGACTGCCCCAACGGATAGCCCACTCGCGAAGCTGCAGCGGCGAGAGCGACTCCTGCCGACTAGCGCCACTAACTCCAGTACCTCCAGTAGTACCTCCAGTGTCAGCACCGCCAGTACCCCCAACTCGTGGAACAACAGCACTAGCACCTACAGGGCCAGCACCTCCAGTAACTCCAGTAGCACCTCTGCCTCCTGTACTAGTACCTCCAGCACTTCCAACTCCAAGAACACCAGCACTAGCACCTCCAGGGCCAGCACCTCCAGAACCTGCAGCTCCAGCACGTCGAGCGCCACCACCAAGACTGCCCCAATGGACAGCCCACTCGCAAAGCCGCTCCGGCGAGAGAGTCTCCTGCCGACGTGCACCAGCACCACCAACACCAGCACCACCAGCACCTCCACCCGCAGAAACTCCAACAACAGCACCTCCAGCATCCCCTGCACCCGTAGGACTCGCAGCACCCCCAGAGCCTGCACCCCCAGAGTCCGCCCCCCCAGTGTCACCACCTCCAGCAGCACCAGAGTCCACAGCGACGGGCCGCAGAGGCGGTGAAGACGGTTGAGGCGGAAAGCCAGGAGGGACTGCCAGCGCGGAGCGGCGAGGGGCCACGATGTCGGTAGCAGTCTGGTCACCCACCTCAGCTGGGCCAGAGGTGTCTGAGGAGACCTCCAAAGGCTCAACCAAGGGGGGTGGGTCTACCTGAGACACACCTGATGGAGCGGGACCGGGAGGAGGGAGGGGGGCTACCGGGGGGGGGTCGTCCACCAGGGAGAGAGGCGGGAGGGGTACCGGGGAACTGCGGTGGGGGTGAAGATGGTAGAAGCAGACGGACTCGTCAAAGGTGACGTCGCGGGAGGACAACACACGACGAGAGCCCAGGTGGTAAAACTGCCAGGGCGGTGCGTCGGTGGGAAAGCCAAGGAACACGCACCGAAGAGTGCGTGGAGAGAGCTTGCCCGCAGGCAAATCGCGGACAAGAGAGAGGGAACCCCAGACCCGAAACGCCGGCGCATCACCAACCTCGCCCGTCCACCGCAAAGTGGGGGAGGTCTCCAGGTGGGAGACACGGGGCAAGAGGTTGAGCTGCTCAGCGGCGTATCGGACCGCAAACGTCCACAGAAAATGGGGAGCAGCCGCATGGATCATGGAGGTGCGAGCAACCTCCATGACAAGACCAATGCGGCGCTCGGCAATCTCATTCTGCTGAGGAGAGGCCAGAAGCGTGTACGACTAGACGATGCCCTCAGCACCACATAAGTCTTCAAGGAGGTGGGAGAAAAACTCACCACCTCGGTCAGAGTGCAGCCGCAGGACAGGGAGGTCCTACTAGAACCGAGCGCGATGCTGGAGACGGACAGCGCAGATCCAGCGGATCAAGACACCGCGGACATCCGCCTTGCTCTACAAGGGGAAGACCGTGGTGTAGCGCGTGTAGTCGTCGACAACCAGCAGAAAGTAGCACTCGCCACCGTGTCCAGTGACGCGGGCGGGGCCCCACACGTCCATGTGCAGGGTCTGCAGAGGAGCAGTGGTAGGAGGAAACGAGGAGGAGTGAGGAGCGGCGCGCTGCCGCCCCTCGACGCAGGGAAGGCACGGCGGTGCAAGCGACCTTGGGAGCGGGGGCAGGGACCTGAGGAGACCAGACACAAGGAGACGGGAGTGCATGCCACGCAGGCGTGGCAAGGAGGGGTGGCCAAGACGGTGGTGCCAGAATAGAGTCTGGTGCGTGAGGAGACGACACGAACAAGACGAAGCGACCTCAACTGACGCAGCTACCTGACCTGACTCAGCTACCAGTGCAGACTCAGTGGTCGGTGTATACAGGCCAGACCTAGGCCTCCGAGTGAACGTGGCGAGGTGCTCACCAGTGCGCGAGTCCGTACAGATCGCCACGAGCTCGCCTCCAGGCTGGGTGACAGTGACCTACTGGTCCTGGAGGACAGAGGTAGCCACCAAGTTCTTAGCGAACGAGGGGAGGTGGAGACCTGTGAGGAGGCCGAAAGGGGCCGCCAGACAAGGGAGAACAGTGGCGCCACGCGCGACTACCGGGCCCCCAGAGGGGTCGGCCAGTGTGACAGGGACAGGAACTGTGAGCGGTGTGACTGTGGTGCTGTCGCGGAAGAAGCAACGAGACGCGCCTGAGTCGAGAGTAAAAGTGTGCAAGGCCTCCTCAGGCTCTGCCTCTGCGCTAGCTGAGTCACACGCACGGAGACTAGTAGGCTCTACGCCACCAGGTGCCTCTACACCCCCAGTACGAGTACCCTGAAACCCTCCGCCACCGGGGCTGCCCCACCGGACAGCCCACTCACGAAGCTGCTGCGGGGAGAGATTCTCCAGCAGACGCTGGTGCTGCTGATGTCCACCCCCAGAACCTCCGCATCTTCTAGCGGCACTACCAGCAGGAGTAGACTCACAGGTACCTCCAGTAGTAGCACCCCACCGGACAGCCCACTCACGACGCTGCTGTGGCAAAAGCGGCTTCTGCTGACGAGCACGGCTAGCTTCGCCACCGGGACTGCCCCACCAGATAGCCCACTCGCAAAGCTGCTGCGGCGAGAGAGACTCCTGCACACTCGGCTGCCGCTGACGTAGGACAGTAGTAGTGGCCATGGCAGTCAGTGGCAGACAGTGGCAGCAGCGCAGGAGCAGCTAGGAAAGTGCGTGAGGAATTGGGTGCTCTCGTGCAGGTCGCTTGTGGGGCAGGGCTAGGGCAGTCGCCCGCGGGCAGCGCACGGCGCAGGGCAGCGCGGCTCGCGGGCTGCAAGGCAGGGCGCACGGGCCTAAGGGCAGGGCTGCGCAGTTCTAAGGGCAGGGCGGCGCGCGGGCCTAAGGGCAAGGCGGCGCGCGGGCCTAAGGGCAGGGTGGCGCGTGGGCCTAAGGGTAGGACAGCGCAGTGCGTGGGCTGCAGGGCAGGGCGGCGCGCGGGCCTAAGGGCAGGGCAGTGCGGTTGCGGGCTGCAGGGTAGGGCAGCGCACAGGCCTAAGGGCTGGGCGACGCGCGGGCCTAAGGGCAGGGCGACTCGCGGGCCTAAGGGCAGGGCAGCGCGGCGCGCGGGCCTAAGGTCAGGGCAGCGCGGTTGCGGGCTGCAGGGCGGGGCAGCGCGCAGGCCTAAGGGCAGGGCTACGCGCGGGCCTAAGGGCAGGGCAGCACGGCACGCGAGCCTAAGGGCAGGGTGGCGCGCGGGCCTAAGGGCAGGGCGACGCGCTGGACGGGGCAGCGAGGCGCGCGCTGGGCAGGGCAGCAGGGCGCGACGCGCTGGGCAGCAGTAGGGCGCGACGCGCGGGCTGCAGCAGGGCGCGACGCGGGGGACGGCAGGGCGCGACGCGTAGGCTGCAGCAGGGCGCGACGTGCGGGCTGCAGGGCGCGACGCGCTGGGCTGCAGGGCGCGACGCGCGGGCAGCAGTGGGGCGCGACGCGCGGGCTGCAGCAGGGGCGCAACGCGCAGGGCAGCAGGGCGCGACGTGCGGGCAGGCAGGGCAGCAGGGCGCGCGTGGGCAGGGCAGCACGCTGGGCAGCAGGGCAGGAAAAAACAATTAACAAGGCCGGGCAGGGCGGAACGTTCGGTGGGCCCTAGGGAACGAACCTACTCTAATACCATGTCAGAAAAAGGAAACAGGAATGACTAGAATGGAGGGGTACAAACATACAAGTTGGAAACCCTAATGGGTTGTACCCCCTAATGAGTACCCCAATATAGCCTACAGTGAGATATTACATTTGACACACCCCCATAGGCTAAGCGGGGGACAACAAACGGTCACAAGACCAGTCAAGAGAAGAATCAAAGAACAAAGCTCAGGGTGGATCTCAAGGACACCACACATTCCGAGCACAAGCAGGCGGCCACAAGGCCAGTTCACATGCAGTTTTATAATAGAGCAAGCAGGACAATGATTACAACCTAGCAACCAGAAACATGCAGGCTTATATATCAAAGTATAGAGCAAGATCAAGAGACAAGCAAGTGAGGCAGAGTGGGCACAAGCCCAAGAGCAGTGCAGAAACGCTGATGATCACTAGACCCAAGGGCCTTGGTGAAGACATCAGCAGTGCTGGCCTGTGTGGCCACGTAAGCAAGACGAAGCTGACCACGGTGCTGCAGCTCTCGCGTGAGGAAGTAACGGAGAGCAATGTGCTTCATTGTGTGCTCCAGACTCTTGTCCTGACACAAGGCAATCATGGCCTTGTTGTCGACGTACAGAACTGGAGGAGAACGAGGCCGCTCACCCAAGTCGGTCAGCAGGTAGGTCAGCCAGTGGAGCTCCTGTGCAGCCATAGCCCCAGCGTAGAACTCGGCCTCACAGGTGGAACTAAGTACAGAAGAAGAGCGAGTGGAACTCCACGAGACAGAACCAGTGCCGAGGCTGAAATTGTACCCCTGTGTCGACCGGTGATTCATCTGGTAGTCAGCTCAAGAAGCGTCAGAGTGACGGGTGAGAACAACTGAACCCCGTCCTCCAAGCACGAGCCCCATGCCCGATGTACTGCACAAGTAACGCAATACCCTCTTCGCAGCTTCCCAGAGCACCTTTTGGTGTCTACCGGGAGCCATGTAGCGAGCCAGGAGGTTGAGAGGGTACGCGAGGTCAGGTCGTGTGCACGTCATCAGGTACATGAGGCAACCCACAAGCTCTGGGTACGGACCACTCGGCGGACTCGTCCGAAGGTGGAGCTGAGAGCGAGTGGCCGGTAGACAGAGGAGTGGGCTGTGGCGAGGACCACGTGAAGTCGAAGCGCCGAAGAACCTGCTGCACCATGTGTGACTGAGTGAGGGTGATGGTGCGGCGTGCTCTGTCCCGGGTGATCTGCAAGCCAAGATAGCTCCGCAGCTCACCCAAGTCAGTGCAGGTGTGAAGGGGTGGCGGGAGTGATTCTGCATCAGCCGCCTCCTCCTGTTTGTTTTCCTTTTGCTGCCGCTGGGGGGGGGGGAGGTGGGGTGAGGGGGTGGCAGGAGTGAAGTTCCAGCACCAGCCACCCTCCTCCTCCTCTCTCTCCCCTCTCGTTTCTTTCTCTATATGTTGCTGTCCGTGCCTGCCCGGACTGCCCTGTCTCTCTCTGTCACTTCTGCTGCTGTGGGGGGAGGTTTGGGGAGAAGGGGGGAGGTTGATGGGGAGTGGCCGCCGTGAAGCCAGCAGCTCCAGTCGCCAGTGAGCCCGTTGCTCCAGTGGCCCGTGAGCCCGTTGCTCCAGTCGCTCGTGAGCCAGTTGCTCCAGCCGCTCGTCTAGCCGCAGAGCAAGTTACTCCAGTTGCCCGTGTGCCAGTTGCTCCAGTAGCCCGTGTGCCAGCAGCTTCAGCCGCCGCCCACCACCTCCTCTCCTCTCATGGTCCCTCCTCCTCCTCAGTTGCCCTCTACTTCTTCCGCTGCACTCTGCATGGTGTACCCCTTCAGGGGGCGTCGCTACACTACCTGCGAGCACTTATGGGGGCGTGTCAAGATATATTTTATATCTCTGTTGTATAACTGCTTGTGGTTAGATTGTAGTGTAGTCGTACTGCCTATTGTTGGTGGTGCACCTTTGCTATGCTTTCACTATATATTCTATCTCATGCTATAGTGAACTCCTCTTTGGCCAAACCTCGCTTGTGTCTACCCTCGCTTCTACCCAAGCTATGCCTCCTAAGCCTAAACCTAGTTTCCTAGGTGCTTAGTACTTTAACATGCGCTTATAATAAAATTGGTTTTTTAAGGGGCACTTCTAATTGAGTTTCGGGAATAAGCGCATGAGCTTATATAATGACAAATACAAATTTATAAATTAAGAGCACCAAATTGTACATTTCATTCTTGCCATTTCAACCGAGTCGAAATATTTTGTCAAAAAATATACATTATGTTGATAGGCTATAGTGAGTGGGGCTGTAGGGAGTACAACATTTTCTAGGTTTAGCATTTGTATCTCCCATCTTGCTAGTCATGATCATTCCGATATGCATCACTCTTTAGATGGTATCATGAGTAGGTACGGTCCTAGCCTAGCCTAGCCCGTCCGTGCTCCATTGCTTAGCCTAGCCTAGTACCGCTCCGTCGCTCGTTGACTACCCTCCGTAGAGCGCGCCCCAGCAGAGCAGCACGTGCCACCCGGCAGAGCAACACGCGCCCCAACAGAGCAGCGCGCGCCACCCAGCAGAGTAGCGCACGCCCCAGCAGAGCAGCGCGTGCAACTCTGCAGAGCAGCGTGTGCCACTCTGCAGAGTAGCGCGCGCCCCAGCAGAACAGCGCGCGCCACCCAGCAGAGCACCGCGCGCCACCCTGCAAAACAGCGCGCGCCCCGCTATAGAAGCGCGTGTCCCGCCAGAGCAGCGCGCGCCCAAGCCAGAGCAGCGCGCACCCCAGCCAGGGCATCGCGCGCCCCCCCACTAGAGCAGCGCGCGCCCTGGACAGAGCAGCGCGCGTCCTGGACAGAGCAGCGCGCGCCCCTGCAGAGCAGCGCGCGACCTTGCAGAGCAGTGCGCGCCACCCTGTAGAGCAGCGCTCTCCCCAGCAGAGCAGCGCGCACCACCCAGCAGAGCAGCGCGCGCCCCAGTAGAGCAGCGCGCCACCCAGCAGAGTAGCGCGTGCCCCAATATAACAGCGCGCGCCACCCAGCAGAGCAGCGCTTGCCACCCTGCAGAACAGCGTGTGCCCAAGCCAGAGCAGCACGCGTCCCGCCAGAGCAGCGCTTGCCACCTTGCAGAACAGCGCGCGCCCAAGCCAGAGCAGCGCACGTCCCGCCAGAGTAGCGCGCGCCCCAGCCAGGGCATCGAGCACCCCCCCACTAGAGCAGAGCGCGCCCTGGTCAGAGCAGTGTGCGCCCCTGGCCAGAAGCGCGCGCCACAGCCGGAGCGCGCGCCCCTAGCCAGAACTGCGCCATATAGCCCTGCCCAAACCGCCACGGCCCTTCCCACCCGCCCACAGCCCTTCCCAGCCGCCCACATCCCTTCTCAACCGCCACTTTGACAGCACGCACTCGCGCTTTACCCTCCTACGCCCCGCCCTTGCAGCCGCCAGCCCTGCCCATTGTCTCCTACACGCCTACTACCATATGCATCTCTAGCGGCGGTTGGCAGCCGCAATTACTTCTACTGGCGCGGATTAGGGTTAGTACCCCGACGTTACAAGCGTTCCTATCCCTGTTCGCTCCTCACTCCAGTCACTCCTAGCTCTAGCCGTGCCTAGCTCCAGCCGTTCTCGCTCCAGCCATTCTACCTCCAGCCGTTTCAGCTCTAGCCGTTCTAGCTCCAGCCATTCTAGCTCCAGCCATTTCAGCTCCAGCCGTTCTCGTGTCAAGAGTCTAAACGGGTGAAGGAATTGATAAAGGAAAAAGAAGGTACAACAAGATATAACAAGCCCTAGGTAATATCAATGTAACACTTAGACTAACCTAAACAACACATATAAAATATATGTTGACACACCTCCATAGTCTAGGTGACGGTAGTCCTGTGGAAAAACAACACATATCTCAGGGTGGGTCTCAAGGACACACACAGTCTGAGAGCAAGCAAGGGTCACATGACCAGTCAGCAAGAACAAGCAAGGGTCACAAGACCAGTTCACAAGAACAAGGCAAATCTCAGGGTGGAGCTCAAAGTCACCACACACTCCGAAAGCAAGCAAAGGGGCCACAAGGCCAGTCCACATGCAAGTATATAGCAAATAAAATGAGATGCAAGAGTACAAGACAAGTAGGACAAAGCATCTCTACGTAACCAAGTGAGGACGGGCCGACAGAAGGCCAAGCAGGGTGCAGAAACGCTGGTGGTCACAAGGCGGCAACGCCTTGGTGAAGATATCTGCAGTCTTGGCCTCAGAGACCACACGAACGACGCGAGCCTGGCCACGCTGCTGCAACTCACACAGAAGGAAGTAACGAAGCTGGATGTGCTTCGCCTTCCCAACTAGTCGGGGCTGCTCACACAACAGGACAACAGACCTGTTGTCGGCGAACAAGACTGGGGGAGAGCGAGGCCACTCACCAAGGTCGGTGAGGAGGAAAGACAGCCAGCGAAGATCCTGGGCGGCCATGGCCGCAGCGTACACCTCTGCCTCCCAGCTGGAACCGGAGACGGACGACGCCCGAGTCGACCGCCACGAAACAACATCTGTCCCGAGGCTAAAGGAGTACCCTTGTGTAGACCAACGCGTCTTCGAGTCGTCGGCCCACGACGAGTCCGAGTAACCTGTGAGTGTAACTGGCTACTTCCCTCCAAGGACAAGTCCCATGCCTGATGTACTTGCTACATACTTCGCCACCCTCTTAGCAGCGTACCAGTGGGACAGGCGGTGTCTCCCAGGCGCAACAAAGCGCGCAAGGACGCTAAGCGGTAAGCTAGGTATGGGCGAGTACAGGTCATCAGGTACATGAGACAACCCACCAACTCAGGATATGGACCACTGGACTCAAATGGCTCGTCCAAAGGTGGAGCCGTGAGCCCATGATCCATAGCAAGAAGGGCGAGCTGTACCTTGGAGAACGGGAAGCGAAACCGCGTGAGGATCTGCTCGACCATATGCGACTGCGTCAGCGTAATGGTGCGAGCTGCCCTGTCCCTGGTGATCTGCAGGCCAAGGTAGTGCTGCAGCTCACCAAGGTCAGTGCAAGTGTGTCTCCTCTGCAGTTCCTCCTTCACGGAGGCCAGCGCGCGTCGGTCGGGAGTGGCAAAGATCAGGTCGTCGACGTAGATCAGGACAAAGAACGGGGTCGAGCCATGGCTGACGAATAGTGACGGGTCGGCAGACGACGGAAATAAGTCAAGCGCTGCAAGGGTCGAGCAAAGTGTGTCGTGCCACTCACGTGGAGCCTGGCGCAGGCCGTAGACCGGTCGACGCAGCTGCCACTGGGTCCCAGGTGGGAAAGAGCCAGTGAAGCCAGGCGGGCGACGCAGCCAGATCTGCTCGTGCAGGCTCCCCTGAAGGAACACGGTGGAAAAGTCCAAGGAGTGCAACTCAGAGTCGCGCTGGGCTGCAATATGCATCAACACCCGAAGAGTAGTCATCTTTGGGGTAGGAGCAAAGGTCTGGAAAAAGTCTACCCCCTCTCGCTGACTGAAGCCTCTCGCCACATAGCGCGCCTTGAACACTGGTGGTGATCCAGGCGGCCGCTTCACCTTGTAAACCACCGGCCACTGACGACGTTCGTCCCAGGTGGTGGGACGACGTCGACGTAGGTGCCTGTTGACTGATAAGATGCCATCTCTGCCTCCTCGGCTGCTATCCAATACGTGGCCCAAGGTCCCGAGACCGCCTTAGCGTGATTGCGAGGGATCGGGATGCCAAGAGCGTCTGGATCCCCCTCAGGGGCAAGCAACATTGCGCAGAGATGAGGAACAGCGGCCTCAAGGAAACCAAGCTCGAACTGCCTGTCCTCTAGGACCTCCAGGGGAAAGACAGGAGCACCCCAAGAGGATGGAGAACAAGCAGAGCCACTCACCAGGTGAGCGGCGTAGTCAAGGCGGTGGGAAGAGGCAAAGCCAGAGACAGTGGTAACAAGAGTTGAGACAGACGACAGAGGTGCAGTCGGGTGAGTGACCAACGCGGACAAAACACGGGAGACGACAGGACGGGAGGCACGGAGGTAGTCGGACAACGGGTCGGGAAACACAGTGAGGGACGACTCAGGAGGCTGTGGAAGGACCGGAGGAGGTGGAACACGAGAGCGGAGAACAAGGTGAAATGGGCCGTCTGCACGGTAACGAGACCCACGGGGCTCTGGAGACACAGCACGACTGAGGGGAGAATGACTAGTCTACGGGGACGAGAAAAGGGACTCGACACGGGGAACAGGAAGGGATGGTAGGGGACCACGAACAAAGCGTGCCGGTACTGGGTTGGGCAGGTCGCGCCGCCGCAGCTGCTACACCTCCTTTGGCGTCTGCTGCTACGGCACCTGTCCCTGCTGCTGCTCCTATGACTCCTCCTCTGCTTTCTCCTGCTGCGGCTGCAGCTGCACGTGCTGTTGCGGCCGGGACTCCTGCTCTACTCTCTCCTGCTGCGAACGTGAATCCTCCTCTGCTCTCTCCTGCTGTGGCTGCAACTGCACCGGCTGCTGGAGTCGCGACTCCTCCTCTACTCTCTCCAGCTATGGCTGTGGCTCCTCCTCTACTCTCTCTAGACACTGCGGCTGAGACTGCACCTACTGCTGCTGCTGCTGTCGTGCCCTCTCAAAGTGCTCCCGCTCCTCCCTCTCGAACCGGTCTAGACGCTGCACACGGGTCAGGAAGCGTACAGTGCGCGGTGTAGGCGTCGTAGTGCCCGTGCCTCCAGCTCCAGCACCCCCAGAATCAGAACCTCCGCCAGCGGCCCCCTGAGTGCCACCAGTACCTCTCGCAGGAACACCCCCAGGCTCCGCAGTAACCGACCGCAGAGGTGAACAAGGAGGGAACTGTGGGACGGACGAGAAGCCAGGGGGTGAGGCAGGGCAAGGGCGCCGACTCGAGGCAGCCGTGTCCTCCACAGGGGTGGCCTCCACGCCCACACCCCCTGCACCCCAAGAGCCGGCACCACCAGCTCCAGCAGCCCCAGTACCCTCACCCTCCGCAGCTGCACCTCCTGCACCCTTAGACGCAACAGTGACCGGACGCTGCGGGGGAGACGACTGCCGCGTAACATGCGACACACCTTACGGGGCAGGACGTGAAGGGGGGGGGGGCTACCGGGGCGACTGGGTGGGGTACCGGGGTGAGGAACAGCGGGGGGGAAAAGGCCTCGGAACCTCGGTGGGGACGACTCTTGTAGTAAGACACCGACTCGTCAAAAGTGACGTCCTGGGAACTAAAGAACTCGTAGGTGAGTGGGTCATAGAACACCCAGCCAGAGGCATCCAGGAGGAAACCAAGGAAGACACACGGACGTGTGCGAGTAGACAACTTGTTCGCGCCAGGGGCGTGAACGTGGGCCAGGGAGCCCCAGACTCGGTAGTCAGCTGCTACACCTCGAGACCCTGTCCAAAGGGAGACCGGCGTCACCCGTAGCCGATGCGTCACTCGGCTACCCCGTTCTGGTGCAGCGAGGCTGGTAGTGTGTAAGACTTGATGATCCCCCGACCCTGACAGAACGTCTCCATGCGAGTGGAAGAAAACTCACCACCACGGTCCGAGTATAGGCGGAGCCCACACAGGCCCTGGGCGCCACCCCTCGCTAATAGTCACAGCTCGAGGACGGTAGGCACGTCGGCCTTCCGTCGCAAGGGGAAAACCGTGGTGAAGCGGGACTAGTCGTCCACCACAATCAGGAAGTAGCGCTCCTAACGTGGGCCAAGGACCGGGGAGGGGCCCCAGACGTCCAAGTGCAGGGTCTAGAAAAGAGCTGTGTTGGGGGGGAACGAGGAGGAGTGAGGGGCAGCGCGCTGCCGACCCTCGACGCAAGGAGTGCACGGCGGCGCAGGCGAGCGAGGAAGCGGGGCAAGCGACTGTGGGAGACCTGAGACCAGACAGTAACGTACCATCCTACTGAGACGTGAGAACGATGGGTGACCTAGACGGTGGTGCCAGAGGACCGACGGGTGGGTGAGTGACCGACAGTCGCACGACACAGCAACTACCTGACCTGACCTGACCTGACCTGACCTGACCTGACCTGACCCAGTGTGGTGGGACCCAGTGTGTAGAGAGTACAGACCAGAGCCTGGCTCCCTGTGGAAAGTGGCCAGAGGCACCCTAGTGGCACCGACTGTGCAGGAGGCAACAAGCTCGTCCAGTGGAAAAGTAGTGACGACACCTAGGTCGTGGAGGTGACTGACACCCACCAGGTTCCTGTAGAACGAGGGGGTGTAGTAACATGTGAGAAACCCAGAGGGAGCCGCCGGACATGGGAGAGTGGTGGTGCTGTGGGCAACTACAGGTCCTACGAAAGGGTCAGCCAAGGCGACCGTGACTGGAGTGCGCAGTGGCGTGAGGTCAGTAAAATCGCGAAAGAAACAGCTGGACGCTCCAGAGTCTAGGGTGAAGGAAAGCGGTGCAGTCTGTGAGGTCGCACCCGAGCCAGTGATAAAGGCTGGTGCTAGACTAGTGGTAGCTGCAGCTCCCACACAAAGACTCTTTGAGGCTCCTGGACTGGAAACTATACACGCGCCAAGACTGGAAACACAGGTCTCTACTCGTGCAGCCGGGAAAGGTCCTAGACCAGGTAGGTGAGACTCAACTAGTGCACTAGTGCGCTGGCGGAGACGCGAGGGCCAGTGCGTTGTAATAGCGTGGGGACCAAAACGCTCACGGTGGAGGTCGTCGAGGCAACGGTAGCAACGGGACGCAGAGTGGTCAGGACTCCAGCAGGTGGTGCCAGCACCAGGACCTGTCAGGGCCCGGTACCCGCAGGGGCCGACGTCTCGCCCACTGCTAGCTGAGCCTGTGCTGGGGGCGCCACACTTTGGACCCGCAGGTCCCCACTGCCGGGAGTGCTGCGGCTGGCCCTGCTGCTATAGAACACTAGTACACGCCATGTGAGAAGCTAGAAACGGGGGGTGGTTCTGGCAGGTGGGCCTAAACTGCTCCTGGCGACAGGCTATGCTGCTGCTGGTTCTGTTGGGGGCAGCCTAAACTGCTGCTGGTGCGCTGGGGGCAGCCTATTCTGCTGCAGGTCCTTCTGGGAGCAGCCTAAGCTGCTGCTGGTGCGCTGGGGGCAGCCTATGCTGCTGCTGGTTCTGCTGGGGGCAGCCTAATGTGCTGCTGGTGGGCTGGGGGCAGCCTATGATGCTGCTGATTCTGCTGAGGGCAGCCTATGCTGCCGCTGGTTCTGCTGGGGGCAGCCTATGCTGCCGCTGGTTCTGCTGGGGGCAGCCTAAGTTGCTGTTGGTGCGCTAGCGGTAGCCTAAGCTGCTGCTGGTGCGCTGAGGGCAGCCTATGCTGCTGCTGGTTCTGCTGGAGGCAGCCTAAGCTGCTGCTGGTGCGCTGGGGGCAGCCTAAAATGTTGCTGGTGCACTGGCGGTAGCCTAAGCTGCTGCTCGAGCGCTGGTGGCAGCCTATGCTGCTGTTACTGGTGCTGCTGGTGGCCGGTTTCAGCGCTTGAGGCGGAGGATTCAGGTCGTGGGAGCAGCTCTGACTGGTACAGGTGGGGCAGTGGGTGCGGTTCTTTGCGGTTCTGTGCGGTTTTGCGTGGTGGAGAGTACCGGGTGGGGCGGCTGATTCCGGGTGAGGTGACTGGAACGGGTGGGGCATCAGTTCTGGCTGGAATGGGTGGGGCAGCGGGTGCGATTCTGTGCGGTTCTGTGCGGTTCAGTGCGGTTCTGCGCGGTGCAGTGCAGTTCTGCGCGGTTCTGTGCGGTTCTGCGCGGTGGAGAGTACTGGGTGGGGCGGCTGATTCTGGGTGTGGTGACAGGAACGGGTGGGGCAGCAGCTCTGGCTGGAACGGGTGGGGCAGCGGGTGCGGTTCTGTCCGTTTCCGTGCGGTTCTGCGCGGTGGAGAGTACCGGGTGGGGCGGCTGATTCTGGGTGAGGTGACTGGAACGAGTGGGACAGCGGGCACCAGGTGGGGCTGCGGGTACGAGCGGGGCGGCTGGTTACGGGTGGGGCTACACGGGCGACGTGGGGTGGCGCGCGGGCTGCAGTGCACGTCGTCGCGCACGGTTGCTCGTGTGGCTGCGTGCGGGTGCGCGTGCGGTTGCGCGAGCGGCCGTGCGTGCGGCTACGGCTGTGTGCGGCTACGGCGGGGCTGCGGGAACAGGTGGGGTGGCGGTTGATGGTGGGAAAACGGGCGCCGGTTGGGGCGCGGGGCAAATAACGGGCGACGGGTGCGGCAGCGGGCGCAGCTAACGGACTGCGCGTGCGTTCGGCTATGGCTGCGCGTGCGCGCGGTTGCACGTGTGGCTACGGCTGCGCGCGATCGTGCGTCTGATGCGCGCTAGTGGGCTGGCAAGCTACGCGTGGGGCAGAAAACAAATGGCGCGCGGGGCAAAACAGATGACGCGCGCGGGGCTAAACGGGTGACGCGCTCGGGAAAACGGGTGACGCGCGCGGGGCTAAACGGGTGACGTGCTCGGGGCAGGTGGGGTGTATCAAAGATAGAACTCGAAGAATGATTGACTAGAATGAGCAAGTACAAGGGTAGATATAGCAAACCTAACCCTAGCACTAACCAAGGTGCACACCACCTAGACTAAACAATACAAACTATAACAGTTATAGTTTGAGACACCCCCATAGTCTAGGTGACGACAGACCTGTGGAAAGAAATACATATCTCTGGGTGGATCACGAAGTCACCACACAGTCTGAGGACAACCAAGGGTCACAGGACCAGTCAGCAAGAACAAGCAATGGTCACAAGACCAGTTCACAAGAACAAAGCAACTCTCGGGGTGGATCTCAAGATCACCACACAGTCCGAGAACAAGCAAGGGGCCACAAGGCCAGTCCACATGCAAGGATATAGCAGATATAAGAGATGCAAGAATACAAGACATGCATGACAAGCATCTCTACAGAAGCAAGGGGTCACAAGGCCTGTCCACAAGCATAGATAGAAGGTATATAGTGAGATGCAAGAGTACAAGACAAAGCATCTCTACGCAAGCAAGTGAGGGCCTGTAGACACAAGCCCAAGCTGGGTGCAGAAACGCTGGTGGTCACAAGGCGGCAACGCCTTGGTGAAGATATCTGCAGTGTTGGCCTCAGAGACCACACGTCGCACGAGTGCTTGGCCACGCTGCTGCAACTCTCGCAGAAGGAAGTAACGAAGCTGGATGTGCTTTGCCTTCCCAACCAGTCGGGGCTCCTCGTACAACAGGATAGCAGACCTGTTGTCGGCGAACAAGATTGGGGGAGAGCGAGGCCACTCACCAAGGTCGGTGAGGAGGAAAGACAGCCAGCGAAGCTTCTGGGCGGCCATGGCCGCAGCGTACACCTCTGCCTCACAGCTGGAACTAGAGATGGACGATGCCCGAGTCGACCTCCACGAAACAGCTCCGGTCCCAAGGCTGAAGCTGTAACCTTGTGTAGACCGCAACGACTCAACGTCGTCGGCCCACGACGAGTCTGAGTAACCTGTAAGTGTAACTGGCTGCTTCCCTCCAAGGACAAGTCCCATGCCTGATGTACTCGCCACATACTTCGCCACCCTCTTAGCGGCGTACCAGTGGGAAGGTCGGTGTCTCCCTGGCGCAACAAAGCGTGCAAGGATGCTAAGAGGGTAAGCTAGGTCTGGGCGAGTGCAGGTCATCAGGTACATGAGACAACCCACCAGCTCAGGATATGGACCGCTAGACTCAAATGGCTCGTCCGAAGGTGGAGCCGTGGAGCCGTCTGCCTCCTCAGCTGCTATCCAGTACGAAGCCCAGGGTCCCGAGACCGCCTCAGCGTGAGTGCGAGGGATCGGGATGTCAAGGGCGTCTGGATCCCCCTCAGGGGCAAGCAGCATGGCGTAGAGATGAGGAACAGCGGCCGCAAGGAAACCAAGCTCAAACTGCCTGTCCTCCAGGACCTCCAAGGGAAAAACAGGAGCACCCCCAGAGGACGGAGAACGAGCAGTGCCACTCACCAGATGAGCGACGCAGTCAAGGCGGTGGGAAGAGGCAAAGGCACTGACAGTAGTGACAAGGGCCGAGACAGACAGCGGAGGGGCAGTCGGGTGAGTGACCAACGCGAACATAACACGTGAGACGACAGGGCGAGAGGCACGAAGGTATTCGGACAACGGGTCGTGAAACACAGTGAGGGACGACTTGGGAGGCTGCGGAAGGACAGGAGCAGGTGGAACACGAGAGCGAAGAACAAGGTGAAACGGGCCGTCGGCACAGTAACGGGACTGGCGAGGCTCTGGGGACACAGCACGACTGAGGGGAGAACGACAAGTCCACTGGGACGAGGAAAGGGAATTGACAGGGGGAACAGGAGGGGACGGTAGGGGACCATGAACAAAGCGTGCAGGTGCTGAGTCGGGCAGGTATCTCAGTCGCTGCTGCTCCGCCTCCTCTGGCGACTGCTGCTGCGACACCTGCCCCCGCTGCTGCTCCTGTGGCTCCTCCTCTGCTCTCTCCTGGTGCGGCTGTGACTCCTCCTCTACTCTCTCCTGACGCGCCGACTGAGACTGCTGCTGCTGCAGTGCCCTCTCAAACCACTCCCGCTCCTCGCTCTCCAACCTGTCTAAACGCTGCACACGGTTCAGGAAACGCACAGTGCGCGGCGTAGGCGTCGCAGTGCTCGTGTCTCCGGCTCCAGCACCCCCAAAACCAGAACCTCCACCGACAACACCCCAAGGGACTCCAGTGCCTCCGGCAGGAACACCCCCAGGCTCCGCCGCGACCGGCCGCGGAGGCGAACGAGGAGGGAACTGCGGAACAGACGGGAAGCCAGAGGGTGAGGCGGGGCGAGGCCGATGAGTCGAGACAGTCGTGTCCTCCTTAGGAGTGGTCTCCACTCTCACACACCCTGCACCCCTAGAGCCGGAACCACGGGCTCCTGCAGCCCCAGTACCCTCACCCTCCGCAACTGCACCTCTTGCACCCCCAGACACGATAGGGACTGGACGCTGCGGGGGGGGGGGGCCGACTGCGGAGTGACGTGCAACACACCTGACGGGGCAGGACGCAAAGGGGGTGGGGCTACCGGGGCGACTGGGGGGGGCTCAAGGGTGAGGAACAGCAGGGGGAAAAATGCCTCAGAACCTTGGTGGGGGCGACTCCTGTAGTAACTGACCGACTCGTCAAAATTGACGTCCTGAGAGGCAAAGAACTAGTGGGTGACTGGGTCGTAGAACACCCAGCCTGAGGCGTCGAGTGGGAAGCGAAGAAAGACGCAGGCACGGTGCGCGCAGACGACTTGTTCGCGACAGGGGCGCGAACGTGAGCCAGACAACCCCAGATGCGGTAGTCAGCTGCTACGCCGGGAAAACGTGTCCAAAGGGAGATCGGCGTCACCTATGGCCGTGCGTCACTAGGCCACAGGTTCAGCTGGTGCGCAGGCCACAAGAACTGGGGGGCACCGGCATGGCACATGGAGGTCCGGGCTGTTGAAAGAGATAATTGATACATTGAATAATGAGCCAAGAGGCCCTTTAGTACACACAATGAGCAAGAGAGAGGTGAGAGGGAAGCTTACCCTATTGGCCAAAATGTTGGCCAATGGGTGAGCTTGCTTGTGGCCCAAGAAACCACAAATGTGTGTTGGTTGGGATTGGTTGAGCTAAGGACCAATCCCAAGCAACCACAAAATGTGGTTGGAGGGTACACTAAACAACCCCCCAATTTATAAATGTTCTACACATCTAATTCTAGCCTATGTATGTTGTATAAAATATGAAATTACAACACAACCCCCCAACATGCATAAGGCTAGAAGGCTAGAATCAAGAGGCGGGATGCGACTTAGGAGGAGTGAGGCCAAGGAGACAAAGTAGTGAAGAGTGAGCCGCATGAGGAAGAGCTTTTGTGAAGATGTCCGCAAGGTTGGCCGCCGAGTCAACCTTGTCAAGCCGAAGGTGCCCCGCCTGAACAAGATCGCGAATGAAGAAATGACGGAGCTCAATGTGCTTGGAGCGCCCGTGAAACACAGCATCCTTAGTGAGGTGAATGGTACTGGCATTGTCACACCAGATGGTGGGACAGCGCTGGGGGGCACCAAGTTCCTCAAGTAGGAAGGTGAGCCAGCGGGCCTCTTGCGCAGCCATGGTGGCGGCATACAACTCCGCCTCGCAGGATGAGAGGGCGATAGCCGAGGAGTGGGTGGAGCGCCAGCTGATAAGGCCGCTGCCAAGAGAGAAGCCATAGCCCTGGGATGAGCGACGATCCGGCCGAGAATCAACCCAGGAGGAGTCACTGTAGCCGCTGAGGAGAGGTGGGGAGGGGCCGCCAAGGGTAAGAACATAGTTCTTGGTGCCACGAAGGTATCGGAGGACACGCTTGGCGGCCTGCCAGTGCTCTTCCGTATGCTTGCCTGCGCCAACAAAACGAGCGAGGACGCTGATGGGGTAGGCAAGGTCAGGGCGAGTGGAGACCATGGCGTACATGAGGGAGCCGATGAGCTCGGGATAAGGATGGGAGGAGGTTGAGGGAGAGGTGGGTGGAGAGAGGTGGTGCCCGACAGAAAGAGGAGTATGTTGGGCACCGCCTCGGGCCATGTCAAACCGCTCCAAGACCTGCTGCAAGTAATGACCCTGGGAGAGAGAGATGGTGCGGGCGGAGCGGTCGCGGGTGATGGTCATGCACAGGTAATGCTGCAGCTCTCCCAAGTCCTTGCACTTGAGACGGCTACCCAACTCAGCCTTAACACGCTCCAACTCAGCAAGGTCGGCGGTGAGCAGAATCATGTCATCGACATACACAAGGATGTAGAAGGGGGAGGGGGAGGCGCGGAGGAAGAGGCTGGCGTCGGAGCGGGAGGTGCAAAACCCAAGTTCAGCAAGGGTGGTGGCAAGCTTAGCCTGTCGGAGCCCATACACAGGTCGACGCAGCTGCCAGACAGAGTCTGCTGGGAAGAGAAGGTGAAAGCCGGCTGGACGCTCCATGTAGATTAGCTCGCGGAGGACGCCTTGCAGAAAGGCGTTAGAAACGTCCATCGAGTGGATCTCCATATTGAGGCGAGCGGCGAGGTCGAGCACGGCGCGAACGGTAGCTGGTTTTGCGGTAGGGGAGAAGGTATCGAAGAAGTCAACAGCATACCGCTGCGTGAAGCCCTTGGCACAGTAACGAGCCTTGTAGACGGGCGGCTCCCCTGGCAGCTGCTTGACGTGAAACACCCACTTCCCCTTCACCACGTTTGTAGAGGCGGGAGGGCGAGGCACATCAACGAAGGAGGAGTTAGCGATAAAGGCCTCCAGCTCCTTGATGATGGCGGCGAGCCAGAGAGGGGCGTCGAGGCAAGCCATTGCCTCCTCATACGTGGTAGGGATGAAAATGGAGGGAGCAAGGGAGAAGGCGAAGACGGGTGTGCCGGAGAGGTCGAATGTGATGGGTAGAAGCGAGGGGTCACAGAGGTGGAGGTCAAGGAACTCCTCATGGGAGTCCTCAGAGAGGGAGGTGTGGAAGGCGGGAATGGCTGCTGGTGCTACTGCTGGTGCCACTGCTGGTGCTGCTGCTGGTGCCGCTGCTGGTGCCGCTGCTGGTGCCGCTGCTGGTGCCGCTGCTGGCGCCGCTGCTGGTGAGGGAGAGGTGGCAGAGGGGGCTGCGGCAGGAGGAGGTTGATGCAAAACAGCCTGGAAGAAGTGGTGAAGGAGAGGGGAGAGAGGGGGGAGGGTAGAGGTAGAGAGGGTAACAGGGGGTGGTGCACCAAGGATACCGTCACGTGACCTGGTATGGGGGTACCGGGTAAGTACGGTGCGGGGAGGAGGGGAAGGACGGGTCGGTGGCGAGGGAGGGGAGGGGAGGGGGGGAGGGGCACTTGGAGAGGAATGTGTGGGGGAGACAGGAGAGGACAGAGGTTCCGGGTCAAAGATATCACCAGACGAGGGAGGGGCACCGTGGGTAGGGGACGACGGAGAGGGGGGAGGCGGGAGGATGGGGGGAGGAGGGAGTAATGGGGGAGGGGTGGTGTCAGACCAGACAAGGGGATGGGTGAGAGGGGGGAGTGGGTCAGTGGATGGGGGAGAGGAGTAGTAGGGAGTGGACTCATCAAAGATCACATCCCTACTGCGGACTAGACGACCTGAGGGGGGATGGAGGAAAAGGTAGTCAGGTGAGGAGGGGTTATGGCCAAGGAAGATGCAGGGAAGGGTGCGAGGGGCAAGCGTGCCCATGGAACGGGAGCGGTCAGAAGGATGAATAAGGACATATGCCTTTGAGCCCCAGACACGAAGAGATGAGACATCAGGCTTGTCCTTTGTCCACAGCTCAGTGGGGGTGGTGGAAGGGAGAAGAGGGTGAGGGTAAAGGTTAGTAAGGAGGGCGGCATGAAGGAGGGCGTAGCCCCACAGAGAAGGGGGGCAAGAGGCGTGGACAAGAAGACACCGGGCTGTTTTGGTGTTCTCTCGAACACGACTCTCAGCCACACCGTTCTGCTGTGGGGAGTGAGGAGGGTGTAAGTCTGAAGAATGCCACGAGACTGACAATAGGAGGAGACTTGGTTGTTAAGGAACTCACCACCACCATCAGAGTGAAGGCGGCGAACAGCGCGCCCAAAATGGGTGTTTGCCCGCTCGAGCCAGGCGATGATCGCAGCCGGGGCGTCCACCTTCGTTCGAAGGAGAGAGACGGATGAATACCGACTGCGATCATCAACGAGCACGAGAAGGTAACGATGACCCTGGCGAGTGGGAGAGGGATTAGGGCCCCAGAGGTCCATGTGAACAAGATCAAGTGGCTGGGCAGCAGCAGAGGGGGAGCTCCGGTGCGGCTGCTGCTTGAGCTTTCTCTAAACGCAGACAGTGCAGGGGGGGGCAGGGGATTTGGGGAGGGGAGGGAGGGAGGAGGGGAGACCGTGGAGGAGACCGGAGGAGACAGAGGAGCGCAGAGTAGCGAAGTTAGGGTAACCTAGCCTGTGATGGAGGAGGATGGTAAGGTGGGAGACGGAGCGACAGGAACAGTCAGAGTCAGGGGGGCGGGGAGGGAGGAGTGGGTTAGTGGGAGGTAGGGGAGGGGGGGGGAGGAGAGAGGGAGAGGCGACTTGGCAGGTGGGGGGCCGGGGAAGCCGAAGGGTGTACAGATGGGAACGAGGACAGAAGGGAATACGTGAGAGAAGGCGACCTGTAGCAGTATTGTAAAGGGCACAGTAGTTAGCACCACCTGGGAAGATGGTGGTGATATTGGCTTGTTGGAGGGACCTTTGGGAGAGGAGGTTAGTGCGTAGGGAGGGAATGTGGAGACCGGTGACAGTACCTGAAGGAAAGAGAGGACAGGGAAGGGTGGAGGTGTTGTGACAGGGGATGAAAAAACTGCTATCAGCACCGAGGAGGGAGGTGGGTGTGGGGAGAGGGCGCAGTGTACCAGCATCACGAAGGACAGTGTCAGTGGCTCCACTGTCCAGGACGAATTCAAGGGTGGAGGAGGGTGAGGCAGAGTACTGGAATGAAGTTTCATTAACGGAGGAAGGGTACATGGGAGATGCAACAGATTCAGGTTGACCTAGCAAACCGACAAAACCAGAAGAGGGGAAAGCGGTCGCACTGCCACTTGCAGACGGCGCTGGAGATGCATCCAAGAGATGGGCTGCGGAGGCAGCACTCCCGGCAGTCCAGGAAGGAAAGGGCTGCTGCTGGGAAACGGGAGGAGGAGGGAGGAGGGGCAGCTGCGGCTGTAGGTCGAGCTGCTGCTGGAGATGCTGGAGCTGCTGCTGGAGCTGAGAAAGGATAAGCTGCTGCCCATACTGCTGTAACCCCTGCTGCTGACTCCCAAGCTGCTGCTGCTGCTGCTGCTGCTGCTGCTGCTGCTGCTGCTGCTGCTGCTGGGGAGGGACAAGGGCCTGGTGGGCCTGGGTGGAGGAGGAAGGCTCATAGAGGGGAGAGGAACGGACTTCAAGGGGAGTGGGGCGTGGGTTGAGGGCAGACCAGCGAGGAGGGGTGCCGGTGTTGCCACGGGCATACCACTCATCACTGAGTGCCTTGAAGCATGTCTCTGTGGCATGAGTGGTTTGGCCGCAGCGCTGTCCCTGAGTGGGACCGTAGCGAGGCAGGTACTGACAGGGAGGAAAGGCAGCTGCCGCACCGCGTCCCGCACCACCACTACCACTGCCACCGCGGCCCGGTGATCCACCTCGTCCACCCCCACGCCCACCACCACGCCCACCCCCACGCCCACCGCCACGCCCACCCCTGCTGCTGCGCGGCTGAGCTACTGCGACTGTGGAGGTAGAGTGGCGAAGGATCTTGGCTTCGGTGGTGATAATCCACTGACCAACTTCAGCAGGGGTATGGTGCTTGGAGAGAAGTTGCATGTAGGTAAGCTTGTGAGCGTCGAAGGTAGGTGTGAGGCCCTCGAGGAGGTGGCAGCAGATGACAGTGTCCGGGTACACCACATCGAGTGCCGCAAGGCGCCGAGCAAGGTCTAGGACACGGCGAGTGAAGGCAGCGGCGCCAGAAGTGGAGTCCATGGAGAGAGTGCCGAATTCTTTGATGAGGGCGTAGAGGGTGCCAACGTCTTGCCGATCGAAAAGGTCGACGAGAGTCGCCACAGGTGGGAGGAGGAGGTAGGTGAGAGCTCGCGTTTGAGGGAGGAGGGGATGGTGGCAAGAAGAATGGCAAGCGCGCGCCGATCGGTAACTCGCCAGGCAGTGATTTTCGTGGTGTAGTCGGCAAGTTCTGCAGTGTACGTGTCAAGGTCCTCCTGGTACTTGCTGTAGCGGGCAGCGGCGTCGTCATAAATGCGCTTCTCGTCCTCGTAACGCAGTTGCTGGCGCAGGTGCTCTTGGAGATTGGTGCGGTAGGTGCGGATGGCGGTCTCTGAGCTCTGCGGATCGTTGACATTCGGTGCGAAGGTGGGAGGATCTCCAGGGGGAGAGGGCTCGGTGCCAGGGTGGGTGGGGACAGGTCCAGTGGGAGTGGTGGGGGCCACGGGCTGAAGTCCACCACCTTCCTGGAAGACAACCGAGCGAAGGTTGTAGCCGCTGATCACAACAGAGGAGAGGAGAACCTCGACCGAGTGAGCGTAGGAGTGCCAATTAGCAGCAGTGTTGTCGGGCAGCAACTCGAGTGCATCAACAGTAGCAAGGTCGACGGAAGAATCCGACGATGCCATAGGTGGGTGGAAACAAGGGCAGGAGGAGGATGGGGCGAGGGTACTGCTGCTGGTGCCGCTGCTGGTCCTGCTGCTGGTGCCGCTGCTGGTCCTGCTACTGGTGCTGCTGCTGGTCCTGCTGCTGGTGCCGCTGCTGGTCCTGCTGCTGGTGCCGCTGCTGGTCCTGCTTCTGGTGCTGGTGCTGGTCCTGCTGCTGGTGCCGCTGCTGGTCCGGCTGCTGGTGCCGCTGCTGGTCCTGCTGCTGGTGCCGCTGCTGGTCCTGCTACTGGTGCTGCTGCTGGTCCTGCTGCTGGTGCTGCTGCTGGTCCTGCTGCTGGTAGGATGGGAGGAGGAAGGGAGGAGCGGAAGGTGGGGGAAGGTGGAGGAGGAGGGGGGGGGCGATATTATGGGGGAGGCAGGGGGAAGGGTGCTGCTGCTGTTGGCGTTGCTGCAGATGCCGCTGATGATGCTGCTGTGGGTAGGGACGAGGAGGGCAGCCCTATGGCAGATCCGAGCGCGGGAGGAGTAGATCTGGGTGCGGAAAGTGCAGATCTGGTCGCGGGAGGTGCAGATCTGGTCGCGTGGTATGCAGATCTGGTCGCGCGGAGTGCAGATTTGGATGCGCGGAGTGCAGATCTGGTCGCGCGGAATGCAGATCTGGTCGCGCGGAGTGCAGATCTGGTAACGAAATGTGCAGATCTGGGCGCGGGAGGAGTAGATCTGGGCGCGGGAGGAGTAGATCTGGGCGCGGGAGGAGTAGATCTGGGCGCTGGAGTTGCAGATCTGAGCGCGAGGAGAGCGGATCTGGGCGCTGGGAGGTCAGATCTGGGCCCTGGGAGGGCAGATCTGGGCGCTGGGAGGTCAGATCTGGGCGCAGGGAGGTCAGATCTGGGCGCTGGGAGGTCAGATCTGGAAGCTGGGAGGGCAGATCTGAGGAAGGCAGATCTGGACGCTGGAGTTGCAGATCTGGACGTGCGTGGAGCAGTGCCTTAGAGGGCTGCGCCTTATGGGGCGCGCGGGGAGGGAGGACAGCGCCTAAAGGGCGCGCGAAGAGATGGCAGCTCCATTCTAGAAGGCTAGATATGAGGGACAGGGAGGAGACGGTGGCCTAAGGACCGAGGGATGAAGGCGTGAGCCATTAGCTCATGATACCATGTTGAAAGATATAATTGATACATTGAATAATGAGCCAAGAGCCCCTTTAGTACACACAATGAGCAAGAGAGAGGTGAGAGGGAAGCTTACCCTATTGGCCAAAATGTTGGCCAATGGGTGAGCTTGCTTGTGGCCCAAGCAACCACAAATGTGTGTTGGTTGGGATTGGTTGAGCTAAGGACCAATCCAAAGCAACCACAAAATGTGGTTGGAGGGTACACTAAACAACCCCCCAATTTATAAATGTTCTACACATCTAATTCTAGCCTATGTATGTTGTGTAAAATATGAAATTACAACACGGGCAAACTGCATGACCAGGCCGATGCGTCGATCGGCTACCCCGTTCTGCTGTGGCGAGTCTGGTAGCGTGTAAGACTGAATGATCCCCCGACCCTCACAGAACGTCTGCAGGCGAGTGGAAGAAAGCTCACCACCACGGTCCGAGTGTAGGCGGAGCCCACACAGGCCCTAGGCGCCACCCCTCGCTAGTAGCCACGGCTCGAGGACGGTAGGCACGTCGGCCTTCCGTAGCAAGGGGAAAACCGTGGTGTAGCGGGACTATTCGTCCACCACAATCAGGAAGTAGCGCTCCTTACGTGGGTCAAGGACCAGGGAGTGGCCCCAGACGTCCAAGTGCAGGGTCTGTAAGGGAGCCATGGTGGGGGGGAATGAGGAGGAGTGAGGGGCAGCGCGCTGCCGACCCTCGACGCAGGGAGTGCACGGCGGCGCATGCGAGCGAGGAAGCAGGGCAAGCGACTCTGGGAGACCTGAGACCAGACGGTGACGTACCATCCTACTGAGACGTGGGAACGACGGGTGACCGAGATGGTGGTGCCAGAGGACCGACGGGTGGGTGAGTGACCGACAGTCGCACGACACAGTAGCTACCTGACCTGACCTGACCTGACCTGACCTGACCTGACCTGACCTGACCTGACCTGACCTGACCTGACCTGACCTGACCTGACCTGACCCAGTGTGGTGGGACCCAGTGTGTAGTGAGTACAGACCAGAGCCCGGCTCCCTGTGGAGGGTGGCCAGTGGCGCCCCAGTGGCACCGGCTGTGCAGGAGGCAACAGGCTCGTGCAGTGGGAAAGTAGTGACAACTACGAGGTCGTGGAGGTGACTGACACCCACCAAGTTCCTAGAGAACGAGGGGGTGTAGTAACCTGTGAGAAACCCAGAGGGAGCCGCTGGACACGGGAGAGTGGTGGTGCTGTCGGCAACTACAGGTCCCACGGAGGGGTCAGCCAGGGCGACAGTGACTGGAGTGTGCAGTGGCGTGAGGTCGGTGCAGTCACGAAAGAAACAGCTGAACGCTCTAGAGTCTAGGGTGAAGGAAAGTCGTGCAGTTGGTGAGGTCGCACCCGAGCCAGCGACAAAGGCTGGTACTAGTCTAGTGGTAGCTGCAGCTCCCACACTAAGAACCTCTGAGGCGGCTGGACCAGAAACTACACACGCACCAAGACTGAAAACACAAGTCTCAATAGCAGCTGCAGCTCCCACGTACCGGTGTGTGTACTGGCCGGGTCCGACAGGGCCCCGCGGTGGAGGTTGCTGCAGGTGCGGCTGCTGAACCCGCCACTGCTGCAGCTGCGGCCTCCGGTGCTGCTGCCACTGCTGCTGCTGCGACCACTGCTGCTGCTGCGGCTGTCGCCACAACGACATGGCAAGCTAGTACGGGGGGGGTGCGCTGGCGGCAGCCTAAGTTGCTGCTGGTGCGCTGGAGTAGCCTATGCTGCTGCTCAATCTGCTGGGGGCAGCCTACGCTGCTGCTGGTTCTGCTGGTGGTAGTCTAGGCTGCTACTAGTGCGCTGGCGGCAGTGTAAGCTGCTGCTGGTGCTACTGGCGGCAGTGGAAGCTGCTGTTGGTGCTACTGGCGTCAGTGGAAGCTGCTGCTGGTGCTACTGGCGGCAGTGGAAGCTGCTGCTGGTGCTGTTGAGAGAGGTCTAGAGTGGTAAGAACGATCTGGTGCGGTTGAGTGTGGTGAAGGGCAGTTGGGAAAGGTTGAGAGTGGTCCAGTGGGGTGAAGGGCGGTTTCTCGCAGTTGGGAGTGGTCTAGTGCGGTGGAGGGCGGTTTCTCGCGGCTGAAAGTAGTCTAGTGCGGGTGAGAATCTGGTGCAGCTAAGTGCGGTTGAGCGGTTTTGGAGCGGTTGTGTGAGGTTGAAAGGGGTGGAGAGCGGTTGTGGCGGCTGTAAGGGTTTACTGCCGCGGACTGAACTAGATCGAGGTGGTAGTGAAACGCGGCAGACAGGGTACGGGCGGGAAACAAAGTGGAGCGTGTGGGGGGCCACGGGGCCAGCTAGCGCGGGCCATGGGGCCGTTGGTCACGGGCCGCGTGGGTCGCTACCGAAAGGCCACGGGGCCTGCTAGCGAAAAAGGGGCCACGGGGCCTGTTCCTACGGTCGATCGACAAGCGACAGGTGGGGCGCGCATAGGAAACTGACGGGCGACGGGTGACAGGAGGGGAAAAATCGATGGGCGACGGGCGACGGGAGGGGAAAAATCAATGGGCGACGGGTGCTACGGGCGACGGGCGACGAGCGCTATGGGCGACGGGCGACGGGCGTTACGGGCGACGGGTGACGCGCGACCTAGGTCGCGACGAACTAAGGCCCGCGGGGGGGGGGGGGGGGGGGGGCGCTACGGGACGAACTAAGGCCCGTGTGGGCCGCGCTACGGGACGATCTCAGGACCGTAGGGGGGGGGGGGGGTGCGCGCTACGGGACGGACGAAGGGCCCGCGGGGGCCGCGCTACGGGACAAACTAAGGCCCACGGGGGGGGGGGGGCGCTACGGGACGAACTAAGGCCCCTGGGGTGACGGGACCTGCCTAGGGCGCTACGAGCAACGGGCGGCTAACAGGTGGCGAACGGATGGCAAACGGACGGCGGGCGGGCGACTAACGAGCGGCTATTGGGCGGCTATCATGTGAAACCCTAAAACGAGCGAGCCAACGGGCGACGAGCGCGCTACGAGCGGCTATCAAGCAACGAATGGGGCGTGCAGAGGTGGGCCCATGGGAACGAACTAAGCTCTATACCATGTCAAAGATAGAACTCGAATAATGAATGACTAGAATGAGCAAGTACAAGGGTAGATATAGCAAACCTAACCCTAGCACTAACCAAGGTGCACATCACCTAGACTAAACAATACAAACTATAACAGTTATAGTTTGACAGGGTGACGGGGCGCTTTGGGCATTAGGGCGCTACGGGCTAAGTCGGGGCATGGGGCGGTGGGCCCATAGGAACTTAGTTCTCTATACCATATCAAGAGTCTAAACGGGTGAAGGAATTGACTAAGGAAAAAGAAGGCACAACAAGATATAGCAAGCCCTAGGTAATATGAATGTAACACCTAGACTAACCTAAACAATACATATAAAATGTATGTTGACATCTCGCTCCAGCCTTTCTAGCGCCAACCGTTTCAGCTCCAGCCGTTCTAGCTCCAGCCGCCTATAGTCCTTTCTCACTCCTCGCTCCAGCCGCTCCTCGTGCCAACCGTTTCTAGCCTGGTGGTCCTAGTTGTTTCTCCCTCCAGTAGTTCCTAGCTCCAGCCACTCCTGCTTCAGCAGTTCCTCGCGCCTGTTGCCCAGCTAGCCTTTTACCATGGCATCCACTCGGTTCTTACAGCGGCAGGGACAGCAGCAGTTTTAGCAGTGGGGACCCCAGCAGCCGTGGCGTTCTCCGCAGCAGTGGCACCCTCCGCAGCAGTGGGGGCCTCGTGGTCTGGGGAGCGTCTACCCAGACGGTTAGAGGGGTAGTCGTGGTGGCCGCGACTGCGGAGATAACTCTAACAACGGGAGCTAGTCTGCAGGGTAGGCACGGGGTAGGAGTGATCGTAGCGTTCGTTCCTTAGTCGTTCGCTTGTGCTCACTCTACTTGCGCATTCACAGGGAAAGCTGGCAAGTGTTTCACTAGCAAAAGTTCACAAGAATAGTTGACAATCGCAAAGCAATACTGTCTACATCAGGAGCTAGCATGCAAGCAGGTCGACTGCTAGCGCAGCACGGTCGACCGCGTTCCAGCACGACATGGTCGACCGCGCTCCAGCAGT
Organism: Closterium sp. Naga37s-1; assembly: GCA_947471745.1. NCBI lineage: Eukaryota > Viridiplantae > Streptophyta > Zygnematophyceae > Desmidiales > Closteriaceae > Closterium > Closterium sp. Naga37s-1. The sequence goes on from CANJKZ010001148.1 coordinate 987,890, forward strand.
GCAAAGTCACGATCTGCCAATGCTGCAAGTCGACGGCGTGCCAACGTTGCAGCAAGGCGGCTGCACAGCGTTGCACGCGCAGGACAGCAGCGCACCCGCTTCGCAGGTGCTCGCAGTTGATTGGCGTGCTGTGCCTCGTCACCTGCACAGCACCGACGCCAAGCCGACCACGTGCCCACGACTGCACCTGATCCGCCCACGTCGACCTCGGGATACCACCTCCGAGGTCGGCTTCGCCAGAAGTGTCAAACTATACTTGTTATAGTTTGTTAGTCTAGTCTAGGTGTTACAGTGAGTTATGCAGTAGAGGGTACAACCCCCTTTAGGGTTTGCTATATGTTTCCTTGTACCGCTTCGTTCTAGTCATTCCTCATTCCGTTCACTCGTTAACATGGTTTAGAGCTAGTTTCATTCCTATGAGCTCACCACCGCCCGTCGCTCGTAGCTCGTAAACGCCTCGTAGCTTGACGCCCCGATGCGCTCAGTAGGCCGACGCGCCAAGTCCTTTCGTACGCACCACCCCCCCCCCCCCCCGGCCCCCCCAGTTCGTGCCTTCGCAAGGCCCCCGCGGGCCCCTCGTTCGTCCCATAGTGCGGCCCCTTACGGCCCTTCGTTCGTCCCATAGCGCGGCCCCGCGGGCCCCTCGTTCGTCCCGTAGCGCGCCCCCCCCCCCCCCGTGGGCCCCTCGTTCGTCCCGTAGCGCGCCCCCCCCCATGGGCCCCCCGTTCGTCCCTTAGCGCAGCCCTCGCGGGCGCCCTCGTTCGTCCCGTAGCGCGGCCCCCGCGGGCCCCTTCGTATGTCCCGTAGCGCGGCCCCCCCGCGGCCCTCTCGTTCATCCCTTAGCGCGCCCCCCTTCGGGCGCTATCGTTCGTCCCGTAGCGCAGCCCCGCGGGCCTCTCGTTCGTCCCGTAGCCCCCCCCCCCCCCCCCTCCCCCCCCCCCCCCCCCCATCGCCCGTCGCTTGTCGCAGGTCGCCCGTAGCCTTAGTGGCCGCGCCCGAAACCCTAGCCCGTCCCGTTTTTCCCGCCTTCGGTCGTCCCCCCCCCCCCCCCCCCCCCCTCGCTTTTTCTCGTGCGCGACCGTAGATCGCAGGCCCCGCGGCCCACACGTTAGCAGGCCCCGTGGCCTGTCCGTAGCGGGCCCCGCGGCCCTTGCTCGACGGCCTTGTGGCCCGCGATTAGCTGGCCCGCGGCCAGAACTTCGACCGTCCGTTCGTCCGCCCGTACGACCGCCCCATCCCCTTTCAACCGCACTCAACCGCTCTAGAACCGCCTCTCAACTGCAGTTGATCACTCCAAGCTGCGAGACACCACCCTTCACCGCTCTAGACCACTCCTAACCGCGAGAAACCACGGCCCACCACACTCAACGTGTCCCAAACGCTCCCCACCGCTCTAGACCTCTCCCAACCGCACCAAAACCGCACTCAACCGCGTCAGGATGCCCTTAGCCGCCCTAGACCGCTTCCCACCGCACTACACCGCTTCCCACCGCTCTCGACCGCTTCCCACCGCACTACACCACCCCCACTGCTCTAGACCTCTCCCAACCGCACTAGAACCGTACTCAACCGCATCAGGCTGCCCTTAGCCGCTCTAGACCACTTCCCACCGCACTACACCGCTTCTCACCGCACAAGACCGCTTCCCACCGCACTACACCGCTTCCCACTGCACTAGACCACTCCCCACCGCACTAGACCACTAGACCCTACCCCCGTACTAGCGTGCCATTTCGATGTGGCGACAGCCGCAGTGGCAGCAGCACTGGCCGCAGCAGCAGCAGTGGCAGCAGCACCGGCGGCCGCAGTAGCAGCAGTGGCTGCGACAGCAGTGGCCGCAGCACTAGTGGCCGCAGCAGCAGCAGTGGCCACCGCAGCTGCAGCAGCAGAAGCTGCGGGTTCAACAGCAGCGCCAGCGGGAGCCTCCACCACGGGGCCCTATCGGACCCGGCCAGTACACGCACCGGTACGTGGGAGCTGCAGCTGCTATTGAGACTTGTGTTTCCAGTCTTGGTGCGTGTGTAGTTTCCAGTCCAGGCGCCTCAGAGGTTCTTAGTGTGGGAGCTGCAGCTACCACTAGTCGAGTACCAGCCTTTGTCGCTGGCTCGGGTGCGACCTCACCGACTGTACAGCTTTCCTTCACCCTAGACTCTGGAACGTCCAGCTGTTTCTTTCGCGAATGCACCGGTCTCACGCCACTGCACACTCCAGTCACTGTCGCCTTGGCTGACCCCTCCATGGGATTTGTAGTTGCCCACAGCATCACCACTTTCTGGTGTCCGGCGTCTCCCTCTGGGTTTCTCACAGGTTGCTACACCCCCTCGTTCTCTAGGAACTTAGTGGGTGTCAGTCACCTCCACGACCTCGGAGTTGTCACCACTTTCCCTCTCGACGAGCCTGTTGCCTCCTTCATAGACGGTGCCACTGGGGCGCCACTGGCCACTTTTCATAGGGAGCCAGGCTCTGGTCTGTACTCGTTACACACTGGGTCAGGTTAGGTCAGGTCACGTCACGTCAGGTAGCTGCTGTGTCGTGCGACTGTCAGTCACTCACCCACCCGTCTGTCCTCTGGCACCACCGTCTAGGGCACCCGTCTTTCCCGCGTCTTAGTAGGATGGTACGCCACCGTCTGGTCTCAGGTCTCCCAGAGTCGCTTCCTCCGCTCCCCCGCTCGTCTGCACTGCCGTGCACTCCTTGCGTCGAGGGTCGGCAGCGCGCTGCCCCTCACTCCTCCTCGCCCCCCCCCCACCACGGCTCCCTTGTAGACACTGCACTTGGACGTCTGGGGCCCCTCCCCGGTCCTTGGCCCATGTCAGGAGCGCTACTTCCTGATTGTGGTGGACGACTACTCCCGCTACACCATGGTTTTCCCTTTGCGACGGAAGGCTAACGTGCCTACCGTCCTCGAGCCGTGGCTACTAGTGAGGGGTGGCGCCCAGGGCCTGTGTGGGCTCCGCCTACACTCAAACCGTGGTGGTGAGTTTTCTTCCACTCGCTTGGAGACGTTTTCTTCACCAATTTCAGATATGTTGTAGCTCTAGATTGTGGCTACAATGCCCAATTTGAATCGTATTAAAAGGTGAAGTAAACCTGGAGTTATGAATTTCGACGCACTAGGGGGTATGCTGCCATACAAACTTAACTCAATCACAATAGTTTACACAAGTTCCACACAAGAGAATTTGAGTAGCTAGAAACCAGGTAGGAGGGGATGAGGAGAACGAGAAGGAAGGTTCCAAGGGAGCCCCAAACCAAGGAAACCCCATAAGCACATCCAATCCCCTCTCTATAGGAACCCAACTTTGACCCTTGTCACTTTCCCAACCCATGCCATCCACCTCACCCAACTTGGCCACACTTGCCAACCTAGTTTGGCTTTTCCCAACCATTTGGCATGATCTACAGTAATGGTGACGAATTTCCCATTCCCCAAATGTCTATACCCCATATTGATATCAGCCGCCTACTGCTGGGTCTTCAGAATCTCCAACCGCACCTCCTTGTTCAGGAGCCTCTTCACCCAGTGCCACTTTGGGCCTGATGTGCTTTGTCAGCCCATGAAGGCAAGCGTTCTTGGCAAGCTTCACAGCTGACTCATTGTCACAGAAGATCGCTGTCGGGTCCTTCTGGTCAAACCCTATCTCCTCCAACAATCGCCTCAGCCACACCACCTCCTTAGCCCCGTGATGTAGGGCCATGTACTCTGTCTCACACGAAGACAGCCCCACCTCATTCTGCTTCTTGCTGCGCCAACTCACTGCACCACCACCAAACAGGCACACATAGCCACCAATGCTGGTGCCATCCGCCTTCACAGAGTTGAAGCTGGCATCGGTGTAGCAGGTCAAGAGCATCCCCCCCTTGTTCAAATCAGCTGCACCCCTCTGCAGCCTCTGTCTCAAAGCACTATACTCCAAGCCCACAGATGCTGTAGCACTCACATAGCGGACCAACCTCTTGGCCGCTTCCAGCTGCTCATGACTGAGACGTGAAACCACACTGGCAAGCCTGGATGTAGCAAAGGCAATGTGAGGCCGCATGTGGTTCACCGCATAGTTGAGTGCCCCAACCATGGAATGCAAAAACTTCCTGTCGTTCTCACCCACCACCTCCTCATCAGCACATGGCTCCACCGTGAACCCTGAAGGCAGTGGGGTTGCTGGCTTTCCTCCATCTTGCAGCCCATACTTCTCAGCCAGCCCCTCACAGTACTTCCTCTGGTGCAACCTCAACACTCCCTTGTCAAGGTCCCTCTCCACATGCATCCCCAGGTAGTACTTCACATCTCCCATCTTTGAGCACTTGAACTGCATCTCCAACATCTCCTCCACACGGTCAATCATAGCAGACGACTCAGAGAAGAGAAGGATGTCGTCCACATACACCAGGAGCATGAGGAACTGCTCCTTCTCTTGTAGCAGGAACAGGCTGTGATCACACTCGCTCTTCTTGAAACCCCCAGTCAGCAGTGTCTCCTCCAGCTTGTGGTACCATGCGCGAGGAGCCTGCTTCAAGCCATAGATGGCCTTCTTCAGCCTGCACACCCTGCCGCTCCCATCATCCAAACCCTCAGGCTGCAGCATGTACAACTCCTCTAGGACGATCCCATTGAGGAAAGCAGTCGTGATATCCATCTGCTTGATCCTCCATTCGCGGTTTGCAGCCGTCCCTTTCCCCACAGGTGCAAAAATCTCGTCGAAGTCCTTCCCCTTTGTCTGCTGAAACCCCTTAGCCACAAGCCTTGACTTGTAGCGGGTCAGCTCCCCATCAGGTCCATACTTGTGCCTGAAGATCAGCTTCGAAGAGATTGCCTTCTTCCCAGGAGGCAGCTCACACAACTCCCACGTCTCATTCTCCAGCAGAGAGTCGCATTCCTCCTTCACACCCTGCTTCCACTTTTCAGCATCGGGCCCACTCAACGCCTTCTCCAGCGTCTTGGGCTCAGGGACGGCTGCCCAGTAGCAGTGCGCTATCTCATCCTCATCACACTCCCAGCCCGTACCACCTTTGGCCTTCCAAAACTAGGATAGGTCAGCCTGTTAGGAGGGCGCACATCCCTCCTAGAACGGTCAAGCGGACGTTGGGCACGTGGTGGAGCATCTTGCTGCTGCTGCTGCTGCTTCTCCTCCACCTCAGGTTCTCCGATCTCCTCCTCTGAGACAGTGACCTGCACTTGCCTCGAAGGCCGCTGCACCTCATCAGCCTCAATGATCAGCGGTGTAGTGGGAAGCTTCTGCTGCTGCTGCTTCCACTCCTTGTAGTACAGTGACTCAAGGAACTTCACATCCCTCAAAACAGTCAGCTTCTGGCTGGTCAAGTCCCATAGAAGCCAGCCCTTGTGGTCCTTCGCTTCTCCCAGAAGCTTCCATCTTTCCCTAGAGGCACATGGAACACCACCATGCAGCCATAGGCTCTCAGCATGTTGACTGCTGGTGCACTCCCATACCACTTGGTGTAAGGGACCCATTGCTTGTACCCCACAATCGCCAGCACCCTGTTTTTCACAAGGGCGACCTGCCGCAGTGCAGTCACCCAAAACGGATCCGGCAGCCCTGCACGCCCAAGGAGAGTGCGTGCACCTTCCTGCAGGGTCCGGTTGAACCGCTCAGCCACGCCGTTCTGCTGTGGGTTGTAGGGCACTGTGAGCTGATGCTGGATTCCCTTCTGCTTCAGCTCCTTCTCAAAATCGGCGCCGATGAACTCTCCCCCATTGTCAGTGCGGATCACCTTCACCTTGTGGCCGCTCTCCCTTTGAGCTCTCGGCATCCACTCCTTAAGAACAGCCGCTGCCACCTCCCCCTTGGTCTTGAGAGGGTACACCCACACAGCACGCGTGTGGTCGTCCACAATGGTCAAGAAGTAGCGGCTGCATGAGAGAGAAGGGGCCCTCATAGGGCCCACCACATCCATGTGCACACGCGCGAGCAGTGCCTTGGCTGCTCCTGTGCCGCTGCTGAAGGGAAACTTGGTAAACTTCGTTTCAAGGCATGTAGGGCAGCTCTCAATCTCCTTCGCTGCCCCCTTCACCACCAACCCCTTCAAGCTCTCATCCTTCACCATCTTCTGCAGCATAGGGATGTTGATGTGACACAACCTCTCATGCCACGTCTCCCAATCGGCCTCACCACCCCCAGATGAAGCCTTTGCCCATGCAGTTGTCCCATCCATACCAGCAAGCACCTCACCATGTGATTGCTGTGGATGCTGCACCTTCTTAGCTGCATCCATGGCCCCATCAGTTGGTGCAGTCTCCTCTCCTCCCGCAGTTGCTTTAGCCGTTGCTGCTGCCGGTGCCGTTGCTGCTGCCGGTGCCGTTGCTGGTGGTTTCCCATTCCAAGGGATGATTGGCAGCTACCAAAGGTCCTTGATGCAGCTGCTCTTCTCCTCCAGATTCCACAGCAGCAACTTCCCAGCCGAACAATTCGGCATACGTCCGTTCAAAGACGATCCAGCCCCCGCAATGACCGCATGGAGCTACCTCGTCAAAACCTATCAGCCTAAGGATTCCGTATCTTAGAGTCGCCTTCTCCAGCAGCTTTTAGAAGTCAAAATAACACCTGGCAAAAAGGCAAACGCCTACATCAATCGTTGCCGTAATATCCGTGACCAGCTGCAGAAGTTAGGAAACACGATACTTGAGGTCATGTTCGTCACAAAAGCTCTTCAAGGACTAGGGCCCCAGTGGAACCCGTGCAAGGCTCTACTCCGCCAATAAGGCACCATCTCCGAAGCGCATCTCTGCACCACCCTCCTGCATGAACAGCAAGACATGGACTTCAACAAAGAAAAAGGGGCCCGACGAGAGCAAATCGCTTTCTACTCTGGCCGCGATCAACGTCGGCCCCGTGACCCTCGTGACTCGTGCGACTCACGACCGCGCCAATATTATTGCAAAAATTGCAAAATATTCGGTCACTCAACCGAACGCTGCCGATCCGGACCACGCCACGAGTCCGCACCTCGTAACAACGCAATTTCCGGCCCCGATAACTCGCGCCAGGCAAACCGACCATCTTCGGACCATCGGCTTGCCCCGCACCAACCATCTCAGCCTGACGCGCCCAGACCTCCATACACCAACAACATTCACCACGTCATCGGTAACATGGCGATGCGCGTTCACCGTCGCACACGGCGAACAAACCGACGGCACCTGCGACACGTCTCTCCTCCCCCACCTGGACGTGAGGTTGAATTCTCCAGCTACAACAACCCCTTCACGCATGACGGGGAGTATGTCTCTAACGAACGCGAACAGGACTGGGATCTGCCGACCCCCCCTGCTCGAATCACCGCCGCACGATGAGGATTTCATTAACTCCTCATCCTTGCCCTTGGCCTCTCAGTCTCACCACAGCCACTCCCACAGCCTACACCAACCAACACAGGCGAACTGCTCGCCTTCTTCGCCCGCTCGCTTGCACTACGCGCACCCCCTGACCTTTGGCACAAGCGCCTTGGTCATCCCTATCAGGAGGTACTCAACAACTGCATCCGCACCGAAATCACCAGCACCGACCATGTGACCCAATTCCTGGGTCTCAACATCTCCTACGCAGCAGACGCCATTTATCTCTCCGCCGCCAAGTACGCGGAAACTCTGTCTGCCAAATTCAACAGCAAGCCCGGAAACCTCTCCACCCCCTACCGCTCCCCAACCACCACCCACACTCCCAACACAACCCCACTCAACCCATCCGGCCACCAGCTGTACCAGCAGCAACTCGGCTGCCTCCTCTTCGCTGCGGTCACGTGCAGGCCTGACTTGTCCTACATTTCGAGCCAACTCGCCCAGTATGCCAAGCGGCCTGAAGGGGAGACTATGTTGGACCTGCAGCGCACTCTGCAGTACTTCATTTCCACACCATACATCGGCCTCACCTACTCAACTCTCATGACCCATGCCTTCACCCTCGTTGGCTTCGTAGCCGCTGATCATGCCGCCAACCCTGCAAATTGACGGTCTCGAAACGGCTTTCTCTTTCGCCTCGAACCTACCGTACCAATTTCCTGGAATTCACAGAAACAGGAAATGGTGGCGCTCTCCTCCGCTGAAGCCGAATTCATCGCTGCCACATCAGCCGTGCGCGAAGCCAGGAGTTGCTCCAGGAGGCGAAAATTGCGACATCTGTGAACTTCAAGCTCGACTGTGACAACCAGAGCGCGATCAAGATCGCGAACAAACCTGGCTTCGTCAACCGCACCAAACACATTGCACTCCGTACTTCTTCGTCAAAGACCAAGTTGACAAAGGCAAAGTCGTCTTGACTTATTGCCCCACTGGTGACATGGCAGCTAACTTCCTCACCAAGAAGCTTCCACGTCAGCAGTACCAGCACTGCGCGAACATATGCGGTATAACCAAGCGCGTCAAGACTTCACTCCTCCAGGGATGAAGGGGAGTGTTATGATATGGAATTGTTGAATAACATTCCTAAAGTAACGAACCCTTAACGCGAAGATGACTGCAGCGAGGACAAAGATCGAGCAACGCAGACAGTTATCGAAGACGGTTGAAAGCATAATGAATTCAAAGTGCAAGCGCGGGAAATGCATTCAAACAGTTACCGTGACGCATATCGTTACCGAACCGTACGGTTGGCATTCCCGATGTAGGTTAGCCCTAAGGGGAATGTACCCCCTCATGGTACATGGCTAGCTAGGACCTTTCGTATTCCCTTGTATTCCTATATAAACCCTTGTACCGCATTGTTATAGTCACTTCTTTCGAGATTCAAATCTCCTTCTGACACGGCCCGTACCCGACATTTACTAGCATCTTCCGTTGCTACAAGACTATCGATCAACCTGAGACGATCCTACAACTTCAATTCAGATTATAACAGAGTCGACTCCTGCAGCGTACAGGAATGCCTCTTCTCAAATCCAGCCCAGTGGGGGGAGTTGAACCCTCCACACACTCACCTCATACACACTCACTGAGGGGGGGTAAGCCCCCCCTCAGCCTCTTCTCAAATCCAGCCCAGTGGGGGGACCTCAACCCCCCACACACTCACCTCATACACACTCACTGAGGGGGAGTAAGCCCCCCCTCAGCCTCTTCTCAAATCCAGCCCAGTGGGGGGAGTTGAACCCCCCACACACTCACCTCATACACACTCACTGAGGGGGGTAAGCCTCCCCTCAGCCTCTTCTCAAATCCAGCCCAGAGGGGGGAGTTCAACCCCCCCACACACTCACCTCATTCACACTCACTGAGGGGGGGTAAGCCTCCCCTCAGCCTCTTCTCAAATCCAGCCCAGAGGGGGGAGTTCAACCCCCCCACACACTCACCTCATTCACACTCACTCAAGGGGGGTAAGCCTCCCCTCACCCTCTTCTCAAATCCAGCCCATTGGGGGGAGTTGAACCCCCCACACACTCACCTCATACACACTCACTGAGGGGGGGTAAGCCCCCCCTCAGCCTCTTCTCAACTCCAGCCTAGTGGGGGAAGCTCAACCCCCCACACACTCACCTCATACACACTCACTGTGGGGGGGTAAGCCTCCCCTCAGCCTCTTCTCAAATCCAGCCCAGTGGGGGGAGTTGAACCCCCCACACACTCACCTCATACCCACTCACTGAGGGGGGGTAAGCCTCCCTTCAGCCTCTTCTCAAATCCAGCCCAGTGGGGGGACCTCAACCCCCCACACACTCACCTCATACCCACTCACTGAGGGGAGTTCTGTGTCCCCTCTGTCTCATCGGAAACCCAATCCGTCCAGCTCATATCAAAATACCCTTTCCCACATGAAGACTTCAGCCTCCCGTCATCCTCCTCTCATACCTACTCACTGAGCGTAGTTGGGCTCCTCTCTGATGATTCCTCTTCCCGTTTTTTTTTTTTTCTCACCGGATTGTTTCCAGATTTGGCAGAAAATTTGTGCCTTTCGTTACCGCGTAGTACCAACGACGCGCCTTCCCGTCCGCGCCTTTCCGTCCGCGCCTTCACGTCTGCGCCTTCATGGCTGCGCCTTCACGTCCGCCTTATCTTCCACGCCTTCCCGTACGCGCCTTCCCGTCCTCTAATTTCCGTCGCCGCCTTTTCGTCTGCGCGTTCCCGTCCGCTCGATACGGTGCTCTGGGACTGTCAAGATATGGTGCATGTTGGGAGAAAGGAGAGGGGCAGTCACAAGATGAGGGATATGGGGGTGCATCGAAGGCTGCTGTGACACAGTGGAGACGGGAATAGAGCTCCCAGGGGAGGCATACGTGGTGCATTCGGTACATCAGAGGTTGGCTAGCTTGAATGCGCGACAATTCCTTGTGAAGCTTTGTCGATATATTGCATTCTGCCCGTCAGCGCATCTGGCCAGTGCATTGGCGTGTGCGTAGAGGAGAGGGGCAGCCTCATGTGAGGGTTATGGGCGTGAATGTAAGTGAGGCTTGCATTACATCCAGAGTGGAGAGTGATGTTTCCAGTCAGGGAGTACTCTTGCAGTGAGGTTTGCAGCACACGAATGGCCGATTGGTGCGCCTTCCCGTCCGCCCCTTTCCCTCCGCGATTCGTTCCCGCCCGCGCCTTCCCGTGCGCGCCTCTCCCGTCCGTGCCTTCCCGTCCGCGCGTTCCCTCGTGTGCCCCTCCCATACGCGCGTTCCCGGCCGTGCCTTCCCGTCCGCACCTTCCCGTCCGCGCCCACCCGTCCGTGCCTTCCCGTCCACGGGTTCCTGCCCGTGCCTTCCCGTCCGCGCGTTCCTTTCCGTGCTTTCCCGTCCGCGCGTTCCCGTCCGTGCCTTCCTGGCCAACCCTATCCGGTCACTCTTCCCGTCCGCATCTTCCCGTCTCCGTCACTGTGTGACACCTCTGCTGTGCCTAAGGTCAAGGCTTTCCGCCACCCGTTTTTGTTTACACTGCCCGTTCTAAATCGTGTTGTCGAAACAGAAGCCCATGCGTTTTGTCGCTACTCTTAGGCAACAAGGCTCTGCTACTGTTTTGAGACCTCAACAGCAGTTGAGCGACTCGGTGGCTATTGTCTGCCTACGAGGAACGTTCTTCCATCCTAGACCTTGGCTAGTAACGTTCACGGACTGGCCTAATGTGTTTGATTCTCGAAGACGCCAAATAGGAACAATGTGTAACCGTCCAAGTGTTGCCTAAACCTGGTGAACGTGACGATCTATGATCGTCCTAGCCTCTTATCAAGTAGGTAGAGATCGCCAGAAATTTGTGTGCTAGGTGACGCATGTCGAGTGCGTTTTTTAGGTTTTTGAGTCCGTATATCAGTTGGCTAGGCTGGGTGCTGCACTTGTTAGACCTGCGTGGTGTGATCGCCAAGGAACAAGGGGCCAGGTTTGTTTGTCGTTTGTGCCTTTTCAAAATTCCTGAAGTAGAATATCGTAAAATGCGAAACACTGAAGCTCTCTCACTTTCGCCACCTGTTTCAGGCGAACTCTGCTCTCGTCACCCTTCGCCCAACCAGTTTCAGGTTCAGTATTCTTGAAGCCTACAACATTCTAGACTCGTGGTTTAAGTTTCATATCTCAACAACCCAAAACCCTAGGCACAAAAAAAGGACTAAATTTAGGCACGTTGCTAACTGCTACACATTAATTTGAATGGCTCTGTAGCCTATATTCATCAGAACACTACTCAGACCAGCAATACATTCACTACTTAGACCAGCAATATATTGTATTGTATACCCTGGCCATATAGACTACCTAGAGCATTCGCTAGACACAAGGAATGAGTTTTATGCAGGCTCCAATTTCTCTAAAACAACAACGCAACATCCAGACGCACGCATCTCCACATGCATAGGCATGTTACTGTCAAGAACGGAATGATGATTTGACTAAGGTTGGTTGGGGTACATAAACCTAGCCCTAGCTGTTGTACCCCATATGACACACATCACTAAGACTATAACATTTGACACACCCCCATAGCCTAAGTGAGGGGTGTCAAGCAAAACCAACAACGTACGGTCACAAGACCAGTCACAAAGCAACAAAGCTCAGGGTGGATCACAATGTCACCACACACTCTGAGCACAAGCAAAAGAGCCACAAGGCCAGTTCAAGAGTTCACAGAGGAATATATAAAGCGTACAAACAAAGCAAGCAGAGAACTCAAGACTACGCAAGGCAAGAACATGTGTCAACGAGACCTAACTGCACACAACACCTCTGGTGGTCACAAGGCGGAAGGGCCTTGGTGAAGATGTCTGTTGTGTTGGCCTCGGACTCCACAAAGTCGAAGCGAGCCTGTCCACACCTCGGCAACTCTTGTAGAATAAAGTACCTGACATTGATGTGCTTCACTCTGCTCTCCAGTCACGGCTCTCGACAGAGGAGAATCGACGCCTTGTTGTCAGTGAACAAGGTCGGTGCAGAGCTCGGCCGCTCACCAAGGTCGGTGAGCAAGAAAGTCAACCAACGCAGCACCTGTGCAGCCATGGCTCCAGCGTAGATCTCAGCCTCAGCGGTAGAGGTCGAGACCGAGGAGGAACGCGTGGACCTCCACGAAACAGCTCCAGAGCCCAGGCTGAAGAAGTACCCCTGAGTAGACCTGTGAGTCTCGGCGTCGTCAGCGTAAGAAGAGTCACAGTGTCCAGTAAGTACGACAGACTGTCTCCCTCCAAGAACCAGCCCCATGCCTGATGTCGTCGCTAGGTACTTCGCCACCCTCACAGCAGCTGTCCAGTGAAGTGGACGATGTCTCCCTGGCGCAACAAAGCGAGCAAAGATGCTGAGAGGGAAGGCGAGGTCCGGGCGAGTACAAGTCATCAGGTACATGAGGCAGCCCACAAGCTCTGCGTAAGGACCACTAGGCTCAAACGGCTCGTCATGAAAGGGTCCAGTGAGTCTGTGGTCAACAGCAAGAGGTGTGCGATGTAGTGTGGAGTGCTAAAGCTCGAACCGCTGAAGGACCTGCTGCACCATGTGTGACTGTGAGAGTGTAATGGTGCGAGCGGCTCTGTCCCTGGTGATCTGCAGGCCAAGGTAGTGGTGCAGCTCACCAAGGTCAGTGCACGTGTGTCTCTTCTGCAGTTCGCACTTCACGTCAGCCAAAGCAACCTTGTTCAGCAGTGGCGAAAACCAGGTCGTCAACGTAGACCAGTACAAAGAACGGTGTGGAGCCACAACGAACAAACAACGACGGGTCGGCAGAAGATGGCTGGAAACCGAGGTCAGACAGGGTAGAACGAAGGGTGTCGTGCCACTCACGAGGAGCCTGGCGGAGACCGTAGAGCGGTCGCCTCAGCCTCCACTAGGTCCCAGGAGGGAAAGTGCCAGTGAATGCAGAGGGACGACGCAACCAGACCTCCTCGTGTAGGCTACCCTGAAGGAAGGCAGTGGAGAAGTCGAGAGAGTGTGGCTCGTAGTCTCTATGTTCTGCTACGTGCAGTAACACCCGAAGAGTGGTCATCTTCGGGGTAGGCACGAAGGTCTGAAAGAAGTCAACTCCCTCGCGCTGAATGAAACCTCTAGCCACATAGAGCGCCTTGAAGACCGGAGGAGATCCCGGTGGCCGCTTCACCCTGAAGATCCACATGCCATCGACTACGTTCGCCCCAGGGGGGGAAACCTCGTCGCATAGGTGCCTGTGGATCTGTAGGAGGCCATCTCTGAGTCCATGGCAGCTCTCCACTGAGAGGCCCAAGGCCCTGACACTGCCTCAGCGTAAGTGCGAGGAGTAGGTATGTCAAGGGCGTCGGGGTCTCCCTCAAGGGCGAGCAGCATGGCATAGAGATGAGGGGAAGCGGCTACCAGGAACTCTAGCTCAAACTGCCTATTCTCTAAGGCGTCACAGCCAAGGGCAGACTCACCCCCGACGGCCAGAGGACTGGTAGGAGGAGCAGCCACAAGACTAGTGGCGTAGTCAAGGTGGCGACTAGAGGCAAACTCAAAGACTGCGGCAGTAAGAGTGGAGACAGGGGACAGAGAAGCACGGGGGTCGGTAACAAGAGAGGCGAGAAAACGAGAGAGAACAGGACGGAATGCGCGATAATAGTCAGTGACTGGAGTAGAGAGGGAAGCAGTGAGGGCTGACTCAGGGGGAGAAGGAAGCATAGACGGCGACGAACGAGGCGGACTAGGACGGAACAGGACAGTACGAAGTTCAGTGAGAGGGACAGGGGACGAGGGACGAGCACGAGGAGAACGGGAAGTCCAAGCGTGAGAAAGAGGAGGGGACAACGGAGGCTGAGAACGGGGGAAAACAGCCGGGGCGGAGTCAGGAGGAGGAAACGTGGGACCATAGATAGGGAGAGAGGGGGAGGGGGGAGGAGAAGAAGAGGGGAGACCGAGGGTCCGAAGACCAGAGATAGGAGGCGGAGGTGGCGGCTGCTGCTGCTCCTGCTGCGGCGGCTGCCGCTGCGGCTGCTCCTGCTGCGGCTGCTGCTGCTGCTGCTGCTGCAGCTGCTCCTGCTGCGGCGGCGGCTGCTGCTGCGGCTGCTGCTGCAGATGCTGCGCCTGCTGCTGCTGCTGCCGCTCCTCTAGCTGCTGTAGGTCCAGCTGCTGCCGCTCCAACTCTCTCTCCTCTCGCTCCAACTCCAGCTGCTCCTCACGTGCACGGCAAACACGGGCCTGGTGCCGGGTCCGGTAGGGGTGGGGGGGAGGAGTAGTGTCCGGGGCGGTGGTAGCCCCAGGACCGCCCTCCAAAGCACCAGTCGCACCACCCCCAGAGTCAGCACCACCAGCAGTAACGCGGCCAATCCCAGACTCTCCAGTTCCCGCAGTGGGTGCACCCGCACCCTCAGTCGTAGCACCCCCAGGGACAGCTCGACTAACACCAGCTCCCCGAGGACTAGAGGCTCCTGCGAACACGGGCTCAGCCTCAACTCCAGCACCCCCAAAACCAGGACCTCGCACAGGTACGCTCTCAGCTCCAACTCCAACTCCTCTAGAGCTAGCACCTCCAGGGTCCTCGCCACGAACACCGGCTCCCGCAGGGTTTGCAGTAGGCTGTGAGGAGGACTGCAGGGAAGGAGGCTGCACCTGAGGGGCTACCGAGGGGGGAGGGGTAGCGTGGGACACACCTGACGGGGCTGGACCAGGGGGGGGAGGCTGTAGCGGGGGAGCAGGAGGGGGAGCTGAAGTCAAGAAGAGAGGGGGACGGGGAACCGGGAGACCTCGACAGTGCTACCAGACGTAGTAGGGGACGGCTCGTCGAAACGGACGTCACCGGAGTCAAAGAACCGGTGAAGGGGAGGGTGGTAAAAGGTGAAGTCAGAGGAGTCCTCTAGGAAACCAAGGAAGACATAGGGAATGGCGCGAGGCGAGATCTTGTCCGCGGAGGTGTCGCGAACAAGTGCCAAGCAACCCCAGACACGAAAACGCGACCCAACACCAGGGGACCCGGTCCAAAGACTGGTCGGTGAAACCTTTGGCCGAGAGACACGGGGCCAGAGGTTCAGCTGGTGAGCGGCGTACCGAACCGCGTAGGGCCACAGAAAATGGGGCGCACGGACGTGGATCATGGAGGTGCGTGCAATCTCCATCACCAAGCCTATGCAGCGCTCAGCAACCCCATTCTGCTGTGGGGACTCTGGAAGCGTCCAGGACTGACGAATGCCCTGCTCGCAACAGAATCCAACGACCACCAGAAAGAAACTCTCTCGCTCAGAGCCAGGGCGAGCGGCGGGGGCCCAGACGTCCAAGTGGAGAGTCTCGAAGGGCTCGGTTGCCAGACAAAGGGAGGAGGAGTGAGGGGTGGCACGCAGCCGACCCTTGACGCAGGGACCGCAAGGTGGTGCAAGCGAAGGCGGCAGCGACGGAAAGACTCGCGGGAGGCCTAAGATAAGACGCTGACTAGACATAGCGCGCAGGCGAGGAATGGACGGGTGCCCCAAGCGGTGGTGCCACAGAACGGTGGGGTGAGCAAGCGACCGGCAGGAGCAAGATGCAGCAACTGGACCAGACACGGGAACCTGACCAGACACAGCTACCTGGTGAGACAGGGGAACCTGACGGGGGGCAGTGACAGTGGTTGGGGGCAGTAGCTACTGCTGTTGCTGCTGCTGCCCTCGGGGGCCATTGTGAAGTGTGTAGAGACCAGAGCCCGGCTCAGCGGTAAAAGAAGCCAGAGGCGCGTTCGTGTCCCCGTCGACACAAACCGCAGTCTCGCCAGAAGGCTCAATCCACACACCCACGTGACTACTCACGAGCGGCCTCACACCCACCAAGTTCCTGGAGAACGAGGGGACGTCGAAGCCCATCAGGAAACCCGAGGGAACTGCTGGGCACGGGAGCGTAGTAGTGTAACGAGCAATGACTGGTCCCGAAGTGGGATCAGCTAGTGCTACAGAGACCAGCGCAGGAAGCGGAGTAAGCGTCGTGTGGTCGCGGAAGAAGCAGTGCGAAGCTCCGGAGTCCAGAGTGAAAGACAGCGAAGTGTCCTCCGGAGCAGGTCCTAGACTAGTGTCTACACAAGTACCTACGCTAGCAACAGGCACCTCAGCAACACTAGCACCTAAGCTAACAACACTCGAGTAAACAGGGTCAGAAGCACTAGAGTCAACAACAGCATACATAGCATGAGGAGTTCCTAAGAGATCCAGCAACTGAGAAGCCGACATGCCCCACAGAGAGGGGCCGTACGTCTCAACAAGGGGAAGCCAGTCAGGGGCAGGGCCGCCAACGCCGTAGGCCGCATGAAGTGTGTCAGTGAGCTGAGCAAAGCACTGACCCGGTGGGTGGGTGCGGCCACAGGGGAGGCCTCGGCGAGCACCTGTCTGAACGAGATAGGTGCAGGGAGGGTGGACGGCACCACGTGACGGCTGACGCGGTCCTGACCCCTGCCCCGGAGTCTGCTGCTGCCGCTGCTGCTGCTGTGGCTGCTGCGAGAGGAGAGGCTGCTGCTGCTGCTGCCGCTGAGTCAGGTACCAAGCCGCCACTCCAACACCTGCAGCTGGTGGAACAGCAGGTGCCTGACGAACCCGAGCGTCACCTCCACCAGCTGCAGCAGGGGAGTCACTAGCCGCTGCACGAGTGGCTCCTCCAACCTCTGTACTCCCGCCACCACCGCTCGCCACGCCACCTCCGCCGCCTCCGCCCGCACCCTGACCGCCCCTCCTGCCACTCCTACCCCTAGACCGCGAAGAAGTCGTAACAGCAGCTGCGGTCACGTCAGTAGCGGCATTGGCGAGGGAGGCAGTAAAGGTGGGCAGCTGAGGGACAGTGCACCCGTGAAACAGTGGAGGGGGCACAACACCAGAGGCAGAGGCTACCGATCGGAAGTTGCTCTCGACGTCTTTGAGGGCAGACTCAAGGACCTCGATAGTGAGCTCGCTAGGGTGCTTCAGAAGAAGCGCGTCACAAACCGAGGCAAGGCGGTCAGGGAGGCTAGTGGCGATGAAATAGATAGTAATCGCCATAGGGGGAGGGAGCAGTGCAAGCTGTGCGTCAGTGCAGGCAGCGCTGTAGCTAGAATCGAGCGAACGCAAGTGAGCGATCAAGTCAGCAGAGCGCTCAAACGAGGCAAGATCAGGGGTCGCCATAGCGGAAGCAAACAGGTGGGAAGTGCTGCTGCCGAAACCCTAAACACGTAGAGCGGCTTAGTAGGGCGTGACTGGCAGAGTTGGAGGCCTAGGGCGCTACAGGACGCAGGGTAGGGCGCGACACGGCGGGACTAGAAGGGCGCGGTGCTACGGGCAGGGGTAGCGCGACGTGACGGGACGGGCAGCGCGACGCGACCGGACAAGACGGGCAGGCGCGACGCGGTGGGACGGGACAGGCAGCACGACGCGGACGGACAGCATGACGCGGCAGGACGGGATGGGACGAACGGCGCGACGCGGCGGGACGGACAGGCGCGGCGCATGCGACGGGACGGGACGGACGCGACGCGACGGGATGGCGTGACGCGACGGGACAGCAGGGGCGACGGGACAGCAGGGGCAACGCGACGGGACGGGACAGCAGGGGCGACGCGACGGCAGGCGCAGCGAGCGCTAGGGCACGAGAGAGACGAGCGCGATAGGCGCTAGGGGACAGTACGGGCGTAACGGGCACTAGGGTACGGAACAGGCTCGGGCGCTACGGACGTGAACGAGAGGAACGGGATCCCACAGGAGCCTTGTCAAATGTTATGTTCTTAGTGATGTGTGTCATATGGGGTACAACAGTTAGGGTTAGGTTTATGTACCCCAACCAATCTTAGTGACATCACAATTCAGTTCTTGATATGGTATCACCCAGGTTCGGATCCTGTGGGATCCGGTTCCTCCTGTTCACGTCCGTAACGCCCGAGCCTGTCTCATACCCTAGTGTTTGTCACGCTCGTACCGTTCCCTAGCGCTCGCTTCTCCTGCTGGTCGCGTCGCGCCCGCTTTCCCCGTCGCGTCGCGTCCCTCCCCCCCCCCCCCCCCCCTGCACCTCCCGTCCGTCACGTTGCGCCTGTCCGCCGCGTCGCCCCCGTCCCGTCTGTCCCGTCTGTCGCGTCGCCCCTGTCCGTCGCGTCGCGTCTGTCCAGTCCCGTCTAGCCCGTCGCGCCCGTCCCGTCTGCCCCGTCGCGAGCACCGTGTCTGCCCGTCCCGCAGCGCCACGCTGCGCCCATCGCGTCCTGCCTGCCGCGCAGCGCCGAGCCGCGCGCGTCCCGTCCTGCCTGCCGCGCGCGTCCCGTCCTGCCTGCCACGGGCGTCCCGTCCTGCCTGCCGCGCGCGTCCCGTCCTGCCCTGCGCCCGTCTGGTCCCTTGGCGCCGCGCTGCCCATCCTGCCATGTCACGCCCTACCCTGCCGTTCTGCCGTGCCCTGAGCCTCACGCACTGCCTCTCACGCCCAACGCAGGCCCTTTAGGCGTTTAGGGTTTCGGCAGCAGCAGTTCCACCTCTTTGCTTCCGCTTTGGCGACCCCTAGGGTCCTGCTCTTTGACGCCGAGGGTAGGCCGCTCGAGTTTTTGGTCTGGCTCCTGCGTGCGCGCCGCCTTTTAGAGAGTCAGGTTCAGGCAGATGAGTCTCTGTGGGCGCACGCTTCTGGCGACCTTCCTAAGCCCGACGACCCTGCACCCTTAGGCGCTGACCCAAGAAGTGCAGACAGAGACCGTTATGCCCGCCAGCGTGCTGATCTGACAGCGTGGAAGTCGCGTGACGCTGCGGCCTGCATCGCCCTCAGCAGCCTCCTCCCTGAGTCTGAGGAGGCCCACTTCACTCAGGTTCGCACGGCAAGTGAGTTCCTGATTGTGATTAAGGCCCGCTACGCTATTCCCACCACTGTCTCTCTGGATCGCCTCTTCCTCCCGTTCCTACTTCCTGACATCGCCTCGTTTGAGCGCTCTGCTGACTTGATTGCTCACTTGCGCTCACTCGATTCTAGCTACCGCGCTGCCTGCACTGACGCACAGCTTGCACTGCTCCCTCCCCCTTTGGCGATTACTATCTATTTCATCGCCAGTGGCCTCCCTGACCGCCTTGCCTTGGTTCGTGACGCGCTTCTTCTGAAGCACCCTAGCGAGCTCACTATCGAGGTCCTTGAGTCTGCCCTCAAGGACGTTGAGAGCAACCTCTGATCGGTAGCCTCCGCCTCTGGTGCTGTGCCCCCTCCACTGTTTCACGGGTGCACTGTCCCTCAGCTGCCCACCTTTATTGCCTCCCTCGCCACTGCCGCTACTGACGTGACCGCAGCTGCTGTTACGACTTCTTCGCGGTCTAGGGGTAGGAGTGGCAGGAGGGGCGGTCAGGGTGCAGGCGGAGGCTGTCAACGGGAGTTGTGGTTGGCCCCGTCCTCGCTTGGGCGGAGCCGACTTCGTGGTCGGTTGCGGGAGGTGCAGCCGACCTGTAGCAATGGGCGAGCTGGTCGACATGGCTGGTTGACCTGCACGGGGGTCACTGCAGTGGCGCCGACCTGGAGGGCGCTGAGTTCAGGTGGTCGGCCTTGGGAGGTCGACCTGTGGAAGGCGTCGACTTGGGGACGCCGACTTGGGGTAGCCGACTTGGTGTGGTCGGCTGACTGCTGGGCTGGTCGACCTGGAGTTGGTCGACCAGGAGTGTGGTCGACCTGGAGCTGGTCGACCAGGCGTGTGGTCGACCTGGTGTGGTCGACTGGAGGTGGATGTTGACCTGGGCGGTCGACGGGCACAAGGAGAAGCAGCTGGTCGACATGGTTGCCTGGCCGACCAGGTTACCCGGGCGACGGGGTTCTGCGAGGTGCACGACCATCGCCCAGGAGGGTTTGGCGAAGTCGACCTACGGTTCGGTATACTGAGGTCAACTTGGCTCCGCCGGTGCAACCGTCGGCACATGGTCGACTTGGCACCTGCGCAATGTGTGTGGCGGTGCACGTCGTGCTCAACCGTCACCTGGCACCTGCGAAGTAGGTGCGCGCACATGCGCACATGGTGGCCTGATGCTGGTGTGCTGGCACGCCAGCCTTGCAGTGCACATGGCCGCCTATGGGCACCTGAGGTCGCCCACCTGGCAAGTCGCCCTCAGGGTGTGCTGGAGGTCAACTTGCTAGTGTGCTAGGTTGCTAGGCATCTGATGTAGTCAACCTTTCCAATCCTCTTTGTATCATTGTTGTGAACTTTTGGTAGTGAAACTCTTGCCAACTTCCCCCGTGAACCAGCAAGTAGTGCAAGCACAAGCAAACGACTAAGGAACGAACGCAGAGATCACTCCCACCCCGTGTCTAGCCCGTATTCTAGCTCCCGTTGCTAGAGTTATCTCCGCATGGTGCTGTGAGCGTGGACGGCATCGCGACTTACCTTCAGTCTAGTCGACTTAGCTCCATTTACATGTCGTGTTCGTAGGCCGGCAGCCGTGCAATAGTCACCATGGTTGGCGTAGGTGACGCTGGTGTTGTAGACACCTTGGAGGCATGGCTGGAGGACGCGAGGAAACGCCACCTGGATGGCGAGTACGGGCAGACTCTCCCCTTGGCGGTCGTCGAGGCGGGGATCCATACGGTGTGGGCGGAGGAACATCCTCCCCAACCTTCCTCTCCTCGACCGGTGAACAGCGAAGGCGGCGTCGACGTGGGCGTCAACGCCGGTGACCAAGTCGGCAGCAGTGCGGGAGGCACGTCGAAGAAGAGAGGAGTCATCCACGCTGATGAAGTCGACGGCGTTCAGGCGCGAGGGATGCAGTCGTCGGCGGCTGCAGGGTCCTCGCAAGGCGACGTCGGAGGACGTCGCGGCAGTGTGCTGCCGTCGTCGGCGACCCATGTGACGGCGGGCGGGATAGCGCCATCCTACGGCTACATCAAGTTTACGCCGGACAGGATCTCCGTCACCCCCCTGCTGGTCGGTCGACCCGACATCCTCACCTAGAAGGAAGCCATCGAGCCTCAGTTGGAGATGGCCGGGCTGATGGGCTTCGCCGCCGGCACTGTGGCGACGCCGTCGGAGAACTACCCCGACCTGCGTGCAAAGTTTCGGGTTGTGCAGCTGCTGACCTTCACGGTCATCTCGCGGTGCTGCTTGCCGGGCGTGCAGATCGCCTTGAAGCCGAGCAGGGACTACGTGGACGCTGGCCACCAGGCATGGCACTTCGTCGAGTCAACGTACCAGGTTACCGATGACCTGTATATCGGCCAGCTCGAGGAGCAAATGACACATCTGCGGATGGTTGACCAGGAGACTGCGACCGACTACTGCAACCGGGCTCGGCGACTTCTCGCCACCATGAGGATGTCCGGCGTGCAGTACTCGACGGCGTCGTATGTCACCCACGTCCTGAAGGGGCTCCCGAGCAGCTACAACCTCATGAAGCGGCTGTCAGTGGTGCCGAGCACGTGGGCGACGCTCAACGAGGACTCCCTGACTTCGTACATCCTACCGGACGAGGCGATGCAGGAGGCCGAACAGTCCATGGATCTCCTGCCACAGGTGAACTACGCCGCCCCGGCGAAACAAGGTGGTCGACCGGGACAGCGTGGACAGTCTGGCGGTGGGGGAAGCGGTATTTGGAGGCCGGCCAATGACGCCGACAAGAAGAATTCGGCCAGAGATGGCGGTCGTGGAGGAGGAAGTCGACGTCGGGAGTGCTGGCTGTGTGGCGACCCCGACCACCTCTCCTTCGAATGCCCCGACCGCAGTGACTCCAACGACGATGACACCATGGGAGGCCGAGGGAGGTCGGCCTGGCGTCGCCCTCGTCGGGAGAGTAAGCCGCGCAAGGAGAAGCAGTCGACCAAGTCGTCGACCTCGGCGAAGGACGCCGACCCCCCTTCTGGCGGCAACGGTCGAGGCGACAAGGAGGCGTCATGCTCGCAGGTCCGCGTCATGGAGCTGACCATCTCGCTGGCGCCAGAGGCCGGCGAGGACTTCCAGGCGATGGCGGCAGCTGTGCAGGCGAACCCGGCGGTCGTCTTACTCGACAGTGGCTGCTCGCATCACCTGATGGGGAAGAAAGAGGTCTTCGTCGACCTGGGGCCGACCGGCGACGTGAAGCATGTGCGCGGTTTCAACGGGGCGTTGCAGGCCGTCCAAGGCCGGGGCACTGTCGCTCTGCAGGGGGCAGCCGGGAAGCAGGTGCTCATCCCGGACGTGCTCTACGTCCCGGGCATGCAGGCGAACCTACTATCCGCCGGCCAACTAAAGGAGAACGGTGTGAAGCTGAAGGAGGACGGCGATGGGATGTTGCTCGTCACAGCGGCAGGGGACGTCCTCGGTCGGGCGTCCTACACCGGCCGGGTCCTCTGCACCGACTTGCGTCCCTGCTCGACGAAGTCGACGTCGACCTTGACGGAGGTGGTGGCTCTGCGGGCGATAGTCTCGGCGACGAAGGCGACCCCGGACAGGCTGCATGCGAGGCTCGCGCACGTCGGCATGGACACTATCCGGAGCTTGGCGAAGCACGAGGTCGCCACTGGGCTGGACCTCAAGTCAACGTCCGGCGCTGACCCCCCGTGTGTCTCGTGCGTCGGTAGGAAGCTCGCGCGGCACGCCTTCCCCGACAAGGGCTCGGACGCCGAGGACGCCCTGGCCGTCATGCACATCGACTTGTGCGGGCCGTTCCGGGTGGCTGCCAAGGATGGCAGCTTGTACTTCTTGCTGCTGAAGGACCGCAAGACCCGCTACGTGTGGGTGAGGCCGGTCGCCAAGAAGTCGGACGTGCTGCGGGAGTTCGAGAAGTGGCTAGTGGTGGTGGAGCGGCAGGCGAAGAAGTCGGTGCTGATGCTGCGCTCTGACCGGGGAGGAGAGTTCCTCGGAAAGGCCTTCACCGACTTCGTGGATGGCAAAAGGATCGTCCACGACCTGACCTGCCCTTTCACCCCGCAGCAGAACGGCATGGCGGAACGGGAGATGCGGACGGTGGTAGAGTCGGTGCGGACGATGCTGTTGCACATGGGCGTGCAGCACCACTGGTGGCACCTCGCTCTGCGGCAGGCCGTCTGGGTCCGCAACTGCCTTGAAAGATCGTCGCTGCCGCCGGGGACGACACCGTACCAGCTGCTCACCGGGATGAAGCCCGACTTGTCGCTGGCACGGGTGTGGGGCTGCATGGCGCAGTTCCTCGTCCCCGAGCAGCAGCGTGGTGGGAAGCTGAAGCCGAAGGCCTGGTGGGGCCTTCATCTCGGTGTGTCGGAGGAGAGCAAGGGATGGGAGATCCTGGACCTCACCGACAACAGGGTGGCCACCACGTCGGATGTGGTTTTCTACGAGACGATGTCGCTGGAGGTATGGAAGTCGGAGCACGGGCCGGTGTCGGGGCGGACGCAGGTCAACCTGCCGACGGACACCTCTACGCCGACGCTCCCGCTGCTCGCCGAGGTCGGTGAGCTTGCTGATGAGGACGCCGAGGTCGTCCGCCCTCCTTCTCCTTCCCCTGCCCCCCCAGCCCCACCCCCTGTCGCCGACCTGTGTACGATGACGTTGACGTCGGCCAGCGGCGATGAGGGAAGAAGTGGGCCATCACCTATGGCGCCGGCCAAGAGCATCGCCGGTGGCCGACGTGACAGCACGCAAGTCGGCGTGGGAGCAAGGTCGACGCCGACAGGGGAGCAGCAGGCAGAGAAGGTGGAGCCGACTTTGGTGAAGCCGGCGAAGGAGGCATCGGCAGGGCAGCAGCCGACAGGGGAGCTGGCGGCAGCGACGCCGACCAGGGAGCAGTCGGCGACCAGGCAGTCGGCAGGGGAGCCGACGACAGGGGAGAAGTCCGCAGGGACGCCGACTAAGGTGCAACAAGACGTCGAGGGCAGTGGAGCAGGTGACGGCGAAGGGGAGCAGCTGGGCGCCGAGGAGTCCACCGACAGCAACGTGGTGGAAGTCCAGTCTGGACCTCGTCGTACTGGCCGAGTCCGTAGGCCACCGGACTTCCTGTCCTACCACGTCTGCCGGGTGCTGGCTGCCTTAGCTGCGATGTACGAGGACGTCGAGGATGAGCCTCTGTACGACGACGCTAAGGATGACGTCGACCTGCCTGAGCTCGACCCTGACATGCACGCCGACCCCGAGCACCGCTGGGACATCTCCACGATGACGGTGAAGGAGGCATTGGCGAGCTGGAAGGGCAAGGCGGTGAAGGCCGCCATGGACGAGGAGATCCGCAGTCTGATCGGCATGGGGACATAAGAGCTGGTCGAACGCCCACCCGGGTTGAACATCATGAAGAACCGGTGGGTGTTGATGACGAAGTAACGCATCGACGACACCGTCGAGCGTGAGAAGGTGAGTCTGGTCGTGAAGGGCTTCATGCAGGTGTATGGCGCCGACTACGACGAGACGTACGCGCCGGTGAGTAGCTACGTCACGCTGAGGATCTTCCTCAGCATCGTCGACGTCCTCGACCTCAACCTGATGCAGCTCGACATGAAGAACGCCTTCCTGCAGAGCAAGCTCGACCGAGTGCTGTACATGTACCAGTTGGACTACTTCAACGACAGGACTGGCCGGGTGTGCAAGCTACTGAAGAGCCTGTACGGGCTGAAGCAGTCGCCGCTGTTGTGGTACAACGCGCTCGACGACGTGCTGGCGGGCGCTGGCTCGAAGAAGAGCCAGGTCGACCAGGCGCTGTACTTCAAGGTCGGCGGGGATGGAGTGGCCTGCTGGGTGCTGGTCTACGTCGACGACCTGCTGGCCGCCAGCAGCAGCACGGCCATGCTGAAGGAGCTGAAGGAGCTACTGGAGGCCGCCTTCAAGCTGCGTGAGATCTCGCCGGTAGAAAGGTACCTCGGGCTGGAGATCGTGCACGACAGGCCGGCGAGGAATCTGTGGCTACACCAGCAGGGCTACGCCGACAAGCTGGGTAGGCGCTTCATCGACGAGGAGCAGACCGGGCGTACCCCGAAGACGCCGGTCTCGGTCGACGCCTACGCCGAGCTGACGTTCGTCGACGAGGAGGCCCAGAAGCGGGAGGAGGAGGAGTACTGGCAGAAGGTCGGCTCGCTGCAGTTCGCGGCGACAACAACGAGGCCGTACATCGCCTTCGCCTGCAGTAAGCTAAGGAGCGGCCTCACGGTGAGGAGCAACCAGCACTGGCGCAAGGTCGACTGCTGCCTCGCCTACCTCGCCGACACTCGTGACACCGCCCTGGAGTTTGGCGGTGGACCTGAGTCGCTGAAGCAGGTCGGCTACGTGGACGCCAACGACGTCGGCGACAAGCAGCACCGGACGAGCACGGGTGGCTACGTGTTTCTCTATGGAGGGGCCACAATCTCCTGGTCGAGCCAGCGCATCAAGTGTGCGATGGTGTCGTCGACCGAGTCGGGGTACGTGGCGGCCACCGAGGCCGGCAAGGAGGGACGCCGACTTCATTTCCTCCTTGCAGAGTTCCGGCAGCTGGACGACGGGACGCCGACTGTCCTTCGGGTGGACAACAAGTCGGCCATCACAGTCGCCGAGGGCATGGGGTTGACAGGCAACCTCAAGCATATGGAGCGGCGACAAGCCTGGCTGCAGCACATGGTGAAGTGTGGGAAATTCATGCTGAGGTACATCCCGACCACCGAGCAGCCGGCCGACTTCCTGACAAAGGCGCTGCACTACCCGGCCTTCAACCGGTTCTCCGTCGCAATCGGCCAAGTGCACCTGGCCGGCGTGGGCGACGGCGACAACGACGTGCAGAAATAGGTGCCATGCCCTTTGCATGGCTGGTGCGGTGACGGCGTGCTTTGTGTTGAGTGCACGCCGACGGGCTATTCTCTGTGTAGTATTGCCGTGTGGGTTGGGGGCCCAAGCGTGAACGCGGCAGGGGAGTGTCAACGGGCTCCAGCACCTCCAGCTCCTGCTCCTCCAGCACCAGCAGCTCCAGCACCTCCAGCACCAGCAGCACCTCCAGCACCAGCAGCACCAGCACCTCCAGCTCCAGCAGCACCAGCACCTCCAGCTCCAGCACCTCCAGCACCTCCAGTACCAGCAGCTCCAGGACCTCTAGTACCTCCAGCACCTGCAGCACCTCCAACACCAGCAGCTCCAGCACCTCCAGCTCCAGCACCTCCAGCACCTCCAGTACCTCCAGCACCAGCAGCTCCAGCACCTCTAGCACCCGCACCTCCAGCACCTCCAATACCTCCAGCTCCAGAAGCTCTAGCACCCCCAGCACCAGCACCTCCAGTACCTCCAGCACCTCCAGCTCCAGAAGCCCTAGCACCCCCAGAACCAGCGGCACCTCCAGCTCCAGCACCTCCAGCACCAGCAGCTCTAGCAACCCCAGAACCAGCACCCCCAGACTCAGCACCCCCAGAACTGGCACCCCCAGACTCAGCACCCCCAGAACCACCAGAGCCCACAGTGACAAGCTGCGGAGGCGGCGAAGACGGCCGAGGCGGAAAACCAGGAGGGGTCTCCAAGCGCGGGGAGCGGCGAGTCATCGCCGTGTCGTCAGCCGCGGGGTCACCCCCTACAGCTGGGCCAGAGGAGTCAGAGGAGACCTCCAAAGGCTCAACCAAGGGGGGTGGGTCGACCTGAGACACACTTGAGGGAGTAGGACCCTGCGGGGGGAGGGAGTCTACCGGAGGAGGACCTGGGACTAGGAAGAGGGGCGGCAGGGAGAGCGGGGAAGACGTGTGCGGGTGGAGACGGTAGAAGCAGACCGACTTGTCAAAGGTGACGTCCTCTGAAGACAGGACCCGGTGCGAGACAGGGTGGTAAAACTGTCAGGGCGGGGCGTCAATGGGGAAGCCAAGGAAGACGCAGCGGAGAGTGCGAGGGGAGAGCTTGCTCGCGGTGGTATCGCGAACAAGGGAGAGCGCGCCCCAGACCCGAAACGCCGACGCATCGCCAACCTCCCCCGTCCAATGCAGTGTAGGCGAGGTCTCTGGCACAGAGACACGGGGCCAGAGGTTGAGCTGAGGCGCGGCGTATCGGACCGCAAATGGCCACAGAAAATGGGGAGCAGCTGCATGGATCATGGAGGTGCGAGCAACGTCCATGACTAAGCCAATGCGGCACTCAGAAATCCCATTCTGCTGTGGAGAGGCCGGAAGCGTGAACGTCTGGTGGATGCCCTCCGCACGAAAAAAATCCCGAAGGAGGACGAAGGAAAACTCGTCAGAGTGCAGCCGCAGGACCTGGAGGTCCTGCTCAAACCGACCGCTCAGCTGGCGACGAACAGCGATGATCCAGTCGATCAGAACTTCTCGGACATCCGCCTTGCTCCGCAAGGGGAAGACCGTGGTGTATCGCGTGTAGTCGTCAACAATCAGCAGAAAGTAGCGCTCCTGGTCCTGTCCACGGACGCGGGCTGGGCCCCACATGTCCATATGAAGAGTCTGCAGAGGAGCAGTGGTCGGCGGAAACGAGGAGGAGTGAGGAGCGGCGCGCTGCCGCCCCTCGACGCAAGGAATGCACGGCGGTGCAAGCCAGCGCGGGAGCGGGGGCAGGGACATGGGGAGGCCAAAGACAAGGAGACGAGAGTGCATGCCACGCAAGCGCGGTAGGGAGGGGTGACCAAGACGGTGGTGCCAGAGGAGAGTCTGGTGCGAGAGTAGCCGGCACGAACAAGATGCAGCTAACTGACCTGACGCAGCCACCTGTGCAGACGCAGCCACCTGACATGACGCAGCCACCTGTGCGGACTCAGTGGTCAGTGTGTACAGACTAGACCCAGGGCTCCGGGTGAACGTGGCGAGGTGCTCGCCAATGCGTGAGTCCGAACAGATCGACACACGCTCACCTTCAGGAGTAAAGGTACTGACCAACTCGTCCTGGAGGACAGCGTTACTCACCAAGTTCTTAGAGAACAAGGGGATGTGGAGACCGGACAGAGAACTGGAGGGGCCGGACAAGGGAGCACAGTGGAGGCTCGTGCAACAATTGGGCCCCCAGAGGGGTCAGCCAAAGAGACTGGGACAGGTGCTGAGCAGCATTGCCGCAGGACGTACCTCGGGAAAGAGAGTTTGCGCCTGGCAGGTGTCAATTACGAAAATACTCGGAACTGGGAGGGAGAAGTAGATTGGTGAAGGGACAAACTGTTAGCTGCAGAGCAGCAGTAGAGCAGGACATGCCTCGAAGTAGAGTGTCTGTGCCTGTGGATGTTCCTGTTTTAGAGTTCCAAATCCTGCAGTTGGAATCCTTCTTCACTCTGCAAGAGGCTACCTCGAAGTAGAGTGCCTGTGCCTGGCATGTGCCGATCATGGGGGCATGGAAAGGCACCTGGTGGGATGGATGGACAGGGAGGGGTCCATATGGGAGAAAAGAGAGGCAGTTCGGTCCGATAGTGAGAGCATGAGGATGGGGAAGTGCCATATGAGAAAAAAGACAGGCAATATGGACAGGGAAAAGGGAGGTGTCAGTATGGGAAAGTTGCATCCTGAGAGCATGGGAAAAAATAAATGGTAGGGGGAAAGGAAGGTGTCACATGGGAAAGGAAGGGGGTGATTCATCTGCATTAGAGCATGGTGATTGGATGGGAAAAGGGAATGGGAGGTGCTGATTCGAAGGAATGGGAATGGGAAGGAGGCAATTCAGTCGTATTATGCGATTATGAAGAGAAGGGAATCAAGTTGTAGTTGCTGCTGTGACAAAAAGAAAGGGAAGGGGGGAGTGAGAGGGATAAGGATGGGGGAGGAAGGAGGAGGATTGGTTGGAAGGAGTGAATGCTAGGGAGACAAAAACGTGTCTGAACCGGAGACCTCCAGTGTGTGAGACTTGGCGTGATAACCAGACTTTATTTACAATGTCCCTGTGTACACGGTTCTATATACAATATGTACAAAGGTTTCTAGAAAATGCTAAAGAAGGGCAGCAAGGTGTGTTTCAAAGACAGGGACGTGTGAACAAAACCGAGGAGAGGTTGAGTGAAAGAAGATAAGGTGGGACAAACTTGGCAGAGTGCGGGTTTGGTGTGATGACATGATGAGGTGGACCGGTGAAGACAAGTCGTGTAGGACCGATGACTGGACAGAAACGGGAAAGACGTGTGACAAGACCAACAGGACAAGACTGACATGACAGAACACTCCAACAACTGCACATCAGAGACAGAGTTCCCTAAGCCATACTAAGACACCCATATTGCCCATACCCCCTTAGATGCGGGGGTTGTACAGGTAGACAAGGTCTGGAGCGCCGTCACTGAAGACTGAATGCTCTGAAGGACATGATAACCGACTACACCATCCAGACATGTCGAGAAGGACAGGGGAAGAAATAGCAGGGGAGGCAGGGACGACGGAGAGAACGAGGGATGGAAGGGACGGGAGGGACGGGAGGGATGGGAGGGACGGGAGGGACGGGAGGGACGGGAGGGATGGGAGGGACGGGAGGGACGGGAGGGACGGGAGAGATGGGACGAGGGTTTGGAAGGAGGACGTGAGAGGAGGAGAAGGAAGCGGCAAGTAAGGACGCGGTAAAAGTGTTGGACCGATCGCCTCAGGATCGTAATTTAACGCGGCTAGAATAGGTTCTGTACTCCTGTGGATGCGAAAAGCGGGGTTACAGCGCAGTGGCGGATCCATGTAGCCCCGAATCGGTCACTTTTACCACGTCCTATAGGCCTCGTGGCTTGGTCGCTCGAGGATTCCAGTTCAGGAAAGGCGAGAGGGGAAAGGGGAAAGCGTGAGATATGGGGGGAAAGGGAGAAGCAGAAGCAGAGCCCGAGCCGCGTTGCTCTCTTGGTGCGTATTACAACGGGCTCTCTGATGCTTCCAGTGGTGCGTGATGAGTGTGTCGGCAGTGAGTGCGCGTGTGACGCGCCATTGCGAGGCGCCATTTTTCCTATGCGCCATTGTTCCGAAACGCAGTTTTCCAAGACTAAAAAAACCTCACACGCACCATCACGAGAGACCACGAGTGCTGCTGACGGAGCGAGGAGCGCTCGTGCTGCCAACGGCGGGCCCGAATTCTGGAAGCATTAGAAATCCCTTCTTCCTCATAAAACTAATATCCTTTCCGGTAAAACCTAGTACCCAGTCGCGCAACTTGCGAGGCTATGGTGTTCCCCCCTTGACCCCACCCGCTCTTCCGTTTTCCCTCCACCACGCAACCGTCAGGCGCTACTAGGAGTGGCGCTAGCGAGGCAACGTGTTGATTTCGAACCTACGTGCTCAGGTTCGGAACAACGGCGCGTCACGTCGCCCGCGGTTTAAGGCAACGTGTAACGAAACGTGCGAGCACGTGCATTTCGCACGCGGTCCACGGAGTAGTGGGCCAATCGGGAGCGAGCGACTCACCACCATTCGCTTCTGGTTCTCCTGAATCCGCTGCTACCGCGGAGCTTCGTACTCCGACTGCGCGGGCGGAAGCTACGGCGCCATTTGCGGACAGAAGGTGAACCGGGTAACCCACTCGTGAATGCTCGCGTCCTTTTCTCGCTAATTAGGGCGCGTGTGATCGTTTTTCAGGTTCGGAAAAAAAGTCGAACTTTAGGTGGTTACTGTTTTCGCCAATGTCGCGAAACGTCATTGGCGAAGACATGAGAATTTTGGGAGCATACATGTGCGAATGCCAAATGTGAACTCAACTCGAATCAGACGGGTGAACGTGCGCGTGCACTTTGAAGCGAGCGTGTGTTGTTTTCAGCATGTACGAAGAACATGCAAAACTTGAGACTGCTTCGTGAAGCAGGAACAGCTCACTAGGAAAAGGATGCAAAGAGAGCCTCGCATAGCAGGCCACGTGTTAAGAATATTGTACCAGGTAACCTACACCCCTACTGGCGGCTCGTCGCCTTCCCTATAGGGTCGAATCTCTGCGTTCGACCCTGCGTGTGTGACTTTACTCATCTGATTTGGGGACCTGCGGTTCGAACTTTGGTTACAACGAAAGTCGAGTTCTGTTTGGCCTAAGTTCAAATGCCAAATCCGCCCTGAAAATGTACACTTTTACAATTTTCAAAGATCACACGCGCCCTTATCAAATGTCGACGCCGAATGAATACGGCCCTAGAACCTTATTATTGGGAGTTCGTTGCTGTGTACACCTCAAAGCCCGAAGCGATTATCCACACCAACTTCAAACTTACAGTCAATGTACACTACCCCTCCGTTTCTTCCTTAAAAAAACTGCTTATTTCTCAAGCTTATACTGTACTAGGATCCAGCTATTTACGGCTAAACGATTCACCAAGTAATTCATGACCTAATCCCAAACAACACCAGAGATCCACAACATACTCATACATTATGCGATGCCCAAATTACGCCATGGGCCCCACACAGCTCCAACAAGGGTCAGAACTGATAGCCCCATCAGTGCCCACCCGCCCACTTGGGAATGACTCGCAAACACCTCTTCATGCTTACGGTCCCCAAACCACATCACGGCATTGTCCAGCGTCCAGTCCTTTCCCGTCTCCAAGCCCTTCCCACGCCTTGCTTCCTCGCCCCCACCATTCCCCTCCCTCACACCACCCCTTCCATCACCTCCTCCCTCTGCTGCACAGCTCTCTCCTCCTCCTACACTCTCTGCCTTGATCGCTTCGGACGAGGTTATGTCGGTGGAAGAGAGAGGGTACGGGGCAGGTGTTATCTGGACAGGCATGACTGAAGCGACATAGTCAGTGACTGGCACCTGTTGGGGGTGGGAGGAGGTAGTGAAGGAAAGGAAAGAGTGGGTACGGGGCAGGTGTTATCTGGACTGACTGAGGCGACATAGTCAGTCACTGGCACCTGTTGGGTGTGGGAGGGAAGGGGGGAGAGGGGAGATAAGGGAGAGGAGAGAGAGAGGGGAGAGGAGGGGAGAGGGCAGAGAGGGCCAAAAACTTATGAGTGTCTCGGTATGAAACAAGGCATGGTAAGGAAAGGAGGCTACGGAAGAGGCGATGAAAAAGGACGATTCTGTTCAGATGAAAACAGGAAGTTATCATGATGGTACAATGGCTTTAAAGGAGAAATTATGTTCCCAAGCTGGAAGCAGGGTTGTCATTTTACTACACCACATGCAGCGTAAGATTCCATGTCAGAGCATGTGATTCCATGTCAGAGCATGTGATTCCATGTCAGAGCATGTGATTCCATGTCAGAGCATGTGATTCCATGTCAGAGCATGTGCTTTTGAGGCGCCTCAAAAGGCATATGATTCCATGTCAGAGCATGTGACTGCGCGGCACAGCATGTAAACGCATGCCGGTGGGTTAACCAGAGCATGGGAGTGCATGGCGGATGATGTGATTGTACGGATCACCTAGTGAAGAGGCGCAGGAAGGCATCACCAGGTGCAGGCATCACCTGGTGCAGAGGCGCGGGGAAGTTGAAGCTGCGGTAGCCCGGAGTGGACATGAGGAAGGCTGGATCGTACGACTCAAAGAGACTGCATCGGCATGGCGTGGCATGAACATGGCATGGTGTGGCATGGCATGATAGCGAAGGCATGATTATACACCGCCTTGAAGTCAATCTTGCGAATTGTGACAGTGATAAGTCACCAAAAAGGTAACTTTGAAAGCTGTGAAAGGCAAGGTATCACATGGCACATTCAGGCTGCAGGGTGCACATGCATGGGTGCGGTTGGGTGCAGCTGGGTGGCTTCTGCAGGATGCAGCTGCATGGGTGTGAAAGCCACTAGCTTGCAACAAGAGCATAACTTGAACAGGCATGATGAGAACAAACAGACCCCACCTGGCGAGGGAGGCGTTGGAGCGAGCGTTGATTTGATGCAGAAACTGCAGCGTGTGGTACGTGAAGAGATCTACCACTGTCACTCCCAGCTGCAGGTGACAAGGAAGAGACGAGAAGGATGTGGAGAGAAGAAGATGAAGAGGTGGAAGAGAAGGAGAGAAAGGGCAGGCAGGTGAAAAGATTTTGACTACCGTAAAGTTCAGTTGAAAACAGCAGGGAGGGAAGCGAAGAGAGGAGCACGAGGCGGCAGAGAGCAGTGCAGTGTGTGTGGTGAGAGAACACGGGACGAGGGGAGTGGGGACAGCCAGCAAGTAAAGACAGTTTTGAGGCGCCTCAAAGGACGAGGGGAGTGGGGACAGCCAGCAAGTAAAGACAGTTTTGAGGCGCCTCAAAGGACGAGGGGAGTGGGGACAGCCAGCAAGTAAAGACAGTTTTGAGGCGCCTCAAAGGACGAGGGGAGTGGGGACAGCCAGCAAGTAAAGATAGTTTTGAGGCGCCTCAAAGGACGAGGGGAGTGGGGACAGCCAGCAAGTAAAGACAGTTTTGAGGCGCCTCAAAGGACGAGGGGAGTGGGGACAGCCAGCAAGTAAAGACAGTTTTGAGGCGCCTCAAAGGACGAGGGGAGTGGGGACAGCCAGCAAGTAAAGACAGTTTTGAGGCGCCTCAAAGGACGAGGGGAGTGGGGACAGCCAGCAAGTAAAGACAGTTTTGAGGCGCCTCAAAGGACGAGGGGAGTGGGGACAGCCAGCAAGTAAAGACAGTTTTGAGGCGCCTCAAAGGACGAGGGGAGTGGGGACAGCCAGCAAGTAAAGACAGTTTTGAGGCGCCTCAAAGGACGAGGGGAGTGGGGACAGCCAGCAAGTAAAGACAGTTTTGAGGCGCCTCAAAGGACGAGGGGAGTGGGGACAGCCAGCAAGTAAAGACAGTTTTGAGGCGCCTCAAAGGACGAGGGGAGTGGGGACAGCCAGCAAGTAAAGACAGTTTTGAGGCGCCTCAAAGGACGAGGGGAGTGGGGACAGCCAGCAAGTAAAGACAGTTTTGAGGCGCCTCAAAGGACGAGGGGAGTGGGGACAGCCAGCAAGTAAAGACAGTTTTGAGGCGCCTCAAAGGACGAGGGGAGTGGGGACAGCCAGCAAGTAAAGACAGTTTTGAGGCGCCTCAAAGGACGAGGGGAGTGGGGACAGCCAGCAAGTAAAGACAGTTTTGAGGCGCCTCAAAGGACGAGGGGAGTGGGGACAGCCAGCAAGTAAAGACAGTTTTGAGGCGCCTCAAAGGACGAGGGGAGTGGGGACAGCCAGCAAGTAAAGACAGTTTTGAGGCGCCTCAAAGGACGAGGGGAGTGGGGACAGCCAGCAAGTAAAGACACACTGCAATTGTGGTGCTTATCTCGGGATATGCTTTGAAGACAGCCAATTGTGGTGCTTTGAGTCGACTCAAAACACGACAGCCAATTGTGGTCTCGGGATATGCTTGTAAGGCATGTGCTCACATTGAGGTCAGGCAGGTAGGCGTAGGACATCCAACAGCAGCATGTGGCCATAGCAGAATGTGCTTATCTCACAATGTGCTTATGTGCTGGTACAACTTGTACAAGCATGCGCTCACATCGAGGTCAGGGAGTTAGGAGTAGGACATCTCACAGCAGCATGTGACCTTAGCAGAACGTTCTTACCTTGAGATGTGCTTATAGAGGCATGTGCTCACATCAAGGTCAAGCATCTCCTTGAATCAGACAGGCGCTCACATCGAGGTCAGGCAGGTAGGAGTAGGACATCTCGCCCTTGGCACTGCTGGCGACAGAGACGATGCCTGGGGAGTAGATCTGCACGGAGGGGGGGAAGGGGGAAAAGGGCGAACGGTGAAGGACAATACTGTCGGCCTTGGCACTGCTGGCGACAGAGACGATGCCGGGGGAGTAGATCTGCACGGAGGGGGGGAAGGGGGAAAAGGGCGAACGGTGAAGGACAATACTGTCGGCCTTGGCACTGCTGGCGACAGAGACGATGCCGGGGGAGTAGATCTGCATGGAGGTGAGGGGGTCACAGGGTGGGGAGGGGAAGAGAGAGGGAGGGAGCCAAGGTCAAAGGGTGAAGGGCACTGCTCTCGCCCTTGGCACTGCTGGTGCTGGCAACAGAGACGATGCCGGGAGAGTAGATCTGCAATGAGGGGGTCACAGAGTGAGGGGGTAAATGGCAAGGGGCGACGGGCAAAGGGTGCAGAGCGGATGATGTTGTCTGGTGGCGAGAGAGACTAATCTGGTGAGATGATACAGTGGATGACAGGGTGGTGAGGATACATCCATGCATCGATGCATGCATCCATCCTTCGTTCCGTCCGTCCATCCTTCCGTCCGTGCGTCGGTCCATCCATCCCATCCGTCCATCCATCCCGTCCGTCCATCCGTCCCGTCCGTCCGTCCCTCCGTCCCCTCCGTCCCTCCGTCCCCTCCGTCCCTCCCTCCCTCCCTCCGTCCCTCCCTCCCTCCCTCCCTCCCTCCCTCCCTCCCTCCCTCCCTCCCTCCCTCCCTCCCTCCCTCCCTCCCTCCCTCCCTCCCTCCCTCCCTCCCTCCCTCCCTCCCTCCCTCCCTCCCTCCGTCCATCCGTCACCTCCCTCCCTCCTCCCTCCGTCCCTCCCTCCCTCCCTCCCTCCCTCCCTCCCTCCCTCCCTCCCTCCCTCCCTCCCTCCCTCCCTCCCTCCCTCCCTCCCTCCCTCCCTCCCTCCCTCCCTCCCTCCCTCCCTCCCTCCCTCCCTCCCTCCCTCCCTCCCTCCCTCCCTCCCTCCCTCCCTCCCTCCCTCCCTCCCTCCCTCCCTCCCTCCCTCCCTCCCTCCTCCCTCCCTCCCTCCCTCCCTCCCTCCCTCCCTCCCTCCCTCCCTCCCTCCCTCCCTCCCTCCCTCCCTCCCTCCCTCCCTCCCTCCCTCCCTCCCTCCCTCCCTCCCTCCCTCCGTCCCTCCGTCCCTCCGTCCCTCCGTCCCTCCGTCCTCCGTCCCTCCCTCCCTCCCTCCCTCCCTCCCTCCCTCCCTCCTCCCTCCCTCCCTCCCTCCCTCCCTCCCTCCCTCCCTCCTCCCTCCCTCCCTCCCTCCCTCCCTCCCTCCCTCCCTCCCTCCCTCCCTCCCTCCCTCCCTCCCTCCCTCCCTCCCTCCCTCCCTCCCTCCCTCCCTCCCTCCCTCCCTCCCTCCCTCCCTCCCTCCGTCCCTCCCTCCGTCCCTCCCTCCGTCCCTCCCTCCGTCCCTCCCTCCGTCCCTCCCTCCGTCCCTCCCTCCGTCCCTCCGTCCCTCCGTCCCTCCGTCCCTCCGTCCCTCCGTCCCTCCCTCCCTCCCTCCCTCCCTCCCTCCCTCCCTCCCTCCCTCCCTCCCTCCCTCCCTCCCTCCCTCCCTCCCTCCCTCCCTCCCTCCCTCCCTCCGTCCCTCCCTCCCTCCCTCCGTCCCTCCCTCCGTCCCTCCCTCCGTCCCTCCCTCCCTCCTCCCTCCCTCCCTCCCTCCCTCCCTCCCTCCCTCCCTCCCTCCCTCCCTCCCTCCCTCCCTCCCTCCCTCCCTCCCTCCCTCCCTCCCTCCCTCCCTCCCTCCCTCCCTCCCTCCCTCCCTCCCTCCCTCCCTCCCTCCCTCCCTCCCTCCCTCCCTCCCTCCCTCCCTCCCTCCCTCCCTCCCTCCCTCCCTCCCTCCCTCCCTCCCTCCCTCCCTCCCTCCCTCCCTCCCTCCCTCCCTCCCTCCCTCCCTCCCTCCATCCATCCATCCATCCATAAATCCATCCATCCATCCATCCATCCATGCATGCTGCAGAGCAGCATCGACATACTGTTACCTCGGACTAGAGGGCTTGCGACTGGCTGGCATGTGTCGATCATGAGTAGACGAGCGAGAGAAAAATGGATTGGTAAATGGACAAACTGTTAGCCGCAGAGCAGCAGTAGAGAGGGGCATACCTCGGAGTAGAGTGTTTGCGCCTGGCATGTGTCGATCATAAGGAGGATTGAATGGTACCTGCGGGATGGGGCAGGGGAAAGGGAGATGTCCATAGGGGCGAAGTGCATTGTGAGAGCACGTCTTCTATTTTTGAGGCTCCTCAAAAACAGAATCATGGGGAGGATGGAATGGTACCTGGTGGGATGGACAGGGGAAACAGAGGTGCTGATATGGGAGGGAAGAGGGGCATGGGAGGTACTGCTATGGGAGAATGAAGGAGGCTATCCAATCGCATTATGCGACCATGGGGAAAATCGAGTTGTACTTGCTGCTGTGACAAAAAAAAGGGGGGTTGGGGGAAGGAAGAGGGAGAGAAAGGAGGCTATCCAATTACATTATGCGATCATGAGGAGGATTAAGTTGTACTTGCTGCTGTGACAAAAAGAGGGGGAGGATGGGGGGGGGGGAGGAAGAAAGATGATTAATGGAGGGGAGGGGGGAGGGGAAGGATTGATTGAAAGGGGTGAATGCCAGGGTGCACGTCAGGTGAGCCTGGCATGAAAAACGGGCATCCGAGTGTCTTGGAAAAAAGTGTCTGAACACGGAATCGAACCGGAGACCTCCAGTGTGTGAGACTGGCGTGATAACCAACTACACCATCCAGACATGTTATAAGTAATTTCGAAAATAACATGACCGTTTGTCACGTGTAGAGCGCAATATCTTTGGGAGACGCTGCAGCTTACCTGTGATGCTGGGTGCATACGTTAGTCTAGGGCCAGATTAGTGGTTAGGCCAGATCTTGTGGTGTCAGAAAGAAGGACGGCACACCTGTCGCGGAATTTCAAAAAACTTGTCTCCCCCGTGGCCCGTGAGGTAGATGAGGATGCGACTGCTGCAACTGCTGGTTATGTGCACACAGGGAGGTGGAGACAGGAAGATGGACAGCAAGGACTCACCCACCTGTGCTGCTGGTGCATGTGGTGAAACGCGTCAGCTAAGTCCTGCGCCTGCAGCTCCTCCTTATCCCGAAACTTGAGGAACTTGTCTCCCCCGTGGCCCGTGAGGTAGATGAGGATGCGACTGCTGCCGTCCGAGAGAAGCCGCTTGCTGCGCGGAACGGACGAATCGTGCCGCCCGGTCAGCAGGCGCAGGAAGGCATCCACTGTCACTTCCGCCCCGCGGTAGTCCACCTGAGCAGGTGGGGGGGAGGGGGGTTGGGGGGGAGAGAGGAGGGAGGAGCAGGAAAGGGGCGGAGGAGGGGTCGGGGAGAAGGGATGTGTCTGTGGTGATACAGAAAGAAATCCACTGTCACCTCCGCCCCTCGGTAGTGCACCTGAGAGAGGGGGTAGGGGGAGGAGCAGGCAGGACGGGGAGGAGCAGGGGGGATGGGGAGGGGGGAGGGGGGGGGGGAGGAAGGGCTGTGTTTATGGAGCCACAGGAGCGCATCCACTGTCACCTCCTCCCCTCGATGGTCCACCTGAAACCCAAGAGGGGGTGGGAAGGGGGGGGTGTGGAGGGGGGGGGGGGGGGGGGAAGCGGGGGGAGAAAGGGGGGGGGAGAGGAAGAGTGAGGAAGGGTGTGTTTATGGAGCCCTACAGTAGTCTACCTGAGAGTAGGGGGAGTGGGCGGAGGAGAGGGAGGAAGAAGAGTGGGGATTATTAACACCAGAACCACCTATACTGTCTCTTTTGCCTCACGGTAATCCACCTGCAATTCGAGAGAGGCCCGGGAAGGGGGAGGGGAGGGGTGGGTGGGGTGGGGAAGGGAACGACCCACTGAAACCTCCACCCCACGGTTGTCCATCTGAGAGGGGGCGAAGTGGGGGAGAGAGGAGGGGAGAAGGAAAGAACAGATAAGGAAAAAGGAAAGAAGGGATGCGTGTGTGGTGCAGGAAAAAGGAATGAATCCACTGTCACCTCCGCCCCCCAGTAGTCCACCTGAAATTCGAGAGGTGGTGGCAGGTGGGGAGATGGAAGGGGGGGGGGAGGGAAGGGGGAGGGAAGAAGGGTGGTGGGCAAGAGATGCCATATGGTGCTACAGGCCATTGCAATGGCTCAGGCCATGAATCCAATGTCACCTCAGCCCATTGCAGTAGTCACCAGGTGGGGGTTGAACCATATCACCCATCCCAACCACTCCCAGTACCAGTATCCTCAACACCTCACCTCCACGTGCTCCCCATAGAGGTTCAGGCGGTGGTCGGGGCTGTGGAAGACACGGCCAGGGTGGGGGTTGAACCATATCACCCATCCCAACCACTCCCAGTACCAGTATCCTCAACACCTCACCTCCACGTGCTCCCCATAGAGGTTCAGGCGGTGGTCGGGGCTGTGGAAGACACGGCCAGGGTGGGGGTTGAACCATATCACCCATCCCAACCACTCCCAGTACCAGTATCCTCAACACCTCACCTCCACGTGCTCCCCATAGAGGTAGGCGGTGGTCGGGGCTGTGGAAGACACACAGGCATGCCAAAGGTCGCATGCACCGGCGCTACCAATGACACCACTCCCAGTCCCCTCATCTCACCTCCACGTGCTCCCCATAGAGGTTGAGGCGGTGGTCGGGGCTGTGGAAGACACGGCCAGGGTGGGGGTTGCGGGGGTTGCAGGGCATGTTGTCTGCGAGCATGAGGATGATTCTCTCATCTGATACACCCAGATCCCGCACACTCCTGGGTGGAGAGCGGTGGGGTGCGGTTGAAGGGGGTTGTGGGGGTTGGGGGGGGAGGTACAAGGGTTGCAGGGCATGTTGTCTGCCAGCATGAGGATGATTCTCTCGTCTGACACGCCTAGATCCCGCACACTCCTGGTAACATGGA
Organism: Closterium sp. Naga37s-1; assembly: GCA_947471745.1. Taxonomy (NCBI): domain Eukaryota; kingdom Viridiplantae; phylum Streptophyta; class Zygnematophyceae; order Desmidiales; family Closteriaceae; genus Closterium; species Closterium sp. Naga37s-1. Next base: position 1,027,494 of record CANJKZ010001148.1, read on the forward strand.
AGGGTGGAGAGCGGTTGAGAGTGGTTGGGGGTGGTTGAAGGGAGTCTGGGGGTTACGGGGGTTGCAGGGGGTGGGGGTTGCAGGGGGTGGGGGTTGCGGGGGGTGGGGGTTGCGGGGGTTGCTGCAGGGCATGTTGTCTGCTAGCATGAGGATGATTCTCTCGTCTGAGACTCCTAGATCCCGCACACTCCTGGGTGGAGAGGGGTGGGAGGTGGTTGATGGGGGGTGCGGTGGTTGCAGGGGTTGCAGGGCATGTTCTGCTAGCATGAGGATGATTCGTTCGTCCGACACAACACACCTAGGTCCCACACACTCCTGGTGAGGCATGGTTGTGGTTGCAAGGGTGATATGATCCATTGTTGCACACAATACTGGTGTGTGGGTAGAAGGCATGCACACCGAGCAGCGAGACGGCCCTTGACACGGATGGAAGGCATTTCACATGGTTGATGGCTGTTCCAACTTCCAAATAAATCTGATCAGTAGCGTGCGTGCGCCGTGCAGCAGAAAGCAGCAAGCAGGAAGGAGCAGGCTTCGTGTTACCTGTAGAGTGCAAGGGTGTTGGCGTTGTCTCGATCTGTTCTTTTAGAATTCTCAAGAAGCAGGGTGGAGAGGCAAGGAGCAGGCTTCGTGTTACCTGTAGAGTGCGAGGGTGTTGGCGTTGTCTCGATAGTTCAGCCTGCCATGGATCCACGCAGGGGAGACCACACATTGCACATTGCACATTGCACATCACACATCCCACATCACACATCCCACATCACACATCCCACATCACACATCCCACATCACACATCCCACATCACACATCACACATCCCACATCCCACATCACACATCCCACATCACACATCCCACATCACACATCACACATCACACATCACACATCCCACATCACACATCACACATCACACATCACACATCCCACATCGCACATCGCACATCCCACATCCCACATTACACATCACACATCACACATCCCACATCCCACATCCCACATCACACATCCCACATCCCACATTACACATCACACATCCCACATCACACATCCCACATCACACATCCCACATCACACATCCCACATCCCACATCCCACATCCCACATCCCACATCACACATCCCACATCCCACATCACACATCACACATCCCACATCCCACATCACACATCCCACATCACACATTCCACATCACACATCCCACATCCCACATCCCACATCCCACATCACACATCCCACATCCCACATCACACATCACACATCCCACATCCCACATCACACATCCCACATCACACATCCCACATCACACATCCCACATCACACATCACACATCACACATCACACATCCCACATCCCACATCACACATCCCATGCACGTTTCTACAGCCTCCTCTCTCTACACCTCCATCCATAACACCCGACACATCCCACCCCCTCCTACCATTCTCACTCACACACACCAACACTGCTGCCTGCACACCATTGCAACCTCAGATCTCGTTTCCACTCACGGCCCTCAATTCGACTCAACACACCATTCCCCCATGAATCCATCTCCCCATGAATCCATCTCCCCATGAATCCATCTCCCCATGAATCCATCTCCCCATGAATCCATCTCCCCATGAATCCATCTCCCCATGAATCCATCTCCCCATGAATCCATCTCCCCATGAATCCATCTCCCCATGAATCCATCTCCCCATGAATCCATCTCCCCATGAATCCATCTCCCCATGAATCCATCTCCCCATGAATCCATCTCCCCATGAATCCATCTCCCCATGAATCCATCTCCCCATGAATCCATCTCCCCATGAATCCATCTCCCCATGAATCCATCTCCCCATGAATCCATCTCCCCATGAATCCATCTCCCCATGAATCCATCTCCCCATGAATCCATCTCCCCATGAATCCATATCCCCATGAATCCATGTTGCCATCTCAGCATCTGCAATCCTCTCGCCCTTGTATGACGATTCCACCAGCACTACCCACACCACACGTACTCGTTATGCCTCGTTTCCAGCCTCATTACAGTTCAATCACACGATGCTGCTGCTCGCCTCACCTCTCCTCCCCCCTTGCTACCGTTCACCGCCGCACTGCACCCCACTGCACCCCTCTTCACCCCACTGCACCCCACTGCACCTCATTAGTACGGACGCACTCACCAGTTCCGCGACGATCCCACCAGAACCACCCAAACGTTGCTGCTTCCCGTCTCGATCGCGCTCGCAGCCGTTCCACCCGCCACCATCCCTCCACTGTTTCCCCCAGCATCGGCTGCGCCTTCAATAGATGCGGCCTGTGCGAGTAGTGCGACGATTAACGACGCCCGTGTTACCCATGCGACTACTAGGCGAGGCGTTCGGCGAGAGGCGAGCAACATCTCGGCTTTCGCGAATTTTGGGTCTTCCGGCAGGAAACGGGCGGCAACGACGGAGGCGTCGCTCAGGGCAGTTTCAATAATCTCCTAAAGTGGCTCAAGACGGGATTATACGTAAACTCGAATTGCGAGGTTCAAGGGATATATATCGCAACGATCACACGCGCAGGACCATAATTAATCTGACAAAGAAGCCCGCGTCAAATGTATCGACAATCCTACGTGTTTGACTTTGAGACAAACACAGGAAAACTGATGACCGCAACAAGGGGCGACGAGAGCGCGGATCCGAGCTGTTTTACGTCTTGCTGCATGGTTCAGGCGAGCAATATGCTTGGTGTCGTGGCATGGCTGGAGGGATGCCTCTGTTGACGACGACGATCTTGACGAAAACTCGAGTTACCCACTAGGGAACAAATAATTTGTATTAATATCGATATAGGTGACCAGTGTTCAACAGTTTGTAACAATAAAATTGTACGGCTGAATCTCAACACTGTAGTCATGTACAACTTGCGGGGAATGTTTCCCCGACATTTTCACAAGGGCTGGATGGCTCCAGAGAAGCAGCAAAGCGAGAGGTACCAGGTAAAGGGAGATTCCAAGAACTAGCACCCTTGGGAGTGCCGTGATCGTCGGAACAGGCACAGCATTGTGTACTCACCTTACGGACTAATAGTCACATTAGCACCAGGCGCAGGACTAAAGCGACCGTTTTTTCCTGGTGTGCCGTTCTATCTGACCACGCACTTGGGGGACGCGCTCCGTGATCCATCAACGGTCGCCGTTCATCTATCCACGGTCGGGTGATCCATCCACTGTCGACGCGTGACTGTTCCCTAGTATCCGTCTATTTCCTCGTCCAAACGTCTCTTGGGATCTCTACGTTCTGTATCGACGTCAAGCCTCGCTGGTCACCTCTTCCGTCCGTCGCCGTCCCACATTTTCGTTCATCTCCGTCAATCTCCATCAATCTCCGTTCGTCTCCGTCCATCTCCGTCGCCGCCTCTCATGGCGGGTCGCTCGCCGCTAGGCTCGGCGGGTTTGCGGCCGGACGACATGATGATCGCCGCGAGCGACGCGGAGATCGTGCGAGAAACGTACAAACGGCTACAACCGCACCTCAGCCACCACGCGTTGATCATGTTCCTAACGTACGTACCCGCTATAGGACGCCCCGTTTGCACGCATTAGTACGACGTGATGATCGCCGCGAGCGACGCGGAGATCGTGCGAGAGACGTACAAACGGCTGCAACCGCATTTCAGCCACCACGCACTGATCATGTTCCTCACGTACAACCCTTTTAAGACGGTTCGTTTGCACGCATTACGACGCTTGGAAGAAATAATGGATCGCTTTTGGTTCATGTCACACTTCTTATGTGCTTCTCACTTGTTTATGTATGCACTGCTCTCCCCTCCTCCCCTCCAGCATGTTTGACGTGTCTGAGAAAATGAGGGATCCCTTCATATCATGCCCCACTAATCATGTGCTTTCCTCTCATTCCCCTCCGCGCACTATCTGAATATGTTGTGTCCTCCCCAGCATGTTTGACGGTGTTGGAGGAGATGAGGGATCTCTTTCTGGTTCATGTCGCATGCTCATGTACCCCTGCTCCTACCTCTTCCCATGTGCTTCTCACTTGCTTATCTTCCTGCACTGCACTCCTCTCCTCCCCTCCAGCTTGTTTGGCGTGTCGGAGGAAATGAGGGATTTCTTCATGCTAATGCCTCTTTGTGTGTGTGTTCATGCCCTTCCCAGCATGTTTGACGTGTCAGAGGAGATGAGGGATCTCTTTCTGGTCCGTGCGCCACTGCCCGTGCATGCATCTCATCATGTCTCTCTCTTCTCTTCATCACCCCGCCAGCATGTTTGACGTGTCAGAGGAAATGAGGTATCTCTTCAAAACGAATGCCTCATCCTTTCCTCTCATTCATATATCCACGCACTCTTGTGTTCGCTCATGCCCTTCCCTTCCCAGCATGTTTGACGTGTCAGAGGAAATGAAGGATCTCTTCTGGTCATTGTCGCGCGCTCATGTACCCCTGCTAGGCTGCTCCTACCTCTGCTCGTGTGTTTCTCACTTGTTTTATCTCCGTTCACTGCACTCCTCTCCTTCAGCATGTTTGACGTGTCAGAGGAAATGAGGGATCTCTTCTGGTTCGTGCGAGACACGCGTGCCTCCCTGCTCACACCTCCTCACGTGTTTATCTTGGTGCACTGCTCTTCATCCCCTCCTCGCCAGCATGTTTGATGTGTCGGAGGAGATGAGGGATCTCTTCTGGTTCGTGCCTCGCTGCTCATACATGCATCTCTTGCCATGCTTCTCTCATCCTCCCCTTCCCGCCAGCATGTTTGACGTGTCGGAGGAGATGAGGGATCTCTTCTGGTTTGTACGGGACATGGATGAACCAGCGCCCACCAACCCCGTCCTGCAGAGACACGCCAACACGGCTTTCAAGCTGGTGAGTGGGTGGGGTAGGGGGGGAATAGGGGGAAGGGGAGAAGGGGCTCCCATGGCTTCTTGGGACATGGACGAGCCGGCACCCACCAACCCCGTGCTGCAGAGACACGCCAACACGGCTTTCAAGCTGGTGAGTGGGTGGGGGGAAGGGAGGTGGGCGGGGAATAGGGGGAAGGGGGAGGGGGGGGCTCCTGTGGTTTCTTTGGGCCATGGGACGAGCCGGCGCCCACCAACCCCGTGCTGCAGAGACACGCCAACACCGCCTTCAAGCTGGTGAGTAGGTGGGGGGAAGGGAGGGGGAGAGGAAAGGAGGCGTTGAGGGGGAAGAGGAGGAGGGGCACCCGCAAACCCCGTGCTGCAGAGACACGCCAACACGGCCTTTAAGCTGGTGAGAGGGTGTGTGTAGGGAGAAAAGAGGGGAGGAGGCGTTGAGGGGAAAGAGGAGGAGGGGCACCCGCAAACCCCGTGCTGCAGGCAGAGACACACCAACACTGCCTTCATGCCCCCATGCCATATTGACATGCCATATTGACATGCCATATTGACATGCCATATTGACATGCCATTCCATGCCATTTCATGCCATTCCATGCCATGCCTGCTTGCCACCCTGCTGTGACTCCCTGCCTTCAATCACCCCACTCCACTCTGCCCGTGCTTGTGTCCGTAACCCATCCTGCCACGTCAGATCTGTGACTCGTGCTGCCAGCTGGACGACAGAGCAGCGGTGGCCGGCATGCTGCCAGCCATGCAGGGTTTGGGCGGCAGACACATCAAGTACAACGTCAGGCGCCCACATATGGCGGTACGATACGATATGATTCGATAGGATTGATATGAGAATATATTATATGTTTTTTTGTACATGCATGAAGGCTACATTTCTGTATTGGCAGGATTGTGACTGTATGTATGCATTTGCCTGCACACAAACCAACAACTACTAAAGTACGTCGTTTGAGCATTGCTCACCAAACAAGGTGACTTTTGAGTCGACTCAAAAGTCACCTACAAACCAACAACTACTAAAGTACATGGTTTGAGCATGGCTCACCAAAAACCGACCATCTTCTCTCTCCCTTGGCATGCCTCTTAAGGAGGTGTAGGGAGCATGGAGCAGCTCACACCAACCGTCTCCATCCCCATTCCCCTGCAATTCCCCTTTTTTCCAGCTCACACCCACCGTCTTTTCTCTTCCCTTCCCCTGCCTCCCTCCACTCTCTCAGGTGTTTAGGATGGCGTTTCTCTAAACAGTGGGCAAGGATCTGGGCTGAGGGTGGACCGAGGAGGTGCATGGGGCAGCTCATACCCTGAGTGCATGGGGCAGCTCATACCCTGAGTGCATGGGGCAGCTCATACCCTGAGTGCATGGGGCAGCTCATACCCTGAGTGCATGGGGCAGCTCATACCCTGAGTGCATGGGGCAGCTCATACCCTGAGTGCATGGGGCAGCTCATACCCTGAGTGCATGGGGCAGCTCATACCCTGAGTGCATGGGGCAGCTCATACCCTGAGTGCATGGGGCAGCTCATACCCTGAGTGCATGGGGCAGCTCATACCCTGAGTGCATGGGGCAGCTCATACCCTGAGTGCATGGGGCAGCTCATACCCTGAGTGCATGGGGTAGCTCATACCCTGAGTGCATGGGGCAGCTCATACCCTGAGTGCATGGGGCAGCTCATACCCTGAGTGCATGGGGCAGCTCATACCCTGAGTGCATGGGGCAGCTCATACCCTGAGTGCATGGGGCAGCTCATACCCTGAGTGCATGGGGCAGCTCATACCCTGAGTGCATGGGGCAGCTCATACCCTGAGTGCATGGGGCAGCTCATACCCTGAGTGCATGGGGCAGCTCATACCCTGAGTGCATGGGGCAGCTCATACCCTGAGTGCATGGGGCAGCTCATACCCTGAGTGCATGGGGCAGCTCATACCCTGAGTGCATGGGGCAGCTCATACCCTGAGTGCATGGGGCAGCTCATACCCTGAGTGCATGGGGCAGCTCATACCCTGAGTGCATGGGGCAGCTCATACCCTGAGTGCATGGGGCAGCTCATACCCTGAGTGCGTGGGGCAGCTCATACCCTGAGTGCATGGGGCAGCTCATACCCTGAGTGCATGGGGCAGCTCATACCCTGAGTGCATGGGGCAGCTCATACCCTGAGTGCATGGGGCAGCTCATACCCTGAGTGCATGGGGCAGCTCATACCCTGAGTGCATGGGGCAGCTCATACCCTGAGTGCATGGGGCAGCTCATACCCTGAGTGCATGGGGCAGCTCATACCCTGAGTGCATGGGGCAGCTCATACCCTGAGTGCATGGGGCAGCTCATACCCTGAGTGCATGGGGCAGCTCATACCCTGAGTGCATGGGGCAGCTCATACCCTGAGTGCAGGGGGCAGCTCATACCCTGAGTGCAGGGGGCAGCTCATACCCTGAGTGCATGGGGCAGCTCATACCCTGAGTGCATGGGGCAGCTCATACCGTGAGTGCATGGGGCAGCTCATACCCTGAGTGCATGGGGCAGCTCATACCCTGAGTGCATGGGGCAGCTCATACCCTGAGTGCATGGGGCAGCTCATACCCTGAGTGCATGGGGCAGCTCATACCCTGAGTGCATGGGGCAGCTCATACCCTGAGTGCATGGGGCAGCTCATACCCTGAGTGCATGGGGCAGCTCATACCCTGAGTGCATGGGGCAGCTCATACCCTGAGTGCATGGGGCAGCTCATACCCTGAGTGCATGGGGCAGCTCATACCCTGAGTGCATGGGGCAGCTCATACCCTGAGTGCATGGGGCAGCTCATACCCTGAGTGCATGGGGCAGCTCATACCCTGAGTGCATGGGGCAGCTCATACCCTGAGTGCATGGGGCAGCTCATACCCTGAGTGCATGGGGCAGCTCATACCCTGAGTGCATGGGGCAGCTCATACCCTGAGTGCATGGGGCAGCTCATACCCTGAGTGCATGGGGCAGCTCATACCCTGAGTGCATGGGGCAGCTCATACCCTGAGTGCATGGGGCAGCTCATACCCTGAGTGCATGGGGCAGCTCATACCCTGAGTGCATGGGGCAGCTCATACCCTGAGTGCATGGGGCAGCTCATACCCTGAGTGCATGGGGCAGCTCATACCCTGAGTGCATGGGGCAGCTCATACCCTGAGTGCATGGGGCAGCTCATACCCTGAGTGCATGGGGCAGCTCATACCCTGAGTGCATGGGGCAGCTCATACCCTGAGTGCATGGGGCAGCTCATACCCTGAGTGCATGGGGCAGCTCATACCCTGAGTGCATGGGGCAGCTCATACCCTGAGTGCATGGGGCAGCTCATACCCTGAGTGCATGGGGCAGCTCATACCCTGAGTGCATGGGGCAGCTCATACCCTGAGTGCATGGGGCAGCTCATACCCTGAGTGCATGGGGCAGCTCATACCCTGAGTGCATGGGGCAGCTCATACCCTGAGTGCATGGGGCAGCTCATACCCTGAGTGCATGGGGCAGCTCATACCCTGAGTGCATGGGGCAGCTCATACCCTGAGTGCATGGGGCAGCTCATACCCTGAGTGCATGGGGCAGCTCATACCCTGAGTGCATGGGGCAGCTCATACCCTGAGTGCATGGGGCAGCTCATACCCTGAGTGCATGGGGCAGCTCATACCCTGAGTGCATGGGGCAGCTCATACCCTGAGTGCATGGGGCAGCTCATACCCTGAGTGCATGGGGCAGCTCATACCCTGAGTGCATGGGGCAGCTCATACCCTGAGTGCATGGGGCAGCTCATACCCTGAGTGCATGGGGCAGCTCATACCCTGAGTGCATGGGGCAGCTCATACCCTGAGTGCATGGGGCAGCTCATACCCTGAGTGCATGGGGCAGCTCATACCCTGAGTGCATGGGGCAGCTCATACCCTGAGTGCATGGGCAGCTCATACCCTGAGTGCATGGGGCAGCTCATACCCTGAGTGCATGGGGCAGCTCATACCCTGAGTGCATGGGGCAGCTCATACCCTGAGTGCATGGGGCAGCTCATACCCTGAGTGCATGGGGCAGCTCATACCCTGAGTGCATGGGGCAGCTCATACCCTGAGTGCATGGGGCAGCTCATACCCTGAGTGCATGGGGCAGCTCATACCCTGAGTGCATGGGGCAGCTCATACCCTGAGTGCATGGGGCAGCTCATACCCTGAGTGCATGGGGCAGCTCATACCCTGAGTGCATGGGGCAGCTCATACCCTGAGTGCATGGGGCAGCTCATACCCTGAGTGCATGGGGCAGCTCATACCCTGAGTGCATGGGGCAGCTCATACCCTGAGTGCATGGGGCAGCTCATACCCTGAGTGCATGGGGCAGCTCATACCCTGAGTGCATGGGGCAGCTCATACCCTGAGTGCATGGGGCAGCTCATACCCTGAGTGCATGGGGCAGCTCATACCCTGAGTTCATGGGGCAGCTCATACCCTGAGTGCATGGGGCAGCTCATACCCTGAGTGCATGGGGCAGCTCATACCCTGAGTGCATGGGGCAGCTCATACCCTGAGTGCATGGGGCAGCTCATACCCTGAGTGCATGGGGCAGCTCATACCCTGAGTGCATGGGGCAGCTCATACCCTGAGTGCATGGGGCAGCTCATACCCTGAGTGCATGGGGCAGCTCATACCCTGAGTGCATGGGGCAGCTCATACCCTGAGTGCATGGGGCAGCTCATACCCTGAGTGCATGGGGCAGCTCATACCTCCTGTCTCTTCCCTCCTCCTTGCTTTCCCTCTGCTCCCCCATCCTCTCAGGTGTTTTGAATCTCGTTCCTCAAGACAATCTGCAAAATATTGGGCTCAGGGTGGTCGGATTAGGTGGAGGGGGAATGCAGCAGCTCGCACTAACCCACCATTTACTCCCCCCACGTTTCCACATCTCACCAACCATTTCCTCCTCCTTTCCCTGGCCCCCCACACCCCGTACACCCTCTCAGGTGTTCCGGATGGCATTCCTTTAAACAGTGCGCAAGGCTCTGGGTTCGGGGTGGACCGAGGAGGTGGAGGGGGCATGGTGCACCTTTCCCTGACAGCCTCTTTCCTCCCTCTTGCCCCTGCCCCCCCTACACCCTCTCAGGTGTTTTGAATGGCATTTCTCAAGACAGTGGGCAAGGCTCAGGGTTCGGGGTGGACGGAGGAGGCGGAGGGGGCATGGAGCACCTTTCCTTAACAGCCTTTTTCCTCCCACTTGTTTTGAGGCGCCTCAAAACTAGACTTTCCGTAACAGCCTTTTTCCTCCCTCTTGCCCCTGCTTTCTCCCACCCTCTCAGGTGTTTAGAATGGCGTTTCTTAAAACAGTGGGCAGGGCACTGGGCTCAGGGTGGACGGCTATGATGGATTTGACTCCAAAAACTGAAAACGTCAAGGGTCAAAACGCCTCGTTTTGACCCTTGACGCGTCAATCCGTTTTGACGCTTGACGCTACTGGTAAAAAAAATCGGGCAGCCCGATTTCGAATAAAAAAAGTAAAAAAAAAAAAAAAAAAAAAAAAAAAAAAAAAAAACGAAATCAAAATTCCGCGCTCAAAACGCGACCTGCCAAATTGAACTCGACATTTTGAGGCCCCAAAACAGGCCCGAACCAAACCAACACCCAAACCACCCTCCACCCCTTTGAAACTACTCAACCCAACCCATCCCGTAGTACTTCACCACAAATCTCCTTTGGAAACCCCATTCATGACTGCCCCACATGTCCTACAACTCCTGCCCCACCACGCCCCCCAACCTCTCTTACTAACCCCCCTGTTCCCAGTTTTTTTTACCCCTGCCCGGGAAGTTTTTTTTGCCTGCCCGCCAGAGCGTCAAGCTGGGGGTACCCCTCGGACAGGGGGCATCAATAGCGTCAGAACGCTGAGCGCGTCAAATCCATCATAGGTGGACGGAGGAGGTGGAGGGAGCATGGAGCACCTTTCCCTAACCGCCTCTCCCTCCCTCTTGCCCCTGCTTTCCCTCACCCTCTCAGGTGTTTCGAATGGCGTTTCTCAAAACAGTGGGCAGGGCTCTGGGTTCGGGGTGGACGGAGGAGGTGGAGGGAGCATGTTTCAGCTCACGCCTACACACACCCACCATCTCTCTTTCCCCGTTTTCCCCGCGTCCCCATCCTCTCAGGTGTTTCGAATGGCGTTTCTCAAAACAGTGGGCAGGGCTCTGGGTTCGGGGTGGACGGAGGAGGTGGAGGGAGCATGGAGCAGGGCGTATGGGAAGGTGGAGGAGATGGTTACGGTAGGGCTGGGGGGGAGATGAGGAAGGCTGTATGGCATGCAAATGGGTTGGATAAGGGAGCAGAGAAAGAGGGAGCATGGAGCAGGGCGTATGGGAAGGTGGAGGAGATGGTTACGGTAGGGCTGGGGGGGAGATGAGGTGAATGGGAGGCTGATTGGGGGAATGATTGGGGAAGGCTGGGTGGTAAGACAGTGGGAAAGGCTCTGAATTCGGGTTGGACGGAGGAGGTGCAGGGAGCATGGAGCAGGGCGTATGGGAAGGTGGAGGGTATGGTTGTGGCTGGCTGGGGGGGAGATGAGGAGGGGTGGAATAATTGGGGGAAGCTGGTGGAAAGGGGAGGGGGAAAGGGGGAAAGGGGAAGGGGGGAGATTGGTGCGTATGGGAAGGTGGAGGAGATGGGGTATGGCAGGACCAGTGGGGAGATGACTTTTGAGGTGCCCCAAAAGGAATGGGGGAGATTGGTGCATATGGGAAGGTGGAGGAGATGGGGTGTGGCGGGGCCGGTGGGGAGGTGGGAAAGTCTGGAGGCTGATGCGGGAAATGTAAAAGGCAAGTGGAGGGGCGATTGGTGCACATGGGAGAGTAGAGGAGATGGATATGACGGATATGGCAGGATTGGGGGAGTAAGCGCAGTGGCTGAGAAATGCTGGGGGTGTGGGGAGACTTTTGAGTCGACTCAAAAGGGGCGATTGGTGCACATGGGAGAGTAGAGGAGATGGATATGACGGATATGGCAGGATTGGGGGAGTAAGCGCAGTGGCTGAGAAATGCTGGGGGTGTGGGGAGACTTTTGAGTCGACTCAAAAGGGGCGATTGGTGCACATGGGAGAGTAGAGGAGATGGATATGACGGATATGGCAGGATTGGGGGAGTAAGCGCAGTGGCTGAGAAATGCTGGGGGTGTGGGGAGACTTTTGAGTCGACTCAAAAGGGGCGATTTGTGCACATGGGAGAGTAGAGGAGATGGATATTACGGATATGGCAGGATTGGGGGAGTAAGCGCAGTGGCTGAGAAATGCTGGGGGTGTGGGGAGACTTTTGAGTCGACTCAAAAGGGGCGATTGGTGCACATGGGAGAGTAGAGGAGATGGATATTACGGATATGGCAGGATTGGGGAATGAGGAATCAGTAGAAGCATTGAGGAGATGCTTATATTGGGGATGAGGGGAGATGTGTACGATAGTGGATGGGGGGGAGTGGGGGAGTGGAGATGGAGGGAGCATGGAGCGGGGCGTGAGGGAGTGAGTAAAGGAGATGGTTACAGAGGCGATGGCTTTTGAGACGTCTCAAAAGTGGAGATGGAGGGAGCAAGGAGCAGGGCGGGAGGGAGTGAGTACAGGAGATGGTTACAGAGGCGATGGGAAGGAGATGTTTGCTTATCGGAGCGTGTGGATAGGGGGTTGCTGAGAAGTTTCCTGGATGCATTTTCTGCCGTTGGAAGGTTTGTCACGGTGGGGCTACAGGCAACAGCCAGCCTAGCTGATGCCACTGATTGGCTGGCAGCATGGGCTGTGACTAAACCTGCATGGTCTTGGGAGGTGTACTAAGGTGCAGGATATCAGTCAGAACGGCTTTCAAAAGGGATTCTCTAAACCGTAACTTCCGAGCAGGCCTAACAGGTTGGTTCTGGGGCAGGATGATGACCAGCCTAGGCACAGCAACGTTGGGTAGAGGGCAATAGTTACCCTCCAACACTCAGTTGATGAATAAGTGTATGTATGGTATGATTTGCATATTTATTGGTATTCTGTACTAGGTTCATGTGACTGATCGAGTCCATTCTAATGTTCCTTTGGTAAAATGCAGCCATTATACTTTCATGAGTACCTCTACCTTGCGAATTTGTAGGTGGTATGCCCTTATTTCACTTTGTAGCTGTCATCCTCATGTCGTCATGGTCAAGGACCCCCCATCGGTGATCTTCTAAAGAGGTGTAGAGCAAAAAGCCCTTACAAGGACAGTGCGGAGATAGTCAATCGAGAGAGCTACATGGTACTAGTTATAAAATGCGATGAAGAGGCGTGTATAAACCCAGAGCTTCTGCCGTAGCTAGCTTCCCTATGTAGTGACATGACAAGTATCAAAGTAAGAAAAGGAGCATTCTAGCTAGACGAAAACATAAATGCACAAGTTATTTGACTAGTGTCGCGCATCCCAGATCCTTGAAACGCGATATAGTGTTTGAATGCCGAACCCAAGGAGATGAGGTTCGGTGCCAAAGCTTCAGGCCAAGCCTCAGACACGAATTCTCGGGGTTACATGTGAGAGGGAGATTCAGTACGGTACTTCGATATAGAATGGTAGTAAGTGAGATTTATAAGCAAATAAAGTCAGCCCTTGGTGTTGACTGGCTTCCCCGAGTTTGTCGCTCATTTCCCCCTCGGCTTTCGCCACCCCTCGCCGAATCGCAGCGGCCTAGTGTGCAGTCCCTGGAAATGCTTGCGGGCAGTCGCTAAAAAAACTCGCTAGCTTCAAACACAGCAAGCAGCAAAGCTGCGGCGAGACCACGCTCGACAAATCTGAATGCGGGCAGCCAAGCGATCATTGCGGGAACAAAGCACAGTCTCAGGCTCGGCAGCGACTTGAGAAAACCCGCGACATTCTCCCTGCCGAGCCTGAGCAGCCCTCTCTCCCAAACCAAGCCAATGGGGAAATCCCTCGCCCTCCTAATCTCCCGCCATCCCGTCACCTGACTATGTGCCGCTGAACAGGGTCTACTCTATGCCTACAAACCCGCAGCCAGAAAGTGATATCAATCGTCTCAAGTTAGCTTCTGCATTCTGCACTCCATCGCCTCTAGCATTCGGATTAGCTTCACGTTTACTCCCGTTCTGAAGAATCACCATGATGGCCTTGGAGGCGGACTACCCTTCGTACTTCAGTGCGCTTAGTTTCTGGAAGAATCTTGGTTGCAATACTAATCAGACGCAACCGTTGCTGCCGCAGCCTCGGAGCTCTTCCAGCAGCACGAGCAGACTCCGCCAGGCTGACAGCCTCACGCTGGCGTCCTGCTGCAGCGAGGAACGCGACGTGGTGCCCTCCTGCGCTGACGCCAGCAACGAAAGCGTCGACGACGCCAGCCGCGACGAAGCCTGTCTTATCGACGCTGGAGCGTCGCTGCTAGGAATGACGAATCAAGAAGTGCAAGGTTCGGCGACATCGGACGCGGCGACGACCGATCGGACGTTTTCAGGTCCGTCGATGCTGGATCGGTCAACGTCGGATCCAATGGCGTCTAAACCGGTTGTGACGTCGGAACCTCCCACCCTTTCGGAATCCATGACGTCGGAACGGGTGGCGTCGGAATTGATGCCTTCAGAAACGATGACTTCGGAGGCGTCGGAGGCGGATACGTCGAAAGCGGAGGCGACGAAATCGGAGGCGATGAAAGCGGAGGCGACGAAAGCGGAGGCTTCGGAAGCTTATACGTCGAAAGTGGTGACTCTGAAACCAGCGGGGACATTGCAACAAGCAACATCGTTATCGGCGGCTGAAGGTTCTCTGACGACGGTAGCATCTGGCTTGGCGAAAGCAGCGACAAAATCAGTGCCTACCTCATTCCAGCCACCGTCTCGCATCCCCAAACCAAGCGGTCAGAGAACGGTCTTCGAGAAAAGCCGCGCAGCGGAGGGGACGCCGCTGATTCCGCGACCCGCAGGAGCCACTGCAGCAGAGCGGCAGGTGCGAGGAAGACGGAGCTCCAATGGCACGAAGCAGCACGAGAAGAGGAGCGATGCGATTCCCGCGGCTCCTAGGAATCTTCGTACTGGGTCGTCGTCCACGCTGGTGCGGTTTGCAAGCTCGCGACGTCCATGGCGGCCGTGAACACTGATGCGACTCGCTGGTGACTTAGCAGATCCGACGTATCAACCTCTAAGCTTCTGAGGTGCCAAGACGGGACCCCTCATTTGAGAAGCAGCGAAGTAAGGACTAAGACTCTAACGGGATGAAGGCGTGGAGAGCAGGAAGCCGAGCCAGAAACAGATCGCAGCAGTGGTGTAGTGGTTGGGAGGTTGGGAAGTGGGACGATGGTGGGATCCTTTTTTGCACCCTGCTCGTCAGGGTGTTTGGGAGAGTGGGCTGGGAAACGGGTGGGGAATGGAAGGTTGACAATCTGCTGGCATGTGGCTCTGGCTGGGCTTTAAGTGCGCTCCTCAAGGTTGGTAGCATCACGGCCTATGCGATTCCAAAGGGATGGCCCTGGTCCGGTGCGCTACCAAAGGGATGGCTCTGGTCCGGTGCGCTCCCAAAGGGATGGTCTGGTCCGGTGCGCTCCCAAAGGGATGGTCTGGTCCGGTGCGCTCCCAAAGGGATGGCTCTGGTCCGGTGCGCTCCCAAAGGGATGTCTCTGGTCCGGTGCGCTCCCAGAGGGATGGCTCTGGTCCGGTGCGCTCCCAGAGGGATGGCTCTGGTCCGGTGCGCTCGCTAAGGGATGGCTCTGGTCCGGTGCGCTCCTAACGGCTGGCACAAGCGTGACGTATCTTCAAGCATGGCAAATAGTAACTTACTGCTGCTCATCTTGTGTATAATTTGTGAATAATTTCTATAAAAAAATTGTGGCTATAAAGCGTGTCTTGATAATGATTTATTACCATAAGTTCTTGATGCTCTCAGTACCTGTGGCTGTTAGAAATAATGGCACATATAGTCCAGGCTGTTGAGTGAAAACAAACTCGTTGACGCACCCTAAACACCCGCTTGGTGAACCTTACCAGTATTCCTTCCTGAACAACTGGAGCTGAAAATTTGACACAACATAGAACTACACCAAACCAGCTCCAGTTCATGCTTGCCTACGCAAGCAATTGTTTGGTTATATTATATATATACACAACCTGTCTCCATCCTGTCTCCATGCCCCAATCTCCATCACCAACTTGTCACCTCCGAGCAGCAACAACCAGCACCAGCTGGCCTGCCCTTTCCACACGAGCCTCACTGCACTCCACTGAAACCCCTTCAAACCGTTGCAAAGTAACCCTTTACTTTGTTGCCTGCATCCCCTTACCCTCCCAACTAGTGCTCAAGTCATGCCCCCGAACCTGCTAGCCAAAGCAATCAGCACCAGCTGGTCTGCCCTCTCCAAATGAGGCCTGCACTCTGCTCCACCCACCGAAACCTCTTCCAACCGCTCTCGTTGCTTCCTTGCCTCCATCCTCTCTTCCCCCCCTCTCCCCCCACTGCCCGTACCCAGGCGCCTCAAATTAATTCTCCACGAGCCCTAGCTCAGTCCCCATGCTTGAGGAGAGTGCCCTACCGCCTAACCTCATGCGCCCATGCTTGAGGAGAGTGCCCTACCGCCTAACCTCATGCGCCCATGCTTGAGGAGAGTGCCCTACCGCCTAAGCTCATGCGCCCATGCTTGAGGAGAGTGCCCTACCGCCTAACCTCATGCGCCCATGCTTGAGGAGAGTGCCCTACCGCCTAACCTCATGCGCCCATGCTTGAGGAGAGTGCCCTACCGCCTAACCTTATGCGCCCATGCTTGAGGAGAGTGCCCTACCGCCTAACCTCATGCGCCCATGCTTGAGGAGAGTGCCCTACCGCCTAACCTCATGCGCCCATGCTTGAGGAGAGTGCCCTACCGCCTAACCTCATGCGCCCATGCTTGAGGAGAGTGCCCTACCGCCTAACCTCATGCGCCCATGCTTGAGGAGAGTGCCCTACCGCCTAACCTCATGCGCCCATGCTTGAGGAGAGTGCCCTACTGCCTAACCTCATGCGCCCATGCTTGAGGAGAGTGCCCTACCGCCTAACCTCATGCGCCCATGCTTGAGGAGAGTGCCCTACCGCCTAACCTCATGCGCCCATGCTTGAGGAGAGTGCCCTACCGCCTAACCTCATGCGCCCATGCTTGAGGAGAGTGCCCTACCGCCTAACCTCATGCGCCCATGCTTGAGGCACCTCTTGAAGCATACCCTAGCATCCGATTTACGGCCCCATGCTTGAGGCACGCCTCTATATGCCCCTTCACATAGACTCCTAAGTCGCCAACTTCACGCCACCAATCACCTCCAAGCGGACACAGCCAGCACCGGCTGCCCTTTCCACATGAGCCTCGCAGCACCCCCCACCGACACCACTTCAAATCTCCCATCCCTCCCCTCCGTCGTCTCCCTCATAGCAGCAACCGTCTCTCTCCCCAGCCCCACCTCCTCAAACCCTAACCTCCCCATCCGCTCCTGCCACTGCTCCAGCCTCTCGCCGCGTATCAGCCGTTGGATCCCCTCGCATCCGACGCAGTTGATGAGCTCGCGGAACAGCAGCGTCTCCCAGATGAAACGGACGGGCGAGATCGCGGAATCGGGCATGGTGGCATGGACGGCTGAGATGAAAGCTAGCATGGCGTGGAAGGTCTCTCGCACGCGGGCGAGGAAGAAGGGGCCGTTGAGGGCCGCGTCTACCTCTGCTAGGAGCACCAGGCGTGGCTTGAGTGCCTGGATCCACTGGAAGGGGTTCGGAGGGGTTCGAAGGGGTTCGTAGGGGTTTGGATGGAAGGGAAAGGAAAGGTCTCTCGCACGCGGGCAAGGAAGAAAGGCCATTGAGGGCCGCGTCGACCTCTGCTAGCAGCACCAGGCGGGGCTTGAGTGCCTGGATCCACTGGAAGGGGTTCGGAGGGGTTATTAGGGGTGAGGGCGAGGAAGCACAAGGCGAGGAAGCACAAGGCGAGGAAGCACAAGGCGGGGCTTGAGTGCCTGGATTCACTGGAGGGTGGTTCGAAAGCAGGAAGAGGGCAGGAGAGGGGAGGCAAGGAAAGGGGGCTTTTGAGTTCAGTCAAGAGTCGGGGGGGGGGGAAGAAGTGTCCGTTGGGAGTCGCCGCGTCTACCTCTGCTAGGAGGACCAGAGGGGGCTTGGGAGCCTGGATCCAGTGGAGGGGTTTGGAGGGGTTCGTAGGGGTTTAGATGGAAGGGAATGAGGGGTTGGGAGGGTAGGGAAGGGTATGTGGGGTGCGTAATCCGTTTTGAGACGTCTCAGAACAGAAGTATCATCGCAGGGAAGAGAAGAATAGGGAGGAAAAGTGGTGAGAACCGCATCTCATCTCACCTTGAGCACGGCATCTCGTGGGTTGTGCCGGAGCACAGAGTCATCTGGAAAGAGCATGAGCGTCCAGAGGGAGACCACCACCACCTCCTCCCCCGGCTGAACCTTCACCATGCCCGGATGCAGCGACTCGAGAGGGATATTCAGCATCTCAAATGTCACGGGCAGCCCCAAAACCTTTGCGAGCTGCCCGAAGAACTGGTGGCCAAA
The DNA here is from genome assembly GCA_947471745.1 of Closterium sp. Naga37s-1. Taxonomy (NCBI): domain Eukaryota; kingdom Viridiplantae; phylum Streptophyta; class Zygnematophyceae; order Desmidiales; family Closteriaceae; genus Closterium; species Closterium sp. Naga37s-1. Next base: position 1,045,855 of record CANJKZ010001148.1, read on the forward strand.
GGTGGAGGCGTTGAGTGAGGAGTCAAGCTGGACCGTTCTGCCGTTGATGCCCGTAACGCGGATGGAGAGAGGCGGGGGAGGGTGGCGGTGCTGCTGCTGCTGCTGCTGCTGCTGCTGCTGCTGCTGCTGCTGCTGCTGGTGATGATGCTGATTACATGTATTTTCCTCCTCGTGCTGATGCTGCTTTTGCTGCTGCTGATGTGCTGTGCAAACCTTATTTGTCGCTTCTCTTTCCAGTTCTGAAAACAAGACTGCATGAGCACCGGCAGCCACAGCAGAAGCAGACTCCAAAGGACCGCACCTGCTGCATATGCCTGCACCTAACTCCCCCCTGCCACTGCCACTGTCACTGCTGCTCACAGTGCCCCTTTGCCTTCCCCCACACATGCTACAGGTGCCACTACTGATGCTGCTACTACCAGGCTCGACCGCTATTGTGGCAGTGGCAGCAGCAGGGGCAGAGGAAGGAGGAGCATGAGCAGACGCAACGGGAGCAGCAGTAGCAGCAGCAGCAGGAGAAGCAGGAGCAGAAGCAGAAGCAGCACCAGCACCAGCAGCGGCAGCAGCAGCGGCAGCAGCAGGAAAGCCACAGGCAGTGGCGATGCGGCAGAGGAGAGAGGCCCACTGAGGCGCGCCGATGATGCCAAACATTACCAGGTGAATACAGCGTGGGGGAGGGGCAGCAGACGGGGGGGCGGGCGCGGGGGAAGAGGACGAAGGCAAGGGGAAAGAAGAGAGGTATGCAGCTGTCGCAGCCATTGCAGCTGCTGTTGTTGCTGCTTTTGAAGCTGGTCGGACTGGCAATGTCGGTGAGTTTGCTACTGCTGCTGCTGCTGCTGCTGCTGCTGCAGGTCTTGCAGCTGCTGGGGTTTCTCGTGGTGGTGGTGTGTGTGTGGCAGTGGTGGTAACCAGAGCGCGCGGCACTTCGTGGACGAAGGCAGCAAAGGCGAAGTTGATCCACACGATGTTGGTCTCATGGGAGTGACCCACTGCTGCCATCACGTCTGCTGCACTCTGTGTGTAACAAAAGGCGGTGTAGAGAGATAGGGAGGTGTTATGAGGGGATTTAGAGTTGATCCACATGATGTTGGTGGTGGAGTGCGGTAGGTAGGTGTCGGGCGGGATTGCCGATCTGCGCAGAACGCGGGCGAAATCACCAGTCTGAGCAGATTGGTGAACGAAAGCGGGTACAGATACCCGACCCGCCTCCAAGTCGACTCGGCCCGAGCCCAGGTCCTATCCGGCTCGCCTCTGTAAGGCCGGATCGGGTCGGGTCTAAAATCTGGAATCAGACCCGGCCCCCGGAACGCGCCTGACCCGACCAAATCAGGTCGGGTCGACCCGGGTCGGGCCTTTTTCTCATGCCTATACCCCCCCCCCCCCCCCCCCCCCCCCCACCTGAACCTCCCAACCCCACCCCAATCCTATCTGAACCTCCCAACCCCACCTGAACCCCCCAACCCCACCTGAACCCCCCAACCCCATCGAACCCACCCAACCCCACCTGAACCACCCAACCCCATCGAACCCACCCAACCCCACCTGAACCACCCAACCCCATCGAACCCACCCAACCCCACCTGAACCACCCAACCCCATCGAACCCACCCAACCCCACCTGAACCACCCAACCCCATCGAACCCACCCAACCCCACCTGAACCTAAGTTGGAGATTATGCGTATGGGATGGGACCTGCAACATGCTTGAAACATGGAGAAACAGGCATGGAAAAAGAAGTTCAGGCAAGTGAAGGTACAAAAAATCAATAGGCTCTATCGCGTCATTCCCCATGCCACTCCCTTGCCGTTCACTTGGTCACTCAAACTCTTGCTACCTCCACTGCCACTCAGTTCCCTTTACACTACCCCTAACTTTAACATCTCATTTAGGCTCCTATCGCTTACTACCTCCCATTCGATCTCCGGTCGTACTTGCCCCCCTGCCAATAATTCTACTGACAGGAATTGGATCAGCGATTGTAAAGTTGAAACCAAACAACGGTTTTTTTTTCCCGCTTCACCATAATGATGGGGAATGTATGATATGGCATTCCAAGGAGGACCTATCGAAGGACAAAGGTCACCAATACTCACATGCCAAATTTGTTCGAAAAGCTGTCAGTGACACAAGTTTACAGCCTTTCATCAAGACATGGAGGACATGGAAGAGTTTTGAACTTTATAATAGCTATGAACGCAAGGGATTGATTCAAGGTGAGTACAAGACCTTGAGAGATGGTGGTCAGTCCAGTAAGTTCTTCCACTTCATTTTCAAAGCCTGGGAGTTCATGTTGTCGTACGCATTCTTGACTGAAAGTGAGATCGAATCTTGTGTAACAACAGCAAGAACACGATCGCTATGCATTAATTTAAGGCAAGAAGTGGGGGGAGGAGGTATACGAAAATATTTGCATTATGTCATCTTTGCTTCCTAGTCTATTACATTTTTATTTACCTGTACAATGGTAGTGTGCAGGTAAAAAACCGAGACTCATTAGGAAGCAAAGATGACAGAAACCAGATACTTCTCGTATACTCATATACATCCTCCTTCCATCTCTCTTGCTATCGTCCCACCAAGTTTGATCTCACTTTCAGTAAAAATGCATACGGCAGCAGGAACTCTCTGAGCTTCAAAATAATGTGGAAGAAATTACTGGACCGACCACCATCTCTCAAGGTCTTGTACTCATCTAAAAACAATTTCTTGACTGTATAGCTAATATACTGTTCAAAAACTCCTGCGTGTCTTGACGTAAGACAAATGTCACTGACTGACAGCTTGTTGTACTGATTTGACATGTGTGTATCGGTGCCTGATATTGTATTCACCCATTGCTCCAGAATGTGACCTTTCACCTTTGATGGATCCTCCTTGAAATGTCATATCACACATTCCCTGCCAATATGGTGAAACAAAAAAATATTGCTATTGTTTGGTTTCGAGTTTCACAATCACTGATACAATCCCTGTCAATAGAAGTAGTGGCAGGGGGGCAAGTAGGACATGGGGTCGAGTGGGAGGGAGTAAGCGACAGGAGCCAGAATGGAATGCCGGGGGTTGGGGGTAATGTAAAATGAACCGAGTGGCAATGAGAGTAGCACTGGTGTGAGTGACCAAGTAAAAGGCAAGGGGAGACACCCATCGCCCTCGCCTCCAGAGCCTGCAGCATGTACAACGCCACTCGCTGCCCCGCATCACCCCCCCACTCTTCCCCCCGCACCTTCTTCCCCTCCTGCACTCGCCTCGCCCCGCACCACTCACCCACTAGCCAATCGCCTTCTCACTCTCGCTACACGCTGATCTAAACAGTATCACCACCCCAAGACTAGCCCCACAAGCCAGCAGCACCACCCATCCCCTCCCTCCCCCAGCCACATCTCACCTTGACTTGGTATTCAATAGGCTCTAGCCATTTGACAGCAGCAGTGCCGTCCGCCCTCGCCTCTAGAGCCTGCAGCATGTACCACGCGACTCGCTGCCCCGCATCCCCCCCTGCACTCGCCTCTCCCAGCACCTTCTTCCCCCACCGCCGCACCAGCGCCCAGTCCCCCACTGCGTGCGCCTCTGCTAGCGCCAACACGTGCTGCCTCAGCCGCCGCTCCCTCTCCTCCTCCCTGCTGGGCTGTGAGGGGACGCCCACGCGTCGCAGGGACGAGTCTGCGAAGAGGGAAAAGTTGAACTGAAGGTTTGGGCGCAGGTGGAGAGCGGTGGTGAGGGGCGGGTGTTGAGAGGAGGGGGCGTGAGTGAGTTGAGCGTGCTGGGTGTGATGCTGGTGGAGTGGGATAGAACCTCGTTGCTGTTGCTGCTGCGGCTGCTGCTGCCGCAATCGTCCCCGCAGTGGTGGTGTTGATTGCACCAGCTGCAAATTTCTGTGCTCTCGTCCCTGATGCTGCTCCTGCTGCATCGTCTGCTGCTGCCACTGCGTCTGCTGCTGCTGATGGTGGTGCTGCATTGGCTGTTGCTGTTGCCACTGCGTTTGCTGCTGCTGCTGCTGCTGCTGCTGCTGCTGCTGCTGCTGCTGCTGCTGCTGCTGCTGCTGCTGCTGCTGCTGCTGCTGCTGCTGCTGCTGCTGAATCATCTGCTGTTGCCACTGTATCTGCTGCTGCTGAAGCGGCTGTTCCTGCTGCATCTGCATCTGCCGCTGCTGTATCAGCAGCTGCTGCTGCCTTTGTTGCCCCTCCATCACCCCCCGTAGCTCCTTCAACCGCTCAAGCCCACACGACAGGCTCTGCAACACACCCACCATCTCCATTGCCATTCCTGTTCCAACCCCCCCTTGCACTGCACCCCTAGCTGCTCGTAACCCTCCCCCTCCTACTACTACCCCCTCTGCTTCCCTGCTGGCTTCCCCTTGACCTGCTCTCGCACCTGAACCCATGCTTGTTCTTTCAAGCATGTTCAACTGGTCAGGTGCAACGCCGATATCTGCCATGCTGTTTGCCCGAACCTCACTGTATTCCGTACCTGAGTTACCACTTGCTGGGCCTGATCGCAAGACTTTGTTCGAGCCTGATTGCGTGGCTCGGCTGCCTGGCACGGGCCGAGCCGCAGGCCGAGGCTTGGAAGAGATTCCACGGATAAGTGACGCCAGGCGAGTGGTCAGATCGCCCCTGCGAATCTTACCAGGGGGTGACGTGTCCCTGGGAAGGTTCTTAGCTCTGGAAGGAAGCTTCTCAATTCTGGAAGGAAGCTTCTCTGGTACTGCTGTAGCTGGAGGTTTGGTTTTGTACAATGGGCCCGGTAAGGTTCTCTCCAGCTCAGTTGGGATTAATGACTGAAGCGGAGGATTGGGTGGAGAGGGATAGGAACAATAATCTGCTAGGGAAGGTGACGTGTCAATCAGGGTATCCATGTCAGAAGGTGACGTGTCAAGAATGGCTTCCAAGTCGCATGCGTTAAGGGGAGAGTCAGCTGACGAGCCAGGAGGAATCACCAACGGAATTTCCACGTCACCTATCACCATCACACATGGGTTTGTCACGTCAGATGGTACGCTTCTGCCGTCACCACGTGGCTCGCTAACGGTTTCTGCTGCAATAAGAAAATCTGGTTCGTTGTAAGCTGAATCGGTGTTGAGGATATCGAAGCCTTCGATCCTTTCACACCCGCGGTCAAATCTTCCAGCCGAATTCTGGCTCGAATCTCCGCCAAAACGACGCTGATCCAGCAGGAAACCCTCCTCCATACTTCCCCCAGGAAAATCCATTCGTCCGCCTACCTTTCGACCCTAATCCATATTCAGGCGACCACAAGTGAAATATTATGAGAGCGCTGTTCTAAGACGGCACTTCACTCGATTCGAACCAATCTAACTACGATCCGCGGTGATACGAGGAGGGTGGCGAACTTCAAAACGCCTATCTGCTGGCTCTCCGACTGCTGCGTACTGTTATGGTCTGTGGATGACTCTTGAGTAATCCTTCACCCGCCAAATGCTCGATCAGGGTTGACAGTCATTTCTGTTCGCGTGCTATTCGCTAATATCGCCATAGAGTGTTACCACCATCGATGCTGCTTCCGTTGGTATCGACAGCGTCGATATTGCCGCCATCGGTACAGTGCAGAAACGCGAGGCTCGGCATTGCTGCAATTGGTGGTGTTCCAGACTGCCGTGCAGTCCGCTTGCAGAGTATGATTCCTAGACCAGCAGGAAGGAGAAATCGCTCAGTGCGGTTCAGTAGGGTTTCGTACAGTACAAAGCGGCTGCAGCAAGTACCACTTTGGACCGTAGCCAAACAAACAAAACCGTGGTATATGAATTGAAAACGAACACCTGCAATCCTTGAGTATGCATGGAAACGGGGACAATGTGTAACGGGGTTCGAGAAGGAGAGGAGCCAGCCAGACGACCATGGTGTACCGCATGGCTCTAAACCATCTTACATCCATCTGTATATTTTACCTGAGAAGAGTAGATACATTTGGGTGTGGCGAATGTCAATTTCTCCGTCAGCCTGCCGAATCGTATTTCTTAGCTAAACGATTGTGGGTTGAATTCACCTCGATTAGATAAATCTCTGTGAGCTGAGTCAAAAATACATCCAATTACAAAATTGGTACATGTCATTATGAAACACCCAATGGGTTTTTATCACAGCCACACCCATCTACTAGTGCGGCGTGCATGTAGCCCCACGTCTTTCCACATATATGATGTGGCAGTGTTATGTGAGTGTAACAGAGCGTGGCAGATTACATTTACACACGCTAAGCCTCCACAGCAGTGCCGACAACATGTGGCGCCAGCAGCGACAGCCCCGGAACCATCACCTCCCTTGCTTGCACCGCGCCAAACCCCGCCAGCTTGATGACAGTCAGAGGGCTGCGCTTGAGATGACACCCGTCTGCCAGTGTAGATTGCAGGGGGTCCAACAGCCGCTGCCAGGTGTGCAGAGCGGTGCCCTGCGGTGCCGCCACGTGCTCCAGGAAGTAGTAGCTGGGGCAGGTAGATTCGACCACAGAATCAGAAGGAGACAGGGGAGGAAGGAGGAGGAGTAAAACAGGGAGAATGGAGGACAAAATAGAGATGCAGGTATAGTCCTTGTTACGGATGAGTCCCACTAGCCCTGGCCCTTCTCCTGCTCGTGCTCTGCGTCTTGCCTTGTTGCAGCATGCATGCACTTCTTTCAGCACCCACAGTCCAACGACCAGGAGGGAACGTGCAGTCACTGGGCTTTAACTGCTTGCCCAATCACGTGGGGACCGATGAGCCACCGCCCTGGCAGCACCACCTCCCGGGCTTTAACTGCAGCAAAGCCTGCTAGCTTGATGGTAGGGAGGGGGTTGCGTGTGATGTGGCAGCCGTCGTATAGCAGGGGCTGTAAGAGGTCTAGGACGGTTTGCCACAGGTGCAGAGAGGTGCCTTGCGGTGCTGCTACATGCTCCAGAAAGTAATAGCTGGGAGGGACGGGGTGAATAAAAGGGAGAGAGAGAAGAGAGAGGGCGATGGGAGAGGAGAAAAGGGAGGGAAGAGAGGAGGAGAAGGAGAAGAAAAGATGAGGAAGAGAAGAGGAGTATAAGACAGAGAAGGGGGGGGGGAAAGGAGGGAGAGGGGGAACAAGGAGAAAGAGGAGGAGACGAAGAAGAAAAGGAGAGGAAAGAAAAGGAGGCGAGAGCAGAGGAGAGGGTACAAAAAGCACGGCGCCTTACCTTCCTCCAGGCTTGAGTATGCGTTTGATTTCGCTGACGCACTGCCTAACGTCAGCGACCGAACACAGCACTAGGGAGCACACTACCACGTCAGCACAGCCGTCGTCCAGTGGGAGCGCTTCACCCACGCCTTGAACGAATCGAAATTGGTTTCCCGCCAACCCTGCTGCCGCTGCTGATGCCTCTGCATACGGCTGCATAGACGGATTCGGATCAACACCCACAACCTCAAAACCTGGCGCGAGTTGCGTCTGTAACGAGTTCTAGGTGTAGAAGCGGAAGTTGGGGCCTGCCCCAACACCTATCTCCACCAATCTAAAAACCGCATCGTTCTCAGATTCGACCGCTCCTCCTGCTCCAGCTGTTTCATCCTCCCCTCCTGTTGGTACTCTACTGATTTCCGATCTAAGAGGTTCAAATAGAGCAAACTTATACCCCTCTACACTCTCCTCATACTCCTTCATACCGGTCGCCATCATCCACGCGAACAGTTCTTCCTGCCACCGCCATTTACCGCCGCGCACCGCCGCCAGCGCCGCTTGCGCCGCCTCCGCCGTCTGCGCGGAAGCGGCGGAGTCGGCTGCGTTTGCTGGGAGCGCGGAGGCGGAGAGGAGGAGAGAGGCGGAGATGAGCGCACGGCGGGAGCAGATGGCGCAGGGGCAGGGGAGGGGCGCGGGGGGGAGCGGGGAGGGGGAAGGGTGCGCGGCGGAAAGGGGCGAGGAGGGGTCCGTTGATGCCGAGTGCCTGGATGATGGTAACGAGTTCGCTCTTATCGAGGCGGATTGTACACGTGAGTGACGAGTCCTGAAGGTGCTTTGGTGTTTGGGACGCCTTGGGAGGTTCGGATTCCGAGCCTGTATCGAAAAGAAGGGTAGGGGAACCTCGCCATGCCAAACCGATAGGCTCGTTGCGAGGTCCGGCAGAGAAGGCACAACGTGGAAGGGGGAGGCGGAGAGATGGGAGAGGCGGGGGGATAGTCCGCGGGGATTTGCGGAGGCATTTGAAGAGCGCGGGGACGGAGTCAGGTTGAAAACGAAGTGATGCTGCGGCGCTGCACAACGGGCGGGTGAATGGCAAAGCGCCATTTGCGGCCGATCTGGAGACTGGAGCAATGAGGATGCGGTTAAGGTTAAGGTTATATTAAGGTCGTAACCTGGTACAAATATGAATACAATGCAAAAGGACTATGATGCACAATAGACATCAACACCATGAAGGTGTGCGTCAATATACGCTATTCCCCCACCCGTAGGCGGCCGCCGGAGTGAGCCGCCGGTTGCACTGTACGTGTCGGAGAGGTTCAAGGGGGGCGAAAGGTGTCATTCAGGAGCCAAGAGGCGCGAAGGTCCGGGTGAATGGAAGGGGTCCCGTCGGGGGTAAATAGAAAGAACCGGAGACGTTTGGCGCGCGAGATGCTGGAGGCTGTGCGTAAGCGTTTTTTGGGAGATTGTCTGGCGCGGCGCCAGAGGAAGATCTTAAAAGCGATAAGAAACTGAGCCAAAATGAGTTGGAGGGCTTCAAATCTGGTCGTGGGTGAGTCCTGGAATTTCTTTTCGCAGCGGAAGTTCCAAATGGCTTTGGCGGCTGCACCGACAAGGAGGCTCCAAGGGGCGGATTGACCGGCGCGCGAGTGTAAGGGGAAAAGGGTGAGTTCTGAGGCGGTGGAGAGCCCTAGGTGGCGTCGGGCGACAGAGCGGAGAGCGGTGGAGATGGCGGGGGCGACTCCGCAGTCAAAGAAGATGTGAGAGATGGTCTCTAACGCCCTCGAGGTACAGCATGGGCAGATGCCACGGTCATTGGCAAATTGGAAGCGAGCGCCAGAGGGGAGCGAGCGGGTGTATAGGCGGAAGAGGAGGTCTCTCTGCTGGCTCGGCTGGTCACGGAGGAAGTCATGGGATAGGTTGGGGAAAAAAGGAGGGGGAGGCCTAGGGAGGGAGGCGATCCAACGTGTGTCGTGGTTGTGAGGTAGCTGTGTGTAGCGCAGTTGACGGATATCTGCAAGGGAAGGGGATCCATCCTGCAGGAGCTCTATCCTTGCTCCAAGACCCGCACCTGTATGAAGTGGCCCAGCTAACCACCTTCCCTGAACACGAACGGGAGTTAGGAGATGGAGATCCAAACGCCGAGTGTCAAGGGGGTGTTTGGAGAGGCGTGATGAGCGTGAGACAGTGAAGACGGACACATCGATGAAGGAAGGTGGGGAGAAGTGGATGGTTTCGAAGACGAGAGAGGGAGGAACGGAGGGGTCATCAGCCGAGATGTACCAGTCGCCGTAGGGGGGGGGGGGTAGGGTGTGGGGATGCGAGGGTCGCCCACCAGTCTGCCGGAATGGCTGAGCAGACCTGCTTGAGAATTCGTCTGCCAGACGGAAAATAACGAGGGGGAAAGAGAGGGGTGAATTCTTCGTTAGAGAGAGGGCGGACCGAGGTGGGGGTGATGCGGGCGAAGTGGCCCACGCGTAGCTCAAGGGAGATGAGGAAACGCTCATGCTTACGCCCGCCAAAAGGTTTGCCGTTCGGACGGAGAATGGAGCGATTGAAAGCTAAAGGTTCTTCCAAAATGCATGCAGCCACAAGACGAGGGGGAAGGATGGTGGGGGGAAGGGAGATAAAGGCGTGGAGTTCGGCTAGGGCGCGGGCAGGTGTTTCCGAAGGGAGGTGGTTGCGTAGCAGGATGTCAGGGTGGGCGAGGAAGGCGTGGAGGCCGTATGGAAGGGTGGAGGAAAGGCGGGCTATGTTTTCGGACGGGGATGCGCCGAAACGGCGAAGGGCGCGTTGGGTAGAGAGGGCGAGGACTTGTTGGCGGGGGGAGAAGGCACCGAGACCCCCATGTGAGACATGGTTGTAGAGGATACGGTTTGGGATAAGGCGGACAGCAAGACCGTGTTCCTTGAAGCGGGAGGAGGAAAGAAAGTTGCCAACGGCGACATCCAGACGGGTGAGGATTGGAGCAGGAACAGGCTGGAAACGAGCAGGGAATGAGATGACCATGTTTAAAAAGATGTTGGAGAGTGATTTGCGACAAGAAGCGGTTGCGCGAAGACCGGCCAGGGCTTTGGCCGTGCGCTGGATCTTGGACACGGTGGTGTCCCAAGTAGTGCGACCTGGGGAGTCTTGTTCGACGAAGACACCTAGGATACGTTCGGCCTCGGCAGACGAGCGGATTGGGATGTTACCAGCGTGAGAGATGGAGTGGGCAGGGATGTTAAAGAGCAAGAGGGAGCATTTAGCCCAATTGGGGTACTCCCCCGATACAGAGGCGAACGTTTGCAAATTGTCGGTTGCGATGCCGAGTTCGGCGTCAGAGTTAAGAAAGAGGGTGACATCATCCGCGTAGCAGGCCATAAGACGGCGTTGCGTAGGGCAGAGGGCGAAACCGGGGAGTGAGAGGGACATGTGACGCTGAAAAATCTCAATGGCACAAATGAAGAGTAAGGGGGCGAGGGGGCAACCCTGCCGGACTCCGGTGCGCACGGGGAAGTCTGCACCGACGAGGTTGTTGACTGAGATGCAGGTAGAGGTGTTGGTGTGCAAACGGCGAACCCATGCAATGAAGGAGGTTGGAATGCCGAGGTGGGCCAGACTGGAGAGGAGGAATTCACGGTCGATAGAATCGTAAGCCTTTCGAATGTCCACAGTGAGGGCGAGGAGGGGGGAGCTTTTGGAGGAGGCCCAGTCCATAATGTCAAGAATATCATTTATGGTATCCCCGATTTTACGGTGTTTGATGAAGGCAGTTTGTGAGGGGTGAATGATGAGCGGAAGGGCTTGTTGGAGGCGGTAGGCGAGGCAGAGGGCAATGACTTTGTAGTCCGAGTTCATGAGTGTGATAGGTCGGAGGATGTCCAGCAAGGAGGAGTCTCCCTTTTTGGGGATGAGGACCGTGCGGCCACGAAGCATCGATGGGGGAAGGGCGGGTAGGGGCGAGGGGGACGACGTTAGTAAGGAATAGAAGAGCGGACAAAAGTGGGCTTTATGGATCCGGTACAGTTCGCCTGGGAGGCCATCGGGGCCGGGGGTTTTTCCTTTCGGAAGGTTGGAGATGGCACGGTTAATTTCCGCAAGTGTAAACGGCGCGTCCATGCGTCGCACAAGGTCGGGGGGGAGGGAGGACTTGGGTATATGTTGCCAGAACCCGATATCGTGCAAGATGGGTTGAGAGCCACTGTATAGAGCGCTGAAAAAGGTTGTGCAGGCTGCTGTCATGGAAGGAAGATGGTCGGTGGAGGATCCTGAGGGAAGAGTGATGGAGGAGATGAGAGAGGCCTTGATGCGGGATCCGAGGCCAGCGAGGAGGGGGGAAATTCCCATTTCTCTGTGTCCCTCCACTTTCACTTTGGCTTTGAAGGCGATCTCAACCGCTTTGGCAGCTTCGTATTGAGCGAGTTGGTGCTGCGCTTTAGCAAGGGCGGCCATTGTGATGGGGTTAGGAGCCTGGGAGGCTGAGCGGAGCAGGAGGTTGCCGATCAAATGCTGGAGGAAGGCAATAGTTTTGGACACGCGGTTCCGTTCATGGTTGGCGAACTGCTTGAGACGGAGGGTAAGGTGGAGTTTCCAGCGGTCCCAGTCGGCAGCCGAAGGGTTGGAACCAAGGAGGGCGGCCTCTTCGGCCAGGAGCTTGAAGACGAAAGGGCGTTTTAGGAGAGAAGTGCTCAGGCGCCAGGGGCGGGGGGCCATGGCGGGGTTGTTGAAGGAAATGGCGCAGAAGGGTGCAAGGGCGTGGTCGGAAATAGATGGGGGAACGAGAGCATAAGGGGAGGCAGATATGCGTGAGCTAAGGGCTAGAGAGATATAAATGCGATCCAAACGGGAGGCGGGGGGGGGGGGGGGGGGGGGGGGGGGGGGGGGGGCAGCTGGGACAGGAGCGGAGGAGCGTGGTCTTCCATGAAATGAGAAAAGGGTGGTGTTAGGGTGAAGAAGGCGAAAGGTGTCGACCAGTGAGTGGGGAGCAAGGATGCTGGTGAAAAGGGAGACCTCTCCGCGTTCGTGGCCGTGCAAGAGACGGTTTCGATCGGTGGCTGCGTCAACAGAGTTGAAATCGCCAGCTAGGATGGTACCGGCGCTGGAAGATGGGGTCTCGAGGGCAGGCTTGAGAACATGGCGCCACCATAGTCTACGGTCGGTGGCGTGTGAGGGGGCGTAGACAGCAAGCAGACGGATTTGCTCATGTAGATGGTTAATGTGAACCATAAGAAGACGTCCGTCGGGAGACGCATAGCGAGAGGAGATGCTAACTGATTTATTGAAACAGAGTATGGCTATACCGCCCGGGGGTGAACGGGATATGCGCGCGGGGGAGGGGGCTTGGGCATGTGCGGAGGGGCGGAGTTTGAGCGTGAGTTTGGTGTAACGGCGTGCTAGGCGGGTGTCAACGAGGATCAGGATGTCGGTGCGTTCGGTTTGTGTCGAGATCCAGCTTCGGAGGGCATTAATTTTATGCGGTTGGTTTAGGCCGTTCACGTTCAGACAGCGTATGCGAAGGTGTGTTAACATGGGGGGGGGTGGGTGACCCGCGCATGAGAGAACATGCGTATCCACCGGGTTAGTTGGGATCCAAGCAACGATCGAGTGAGTAGGCTAAAAACCGCAGTGAGGAAATGTGGAGGGTAGGCTAGTAAAAGGGCGACTAGCGAAGTGGGGTTGCAGTTGGAAGGATTGCGTTGTATTAAGGGCGAGAGTGAAGCGATTCCAAGCAACAGGATAATAGAGTCCACACACACTGATATAAACTCGCACAATAAAACATAGAGCAGTGGAGATAAGCCAGCAAAAGTCAACAAAAGGGGAGACACCAAGCATAGCGCTTTAACAAGTCTCATGCGAGGCAAAAGTAACTTCAGCCATTGAGAAAGGCAATCACTTCGGGCTTCTGCAGGAAGGTAAGCGCGCGCCAGGGGCCATAAGTGACCTTGGCTGCAGGGCGATGAGTCAGCGCTTTCACGCGGGTGGAGTGGCAGTCCGACTGGATGTGCGTGATTGCGATGTGGAGGGCCGGGCCGCAAATAAAATCGCAGAGCGCGCAGGTCCAGCGTTCGACCTTGTCGTCCAGGCTGATGAGGGGGAGGCCAGGATCGTTGCGGAAGGCAGTGGGAGCGGCGTGGGTTCCCAAAAGGTTTCCTGAGGCAGTCAGGGCAGAAGGGAGGTGGACAGAAGCAGGGGGAAGGGCAGCGGGGGGGCATGGGGTGGGCACAAAGGGACGGCGGGGTGAGGTAAGGAGGGGGTATAAGGTGAGCGAAAGTGAGAACGAACATATGCGGAGCGATGAGTTGGTGTGAAAACAGGATGGGAGAAGGGGAGGGGCAGTCGTGGAGTAGAAGGTGAGAAGGAAGCGTGGGAGGAAGAAGGCGGGGAGACAGTGGAGGCGGGTAGGGGGAAGGGGAGGGACAGATCGAGTACAAGAGGTGAGCAGAAGGGGGATAAGGCAGGGGCAGGGCAAGGGGGAGAAGACAAGGTTGGTTAGCAGAGTGATGAGGGTTGGCGAAAAACAAAGACAACAGGGGATGAGGGAGCGAGGGGGAGTGGGGACAAGGGAAGGTGGAAGGGAGAGGAAGAGACGAAAGGAGGCTGGGAGTATAGCTAGGCGGGGGCAGGCTTTGAGCGAGCAGGGAAATCCGTAAGGCCTGGACGTGGGGAGGGGAAGTAGACTGGGTGGGGGGGAAAAATTGGCAGGCACGAAGCCTACAACAGCGCGGATGGGAGAGGGCAGGTAGACGAGGGCGAAGAGAAACTGGGGGAAGGGGAGAGGGGCCTGGAAAGGGGTTGGGAGAAGCAGGGGAGCGGGTAGACAGGGGGAAGGATAGAGGCGAGGAAATTGGGGAAGAGGAAAGCTGGTTAGGAAGAAGGATGTGGCGAGAGTAAAATTGAGCCCAGTGAGGAAGAGGGGGCCGGGGCGAACTGGAGCAGCAGGCGGGTCTGGGGAGGGGAGGAGGGGCCAGGAGGCCGGGGGAGTGAGAAAGCGGGGAGGCGTGGCTGAAGGGGCCGTTAAGGCGGTGGAGATTGAGGCGGTGGTGGGTGCCAAGGTGGCGGATAAGGAGCTGGGCGCCTAGGTGGCAACCCGAGATCCAGGACCAAGAGAGGGTCCATGCGCGCGAGCGCGAGTAACGAAATTGGAGGCCTAGGCGGCCAACCGAATTTCCGAGCTTAGGGCGAAGCCCAACCGACGGTGGGAGGTGCAAGGAACAAAAACGAAATAGGGAACGGTGATATGGCAGAAACCGATCTCGAAAACGTGGGGGAAGAGGGAAGCATAGGTATGGACTAAATCGAAGAGGGAAAGGAAGGCAGGGGGGGGGAAGAGCAAACCAGGGGGAAGGGGGAAAGTACCTGGAGGAGTAGCCGAGAGCGGGGGTTGGAGGTGGGCGATCGGTGGGTGTGGGCTGCGGAGTAGGGAAGCCGGAAGGGGAAAATAGGGTTAGCGGCGGAGGCAAGGGAGCACGTTGTGTTAGAGGGAGAGGGGTGCGGGAAGTGTCAGAATCTAGTAGCAGGAATGAATGAACTATGAAAGAGGTGGGTACAAGTATGAAACCCTAAAAGGGGCTGTACCCCATATTGGCTACCCCACTACAGCCTACACATGTATAACTAGCATATGCTTTGACACACCCCCATAGGCAAAGTGGGGGAGAGCAAGAGAAGCAAAGCAAGCTCAGGGTGGATCACAACGTCACCACACACACTGAGCACAAGCAAAGGGCCACAAGGCCAGTTCACATGCAAGGGTATATATGCAACAACAACAGCACAGTGATCTCTACCTAGCAGAGCAAGCATGCAGGTATATATATAGATCACAGTACAAGCAAAGTCTACAGCAAGTGAGGAAACGTGGGCACAAGGCCTAACAGAGTGCAGAAACGCTGATGATCACCAGACGGAAGCGCCTTGGTGAATATATCAGCAGTGTTGGCCCGAGTGGCCACGTGAGCAAGACGAAGCTGACCACGCTGCTGCAACTCTCGAGCCAGGAAGTAACGCAGAGCGATGTGCTTCGTTCTGTGCTCCAGTCTGTGCTCCTGACACAAGGCAATGGCGGCCTTGTTGTCGACGTACAGCACTGGAGGAGAACGAGGCCGCTCTCCCAAGTCGGTCAGCAGGTAGGTGAGCCAGCGTAACTCCTGTGCAGCCATGGCTGTGGCGTAGATCTCAGCCTCACAACTGGAGCTGAGAACTGAAGACGAGCGTGTAGAACGCCAAGAAACCGAACTAGAGCCAAGGCTGAAGGTGTAACCCTGTGACGACCGCTGCGTAGCCTGGTCGTCAACCCAAGAAGCGTCTGAGTGCCCAGTGAGGACAACGTCGCTCCGTCCTCCAAGCACGAGCCCCATGCCCGATGTACTGCACAAGTAGCGTAGTACCCTCTTAGTAGCATCCATGTGCACCTTTCGGTGCCGACCAGGAGCCACGTAGCGAGCCAGAAGGCCAAGAGGGTACGCAAGGTCAGGACGAGTGCAGGTCATCAGGTACATGAGGCAGCCCACTAGCTCTGGGTAAGGACCAATCGGCTCTACGGACTCGTCCGAAGGTGGAGCTGAGAGCGAGTGACCTGTAGCCAGAGGAGTGGCCTGTGCCGAGGACCAGGTGAAGCCGAAGCGCTGAAGGACCTGCTGCACCATGTGTGACTGAGTCAGTGTGATGGTGCGGCGTGCTCTGTCCCGGGTGATCTGCAAGCCAAGGTAACTGCGCAGCTCACCCAGGTCTGTGCACGTGTGTCTCTTCTGCAGCTCCGACTTCACCAGGGCGAGAGCCTCAGCGTCAGCAGTGGCAAAGACCAAGTCGTCGACGTACACGAGGATGTAGAACGGCGGCAGCGAAGTGTCTGTGCGCAGAAACAGCGACGGGTCAGCAGTCGACGGAGCAAACCCAAGAGCCGCAAGTGTCGTCCTCAGTGTGTCGTGCCACTCACGTGGCGCCTGGCAGAGACCGTAGACCGGTCGCCTGAGGCTCCACTAGGTACCAGCAGTGAACGACCCAGTGAAGCCAGGTGGGCGGCGCAGCCAGATCTCCTCGTGCAGGCTGCCCTGTAAGAAGGCTGTGCTGAAGTCAAGAGAGTGAAGCTCGTAGTCACGCTGAGCGGCAACGTGCAGCAGCACCCGAAGAGTGGTCATCTTCGGGGTGGGGGAGAAGGTCTGGAAGAAGTCAACTCCCTCTCGCTGACTGAAACCTCGTGCAACGTAACGCGCCTTGAAGGCAGGCGGAGAACCTGGCGGCCACTTCACCCTGAAAATTCACATGCCACTGACGATGTTCGCCCCAGGTGGGGGAACCTCGTCGACGTAGGTGCCTGTGGACTTCCAGGATGCCATCTCTGCGTCCATGGCTGTCTGCCACTGAGAGGAGTACTCACCCGCGATCGCCGCAGCGTAAGAGCGCGGGGTCGGAATGTCTGGAGCATCCGGGTCTCCCTCAGGGGCAAGCAGCATGGACACGAGATGAGGCGCAGCGGCTGCAAGACACTCAAGGTCCTCCTGCCTGTCCTCAAGGACGTCCGTGCCAAGAGCACACTCACCCCCGACGGACGGAGGACAGACAGACTCAGACTCAGCAACAAGACTAGCGGCGTAGTCTAGACGACAGGCGGCAGCAAAGTCAACAAGCTCAGCAACTAAGGCAGACGTAGCAGCAGACTCAAACGACGGGTCAGTGACAACAGTGGCTAGCAGACGCGTGACAGTAGGGTGCTCAGCACGAAACCGGTCAGACTCGGGGTCCGCAACGACAGGCAGAGAAGACGCAGGAGGGGACGGCAGAGGAACACGCTGCGGAGGAGAGGAAGGACGACGGACTACGAGGTGGGTGTCGGGGACAGCCGGCAGACGCGGACGAGGAACACGACGACCGGAACGACCAGAACAGACAGGCGAGACAGGACGTGACGCAGGCTCACGACGCTCAGTAAGACCCCCTAGCTGCTCAGTGTAAGGAGAAGGAGCAGGCAGCAGTGAGCCAGGCTGTAACGGAAGACCAGTAGACGAAGGGAGACTAAGAACCTGGCGAAGCACAGAGTCAGGCGGTGGCTGAGTCGACGGAGACGGTGGAGCGAAGAACAGGCGCGGCTGTGCAGTGACACCAGCACCAGCAGCTCCAGTACCCCCAGCAGCTCCAGCACCTCCAGCAGCTCCAGAACCTCCAGCGCCAGCACCCTCAGCAGCTCCAGAACCTCCAGCTCCAGCGCGACCAGCACCAGTACCTCCAGCAGCTCTAGAACCTCCAGCGCCAGCACCCTCAGCAGCTCCAGAACCTCCAGCTCCAGCGCCACCAGCGCTAGCACCTCCAGCAGCTCCAGAACCCTCAGCGCCAGCTCCTCGAGGACCAGCTCCACCAACAGCAGCACCCCCAGAACCGGCACCTCCAGTCCCAGGGTCTCCAGCCTCAGTGCCTCCAGCAGCAGCACCCTCAGGCTCAGCACCTCCAGCCCCAGCAGCTCCAGTACCTCCAGTACGAGCACCTCCGGGACCAGCACCACTCTCAGCTCCAGTGACGACAGCAGAAGTACCTCCAGCGGCAGAGCCCTGAGCTCCAGAAGCGCGACCCTGACGGCGACCGTACCAGTCGTGCAGCTGCTGCGAGGTGAGAGGCACACGCGGACGAAGGCGGCTACTCCAAGGAAACCGCGCAACAGCAGACTCAGAACCTCCAGCGCCAGCACCCTCAGCAGCTCCAGAACCTCCAGCTCCAGCGCGACCAGCGCCAGTACCTCCAGCAGCTCCAGAACCTCCAGCGCCAGCACCCTCAGCAGCTCCAGGACCTCCAGCTCCAGCGCCACCAGCGCCATCACCTCCAGCAGCTCCAGAACCCTCAGCGCCAGCTCCCTCAGCAGCTCCAGAACCTCCAGCTCCAGCGCCACCAGCGCCAGCACCTCCAGCAGCTCCAGAACCTCCAGCAGAAACAACTCCAGTGGCAGAGTCACCAGCGCCAGCGCCTCCCGCAGCAGGGCCCCTAGCTCCAGCAGCGGCGAGGCACCAGCGGAGCGACTACGGAGACGGCCGCTCCAGGGAGACTGCTCACCAAACGCCTCAGCGCCCCCAGGCTCAGCACCCCCAGACTCCTCACACCCAGGCTCAGCACCTCCAGTCTCCGCACTCCCAGGCTCCGCACCTCCAGGCTCCGCACCCCCAGGCTCAGCACCCCCAGGCTCAGCACCCCCAGGCTCCGCACCCCCAGGCTCCGCACCCCCAGGCTCAGCACCCCCAGAAGCAGCACCCGAGTCACCAGTGACCTCAACTGGCAAGGGAGGAGGGTCTACCTGAGACACACCTGAAGGAGCAGGACCGGGAGCGGGGAGGGGGTCTACCTGGGGAGCACTTGGAGCGAGGAAGAGCGGCGGGGGGGGGAGAGGGGCAGTGCGGTAGGGGAAGAGACGGTAAAAGGGAACCGACTCGTCGAACGTGACGTCCTGAGAGGGGAAGACACGACGCGAGGTGGGGTGGTAAAACTGCAAGCCAGGCGCGTCAGGGACAAAGCCAAGGAAGACACAGGGAACAGCGCGGGCGGAGAGCTTGTCCGCGGTGGTATCGCGGACAAAGGCACGAGCACCCCAGACCCGGAAACGCGACGCATCGCCAACCTTCTCCGTCCACAGCAGTGTGGGCGAGGTCTCCGGCAAGGAGACACGGGGCCAGAGGTTGAGCTGATGCGCAGCGTACCGGACCGCAAACGGCCACAGAAAATGGGGGGCAGCCGCATGGATCATGGAGGTACGAGCGACCTCCATGACTAAGCCAATGCGGCGCTCAGCAACCCCATTCTGCTGCGGAGAGGCCGGAAGCGTGAACGTCTGGCGGATGCCGTGCTCCGCACAGTAGGCTGCCAAGAGGTCTGAGGAGAACTCACCACCTCTGTCAGAGTGTAGACGCAGGACAGGAAAGTCCGACTGGAACCGCTGGCGGAGCTGGAGACGAACAGCGCGGATCCAGGGGATCAAAACATCAGGGACATCCCCCTTGCGCTGCAAGGGGAAGACCGTGGTATAACGCGTGTAGTTGTCGACGACCAGCAGGAAGTACCGCTCGTGGCCCTGTCCACGGACGCGGGCTGGGCCCCACACGTCCAGGTGGAGAGTCTGCAAGGGAGCCTCTGTGGGAGGGAACGAGGAGGAGTGAGGAGCGGCGCGCTGCCGCCCCACGACACAGGGAAGACAGGGAGGAGCAGGCGAGGGTGGTAGAGGAGGCAGAGTCTCTGGAAGTCCAGAGACAAGGAAACGGCGGTGCATGCTACGAAGGCGCTGCACCGAGGGGTGACCAAGGCGGTGGTGCCAAAGGAGGGTCTGGTGCGACAGAGCGCGACACGAGCAGGGGGCTGCTAGCTGACCTGACGCAAACGCAGACGCAGATGCAGCTACCTGAGGGGACACAGTGGTGAGTGTGTACAGACACGAGCCAGGCTCTCGGGTGAACGTGGCCAGGTGCCGACCAGTACGGGAGCACGTACAGTGTGTCACACGCTGACCTCCAGGGGTGAACTGGTCAACCCACACATCCTGTAAGTCAGCTCCACTCACCAAGTTCGTAGAGAACGAGGGGAGGTGAAGACCTGACAGGGAGCCAGACGGGACCGCCGGACACGGCAGGACCGTGGAGGAGTGCGCAAGGACTGGACCCCCAGAGGGGTCTGCCAGGGAGACTGCAACCGGCCGACGGAGCGGCGTGAGTGTGGTGCTGTCGCGAAAGAAGGAGCGGGAAGCACCTGAGTCAAGTGTGAAGGTGTACACGGCCTCAGCAGGCGCAGTACAAGAGAGAGCAGACTCACCAGCACCTGGAGCAGCAGCCTCATCAGTACCTAGAGCAGGAGACGCACTAGCACCTAGAGCAGCAGCCTCACCAGCACCTAGCGCAGGAGACGCACTAGCACCTAGAGCAGCAGCCTCACCAGCACCTAGGGCAGCAGGCTCTATACCGGGGTCAGGCGGTACGCACAGGGAACAGGCACGGTCATCACTAGTAGGCAATGCATACATGGCAGTGAGAATATCATCATAGTCAAGAGCAAAGATATCTACCCTCTGCCCAAGCAGCTCCAGCCAGGTGGGGAGCTCAGCCTCGTCGCCAAACTCGGTACGGCAGGCGTCGCTCAGACGGGCGAAGCAGCGGGACTGGGTGTGACCAATCCCGCAAGCCTGACCAGCCCGAGCACCTGTGCGAAGGACGTACGGGCAGCGAACGGTACTCCGAGACCCTCGACTCTGAGCGTACCACTCGTGAAGCTGCCGGGACGTAAGTGTCTCGCGCGGACGCCGCTGCAGCTGCAGCTGGCCACTGCCAGACGCTCCCGACCGACCAGCTCCAGGGCGACAGCCACGATGGCTACCGCCACAACCCCAACTAGCGTACCACTCACGAAGCTGTTGAGGCGTGAGAGACTCGCGCGGACGTTACTGGAGCTGCATCTGGCCACCGCCAGTAGCAACAGTAGCAATAGTATCAGCAGCAGCTCGGGCAGGGCAGGCGCGGCAGGGGCGGCAGGCAGGCAGGCAGGTAGACAGGCAGGCAGAGGGCGCGGCAGTGCGCGAACAAGGCAGGTGCTCACCAGTGGCGGGCAGGGCCGGCGCTCGGCGGGCGGCGGCAGGGTAGGCGCATGACGGCGGCAATAGCGGGGCCGTAGCAGCGGCTGCAGAGTAGGGCCGCGACAGCTGCAGGGCGGGGCCGCGTCAGGGGCAGGTCGGGGCCGCGGCAGCTGCAGGGCGGGGCCGTGTCAGCGGCAGGTCGGGGCCGTGGCAGCGTCCGGGCGGGGACGCGTCGGCGGCAGGGTGCGGCCGCGTCAGAAGCAGGACGACGGCAGGGCGCGCGAGGACGGCAGCCGCGGCGCGCAGGGCTGCAGCGCGACGCGCGGGCGGCAGCCGCGACGCGCGGGGCTGCAGCGCGACGCGCGGGCAGTGGTCGCGACGCGCGGGGCTGCAGCGCGACGCGCGGGCAGCGGGCGCGGCGCGCGGGGCTGCAGCACGACGCGCAGGCAGCGGTCGCGACGCGCGGGGCTGCAGCGAGCCGCGCGCGGGCTGCCGAGGCGCGACTCGGGCAGCGTGGGCGACGCGTGGGGCAAAAATCAAGCCGCGCGCAGGAATTAGGACTGCGCGCTCTAAGCAGCAGCAGACCGCGCAGTCAGCAGACAGTAGGCAGCAGGCAGACGGCGCGCGCAGCGCAGCACGTCACAGGCACAGTCACAGTCACAGTCGTGGGGTAGCGGTAGGTGGGCCCGAAAAAAAAAAAAAAAAAAAAAAAAACGGTCCTACGGACCTACTGCTCTGAAACCATGTCAGAATCTAGTAGCAGGAATGAATGAACTATGAAAGAGGTGGGTACAAGTATGAAACCCTAAAAAGGGCTGTACCCCATATTGGCTACCCCACTACAGCCTACACATGTATAACAAGCATATGCTTTGACAGGAAGGGATGGCGAAGTCGAAAGCCAAAGTGTGGTGAACTGTGAGGAAGAGGGCCGTTAACACTGCAGAAAAAGGAAACGAAACAGGAAACGAAACACTTACCTGCAGACCACGCTGGCGTCGAGTGAAGAAGGGAGGCGAACGCTTTGAGACTGCCCGGACGAGGTTGGTTATAAGCTTTTGTGAAGACGAAACAGAGGGAGATGGGGAACTCGAAACAAACAAAGGAAAAAATAGGAGCAGTAGCAGGAGGAAAGGTGGAGAAAAACCGCCGAAAAACAGGCTAGGAGAGATGACGAACCTACCTGCAGTAAACGCTATGTCGAGTAGGAGGAACCAGACTAGGAAGCTGAAGGTTTGACTAGCGCTACTAACGAGAGTAAGGAAGGCTCGGGCCATCGCGGCAGGCTATCAGGGAGTCGATCCCCCTAGTCTCTCTGGTTGACGGGACAGAAAGGTTTCGGCCTGGGATCTGTCACTACAGAACGAATGGACTTGGAAGTGACGGAGCCTAGAAAGTGTGTGGCAATGAGGATGCGGATGCTGCGTAATGAGCTAATGTCGTGTCAATTTGAGATTTATTTCAGGGCCCAGTTCGGCAGCCACGGAAGAAAGACGGAATAAAAATTTCTGGCTTCTTCTATGAAGCTTCCAATCGCATTATCGAGGGCTCTACAGTGCGGGTTGTAGGGTAAAATCTTCGGAAATCGAGGCGCAGGTGTTTTACAGCAGCGACGCGTACACCATCAAAAATTGATTCTGCGCCGTCTTCTGTCCTTATTCTCCCCCCCCTGGCGGAAAGCTTCCGCCCTAGTGAGACGGAAGAAGAAAGTGATTCTTTGGAAACAGAAGAATCAACTTTTTTGATTCCACAAGAATCACTGTTCACGGGACAACATTGCACCCTATGAAATAAAGGGTTACTGCACAAAAGAATCCTACTCGAGGGCAAATGTGCATGGGATTTTTTTTTGGGCGATAATTTTCGCTTTGCTACAGTGCTCTGGGACATTCGAATGTGAGGGCAAATGTGCCTCGACCTGCGGCATTTTTTCCTATCTCCCCCCTCCAACCTGCGCCGGCTCCCCCATGGCGCAGGTTGTCCGTGGTGCGGTCAAACCAGGGTCAAAATTCGTTGACCCTGGGTTGACGCACGCCTCACCTTCTCCTCATCTTCCTAACATTTTTCTTCCCCCTGGCTGCCGAACTGGGCCCAGAAATGCAAGACATGAATCTCTGTCTCGAAATTGTCTCGAAATTCTGTCACGATGGGATGATAGGGTGGTGTCCGCGTGTGGGCAGTGGATTGCACTTTGCGGGAGAGGTAACCCGAGTTGCTATTTTGGCTGACGAATCCCAGAGGCACTTTGTTCGCCCTAACACTTGCGAAAACCGTCACGGGTAAACTCGGTTTCGAAGACCGTGGTTACCGGCTTCGAATTGCGGAACCCTTGGGTTGTCGCCTCGCCATTCATGCTGGAGGTCATTCATGATTTAACTACGCGTCATAAGCTGAAGGTTTTGCAGAGGAGCTGAGTCATGCAAAAGAATGGCAAGTGAACATGCTACTCCTAAGAAACAAACAAAACCCTGTACAAACAAACGGCACCCATCCAGCTCCTCCAACCTATAATCCTGTTTCAAAATGGTCTTGCATTTCGGCCCAAGCCAAGCCTCAGACCGGGTCTCCCGGACCTCCTCCTTCGGTCCGTGAGAGCGTCAAGCAGACACAGCAACGCATTGTCGATGGCATCTGCTGCTTTTGATAACTGCTCCTTATCCATCTCCTCCCTTTCGCTGAGCTCACGCAAAAGGCTCGATGCGGCTGCTGCTGTGCACGTCTTGTCTTCTGCTGGTTGAGGCCTGGTATGCGATTCAAGGAGATGGGGTGGTGCAGTGAGCAAGAACATGCTATTTTCAGTGATAACAGAACAACACGTATTTCAACGAATCACATATCTATACCCAAACCTCCAGTGCGGATGTTAAAGTGCGAAAACATGCAGAGGAGCAGAACTGGGAGTAAATGAAGGTACACTATTTTTTCATAGCAAGTAATACCTGAAAGCAATGGAGAATTACCTGAACGCAACCAAGAATCACCTGAAGGCAAACAGAAATCACCTGAAAGCGAGCGGCATCACCTGAAGGCAAGCGGGCATCACCTGAGTTCATGCACGGCCAATGGCTGTGGCGGTTGCAAGGACAGGAAAGGCAAGTTCTTTTGAGATGTCTCAAAAGAAGAGAATCACCTGAGACCGTGCATGACTGATGGCTGTGGCGGTTGCAACGACAGGAACGGCAAGTCCCTCCCATCCCATGCTCTGTGTGCTGCTTCCTGCTCAGAAAACAAAACCGTCAAAGCGAGATGCAATCACTTCAAGCCTTTTCGTGACGTACACATGCGAAAACCTTCTAAAGAGCATGTCAGTCACATGCACTCTATGAGAACAGGTCATAAAAAAAACACACGCACATGGAACAAAAGAAAGGCCACATAATAGCACTGGCAAAATAGGCATGCATCTCACCTTGAGCCGCGCAGTCATGGCCTTGGAGTTGCTCCACGTGCCGTCGATGAGAATGAAGTGAAGCAGCCCCCCTGCACACCCCTTTTCCACAGCACCACATATGCCACGCACCTTGAGTCTGGCAGTCATGGCCTTGGAGTTACTCCACGTGCCATCAATCAGAATGAAGTGAAGCAGCCCCCCTGCACACCCCTTTTCCACAGCACTTGCAACTCTAAACGCTGCCAGCACCACATACGCCACGCACCTTGAGTCTGGCAGTCATGGCCTTGGAGTTGCTCCACGTGCACTCAAGTAAAGTGTACAAAAACACCCTCTGGGTCCTTCACGAAAAGCCCTTCACTTCAATCCCTGGCCTTCACACAAATCTCACCTTGAGCTGCGCGGTCATGGCCTTGGAGTTGCTCCACGTGCCGCCCAACACACTCAACCTCCTCTCCAACCCCATTCTGCCCCCCTCCCCCCCTCCCCCGACTTCCCCTGCTTCCACAGCACTTGCAACTCTAAACGAGGCCAGCACCACATACGCCACGCACCTTAAGCCGGGCAGTAATGGCCTTGGAGTTACTCCATGTGCTGTCAATCAGAATGAAGAGAAGGGGTGGAAACGCAGATGATGATGATGCATGCATGTGGTGCAGTGCCGGTCGCTACACACGACACCCACCTTGAGTCTGGCAGTCATGGCCTTGGAGTTACTCCATGTGCCGTCGATCAGAATGAAGTGAAGCGGTGATGACACCGACGGTGACGACGCACGCATGCATGTGGTGCAGTGCCGGTCGCTGCACACGACACCACGCACCTTGAGTCTGGCAGTCATGGCCTTGGAGTTGCTCCACGTGCCGTCAATGAGAATGAAGTGAAGCGGAGAAGATGAAGATGAATGCAACAGCGATGCAGGCATTGCAGTGCATGTCCCCGGTGGCACTGCTTCCAATGCACTCACCTTGAGTCGTGCTGTCATGGCCTTGGAGTTGCTCCACGTGCCGTCAATCAGAATGAAGTGAAGCGGAGGAGATGAAGATGAAGCTGGAGGCGCTGTGGTGTCTGCTACCGCTGCTCCCAATGCCACACCCCCATTGCCTGCTACCTCCCCTGCTGCCTCTGATGCCTCTGGTGCTGCTGCTGCTGCTACTGGTTCTGCTGCCTCTGCTGCTGCTGCCCCCAAATCAGCAGCAGCACTACTAGTGCCATCAGCAGCAGTGGTGGTGCATTGGTGAGACTCAATGTGTCTCTGCTTCTTACACGCTGGGGAGGACGAGGAGGAGGAGGAGAAGGAGGAGGGGAGGTGCATGGATGACACGGTATCAGGGGGAGGAGAGGAGGCGGGGTACACACACCACACGGACTCAGGACCTGGTGGGGGATGGTGTGGTGTGTGGGAGACAGAAATGGATGGTGTTGCATGTTAGGGACCTGATGAGTAGACCTGTTGTCCAAGTGATATTGGTATCAGGGGTGGGTAGGAGAGGAGGCGGGGTACACACACCACACGGCCTGGTGGGGGGAGGGGGGAGATGAACAGGGTAGTGTAGGGTTTCAGCTCATCCCACATGCACTCCTCGTGTGCGTTGATGCCACACACACACAGCCGAGCACTCTCGTCCCCCACCACCTGCCACAGCAGCCGGGGTCACTAATTTCCCGCCCCTCACCTGTTCCAAGGCCCTCCTCCAAACCCCTGCATCAGACCATCACACTCACCTGCTCGCTGCAGTTCAGCCAACATGCACTCCTCATGAGAGTTGATGCCAAACACACACAGCCGAGCACTCTCTTTCTCGCCCCCAGCACCTGCCACCCCAAGCACACACAGCTGAGCCAAGCTCACCTGCTTGCTTCAGTTCATCCCACATGCGCTCCTCATGAGCGTTGATGCCAAACACACACAGCCGGGCACTCTCTTTCTCTCCCCCCAGCACCTGCCACCTCATGCACATGCAGCCGAACTGAGCTAGCACGGTGACGCCCACAACCCCCCTCACACAAAGCAGCCATCTCATCTCACCTGCTTGCTTCAGCTCATCCCACATTCGCTCCTCATGTGCGTTGATGCCAAACACACACAGCCGCGCACTCTCGCCACCCAGCACCTGCCACAGCAGCTTGCCCGTGTTGTTGCGGCGCAGAAAGTCCTGAGAGCATGGGAGGAGGGGTGGGTGACGAGAAAGGAGGAAGCAGTGCAGTATGGTTGAATGGGAAAAAGGGGTGTGGCGCACCCAGCACCTGCCTGCCACAACAGCTTGCCCGTGTTGTTGCGGCGCAGTTAGTCCTGTGAGCATGGGGTTATAGAGGGGTGTGCAAACAGTGCGGTTGTGTGGGATACAGGGGTGTGGCGCACCCACCACCTGCCTGCCACAGCAGCTTGCCCGTGTTGTTGCGGCGCAGTTAGTCCTGAAGGTGCGAGGAGGAGAGGAATGGGGGGCGGGAAGGGAGTCAAAGAAAGATGAGCAAGGAGGGATAGTGGGGTGCTCACCCCCAGCACCTGCCACAGCAGCTTGCCCGTGTTGTTGCGACGCAGAATGTCCTGCAGGTTTGAGACAGGGGGAGTGAAACATAGAAGAGGGAGACCGGAAGGGAGGGATGCGAGGGTGGAATTAGTGAGGGAGTAAGCATGAGGAGCAAAGAGGGAATAGTGGGGTGCTCACCCCTCCCCACCTGCCACAGCAGCTTGCCCAGAAACATCGCCCAACATCACCTTAGGGTGCGTGTATCGCCAAACAACACCTTAGGGTGCGTGTATCGCCAAACAACACCTTAGGGTGCGTGTATCGCCAAACAACACCTTAGGGTGCGTGTATCGCCAAACAACACCTTAGGGTGCGTGTATCGCCAAACATCACCTTAGGGTGCGTGTATCGCCAAACAACACCTTAGGGTGCGTGTATCGCCAAACATCACCTTAGGGTGCGTGTATCGCCAAACAACACCTTAGGGTGCGTGTATCGCCAAACAACACCTTATGGTGCGTGTATCGCCAAACATCACCTTAGGGTGCGTGTATCGCCAAACAACTCCTTAGGGTGCGTGTATCGCCAAACAACACCTTAGGGTGCGTGTATCGCCAAACAACACCTTAGGGTGCGTGTATCGCCAAACATCACCTTAGGGTGCGTGTATCGCCAAACAACACCTTAGGGTGCGTGTATCGCCAAACAACACCTTAGGGTGCGTGTATCGCCAAACAACACCTTAGGGTGCGTGTATCGCCAAACAACACCTTAGGGTGCGTGTATCGCCAAACAACACCTTAGGGTGCGTGTATCGCCAAACAACACAGGACTTTCTGTGTTGCGCCACAGAAAGTCCTGCAGGTGCGAGACAGAGGGAGTGAGGTGCCACAAACATCGCCAAACAATACACGCCTTTGAATCTGACTATAACGAGTACATGGGGGGCTTGGAGGGGAAGGGGGCTCTACTCACCTTGGGGTGCATGTAAAACCAGATGACCACGTCGCTCAGCAACAATACGCAAGGCTTTGAATCTGACTATAACGAGTACAGGAAGGGGGGGAACTCTGCTCACCTTGGGGTGCATGTAAAGCCAGATGACCACGTTGCTCAGCAGGGAGGGGTTGGGCGAGACCTCGTCACACGTGCAGTCCCCTCGTGGTAACCAGCACTGCCGGGAGCAGGGTGGTTTGGTGGGGGGAAGAGGGAGATGAGGAAGAGTCTCAGGGTAAGAGGCTGGGTTGTAAGCCTCGTCACACGTGCAGTCCCGTCGTGGTAACCAGCACTGCCGCCACGGAGGGAGGGGTGGATAAAAAAGAACGGTGCCGGTCGGTGCAATCCATAAGACACCTCATGGGCTGGAACCGGACTGGGGGACGAATGGGCACCTTGTGGCATGTGTGGTGCGGTTCACCTGTGGTAGTTTTTCAGTCGACTAAAAAATCAAAGTTGGAACTTGATAAAGGCTGGGTTTTGAGTCGACTCAAAAGTCAAATCACAGTTGGAACTTGATAAAGGTTGGGTTTCGAGACGTCTCAAAACCCAGCTTTTATCACTGGGGAGGAAGGAACTGGGCACCTTGTGGCATGTGCGGAGCAGTTCACCTGTGGTTGGTAGTTTTTGAGTCGATACAGTTGGAACTGGAAGAGGGGGTAGGGTGACACATTGTGACATGACATGTGCGGTGCGATTCACCCGTCATAATCAGCACTGCCAGGAGGGAGGATGGCGGGTGGAGTCTGAAAACGACACCTGATGGGTTGTGAGGGGTTGGGCTGGGCGACACCTCTTAACAGGCGTGCAAACAGCTCTCCCCCGTCTGCCCATGAGACGGCAACTGCAGCATACACCACACCACACCACAGCACACCCACCCACCTCTCTGCACGCACCGTCATAACAAGTTTGTTTTGAGACGACTCAAAACACACTCGTTCATCACGTGCCCACCTCTCTGCACGCCCACATTTATACGCGGTGATGAGCTTCACCCCGCTAAGGAGCAAAGGCATAGGGACGTCTGAGTGAGTCGCCACACATTACCGTACCGAACCTTCTCGCACCGCACAGCACACCCCCCCAACCCATCCACACCCACTCACCTCTCTGCACGCCCCTCTATACGCTGTGATGAGCTTCACAACCATCTGCCGAGCAGCAAAGGCACGCAAAAAACCCTCCCCGCCCGCCATGGGCTGTGTTTACTGCAACATACACCACACCACACCACACCGCACCGCACCCAACCACACCACACCAACTCACCTGTCTGCACGCCCCTCTATAAGCAGTAATCAGCTTCACCGCCATCTGCCGAGCAGCAAAGGCGCGCAAGCAGCCCTCCCCGTCCGCCCGCTTCCTCTCGCGGCTCAGGTAAGCCACGCGGAACCACGCCTCTAAGGCCTCCGCTCCTGGGCTCTGTAGTGGAGGGGTGGAGGTGGAAGGAAATTGGGAAGTTGAATAAGGAGAGGGATGGTGGTGAGAGGTAAGGAGCGCCCTCTACCATGAGAGGTAAGGAGCGCCCTCTACCATGAGAGGTAAGGAGCGCCCTCTACCATGAGAGGTAAGGAGCGCCCTCTACCATGAGAGGTAAGGAGCGCCCTCTACCATGAGAGGTAAGGAGCGCCCTCTACCTCTCTCAGCTCAGGTACGCCACGTGGAACCACGCCTCTATGGCCTCTGCTTCTGATTGTTTTGAGAAGATTAAAAAAACCATCTATGGCCTCTGCTCCTGGGATATGAAAACGACAGGGTGGGGAATGGGAGCGTTGAGAAGCGAGAGGGGTGAAACGAGGGGAGGGGGAAGGGAGGGCGGGCGGGGAAGGAGAGAGTGCGTGGGTGGGCGAGATGAGGAGTGAGCGAGGAGTAAAGAAAAGGAAAGAAAACGGTTAACCTTCAAGTGTACCGCATCCAACCGTACCGTACCTCGTCTAAGTAACCGTCGTCCTCATCCTCTGCTGCATCCTCCTCGTCTTTCCCATCGTCCCTACGCAGTCCCTCTTCCCCCGGCCCTCCACTCTCCCCCCGCTCGCCTTCCCTCCTCTCCCGCTCAACCCCCCCTTCCTCTCCTCGCCCTTCTCCCCCCTTCACTTCCTCCGCTCCTCTCCCTTCCACTCTTCCCCCTTCCTCCCTCACGCCCTCGCCCTCTCTCATCCCCTCTTCAATCTCCACCACTTCGCGCATGATCCCTTGAGACGCCTGTAAAGCACCCTCTTCCGCCCGGCCCCCTCCCTCCCCCGCACGCATCCCCTCCTCTATCTCCACCACTTCGCGCATGATCCGCACCACCAGGGGGTCTAGTGCTCCCCCCATCCACGGCAGCTCGGCGCGCAGCACCTGCTCTAGATGGCGCCTGCGCGCGCCCACTGCGGCAGACGCGCCTGTCGAGGGAGTTCCGCCCATTTCGGGGGTTCCGCCAGCGCTTATCCCCCCCACTGGTTCTCTCACCCGCGTCGAATCTCCCGGCCCATTCGGAGCATCTGGAGCCTCCATTTCTCTTAAACCCTCTCCCTCTCCTGAGTTTACAGGCGTTGATTCTCCCAACCCTTCAGCCGCTCTTAAACCCTGTTCCGCCCTTAAAGCCTCGTTCGTAGCGGTTCCAGCCTGTTGAGTCAGCATCGGCTGCGCTGAGCTGGCAAACGTCATCTTTCTGCTGTCGCTTGACCCGGATGACGTGGATCCGATGACGTGGCCAGCTGCGGACGTGCGGCGTTGATAAGTAGCGAACCCACTGCTAGCAGAATGTAGAGGCTTTATACGTCGCGTGGAAGAACTTATAACGAAGCACCCTCCTGTCGGGGATATTCTAGAGACAATGTTGGCCTTGGGGGTGGCACGGCTGGTAACGCGGGTGGACGAGAACGAACGGCTGAGATTGCTCGAGGCAGTCCCGATCATCGGTAGAACTTGACGCTGCGAGGTGCCCGCGTAGATTAGACCTGTACGCGATAAGAGCCGCGCGCACAAGCGCATAATGCGCAATCGACTGGAGACGTGGTTACGAGCAAGAGGCGAGGGAACGGTAATGAGAAGTCTAGGTGACTACCACGTGACGAGTTGCCAGCGGCAAGTGATGATGTGTGCGGGCGCGTTTCGAGGGAACTTCAAATGAGAGCGGGAACTATCACCGGTACCCGCAACAGCACGTCCTGTTAAAATAGATTACCGAACAGAATGGATGCGAACTGCTCGGGATATAATAAGCAGATATGTTGTATGATAGACTGGTTAATCACAAGATACATTGAAATAATCATATCCCGCTCCATATTCTTCCTATTCTACGCGTCGGCACAAAAGCCTCGGGGTCACATTCTTCCGGAACATAAACAGCAGCCAGGCGATGCGAAAAAAACGCGGCGGTGTGCGAAAATCCCGATTTGGTCAAAATAAGCGCGTCACTCGACGCTAGAAGCAGCCATTCCGTTACAATGTCAATGTATGTGGAAGCCCCTTCTTCCGGAGTGAACTTATAACGAAGCACCCTCCTGTCGGGGATATTCTAGAGACAATGTTGGCCTTGGGGGTGGCACGGCTGGTAACGCGGGTGGACGAGAACGAACGGCTGAGATTGCTCGAGGCAGTCCCGATCATCGGTAGAACTTGACGCTGCGAGGTGCCCGCGTAGATTAGACCTGTACGCGATAAGAGCCGCGCGCACAAGCGCATAATGCGCAATCGACTGGAGACGTGGTTACGAGCAAGAGGCGAGGGAACGGTAATGAGAAGTCTAGGTGACTACCACGTGACGAGTTGCCAGCGGCAAGTGATGATGTGTGCGGGCGCGTTTCGAGGGAACTTCAAATGAGAGCGGGAACTATCACCGGTACCCGCAACAGCACGTCCTGTTAAAATAGATTACCGAACAGAATGGATGCGAACTGCTCGGGATATAATAAGCAGATATGTTGTATGATAGACTGGTTAATCACAAGATACATTGAAATAATCATATCCCGCTCCATATTCTTCCTATTCTACGCGTCGGCACAAAAGCCTCGGGGTCACATTCTTCCGGAACATAAACAGCAGCCAGGCGATGCGAAAAAAACGCGGCGGTGTGCGAAAATCCCGATTTGGTCAAAATAAGCGCGTCACTCGACGCTAGAAGCAGCCATTCCGTTACAATGTCAATGTATGTGGAAGCCCCTTCTTCCGGAGTGAAGTGAGCTGGCAAAACATCTTGCGATGAGGGAGGGTGTGTGTGAAGGAGTGGGGGGTCTTGAGATGATGTTAGGGTGTTGACGTGGCGAGGGACAATGTCTGATACCACCACCTGTGGCAGACGAGAGAGGAAGGAGAAGCAAGCAGGAGGCAAGATGTCAGGGTGTTGACGTGGCGAGGGACAATGTCTGATACCACCACCTGTGCCACACAGGAAGGAGGAAGGAGAGGCACGCAGAAGCAGGATGTCAGTGGGTGTGGGGTCGTGGGATGATGTTAGGGCATTGACGTTGCGAGGGACAATGTTTGATACCACCACCTGTGCCACAACCAAGGATGGCAATAGTGGGACACATTGGTGCCAAGAAGGGAAGAGAAGGGTGAGAGCGAAAGTGGGGAGTGAGGGTGTGGAGTGAGTGTGGGAATTGAGAGCATAGAGTGAGAAAGTGGAGTGAAAGGGGCAGAGAGGGCAGAAGGAGTGCGTACCCTGTGGGGGTATTTGAGCCAGAGGGCGGTCTTGAGTAGCGACAGGTGCAGAGAAGTAAATGGAGAAAGCATGAGGGAGACGAAGAGAGCGAGGGGAGGAGGAGGAGAACATACTCTGTGGGGGTATTTGAGCCAGAGGGCGGTCTTGAGTGGCGACAGGTGCAGAGAAGTAAATGGAGAAAGCATGAGGGAGACGACGAGAGCGAGGGGAGGAGGAAGAGTGCATACCCTGTGGGGGTATTTGAGCCAGAGGGCGGTCTTGAGCGGCAGGGAGTTGGTGACAACCAGCCAGCGACAGGTGTAGAGAGATATATGGAGAAAGCATGAGGGAGATAGGCGGAAGAGTGCATACCCTGTGGGGGTATTTGAGCCAGAGGGCGGTCTTGAGCGGTAAGGAGTTGGTGACGACGAGCCAGCGCACCTCGTAGGGTGGCGAGGGCACCCACCACTCCTCTAATGCCTGTGTGGATGGACGACAGGGGGGTGGAAGATAGGGTGGAAGAAGACGGGTGTGAGCACCAGAGAGTGGTGTGAATGGCAGGGAGTTTGTGACCACGAGCCAGCGCACCTCGTAGGGTGGCGAGGGCACCCACCACTCCTCCAGTGCCTGTGTGGATGCCACGTGTACAAAGTGAATTTTTTAGACATCTAAAAAATGCACCTCGTAGGGTGGGGAGGGCACCCACCATGACTCCAGTGCCTGTGCGGATGGCGTTGTGGGGGAAAGGGAGGAGGCGGGGAGAGATAAGAGGACAGAGCAGGTGTGACGTAAACTGGTGTTGGGTTTTGTGAATCGAGAATGGAGGGGGGATGCTATGATGCATGCACATGACATCCATTTTCTTTCTTTCTTTCTTTGGGCTCTTATTTTTCTTTGTTTGTTTGCTTCTATGTTTGTAGGTTTTTGCTTGGCACATGAAATGTATTAAGGTTTAGGGTTTAAGGTTGCATGACAGAAGCACATCCATCTGAGTCGCATTGAGCGCCTTGGGATCTCCAAACTCCTTCTCGCCCTCCCACACCACCGTGTCCCCCGCTCTTATGTGCACCCCCACGGCCACCACCACCCCCCCCACCTTGGCCCAGTCTCACCTTGGCACATGATATGTATTGGTCAGCCCACTTAAGCAAAACATCCATTTGAGTGGCGTTAAGAGCCTTAGGGTCACCAAACCCCCGCTCTAATGTGCACCCCCACCACCACCACGCCTCGATTGAGCACGCCAAGGAGGGGTTGGCATAAAGAAAGAGCGTGTGAGGAGAGGAAGAGGAGGAGGGGAAGAGGAGGAGGGGAGGAGGGGAGGGAAGAGGGGAGAAGGGGAGGGAGGAGGGGAACGAGGACCCACCTTGGCACATGATATGTACTGATCAGCCCACGACAGCAGTACCTCCATTTGAGTGGCGTTCAACGCCTTGGGATCTCCGAACCCCCACTCGCCCTCCATTACCATCGTGTCCCCCGCTCGTATGTGCACCCCCACCACCACCCCTAAACCCCCCACCTTAGCCCACACCCACGCCCATTCCCAACACACACCTTGGCACACGATATGTATTGCTCAGCCCATGATAGAAGCACATCCATCTGAGTGGCGTTGAGAGCCTTGGGATCTCCGAACCCCCACTCGCCCTCCCATACCATTGTGTCCCCCGCTCTTATGTGCACCCCCACCACCACCACGCCTCGGTTCGAAGGGCCGAAGGAGGGGTGCGGGTGGGATGGGCGGAAGGGGGAGTGTGTGTGAGGAGGGGAGGAGGGGGGCGGGGAGAGGAGGTGGTGGTAGATGGCTTGGACTCGAAAGATGACCTCTGGCTGGGGCCTGGGGTTGGGAGGGGAGAGGCAAAGGAGAAAGACAGAAGGAATAAATTAGATCGCTTTTGTTGAGGCAATTATAATACGAAAGGAGGGGGAGGAGGTGGTGGTAGATGGCTTGCACTCAAAGGATGACCTTTGGCTGGGGCCTGGAGTGGGAAAGGCAGGTAATCTGGGGTGGGAACGGGGGAAGGAAAGAGAAACGAGAGGAGGATGGGAAAGGCAGGTGACCTGGGGCGTGTGAGAGCACCCATCAGGAGGCGAGAGGAGGTGGTGGTAGATGGCTTGCACTCCAGAGATGATCTCTGGTTGGGACCAGGGGTGGAAGGGAGAATCAAGGACACGGCAGAAGAAGGGATAGAAGAGATGCACTTGTTGAGGCGCCTATAAATATGAAAGGAGGTGAGAGGAGGTGGCGGTAGATGGCTTGCACTCCAGAGATGATCTCAGCTTGGGACCAGGATGGAGAATACCTGGACCAGGGTATTGCAGGGTTGGATGGAGGCATCAGGAGGAGAATATGCATCAGGAGGAGCGAGAGGATGATGGAGGGGAAAACCTAAATGAAGGAGGAAGGGGGAGGGAAAGGGAAAGCGAGAGGGTGATTTCTTATGAGCACTGTACCTTGGAAAGACACTTCTACACTACATAGCTTATTCGCGTGAAATGAGGTGTAGTGTACTTATATCCACCAAAAAAAAAAAAAAAAAAAAAAACATAGCTTATTCGCGTGAAATGAACCCAGTACAGATCATGTGCCTGCCTGCCAGACTCAGGGTATCTTTGGGGATTCCAAAATAGACGCTGCATGAATCCTGTATTGCCGATGTACCAAACTCACTTGAGCAGGAATCGTCTTTTGAGACGTCTCAAAATTCTTATGCAATGAAACATGCACCTAGCCGACTCACTTGAGCAGGAAGCGCAGGATACAGCCAAAGGCAAAGGGAGGCCGCATGCCCATGTCCTTTAGACTGTCCGCCCACTTCTTCTCAAATGCCTGCACAGCAGTGGCAGAGGCAGCAGCGGCAGAGACAGGGAAAAGGGGCAAAGAGAGGATATAGGAAAATCACGTATAGGCAACTCAGAAAGAGGAAGGCCGCATGCCCATGTCCCTTAGACTGTCTGTCTGCCCACTTCCTCTCCACTGCCTGCAGCAGAAGGCCGGACGGACGGGATAGGGAGGATGGGGTAGTGGGGTGCCATAAGCTGGAGAGAAGCAACTGGCATTTGAGATGCATGGTGTTTTTAAACATCATGAAAAAAAAACAAACAAACAAACAGAATGCAAGAGAGGAGGGGATGAGAGGAAGCGGGGAGATGAGGAAGGAACGAGTGGGACTGACCTGAACGAGGAGGTACGTGAGCAGGCCTCTATTCCACGTCACCTGCACGTTCATCGCCTTATCCATGATCCCAAACACCTCCTCCGCTTTCAACTACCCAGCAACAAGGAAAAGGAGCCACTCATACTGACCTGAACGAGGAGGTATGTCAGCAGGCCTCTATTCCACGTCACCCGCACGTTGAGCGCCTTATCCATTATCCCAAACACCTCCTCGGGCTCCACAAACCGGTTTCTGAAATCAACCACCACCACCTCCCCCTCCTGCACTGCCACCTCCCCTCCTCCCCTCCCCTCTTCCCCCACACCCCCTCCCTCTCCCGCTCCATCTCCCCCACTCTCTCCTGCGCTACCTCCCAGTTTCCCATCTTCCAAAGCTAGCTTCCGAGCCGGCTCCACAGGTACGTCCGGGGTCCACGACCAGTCCACCAGGTTCGGCGCAAAGGCCAGCGGGAGGTACGGGTGCCGGACCAGGAAGGCTCGGCGGGAGAGCAGCGCACAGGCAAAGGCAGTGGCAAGGCCCGTGAGGAAATCCCCTAACCCTCCTGCCTCGTCTGGCCACTCGTATGTGAGGAAACGGATGGATGGATCGAGACGTGGGTGGGGGTATTGGATTGGGGGAGGAGGGGAAGGGGGAAGGGGAGGGGGTTGTGAGAGGTGTGGAGTGGTAGGGGAGGGTGCTGTTGCAGCTGCTGCTGCTGCTGCTGGTGCTGTTCCTGCTGCCGCTGGTGCTGGTGCAGCTGCTGCTGCTGCATCCTGTGCTGCTGCCCTTGCATCTGCAGCGGCAGTAGCAGCATCATGTGCAGCAGCAGCGGTTTGTGCGAGTGCGGGGGCATTGGCCTGAGCAGCGTGGCGAATGTGGGCGTGCAGAGCGGAGTAGGAGGGAGCCCAGGCGCCACAGAGGGAGTCGGAGAAGGAAACATCCAGGAAGGGGGCGAGGGGGGAGGAGGACGCGAGGGGGACTGAAGGAATCTGGGAGGGGGAGGGGGAGGGGGGGGGGGAGATTGGAGGGGAGAAGAAGGTTGGGCAAAACCGAGGGGAAAGCTGGGAAAGAGAGAAAAGGCCTTCAGATGCCCCCTTCCGCTGTTTGTGCGAGTGCGGGGGCATTGGCCTGAGCAGCGTGGCGAATGTGGGCGTGCAGAGCGGAGTAGGCGGGAGCCCAGGCGCCACAGAGGGAGTCGGAGAAGGAAACATCCAGGAAGGGGGCGAGGGGGGAGGAGGACGCGAGAGGAGGGCAAGGGAGCTGGGGGGGGGGAGGGGGGGGGGGGGGGGGGGGGGGGGGGGGGGGGGGGGTGTGGTGGAAGGGGAGGAGGGGGAGTCAGGTTGGGTAAAACGGAAGGGAAAGCAAAAAAAGCCTCTAGGCCGGAGTAGGAGGGAGCGAGTCGCCACAGAGGGAATCGGAGAAAGATATGTGAATGAAGGGGGCGAGTTGGAAGGAGGATGTGAGGGGAGGGCAAGAAGACTGTGGGAGGGAGGGAGCGGGAGAATGGGGTACGGTTGAGCAGAACGGAGGGGAAAGAGTGGAGGGTTTAAAGGGGCTTCGAAACTTTCGAAGGAGGAGGGAGGGGGAAAAGGCCGTGCTGTACGCTATTTCAGGGGTCCACACATGCAGCAGTCAATGGGATGGGACTCACTGCTAGGAAGAGGAGCAAGATGCTACAGGTGAGCTGTCGCTTGCGACCTTGGAGTTGTCGCCTGCGACCTTGGAGTTGTCGCCTGCGACCTTGGAGTTGTCGCCTGCGACCTTGGAGTTGTTCCATGCGACCTTGGAATTGTTCCCTGCGACCTTGGAATTCTTCCTTGCGACCTTGAGAATTTTCCCTGCGACCTTGGAGTTGTCCCAATCGACTTGTACACTGTCTCCCGCTATTGCACTTTCTCTCACGAGTACACCATGTACACGCTTTTCTCCTTTTATTCCCAACATCTATCGTAACGATAGGTTCTTCCTCACAATTCTGTAAACCTCGGACAGCTGGATCGACATTGCCCATCCCTTGCCTCCTCCGTTCCTCGCCCGCTGTGTTCCCCATCTCTGGCGCCTCCTCTCACAGGAAACGCTAAATTCAGGGTTCCATGTAAAGAAATTTGGTTTCAACTGAAGATCGGGTTACCCTACTGTCGCCGTACGTCACACCCGCGACTACTTGTGGCATCAGTTCAGCCGTTCTTTGAGGAATACAGAATCTTACGACTTCAAATCGCGTAATGCAGCTGATGCTGAATGTGGATGCCATCAGTGAGGAACCTACGGCTTAGATTTGCTATTGAAAACTGATACCAGTGCAGACATGAAAGGGAACCGGAGAAAAAGTTGCAAGGAATGGTCAGATCGCCAGAAAGTGATGCATGAGCACTGGTAGCTGAGCGGCACAAACAAAGCATTGCCTCGATTCTGGAGTCGCGTGCACGATTTCATACGCCATCGCGTCCCACTAGCAGTTTCATCAGCTGCCAGGATCAGAAGCAGTAAAACATTGGCGTATGAAATTGCGTTTGTCCCTCGATCGTTCTGAGCGGTTACTCTCGTTGCGTCACGGTGTATAGCAGTGAAGCTAGATGACCGCTGTCAACCGTCTGGAATCGTCTTGCACCCACGACGGATGAACTGTAAACGACAAGAACAATTCGCTAGACAGAACAGGAAAGATTACTACGACGGCCTTCGTTCTACAGATGGATCTCAGATGGTTTAGAGCAAGTCGATGCGGTAAGGCGTGGTTCCCTGGATGACTCTTTGCACTCTCGAACACCATTGCTAACGGTTTGGGTTTACGGGTGTTCACCACGGTTTGCTTCGGTTAGTTGCAGTCGAAAGTGGACCGTTGTGCCAGAAGAGTTCTGCAATGTTTGGACTTATACTGTACTGAACCGCTCTGAATTACCCAGTCAACATCCTAGGTTCGTTTTCAGCTCGGATCATCAGAATTCCAAGCCGCCAGTTTGTTTAGAAACCTTGCTCTGCCAGCGGACTGCACGGCAGCCTCGATGCCGACACGACCAATGGCAGCAATCCCGAGCCTCGCGGATTTGAACTTCACTTATGGCGGCAATCTCGACGCTGTCGATACCAACGAAAGCAGCACCGACGGTGGTAACATCAATGGCGAAACTGAACGACAAGCGCGCGAAGGAACCTGAATGCCAACAAGTCAAGCTTTGAGCGAGAGGAATAACCGAGCATCCACACCAACAGGCAGCACTGCGAGAGGCAGCAGATAGGGTCTTGGGAGTCCCTGTGCTCGTTATCTCTTTTATCACCCCAGTCATGAGCATGAATCTAGTGTAAGCGAGTGGAAATTTAGACCACCGCTCGACAGAGTATTTTGTTTGTGGTTGGCTATACTCGACTTAAGAACGTGAGATCGGTGGAAGAATGGATTTTCTTGGGGGACATATGGAGGAAGCTTCGCTGTTTGATCAGGGTCGTTTTGACGGAGATTCGCGCCAAGATCCGGCTGAAAGCTTAGGCCGCGGTTTAGCCGCTTCTGCGATAGATTTTAGTGGGTTCGAAGGGATCGAAGGCTTCGATATCCTCAACACCGATACAGCTTACTACGAACCAAATTCTCTTACTGCAGCTGAAATCGTTAGCGAAGAAGGTCAGGCACGTGATGACGTCAGAACCGTACCATCTGACGTGGCAAGCCCAAATTTGTTGGTGATAGGTGACGTGGAAATCCCGTTGGTGATTCCCCCTGGATGGTCAGCTGACTCTCCCCTTAATGGATGCGACTTAGAAGCCATTTTTGACACGTCACCTTCTGACATGGATACCCTGATTGACACTACACCATCCCTAGCAGATTATTGTTCCTATCCCTCTCCACCCAATCCTCCGCTTCAGTCATTAATCCTAACTGAGCTGGAGAAAACCTTACCAGGCCCATTGTACAAAAGTATTCCTCCTGCTACAGTAGTACCAGAGAAGCTTCCTTCCAGAATTGAGAAGCTTCCTTCCAGAGCTAAGAACCTTCCCCGAGACACGTCACCCCCTGGTAAGATTCGCAGGGGCGATCTGACCACTCGCCTGGCATCACTAATCCGTGGGATCTCTTCCAAGCCTCGGCCGGCGGCTAGGCCCATGCCAGGCAGCCGAGCCACGCAATCAGGCTCGAACAAAGGCTTGTTATCAGGCCCAGCAAGTGGTAACTCAGGTACGGAATACAGTGAGGTTCGGGCAAACATCATGGCAGATATCGGCGTTGCACCTGACCAGATGACCATGTGTGAAAGAGCAGCCATGGGTTCGGATGCGAGAGCAGGTCAAGGGGAAACGAGCGGGGAAGCAGAGGAGGTAGTAGTAGGAGGGGGAGGGTTACCAGCAGCTAGGGGTGTTATGCAAGGGGTGGGTGGAACAAGTACGGCGATGGAGATGGTGGGTGTGCTGCAGAGCCTGTCGTCTGGGCTTGAGCGGTTGAGGGAGCTGCAGGGGGCGATGGAGGCGCAACAAAGGCAGCAGCAACTGCTGCTGCTGCAGCAGCAGAAGATGCAGATGCAGCAGGAACAGCCGATTCAGCAGCAGATACAGTGGCAACAGCAGACGCAGCAGCAGCAGCAGCAGCAGCAGCAGCAGCAGCAGCAGCAGCAGCAGCATCAGACGCAGTGGCGGCAGCAGGCGATACAGCAGGAGGAGCAGCAGGGGCAAGAACACAGGAATTTGCAGCTGGTGCAGTCAATACCACCACTGCTGGGGCGATTGCGGCAGCAGCAGCCGCAGCCGCAGCAGCAGCAGCAGAAACGAGGTTCAGTCCTACCCTACCAGCATCAGGCCCAACAGGCTCAACTCGCTCACACCCCCTCTTCTCAAGAACCGTCCCTCACCACCGCTCTCCACCTCCGCCCAAACCTTCAATTCGACTTCTCTCTCTTCGCAGACTCGTCCCTCCGACGCGTGGGCGTCCCCTCACAGCCCAGCAGGGAGGAGGAGAGGGAGCGGCGCCTGAGGCAGCACGTGCTGGCGCTAGCAGAGGCGCACGCAGTGGGGGACTGGACGCTGGTGCGGCGGTGGGGGAAGAAGGTGCGGGGGGAGGCGAGTGCGGAGGGGGATGCGGGGCAGCGCGTGGCATGGTACATGGTGCAGGCTCTGGAGGCCAGGGCGGATGGCACTGCTGCTGTCAAGTGGCGCGAGCCGATCGAGTTCCCAGTCAAGGTGGGTTGTGCTTGAGTGCATGAGCGTGCTGTGCTTGGTTGTTGGAGGGCAGGGCGGATGGCACTGCTGCTGTCAAATGGCGAGCACACATTGAGTTCCCAGTCAAGTTGAGAAGGTGGGGTGTTGGTGTGAGGGGAGAGGCGAGTGGGGGGGTGAGGAGGGGTTGGGGTGGGGGCAGCGCGTGGCATGGTACATGCTGCAGGCTCTGGAGGCGAGGGCGGACGGCACTGCTGCTGTCAAGTGGCGCGTGCCGATCGAGTTTCCAGTCAAGGTGGGGTGGTTTGGTTTCTCTGGAACTGGCTTGTGGTGTCACTTGTGGCACCTCATAACGCCTTCCTGCCGCTCTCCACCACTCTTGTCCTCCCACAGTCTGTAGCAGATGTGATGGCAGCAGTGGGGCACTTTCACTGATGAGACCGACATTGTGTGAATCAACTTCCAAATTCCTTGAAAACACATCCTTATCCCTCTCCGCCGCTCTTTACCACACACAGCCTCATGAGACCAACATAGTGTGGATCAGCTGGCTCCTCATAACACCTTCGTACTGCTCTCCACCGCTCTGTACCTCCCACAGTCTGCAGCAGATGTGATGGCGGCAGTGGGGCACTCGCACGAGACCGACATCGCGTATACCAACTTCGCCTTTGCTACTCTCCTCCACGAAATACCTCGTGTTCTGTGCACCACTGCCACACACACACCACCGCTAGCAACACCAGCTGCAGCGGCAACAGCAGCGGCAGCACCAACTTCGAAAGCAGCAGCAGCAGCAGGAGCACCAGCTTCACCTGCCCCACCCCCACGCCGCATTCACCTGGTAGTGTTTGGCATGATCGGTGCACCTCAGTGGGCCTCTCTCCTCTGCCGCATCGCCACTGCCTGTGGCTTCCCTGCTGCTGCCGCTGCTGCTGGTGCTGCTTCTGCTTCTGCTGCCGCGTCTCCTCCTATTGAAAATACCGCCATGATCGCGGTTAACCCACAAACTAGTTCCACAGTGGGTGACCCTGCCAGCAACAGCAGCAGTAGTGGCACGTGCTGTATGTGCGTTGAAAGACAGAGAAGCACTGTGAACAGCAGGAGTGGCAGCAGCAGGAGCAGCGCTAGGGGCAGTGGCAGTGGCAGTAGCAGCAGTAATGGTGGAGGGCATGTAGGTGCAGGCACATGCAGCGGGTGTGGCCTTTCGGAGTCTGCTGCTGCTTTGACTGCCGGTGCGCATGCAGTGCTGTTTGCAGGGCTGGAAAGGGAAGCTGCAGAGAAGGGGGGCACCGCACAGCACCACCACCACCAGCAACAGCATCATCACCAGCAGCAGCAGCAGCAGCAGCAGCACCACCACCACCACCCCCACCCGCCCTTGCCCCCGCCGCTCTCCATCCGCGTGACAGGTATCAATGGCGGCACGGTCCACCTCGATTCCACCTTCAGCGCCTCCACCTTCGGCCACCAGTTCTTCAGGCAGCTCGCAAAAGTTTTGGGGCTGCCCGTGACGTTTGAGATGGTGGATGTGCCTCTGGAGTCACTCCATCCGGGCATGGTGAAGGTTCAGCCGGGGGAGGAGGTGGTGGTGATCTCCCTCTGGACGCTCATGCTCTTTCCAGATGATTCCGTTCTCAGACACAACCCACGAGATGCCGTGCTCAAGGTGAGCTGGTTTTCTCTAAGCTATCATGCTGAAATGTGGGTGGGTCGGAAGGGAAAGTGGGGAGGACGTGGTGGTGTGCTCCCTCTGGTCGCTCATGCTCTTCCCAGATGACTCTGGGTTGAGACACAACCCACAAGCTGTGGTGCTCAAGGTGAGATGCGGTACCAAGGGTAAAGGTGAGACTGAAGTTGGCTAGCCAGCAGGGAGGAGGGGGGGGAGGAGGCGGTGGTATGCTCCCTCTGGTCGCTCATGCTCTTCCCAGATGACTCTGGGCTGAGGCACAACCCACGAGATGCCGTCCTCAATAGTAAGATCTGGGCTGAATGGTGATCTCTCATGCTCAAGGTGAGATGAGATGCTGATGGTGAGATGAGATGCTGATGGTGAGATGAGATGCTGATGGTGAGATGAGATGCTGATGGTGAGATGAGATGCTGATGGTGAGATGAGATGCTGATGGTGAGATGAGATGCTGATGGTGAGATGAGATGCTGATGGTGAGATGAGATGCTGATGGTGAGATGAGATGCTGATGGTGAGATGAGATGTGGTGTTCACCACTTTTCCTCCAAAATCTTCTCTTCCCTGTGATGATACTTCTGTTCTGAGACGTCTCAAAACAGATTGCGCACCCCACATGCCCTTCCCTACCCTTCCAACCCCTCCTTGCCTTCCATCTCAACCCCTAAAACCGCTCCAAACCCCTCCAGTGGATCCAGGCACTCAAGCCCCGCCTGGTGCTCCTAGCAGAGGTAGACGCGGCCCTCAACGGCCCCTTCTTCCTCGCCCGCGTGCGCGAAACCTTCCGATCCATGCTTGCTTTCATCTCAGCCGTCCATGCCACCATGCCCGATTCCGCGATCTCGCCCGTCCGTTTCATCTGGGAGACGCTGCTGTTCCGTGAGCTCATCAACTGCGTCGGATGCGAGGGGATCCAACGGCTGATACGCGCCGAGAGGCTGGAGCAGTGGCAGGAGCGGATGGGGAGGTTAGGGTTTGAGGAGGTGGGGCTGGGGAGGGAGGCATTGGCTGCTATGAGGGAGACAACGGAGGGGAGGGATGGGAGATTTGAAGTGGTGTCGGTGGGGGGTGCTGCGAGGCTCATGTGGAAAGGGCAGCCGGTGCTGGCTGTGTCTGATTGGAGGTGATTGGTGCATGTGAGGGAGGGAGGTGATGGTGCAAGCCAGGGCCGTCTCTCTTGTGGATGGCCAGGGCCAGGGTGTCAAATGTCGGCTGAGCTAAATGTCGGCTATGCTTGAAATCAGTGAATACTGTAAAAACATCCTGCCTTTTGTTGCTGTATTTAAATTTCTTCAAATGCATTTATTTATTCTTTGATGAGTAATTGACACACTGTTGATCACCTTCACACGTGCAGAAGTCCTTCTAGAAGAAAATATACCACTATCGTCGAACATTTGTCAACGTTGAAACTATAATCGGTTTTTGTATCGAGTTCCTCTCGGCGAAGCAGTCCTCAGCAGCCAGAAACTATGCTTCCCGCCATTTTGCGAGAGGGTAGACTTCCTCAGGCTGGAAGGTAGTGGAAGGAAAGAGCTCTCGACTCTCGACCACTCTACTGAGGATTACCGCGTGAAGACCTATTCGCCTGACCGTGACTGTATGCCATAACGAATCACGCGATTTTATCAATGCGTGCGTGCCATTGGCCGTGTTCGCGCTCGTCCTGTAGCGGTGTAGCAGGCGAGTAGCGGAGTTTAGAAGGCATCAGTCTCACGATAAAGGATTGCGAGGAGTGCTTCTTCTTTTCTAACTGAACGATCAATTCAGCTAGCAGCTAGGCATCAAGCAATCGTAACGCGACAGGAAC
This sequence comes from Closterium sp. Naga37s-1, assembly GCA_947471745.1. Lineage (NCBI taxonomy): Eukaryota > Viridiplantae > Streptophyta > Zygnematophyceae > Desmidiales > Closteriaceae > Closterium > Closterium sp. Naga37s-1. The sequence continues at coordinate 1,089,806 of CANJKZ010001148.1, forward strand.
TTACGACGATGGCCGTGTCGTCTCTGCCGGCCGCAGCGGCGCTTACGGCGTTTCGGAACCGGTGCGTGACGCGTCGCGATGAAATGTACATTCTTGTAATAATGTTGCGGTTACTATGTTTCGTGATATCGACTACATAGCCATGCGTGTCGCACTGACCTTACGCACTGAGCTCATTTCTGAGTCGACTCAATTCATACATAGCCATGACCTTACGCACTGAGTGCACTGAGTGTTGAACAAGGCAGTCGTGCGTAGGTGCAGTGCCAAGCCGCTCTTTAAATAACTGCTTAGACCGAGCGAGTCACCGGGAATTTTAGTCCAAGCACTGATAAGTTTTGGAGTCAACCCCAAAAGTAGTCTCCGGATTTTCTGATTCCAGCCCTCGTGTTTCTCCGTCTCGTCACCCGTTACTTGGCAAGCCACCTGGCGACAGAGAGTTATCAGACTATCAGAACCGATTACGGAAATCCCGCATCCCGCATCAGAGCCCTTGCTCCTCCTCTCAAAGTTCCTCCTCCTTCATCTGGTCTGGTTCTTCCCCACACCCCCCCTCCCACATCCCCCCCCCTCGCTGGTTGATGTGTAGGCATGACTGGGAGTCCGTGAGAGAGCTGCTGGGGTTCACAATCTCTCAGGTATAGCTACAGGGACAATATCTGCAGCACGTGACTGTCACATCACACTGCATTACATCGTGCTATTACATCATTTTACACGTTGTGGTTTCAATCAAGTACATCGTTCACCAGAAACGGATTGCAGTGCACACGTTTAAATGCGTCATCTGCAAATTCTGTTTGTTCTTCGAACCAGGTACTGCAGGGGTGTGGTGTGGAGGACGGTGTGAAACGGAGGGGGAAAAGGAGGGCGGAAAGGTGTATATCACGGGAGCTGGTGGCACTGCCTGTCTTAAACAGTGTTGTGCCACTGAAAGCGTCTTACCTCCCCTCACTATCTCTAATGTATCTCCACTCTCTCCCAATCTCCCCTGCCACTTGCCAGGTCCTCAAGTATAGGACAGAGCGCGTGGCAGGGGTGGGTGGGTCCCCCTCGCCCACTAGACACCACAATGTGTGCCCCTCCGCAATGCTAGAAGGACCCTCCTTGCTGGCCTCGCCCCTCCCATGTCCCCCTGCCGCCCCTCAGGTCCTGGAGGAGTACGAGACAGAGTGCGTGGCAGGGGTGGTTCCGCCTCGCTCTGTAAAGCTCGTGGCATGCATGATTCAGGCTAGAGATCTCCTCCCTGTCGTTGTGTTGCCCCTCCCACCCTCCACCTGCCACCCGGCAGGTCCTGGAGGAGTACGAGACAGAGCGCGTGGCAGGGGTGGGTCCGCCTCTTGTGTCATTCATTCCTCAGGTCCACCCCACTTGCCACCCCTCAGGTCCTGGAGGAGTATGAGACAGAGCGTGTGGCAGGGGTGGGCTTGCCTCTTGTATCTTGCTTCTGACGGGCATCATTCCTGCCACCCACCCTCCCCTCCCACCCCCCACCTGCCACCTGTCAGGTGCTGGAGGAGTATGAGACAGAGCGCGTGGCAGGGGTGGGCTTGCCTCTTGTATCTTGCTTCTGACGGGCATCATTCCTGCCACCCACCCTCCCCTCCCACCCCCCACCTGCCACCTGTCAGGTGCTGGAGGAGTATGAGACAGAGCGCGTGGCAGGGGTGGGTCCTCCTCGCCCGCTGCCATCAGGGGAGACGTTTGCCGAGCTGAGCGAACGCATTCTCTCCTGTGAGTGTGCGCTTCCCTCAATGAGTGCTGCTAGCTATGCATGTCAGGGGTGGGTACTTGACTGCCAGCTATCAGGGCTGCTAGATATGCTGCTCGAGGCCCGCTGCCGTCAGGGGAGACGTTTGCGGAGCTGAGTGAACGCATTCTATCATGTACGTGTGTGCTTCCCGTGTTGACTGCTAGCCAGGGGTGGGTACTTGACTGCTAACCCCCTGCCGTCGGGGGAGACATTTGCGGAGCTGAGTGAACGCATCCTCTCATGTGAGTGTGCCCAGCCCACTCTCCTTGTGCGCCCACTCTCCTTGTGCGCCCACTCTCCTTGTGCGCCCACTCTCCTTGTGCGCCCACTCTCATAGTACACACAAGCTTGTGACATGGTTCTACTATGCATGCACATGGCCTGCTATGATGAGGGATTTGTCTTGTCTCACTCTCCCCTTACCCCCATTTCTCCGCCAACTTCGTGAGCACAGACCTGGATGCAGTTTATAAAGACAGAGAGGAGGTGCCCTTCTTCTCTGCTTCATCTGTCGTCCCTCTCTGCCTCACTCCTGCATGCATCCCTCTCCCTTCCTCTCTCCCTTCTCCCCTCTCTCACCATAAATCCACTGCTCCCTGCCCTCCTCTCTCCTCCTTAACCCCCCTCTTCCCCCCTCTCCCCTCTCTCCCTCTCCCTCCTCCATGCATTTCGTCCGTCCCCACAGACGGACATTGACACGTTTGCAGACGGGTCTGTGTATTTGCACCCTTCACCATTCAGCGCATCTGTGTGTTTGCCCCCCCCTCTCTCCCCTCTCTCTCTCCCCCCTCCATGCCTTTCGTCCATCCCCACAGGCAGAACTTGACACGTTAGCAGACGGGTCTGTGTATTTGTGCCTTTCACCATTCAGCGCATCTCTGTGTTTGCCCCCCTCCCCCCACACTCTCTGCTTCGCTCTCCCTTGCTCCCCCCCACTCCTTTACCACAGACCTTGAGGCATTCACAGACGGGCCACCCTTCACCATCCAGCGCATTTGCGAGGTTTGTATCTGTACAGAGTCAGAGTGAGACGTTTGTGCTTGTATCAGGTCAGCTTGTGAGAGGTGTGTGCTTCTATTATTCAGTCAGCTTGTGGAGGGTGTGTGCTTGTACCGTGTCAGCTTGTAAAAGATGGGCTTGTATAATCACCAGTCCTTGCTCCTGCTCCATTTTCACCTACCGTTTCTCCTCCTGCTGCGAATTCACCTGATTTTTTCTCCTGCTGTGAATTCACCTGATTTTTTCTCCTGCTGCGAATTCACCTGCTTTTCCTCCTGGCTGTCTCCCAGGTGCTTCTCAACCCCCGAGCCACCTACACCAATCTGAACCGCGTTGCCTTTGCTCTCGAGAAGGTCCGTCTGACTCCTCCCTTCCATTATTCTCTCCCACCCTCCCCACCCACCCTTCCCACCCACCCTCTTTACCCAATTTCCACCCAATGTTTCCAATGCCTTTCCACTCCCCGTTTTCTATCCCTCCTCCTACCATTCTCCCAGTCTCTCCTTTTATTCGCCTACCTCTGCTGTCCTGCCAATTGCGTTGGGCTTTTTCCTCCCTCTCTTCCTCACCCCCTCTCCCTCTCTCCCTCCCCCTTTCCCTCTTCCCTTCCCCCAACCTCCCCCCTGCAGCTGCTCCTGGTGACCTCCTCCGCCCCACCCCCCACAGCCCCGTTCCCCGCCCTCCCCCTCCCCCCCTCCCATCTCCACCGCCTCTACCGCACCTCCCCTTCCTCCTCCTCCCCATCCTCCCTCCCTCCTCCCTCCCAAACCTCCCCACCACCCTCAAAACCCCAGCTTCCCAACCAGGGAGGCAGGGCGAGGCAAGAGGGGGGAGCAGCAGGACAGGCGGGAGAGGGTGGGGAGGGGGGTGGAGGGAAGGGGGATGAGGAGGAGGGAGGGGAGGGGGGAAATGCAGCAATGGAGACAGATGAGAGGGGGGGTGGAAGGCCAGGTTCCCCGGACATCGCCCCGCACTCGCCTGAGTTTGCAGGGTTCTTTCGAGAAGTGGTGGTGGAGGAAGCAGCCATGGAACTGGGTGGGGGCGGTGGGGGTGGTGGGGCAGGTGTTGGGGCGGGTGGTGGGGCGGGTGTTGGGACGGCGGAGGGCGGGGCTAGGAGCAGCGGGGGGGCTCGGGATGAGGGGGTGGGTAGTGGCTCTGCTGGTGGTGGGAGCGGCGGTGGGAGTGGCTGTGGGAGTGGCGGTGGCGAGGGAATCGGTGGGGGCGATGCGGGCAGCAGGGGGAGAGGAGCGAGTGGTAGTGATGGTAGGGAGGGTAGGGTGGGAGTGGGGAGGATGGATGAGGGAAAGGAGGAGGATGGGGAGAAGGAGGAGAGGGGTGGGTCTGGAAAGGGTGCTGGGGAGAAAGGCGAGGGTGGGAGTGAGAGAGTGAGGGAGGGAGGGGAGGAGGAGATGGAGGAGGAGGAGGAGGCGAGTAAGTGGCTGGTGGATAACCCCCCTCCTGTTGCCTTTGGACCCGTGTCTCCCACGAGGGAGGAAAGCAGGGAGGGGAGGAGAGAGGAGGGAAGGGAGGAAGAGAAGGGGGAGGAGGAGATGAAGGGGGAAGGAGGGGGTGACATGAAGGTGGAAAGAGGGGGTGATATTCGAGTGGAGTGTGAGGAGAAGGCAGTAGAGGGGGAGGAGGATGGGGATGGTGGGAGTGCGGAAGGAGAGGACTTGGCGGGACAAGGGCAGGGAAAGGAGGGAGGGGAGGGTGAGCAGATGAGTGTAGATGGATGAGTGTGGATGGGGAGGACAATGGGGAAAGGGATGGTGCAGTCTGAATCTAGCAGATGCCACACATGGGATAGCTCAATCAAACATACTGAAAGCTACCCGCATATGAACATTACATCCATGTTATAAGGATTATACTACGCTTGAGATTTGCATGTGGTGTGTTTCCAGGGTTTTTTTTTTTTTTTTTTTTTTTTTTTGAATGTATACACCGACAAGGCAAGCATATACAGACAAAGACGGTCGTAACCGTGCGTGAGGAGTGGGACCTTTGCCTCCAGAAGAGATTCTTAGGGCCTAGTGGGCCTGGCCCTCTGCGCCGACCACAGAGCTGGAAATGTACGGAGCGAAGCCTGAAGCTTGAATCTCTGTCATCAATCATCATTTCATCGTCCGAATCGTCATCAATGAAACCATACCACTGGCTGATGAGCCAGATCCAAAGCCTGATGCGTTGACATTGGCCGTAGCAGCAGCATTGTCAGACGTGACGGAAGAATTGTGAACATTGTTAACACCATCTCCACCCGTTTGTTGAACAACCACAGGAGGAGCAGGAGGAGCCAGTGGGTCAGTCGCAGGCTTAAAGCGCTGACCCTTGGGAAGGACTGCAACATCCGCCGGGTGCGACATAGTGCGATGATGAAAGCCAGGCAGAGGAGCAGCGTGCAGAGCACGCTCGATGACTGAAAGATGATGAAATGCCTGCTGACTGAGCACTCCATTGTGTAGTAACCAGAAATTGTCAGGCTCCAAGATTTCTTGCTGCTGATGATCTGTTCCCGAGGTTTCAACCTTGAAACTTTCTTTCTTAATAACCGAGGTAGCAACAGTGAAGCCATCAAAAGGTGTATGTTGTGCACCATGGTTAGAAACCAGACTTAAGCACGACCCCGGGAATGCCTGACAGACGTTGTGCAATGTCGCCTTGTAACTGGAGAAACCTAGGTCAGCTGAAATGACCGGTATTCCATTGTTAGTGTTAAAAGCGATACTGGGAACAACAACAGACGTATGCGATGAGCATTGTAGCGAGAATGTTGACTTAGTCAAGCTCGGCAGAATCCATGGCCGCCTGATGGCGGAGAAGGCGGAGAGCATGGCGTTCGTGGTGGTTTCGTGAGGAGGTGCTTCTTTCGTACGGTGTGTTTCCAGTTGATCTTGCAGGCGGCAAGAAATGTTGTGGTTGGCAATGGGGGATGTTTTTTTATGACCAAAGTTGCTGATAAAATTCTACTGTAGGGGTGGAAGAAGTTGTCACCTTATTGTCAATAGCATCCATAAAATGTGACACATGCCCATGTTACGGGTGCAGTTGAACGAGATAGCGAGGATTGCACTAGGTGTCAAACGAGTACAAAGTATGAACGAAGGCATGAGCGAATACTATGTGCGAAAGCATGCAACGGTTACGCGGTGCGTGCGAGCTAGCTAGTGCTAGGCTGGCATCGAGGTTCGGGCTAGTCCCGAAGCGTGGGCGGACTCGGCCAGGCCAGCAATGCATGGTTTGGTAAAACAGTGCGCGCGAAGTTGGCGAAGCCCCGTCCGCTACGCGATTGCGTGTATATCGCGGAAACCCCGGCTCCTCAGGTACACTTGCAGGGCAGGGTGGTTTTCGATGTTGGCCAGGGGCACCCAGCTATCTTCAGTTGGCGTGCGGTCCTTCCAGCGAACGAGGAACTCGATCCTCTTGATGCCTGTGGGGTGGCTATGTCAAACATTATATATATGTTATATTTGTGTAGGCTATAGTGGGTTAGCCTTCTAGGGGGTACACTACTCTAAGGTCTGGTACTTGTATCCCCATTCCCTTTCTAGTTCATCATTCTCGTTCATCCTTAGTTTCTAACATGGTATCGCGAGCCTAGGTCGTAACCTAGGACCGAATGATAGGGCCCACCGTTTCCGCTTAGTCGCGCCCTAGCGCGCCTCGCCTAGTCGCGCCCTCGAGCGCCCTCCTCTCTCCCTCACTGTCGCGCGCCCTAGCGTGCCTCTAGCGATCGGCCCCGCCCAGCCCGCGCGCCCTAGCGTGCCCCATGCGATCGGCCCCGCCTTCCTCACACGCCCTCGCGTGCGACCCGTGCAGCCCCACGCGCGTAGCTTGCCCCGCGCGCGCCCTTGCGTGCCTCGTACGGCCCCGAGCGCCAGCTGCCCCACGCGCCCGTGCGCGCTCCTTACGAACCGGCCCCACCTACCCGCGCGCCCTTGCGTGCCCCGAGCGATCGGCCCACACCCACCCGCGCGCCCTTGCGTGCCCCTCGCGTACCGGCCCCGCCCCGCTAGCCCGCTCTTACGTGCACCGTGCGACCAGGCCCCGCCCCGCTAGCTCGCCCTTGCGTGCCCCGTGCGACCAGGCCCCGCCCCGCTAGCCCGCCATTTCGTGCCCCTCGCGGACCGGCCCCGCTCTGCCCTGCACGCCCTCGCGTGCCCCACCTCGAGTAGCCGCCGCCTAGCCGAGCCGAGCCGCCCCACCGAATCGCGTCGCCCGGCCCGAGCCGCGCCGCCCTACCGAGCCGCGCCGCCCTACCGAGCCGCGCCGCCCTACCGAGCCGCGCCGCCCTACCGAGCCGCGCCGCTACTACTGTCACTGTTACTGCTACTACTGCTCCTCCTACAACTATGGCTAGCCCTGCTGTGCTCTCTTTCGATGCTGAGGGCCGCCCACTGAATTTTGACACCTGGCTAGATGACTTGCACCTGTTCCTCCAGCTCACTGCCAAGGAGGATATCTCGCTGTACGATCACGCACTAGGACTCGCTGCTGCCCCTGCTGCTACTGCTGACAGTACTGCCCGCTCACAGTGGCAGAATCGTGACGCCCACGCTCGCTTCGCTATTCGCAACTCCCTGCCGGTAGATGAGCGCGAGCACTTTGGCCAGCACAAAACTGCGCAGGCACTGTACACTGCTGTAGTTGCACGCTACTCCTCACCTGCCTCTGCTGCGCTAGGCCGTCTCTCGCTCCCCTACCTGTTCCCCGACCTGTCCGCTTTCTCCACAGTCGCTGACCTCATCACGCACCTCCGCACTAGTGAGGCCCGCTTCCGTGCCGCTATGCCCGCTGAGTTTCTTGCCAAGAACCCCCCCCCCGCTCTGGCTCACTCTCTACCACCTAGTCACCCGTCTCCCTGACCCTCTTCGTGCGGTCAGGGACCACTTCCTCGCTCGCTGCCCCACTGAGCTCACCGTTGATCTGCTCGAGAAGGAACTGCTTGCAGCTGAGACTAGCATAGTCACTGTAGGTGCCTCTCGTGGCGACCCCCGCACCCCTTTCTTCGAGGGGTGTTCCCCTTCCCCCCTTCTCCCCTCTGTCGCCTTTGCTGCTGCTGTCGACCTAGTTCGTGCTAAGCAGGTCGGGACTGCGTCCACTCCGAGTTGGCGCCGCAACGGCAAGGGCAAAGGGGGCAAGGGAGGCGGAGGTGACGGCGGGGGAGGCGGTGGTGGGGGCGGTGGCGGCAGTGGGAGTGGTGGCGGGGCTGGAGGGGCTAGTGGCAGCGGTGGGGGTGGTGGTGGTGGCGGCAGGGGCGGAGGAGGTGGCAGAGGTGGGGGCGGTGGTGGTGGCGGCGGTGGACGCGGCGGCGGCAGGGGCGGTGGAGGTCGAGGTGGTGGCCGCGGAGGTGGTGGTCGTGGAGGCGCTGGCGGTGGCCAGAGCCAACAGCAGACTCCGTCGTCCCAGGAGCTTCGTGAGTGGTACTCTCAGCACGGGGGGGGGGGTGGCCTTAGCTGCACTTACGTCATCCGCACTGGTGACCGCACTGGCCAGACGTGTGGGAGGGCGCACACCACGCAGCGCTGCTTCTCCCGCCTCGACGACGCCTGGCGCACTCAGTTCCCTCATGCCACTGAGCTGCCCCGCTGGGCTGATCTGATGAGGAAGAACATTGATATCTATGCTCTTGACTTTGATGCTATTCTTGGTGCCATGTATGTGCTGTGTACTAGTGGAGAGGGTGATCAGTACCTGCGTGTTCCGCCCGACCCGGCATTTGGACCAGTGAGGCTGCCGCTCTAGGTGCTAGTGCGTCGGTTGCCCTAGGTGCTGGTGAGGCTGCCGCTCCAGGTATTTGCGTGTCTGCTGCCCCAGGTGCTGGTGAGGCTGCTGCTCTAGGTGCTCGTGAGTCTGCCCCCCCTGGTACTGAGTCTACTGAGGCACTGCACACCTTCACACTGGACTCAGGTGCTTCTCGCTGTTTCTTTCGTGACCGCACTGTCCTTGAGCAGCTTGCTCGGCCAGTTGCTGTCTCCCTCGCTGACCCCTCTGGGGGTCCGGTCATTGCGACCTCCTCCACTGTCCTTCCTTGTCCTGCGGTTCCGTCGGGCACACTGTCAGGTCTCCACCTCCCCTCGTTCTCTACGAACTTGGTGGCGGGTTGTGCGCTCCAAGACGGGGGTGTCCACCAGTTCACCCCTGCCTACGAGCGCGTGACACACTGCACGTGTGCTCGGACGGGCCGTCACCTGGCTACCTTCACTCGGCAGCCGGGGTCGGACCTGTACACACTGACCACTGAGTCCCCTCAGGTAGCTGCGTCTGCGTCTGCGTCAGGTCAGCTGTCGGCCCCCTGCTCGTGTCGCTCTCTAGCGCACGAGACCGTCCTCTGGCACCACCGCCTTGGTCACCCGTCAGTGCAGCGCCTTCGTGGCATGCACAAGCGGTACCTTGTCTCTGGTCTTCCCAGGGTTCTCCCTCCCCTCCCACCCTCGCCTGCTCCTCCCTGTCTTCCCTGTGTCGAGGGGCGGCAGCGCGCCGCTCCTCACTCCTCCTCGTTTCCCCCGACGACTGCTCCCTTGCAGACGCTCCACATGGACGTGTGGGGCCCAGCCCGCGTTCGTGGACAGGGTCACGAGAGGTACTTCTTGATAGTTGTTGACGACTACTCGCGCTACACCACGGTCTTCCCCTTGCGCACCAAGGGTGAAGTCCCTGATGTTTTGATCCCTTGGATCCGCGCTGCCCGTCTCCAGCTCAGCGAGAGGTTCCACTCGGACTTTCTTGTCCTGCGTCTGCACTCTGACAGAGGTGGGGAGTTTTCCTCCGACCTCTTGAGGGCCTACTGTCAGGGGCAGGGCATTGAGCAGTCGTTCACGCTTCCGGCCTCTCCACAGCAGAATGGGGTTGCTGAGCGCCGAATTGGCTTGGTCATGGAGGTCGCTCGTACCTCCTTGATCCATGCGGCTGCCCCCCACTTTCTGTGGCCGTTTGCGGTCCGATACGCTGCGCATCAACTCAACCTCTGGCCCCGTGTCTCCGTTCCGGAGACTTCACCGACACTGCATTGGACGAGAGAGGTTGGCGATGCGTCGCGTTTTCGGGTCTGGGGATCTCGAGCTTTTGTTCGCGATACGTCCGCGGACAAGCTCTCCTCCCGCGCCGTTCCTTGTGTCTTCCTTGGCTTTGTCCCGGACGCGTCTGGTTGGCAGTTTTATCACGCCACCTCGCGCCGTGTCCTGGCCTCACAGGACGTCACTTTCGACGAATCGGTCCCCTACTACCGCCTCTTCCCCTACCGCACTGCCCCGCTCCCCCCCCCGCCTCTCTTCCTCGCGCCAGGTGCTGCTGTGGTAGACCCCCTCCCCCCTCAGGGTGCCGCTCCCTCAGGTGTGTCCCAGGTAGACCCGGTTGAGCCTGTCGAGGTAGCTGTCGACTCTCGTCCTACTAGGGGTGCTGAGCCTGTGCGTGCGGAGCCTGGGGGTGCGGAGCCTGGGGGTGCGGAGCCTGGGGGTGCTAAGCCTGAGGGTGCAGAGCCTGCGGGTACGGAGTCTGGGGGTGCTGAGTCTGGGGGTGCTGAGTCTGGGGGTGCTGAGGCTGAGAGTGCTACGTCTGAGGGTACTGAGCCAGCGGGTGCTACTACTGAGCGTGCTACACCTGGAGGTGCTCCCTCCTCATAGCAGCTGCGTGAGTGGTACTTGCAGTACTGCAGCCTCCGGAGGGGTGCTTCTGGAGCTAGGGGTGCTGCTGGAGCTGGTGCTCGTGCTTCCCCTCCTAGGCGGGAGCCGCCCTCTCCCCAGCGGCTCCGAGAGTGGTACGCTCGGCGCTGCAGTCTCCGGAGTGGTGCTACTAGTGTCGCGGACCCTGGAGCTGGTGCTGGTGCTGGTGCTGCTGGTGCTGGAGCTGCTGGAGGTGCTACTGGTGCTGGAGCTGCTGGAGGCACTGCTGCTGCTGGCGGTGCTGCTGGAGCTGCTGGAGGTGCTACTGGTGCTGGCGCTACTGGAGGTGCTGCTGGTGCTGCTGAAGGTGCTGCTGGTGCTGGTGCTGCTGGTGTTGGTCCTGCTGGTGGTGCTGCTGGTGCTGGAGCTGCTGGAGCCGCTGGTCCTGGACGTGCTCGTACTGGAGGTACTCGAGCTGCTGGGACTGGGACTGCTGAGGGGGTTGGAGCTGGAGGTACTGGAGCTACTGGAGCTTCTGGTGGTGCTGCGGGAGTTGTAGCTGGAGACCCTGAGACTGGGGGTACTGGTGCTGTCTCTGCTGGTTCGGGAGGTACTGAGCGGCCACGGCCGTACTACGTTCCGCTCCTTCAGCAGGTTCTTGGTCTCCCGCCCTCTACTGGTCCTCCTCCTCCCCTACTGAGTCCACCGCCTGTCCAGTCGCAGTCACAGTTACAGCCTGCCTCTCCGCTGCCTGGTCCTTCTCCTTACACTGCGCCGACGAGTAGTCTTACGGAGCGTCGTGAGCCTGAGTCTCGTCCTCCGTCGCCTGAGTCTCGTCCGGAGTTGCCTGAGTCGCGTCCAGAGTCGCCTGTCCGCGCTGTCCGCGCTGGTCGTCGTGCTCCACGTCAGCGTCCTCCTCCTGTCCTTGGCACTCACTATATGACCCTGCGTCCTTCCACTGCTCCACAGCGTGTCTCTCTACCGTCTCCTCCTGCGTCCTCTCTTCCTGACGTTGCTGACCCGCCGTCAGACCTTGCTCGTGCTGCCAGTCCTACTGTCACGCGTCTCCTCGCCACTGTTGTCACTGACCCTTCCTTTGGGTCCTCTGCTGCGTCTGCTCTAGTCGCTGAGCTTGTTGACTTTGCTGCCGCCTGTCGTCTAGACTACGCCGCTAGCCTTGTTGCTGAGTCTGAGTCTGTCTGTCCTCCGCCCGTCGGGGGTGAGTGTGCTCTTGGCACGGACGTCCTTGAGGACAGACAGGAGGAGTTTGAGTGCTTTGCCGCTGCTTTACCTCATCTCGTGTCCATGCTGATTGCCCCTGAGGGAGACCCGGATGCACCAGACATCCCGACCCCACGCTCTTACACAGAGGCGATAGAGGGTCCCTACTCCTCTCAGTGGCAGACAGCCATGGACGCAGAGATGGCTTCTTGGAAGTCCACAGGCACCTACGTCGACGAGGTTCCCCCACCTGGGGCGAACATCGTCAGTGGCATGTGGATTTTCAGGGTGAAGCGGCCGCCGGGTTCTCCGCCTGTCTTCAAGGCGCGTTACGTTGCACGGGGCTTCAGTCAGCGTGAGGGAGTTGACTTCTTCCATACCTTCTCCCCTACCCCGAAGATGACCACTCTTCGGGTTCTGCTGCACGTCGCCGCTCAGCGTGACTACGAGCTCCACTCTCTTGACTTCAGCACTGCGTTCTTACAGGGAAGCCTGCACAAGGAGATCTGGCTGGGCCGCCCACCTGGCTTCACTGGGTCGTTCACTCCTGGTACCCAGTGGAGCCTCCGGCGGCCAGTCTACGGTCTCCGCCAGGCACCTCGTGAGTGGCACGACACACTGAGGACTACTCTTGCTGCTCTTGGGTTTGCTCCTTCTACTGCTGACCCGTCGCTGTTTCTACGCACCGACACCACTCTGCCGCCGTTCTACGTTCTCGTGTACGTAGACGACTTGGTCTTTGCTACTGCTGACACTGAGGCACTTGCCCACGTGAAGTCGGAGCTGCAGAAGAGACACACGTGCACAGACCTGGGTGAGTTGACAAGCTATCTTGGCTTGCGGATCACCCGGGACAGAGCACAGCGCACCATCACCTTGACTCAGTCACACATGGTGCAGCAGGTCCTTCAGCGCTTCCGCTTCACGTACTCCTCGCCTCAGCCCACTCCTCTGCCTACCGGTCACTCGCTCTCAGCTCTGCCTTCGGATGAGTCCGTAGAGCCGAGTGGCCCGTATCCAGAGCTTGTGGGCTGCCTCATGTACCTGATGACCTGCACTCGACCTGACCTTGCATACCCTCTTAGCATCCTAGCACGCTATGTCGCTCCTGGCCGTCACCGGAAGGAGCACATGGATGCCGCTAAGAGGGTGTTGCGCTACTTGTGCAGTACGTCGGGCATGGGGCTTGTGCTTGGAGGACGGAGAGACGTTGTCCTCACTGGGCACTCAGACGCTTCTTGGGCTGACGACCAGGCTACTCAGCGGTCGTCTCAGGGTTACACCTTCAGCCTTGGCTGTGGTTCAGTTTCTTGGCGTTCTACTCGCTCGTCTTCAGTTCTCAGCTCCAGTTGTGAGGCTGAGATCTACGCCACAGCCATGGCTGCACAGGAGTTACGCTGGCTCACCTACCTGCTGACCGACTTGGGAGAGCGGCCTCATTCTCCTCCAGTGCTGTACGTCGACAACAAGGCCGCCCTTGCCTTGTGTCAGGAGCACAGACTGGAACATAGAACGAAGCACATCGCTCTGCGCTACTTCCTTGCTCGAGAGCTGCAGCAGCGTGGTCAGCTTCGTCTTGCGTACGTGGCCACTCGGGCCAACACTGCTGATGTGTTCACCAAGGCGCTTCAGCCTTGTGATCATCAGCGTTTCTGTACTGTTCTAGGCCTAGTGCCTACTGTCCCTCACTTGCTCACTTTTTGACTCTGCTTGTACTGTGATCTCTATATATATACCTGCATGCTCACACTTGCTAGGTTGTGATCTCTGTACCTCTTGTTATATTATCAAACTGCATGTGAACTGGTCTTGTGACCAACTGCTTGTGCTCGGAATTTGTGTGGTATCCTTGAGATCCACCCTGAGCTTGTTTTTGCTTTGCTTTGACTGGTCTTGTGACCCCTTGCTCTCCCCCACTTAGCCTATGGGGGTGTGTCAAACATTATATATATGTTATATTTGTGTAGGCTATAGTGGGTTAGCCTTCTAGGGGGTACACTACTCTAAGGTCTGGTACTTGTATCCCCATTCCCTTTCTAGTTCATCATTCTCGTTCATCCTTAGTTTCTAACAGGCTAATCCGATGGCTCAAAATCTTCTCGGGCTCGACGATCGGCTCCGATGTAGGGCGAGTCATGGATGGTGGGCGATGTCGTGGCAGTTGGTTTGTGGTTGGAATGTACGGGCGAAGCATGCTGACGTGGAACGATGGGCTGATGTACCAGTCTGTCGGCAACGGTAGGTGGGCGGTAACTGGGGTGATCATGTGGCTGATTTGATAAGGTCCACAGTAGCGCGGTTGAAGTTTCGGTACGACGGGCAGTCTTAAATTCTGTGTGTCTAGCAGTACATAGTCTCCCGACTGGTACGTGACTGGGCGGCGGTGGCGGTCAGCATTTCTCTTAGCGATGACGTTTGCTTTTTTTATTGCTTCTGCTGCTCGCGTTCGGGCAGCTTGCAGTATCTCGGCGAACTGTTGAGCGCGTGGCGTGGGATTGTCCGGACTCGACGTCATGGGCACTGTTGGATTTTGCCCGTAGTTCAGGTAAAACGGGGATAGCTGCGTCGTCGCTGACGTGGCATTGTTGTAGGCGAACTTGGTCAGCGACAGCTGCTGCTCCCATGTTGTGCGGTCGTCGAACGTGGCACGAATCAGCTGCTCCATGGTCTGGTTCGTCCGCTCCGTTTGACCGTCAGTCTCGGGGTGGTACGACGAACTGAACTGTAGCCTGGTCCCAAACTGCTCCAAAACATTCTTCCAGAAGTTGCTGGTAAACTTTGTGTCGCGGTCGCTGATTATCGCGGCTGGTATCCCGTGCAGTCGAACGACGGTTGCGATGAACAGGCGAGCGTTTTCTTCGGTTGAGATCGATTTCCTGCACGCAGCGAAGTGAGCCATTTTCGTCAGTCTGTCAACGACGACCATAACCGCGTCGTTACCCCCAGGGTTTGAAGGTAACCCCGTGACGAAATCCATAGTAACCTGCTGCCAGGCGCGCTCGGGCGGTGGGATCGGCTGCAATTGACCCGCCTTTCTTTTCCGCAAGCTCTTCATCACCTGACACGTAGGACACGACCCCACGTGGTGCTGTACGTCGGTCAATGGCTCCGGCCAGCAGTAATACCGCTGCAGACGATGTCGCGTTATTTTTACCCCGAAGTGACTCGACGTAACCCCGTCGTATGCCTCCTGTAGTAGCAGTTCCCTCAGTAGTGAGTACGCGGGTACCCAGAAGCGGTTGGTGCATGTTTTTACGTAATAGACTCCCTTTGCGTCTGCCAGTTGCTGCGAATTTCCAGTCGTGAAAAATGGGCCGGTGCAGTATCCGTGGGTGAATAGGCCTGTTAAAAGCGGGTTGGTTTGGGCGAGTAGGATGGCGTGAAGTTGGGTAGTGGGGCGGGTGAGTGCGTCAGCGATTTTCGACGCTCATTTTTTGTACGTGACGGTGTAGTGGAAATTGGACTCCAGACAGTCCAACTAGAGGATCTGTCGCGGATTGAGATTCGGTTGGGCGCGAAGGTACTGTAGTGCACGATGGTCTGTCCGTACTGTCACGTCGGCTCCTGTCAGGTAGCATCGCCACACTTTGAACGCGTGCATGATCGCCAACATCTCGCGGTCGTGTATCAGGTAGTTGCGCTCGGGCGGGCGAAGTTTGCGGGACTCGTACGCGATAGGTTGGAGGCCGTTCACGAAGTCCTGCAACAGTACTGCTCCCACAGCGATGTCGCTTGCGTCGGTGACGAGCTCGAACGGACGGTGGGGATCTGCGATGTGAAGCACGGGCGGTGAGCACAAAATGTTTTTGAGGGCCGAGAAGGCTGCTTGCTCTTTCTCCCCCCACGTGTAGTCAACCCCCTTCTTTAGCAGGTCAGTCAACGGGGCAGTCAACTGCGCCATGTTGGGGACGAACCGTCGCACGTAGTTGACGAACCCCAGAAAACTTTGCAACTCGGTCAAGTTGGTCGGCGCGTGCCATGCTTGAATCGTCGCGATCTTATTCGGGTATATTTCTACTCCGTTGGCTGAAATAACGTGCCCTAAAAACTCCAGTCGGTCCTGTAGAAACTCACACTTAGATGCTTTGGTCAGTAGGCGGTTCTCATTCATTATTTTAAAAATTGCTTGGATGTCCTGTAGGTGATGTGCTCTGTCTGGGCTGTAGATCAGTATGCCGTCTAAGTAGACGATCGCGGACTTATCTAAAAGCGGGCGGAAGGCTTCGTTCATGGTCATTTGGAAGGTCGTGGGGGCGTTGGTCAGTCCGAAGGGCATTACCGTGTATTCGAACGATCCGTAGCGGGTAGACGCGGATCTGGTGGTAACCTCCTCGAAGGTCCGGGATGTGCGAAGTTGGTCAATCAAGTCGTCGGGTCGCGGGATGGGGTAACTGGACTTGATGGTAACTCGGTTCAGTGTGAGGTAATCTATGCACATGCGAACCCCCCCCGTCTTTTTTCGGTGTTAACAGTATCGGTGCGGTGAAGGGCGACGAACTCGGACGAATGATTTTTTTCTCGAGCAGGTAATCCAGCTGCTTCCGTAGTTCGTCCAGTTCGGGTTGGGTCAGTCGGAACTGTCGTTGTACTGTCGGCTGTGCCCCTGGTTCTAGTTTTATCCTATGGTCGTGCGGTCGCTGAGGTGTCAGTCCCTCCGGTAGGTCATCCGGAAAAATCCCGCTGTACTGCTTCAGTAGTGCTGCCAAGTCATCCGGTACGTCGGCGAGCAGTTTCTGTAAATTGCTCGGTTTGTTTGCAGCCTTCCCGAATGTCAACCGCATACACGTCAGCTCATGCTGTTAGAAACTAGAAGTGAACGAGAATGATTGAACTAGGAAAGTTGGGAGTACAAGTATGAAACCCTAGAGATTGTACCCCCTAAGGCTAAACCCACTACAGCCTACAAAGCACAAACATATACAATGTTTGACACACCCCCATAGGCAAAGTGGGAGACAACCAGATGGTCACAAGACCAGTCAAGGCAAAGCAAAGCAAAACAAGCTCAGGGTGGATCTCAAGGATACCACACAAATTCCGAGCACAAGCAAGCGGTCACAAGACCAGTTCACATGCAGTTTGATAATATAATAAGAGGTACAGTGATCACAACCTAGCAAGTGTAAGCATGCAGGTATATATATAGAGATCACAGTACAAGCAGAGTCAAGAAGTGAGCAAGTGAGGGACAGTAGGCACTAGGCCTAGAACAGTACAGAAACGCTGATGATCACAAGGCTGAAGCGCCTTGGTGAACACATCAGCAGTGTTGGCCCGAGTGGCCACGTAGGTAAGACGAAGCTGACCACGCTGCTGCTGCTCTCGAGCAAGGAAGTAGCGCAGAGCGATGTGCTTCATTCTGTGCTCCAGTCTGTGCTCCTGACACAAGGCAAGGGCGGCCTTGTTGTCGACGTACAGCACTGGAGGAGAACGAGGCCGCTCTCCCAGGTCGGTCAGCAGGTAGGTGAGCCAGCGTAGCTCCTGGGCAGCCATGGCTGTGGCGTAGATCTCAGCCTCACAACTGGAGCTGAGAACTGAAGACGAGCGTGTAGAACGCCAAGAAACTGAGCCAGAGCCAAGGCTGAAGGTGTAACCCTGAGACGACCGCTGAGTAGCCTGGTCGTCAGCCCAAGAAGCGTCTGAGTGTCCAGTGAGGACAACGTCGCGCCGTCCTCCAAGCACAAGCCCCATGCCCGACGTACTGCACAAGTAGCGCAACACCCTCTTAGCAGCATCCATGTGCTCCTTCCGGTGACGGCCAGGAGCGACATAGCGTGCTAGGATGCTAAGAGGGTATGCAAGGTCAGGTCGAGTGCAAGTCTTCAGGTACATGAGGCAGCCCACAAGCTCTGGATACGGGCCACTCGGCTCTACGGACTCATCCGAAGGCAGAGCTGAGAGCGAGTGACCGGTAGGCAGAGGAGTGGGCTGAGGCGAGGAGTACGTGAAGCGGAAGCGCTGAAGGACCTGCTGCACCATGTGTGACTGAGTCAAGGTGATGGTGCGCTGTGCTCTGTCCCGGGTGATCCGCAAGCCAAGATAGCTTGTCAGCTCACCCAGGTCTGTGCACGTGTGTCTCTTCTGCAGCTCCGACTTCACGTGGGCGAGTGCCTCAGTGTCAGCAGTAGCAAAGACCAAGTCGTCTACGTACACTAGAACGTAGAACGGTGGCAGAGTGGTGTCGGTGCGTAGAAACAGCGACGGGTCAGCAGTAGAAGGAGCAAACCCAAGAGCAGCAAGAGTAGTCCTTAGTGTGTCGTGCCACTCACGGGGTGCCTGGCGGAGACCGTAGACTGGCCGCCGGAGGCTCCACTGGGTACCAGGAGGGAACGACCCAGTGAAGCCAGGTGGGCGGCGCAGCCAGATCTCCTCGTGCAGGCTGCCCTGTAGGAAAGCAGTGCTGAAGTCAAGAAAGTGGAGCTCGTAGTCACGCTGAGCAGCGACGTGCAGCAGAACCCGAAGAGTGGTCATCTTCGGGGTCGGGGAGAAGGTCTGGAAGAAGTCAACTCCCTCTCGGTGACTGAAGCCTCGTGCAACGTAACGCGCCTTGAAGACAGGCGGAGAACCCGGCGGCCGCTTCACCCTGAAAATCCACATGCCACTGACGATGTTCGCCCCAGGTGGGGGAACCTCGTCGACGTAGGTGCCTGTGGACTTCCAAGAAGCCATCTCTGCGTCCATGGCTGTCTGCCACTGAGAGGAGTAGAGACCCTCCATCGCCTCTGCGTAAGAGCATGGGGTCTGGATGTCTGGTGCATCCGGGTCTCCCTCAGGGGCAATCAGCATGGACACGAGATGAGGTAAAGCAGCGGCAAAGCACTCAAACTCCTCCTGTCTGTCCTCAAGGACGTCCGTGCCAAGAGCACACTCACCCCCGACGAACGGAGGACAGACAGACTCAGACTCAGCAACAAGGCTAGCGGCGTAGTCTAGACGACAGGCGGCAGCAAAGTCAACAAGCTCAGAAACTAGAGCAGACGCAACAGTGGACTCAAAGGAAGGGTCACTGACAACAGTAGCGAGAAGACGCATGACAGTAGGACTGGCAGCACGAGTAAGGTCTGATGGCGGGTCAGCAACGTCAGGAAGAGAGGACGCAGGAGGAGACGGCAGAGGGACACGCTGTGGAGCAGTGGAAGGACGCAGGGTCATATAGTGAGTGCCAAGGACAGGAGGAGGACGCTGACGCGGAGCACGACGACCAGCGCGGACAGCGCGGACAGGCGACTCTGGACGCGACTCAGGCGACTCTGGACTAGACTCAGGCGACGGAGGACGAGACTCAGGCGCACGACGCTCAGTAAGACTACCCGTCGGCGCAGTGTAAGGAGAAGGACCAGGCAGCGGAGAGGCAGGCTGTAACTGTGACTGTGACTGGACAGGCGGTGGACTCAGTAGGGGAGGAGTAGGACCAGTAGAGGGCGGGAGACCAAGAACCTGCTGAAGGAGCGGAACGTAGTACGGCCGCGGCCGCTCAGCAACTCCAGCTCCAACCCCCTCAGCAGCTCCAGTCCCAGCAGCTTCAGTACCTCCAGTACGAGCACCTCCAGGACCAGCAGCTCCAGCAGCTCCAGCACCACCAGCACCACCAGCAGCACCAGCACCTCCAGCAGCTCCAGCAGCACCGCCAGCAGCAGCAGTGCCTCCAGCAGCTCCAGTACCAGCAGCACCTCCAGCAGCTCCAGTAGTACCAGCACCAGCAGCACCAGTACCAGCAGCACCTCCAGCAGCTCCAGCAGCACCTCCAGCAGCTCCAGCAGCACTAGCACCAACAGCACCTCCAACAGCACCAGCAGCACCGCCAGCAGCAGCAGCACCTCCAGCAGCTCCAGCAGCACCAGCACCAGCAGCACCTCCAGCAGCGCCAGCAGCACCGCCAGCAGCAGCAGCACCTCCAGCAGCTCCAGCAGCACCAGCACCAGCAGCACCTCCAGCAGCGCCAGCAGCAGCAGCACCTCCAGCAGCTCCAGCACCAGCAGCACCTCCAGCTCCAGGGTCCGCGACACTAGTAGCGCCACTCCGGAGACTGCAGCGACGAGCGTACCACTCTCGGAGCCGCTGGGGAGAGGGCAGCTCCCGCCTAGGAGGGGAAGCACGAGCACGAGCTCCAGCATCACCTTTCCTGAGGCTGCAGTACTGTAAGTACCACTCACGCAGCTGCTGTGAGGAAAGAGCGCCTCCAGGTGTAGCACTCTCAGTCGCAGCACCCTCTGGCTCAGTACCCTCAGACGTAGCACTCCCAGGCTCAGCACCCCCAGACTCAGCACCCCCAGACTCAGCACCCGCAGGCTCCGCACCCCCAGACTCCGCAACCCCAGGCTCTGCACCCCCAGGCTCCGCACCCCCAGGCTCCGCACGCTCAGGCTCAGCACCCCTAGCAGGACGAGAGTCGACAGCTACCTCGACAGGCTCAACCGGGTCTACCTGGGACACACCTGAGGGAGCGGCACCCTGAGGGGGGAGGGGGTCTACCACAGCAGCACCTGGCGCGAGGAAGAGAGGCGGGGGGGGGAGAGGGGCAGTGCGGTAGGGGAAGAGGCGGTAGTAGGGCACCGACTCGTCAAAAGTGACGTCCTGAGAGGGCAGGACACGGCGCGAGGTGGCGTGGTAAAACTGCCAACCAGACGCGTCCGGGACAAAGCCAAGGAAGACACAAGGAACAGCGCGGGAGGAGAGCTTGTCCGCGGACGTATCGCGGACAAAAGCTCGAGATCCCCAGACCCGGAAACGCGACGCATCGCCAACCTTCCCCGTCCACAGCAGTGTGGGCGAGGTCTCCGGCAAGGAGACACGGGGCCTGAAATTGAGCTGATGCGTAGCGTACCGGACCGCAAACGGCCACAGAAAGTGGGGGGCAGCCGCATGGATCAAGGAGGTACGAGCGACCTCCATGACCAAGCCAATGCGGCGCTCAGCAACCCCATTCTGCTGTGGAGAGGCCGGAAGCGTGAACGACTGCTCAATGCCCTCCCCCTGACAGAAGGCCCTCAAGAGGTCGGAGGAAAACTCCCCACCTCTGTCAGAGTGCAGACGCAGGACAGGGAAGTCCGAGTGGAACCTCTCGCTGAGCTGGAGACGGGCAGCGCGGATCCAAGGGATCAAAACATCAGGGACTTCACCCTTGGTGCGCAAGGGGAAGACCGTGGTGTAGCGCGAGTAGTCGTCAACAACTATCAAGAAGTACCTCTCGTGACCCTGTCCACGGACGCGGGCTGGGCCCCACACGTGCATGTGGAGCGTCTGCAGGGGAGCAGTCGTCGGGGGAAACGAGGAGGAGTGAGGAGCGGCGCGCTGCCGCCCCTCGACACAGGGAAGACAGGGAGGAGCAGGCGAGGGTGGGAGGGGAGGGAGAACCCTGGGAAGACCAGAGACAAGGTACCGGGAGTGCATGCCACGAAGGCGCTGCACTGACGGGTGACCAAGGCGGTGGTGCCAGAGGACGGTCTTGTGCGCCAAGGAGCGACACAAGCAGGGGGCAGACAGCTGACCTGACGCAGACGCAGACGCAGCTACCTGAGGGGACTCAGTGGTCAGTGTGTACAGGTCCGACCCCGGCTGCCGAGTGAAGGTAGCCAGGTGGCGACCCGTCCGAGCACATGTGCAGTGTGTCACGCGCTCGTAGGCAGGGGTGAACTGGTGGACACCCCCGTCCTGGAGCGCACGACCCGCCACCAAGTTCGTAGAGAACGAGGGGAGGTAGAGACCTGACAGTGTGCCCGACGGGACCGCAGGACAAGGGAGGACAGTGGAGGAGGTCGCAATGACCGGACCCCCAGAGGGGTCAGCGAGGGAGACTGCAACCGGCCAAGCAAGCTGCTCAAGGGCAGTGCGGTCACGGAAGAAACAGCGGGAAGCACCTGAGTCTAGTGTGAAGGTGTGCAGTGCCTCAGTAGACGCAGTACCAGAGGGCGCAGACTCACGAGTACCTAGAGCAGCAGCCTCACCAGCACCTGGGGCAACAGACACACTAGCACCTAGAGCGGCAGCCTCACCAGCACCGGAGGCAACAGACACACGAGCACCTAGTGCGGCAGCCTCACCAGTACCTAGAGCAGCAGACTGGATACCGGGGTCAGGCGGCACACACAGGTGACAGGCTCCCTCGGCACTAGCAGACAATGCATACATTGCAGTGAGAATAGCATCATAGGCAAGAGCAAAGATATCTACCCGCTGTCCAAGCAGCTCCACCCAGTTGGGGAGCTCAGCGTCGTCGCCAAACTCTGTACGCCAAGCGTCACTCAGACGGGCGAAGCAGTGGGACTCTGTGTGACCACGCGTCCCGCAAGGCTGACCAGTCCGGGCACCCGTGCTAATAACGTACGGGCAGCGAGCAGTACTCAGCGACCCTCTACTCTGTGCGTACCACTCACGAAGCTGCTGGGGCGAAAGAGACTCGCGCGGGCGACTCTGCTGCTGCACCGGGCCACTACAAGAAGTTCCCGAGCTACCCACTCCAGGACGACTCCCACTACGGCCACCCCGACAACCCCAACTGGCGTACCACTCACGAAGCTGCTGGGGCGTGAGGGACACACGCGGACGGCCGTGAAGCTGCATCTGGCCACGCCAGGAGCAGCAGTAGCAGCAGTAGCGGCAGTAACAGCAGTAGCAGCAGGAGCAGTAAAAGCAGTAGCAGCAGTAGCAGCAGGAGCAGTAAAAGCAGTAGCAGCAGTAGCAGCGGTAGCAGTGCGGGCAGGGCAGTGCTCACCAGTGGTGGGAAGGGCAGGCGCAAGACGGCGACGACAGCGGGGCCGCTACAGCTGTAGGGCGGGGCCAGGCCGCGGCAGGGAGCTCCGCGGCAACTGCTGCAGGGCGGGGTCGGGCCACGACGGCGGCTGCTCCAGGGGCCAGGGGCGGCTCCTGCAGTGGCGGCTGCTCCAGGTGGCCAGGGGCGGCTGCTGCAGGGGCGGCTGCTCCAGGGTCCAGGGGCGGCTGTAGGTGCGGCTGCTCCAGGGGCCACGGGCGGCTGCTGCAGTGGCGGCTGCTCCAGGGGCCAGGGGCGGCTGCTGCAGTGGCGGCTCGGCTGGGGCGACGCGACGGGCTGGGGCAGCCCGCAAGGGCGACGCGACGGGCTAGGGCAGCCCGTAAGGGCGACGCGACGGGCTAGGGCAGCCCGCAAGGGCGACGCGACGGGCTAAGGCAGCCCGCAGGGGCGACGCGACGGGCTAAGGCAGCCCGCAGGGGCGACGCGACGGGCTAGGGCAGCCCGTAAGGGCGACGCGACGGGCTAGGGCAGCCCGCAAGGGCGACGCGACGGGCTAAGGCAGCCCGCAGGGGCGACGCGACGGGCTGGGGCAGCCCGCAAGGGCGACGCGACGGGCTAAGGCAGCCCGCAAGGGCGACACGACGGGCAGGGGCAGCCCGCAAGGGCGACGCGACGGGCTAAGGCAGCCCGTAGGGGCGACGCGACGGGCTAGGGCAGCCCGCAAGGGCGACGCGACGGGCTAAGGCAGCCCGCAAGGGCGACGCGACGGGCTAGGGCAGCCCGCAAGGAAATTTTTTTTTTTTTTTTTTTTTTGAACGACGGCGCTAGTAGGGGCGCTCGACGGCGCTAGAAGGGGCGCTCGACGGCGCTAGAAGGGGCGCTCGACGGCGCTAGTAGGGGCGCTCGACGGCGCTAGTAGGGGCGCTCGACGGCGCTAGAAGGGGCGCTCGACGGCGCTAGTAGGGGCGCTCGACGGCGCGGCGGAACGGTGGGCCCAAACCAACGTCGGTCCTAGGTCTTGACCTAGGCGTCGGATACCATGTTAGAAACTAGAAGTGAACGAGAATGATTGAACTAGGAAAGTTGGGAGTACAAGTATGAAACCCTAGAGATTGTACCCCCTAAGGCTAAACCCACTACAGCCTACAAAGCACAAACATATACAATGTTTGACACATGCCGCTACGGCGCGTTTCATCGTGATCTCGTTGACACGCACCGACGAAGACTCAGCCGAGCTCCAGCGAGGTAAGACGATGTTGTTACCATTTACTCGCATGGTGCAATCACCCATCGTCCAGTCGATTCGCGGATTGTGTCGTCGCAGCCAATCACGGCCGAGTAAAATGTCGGTCCCGTCGAGGGTCGTTGCGAGCATTTCTTGGGTAAAGGTGAAGTTACCCCCGAATCGGATCCGAACTCGGTCCACACGTTCCCGTATCGCCAGTGGCGTGCCGTCGACCAGTCGTGCGTCAACCTCAGGTAAACATCTGTCCAGTGGCAGTTTCAGTCTCTGTGCTGTGGCAGTGTTAATCAGGCTGTGGCTAACCCCCCCGTCTACGAAGATTTTAACTAATTCCGCTGTATTTTCCCGCTAAGCAGTATGGGGCTGTCTACCGTTGTACCCTCCTTATTCGGGCGGGTGTGGTCGATTGCGTGAACCGGCACAATCACTCGGTGAGGGTCGGTTGGGTCGGGCGAGCGGCGTGACCTGTCAGTAGAGGGCCCGTCTGCTACTGACTCCCAGCGTTTCCCTGCTGCTTGGTATGTTTCTGCTGCTCAGCTTCCCCCTTTCCTTTAGCGTTTTCCGGGCATTCGCTCTTATGGTGCCCCGGCCTGTTGCACGCGAAGCAGCGCCCTTTGAACGGTGCGGCAGCGGCGTTCGCGGCGACGGCGTGTATTGTGGCGTGCTCGTTCTTCCCACGAGACCGATGTCCCCAGTTGATGTTGTTGCCGTAGGACCCCGGTCTCAGTCGGCGTAAGAAGTTGCCATAGCGAGGATGTCCTGAAATTCAGTGACATTGCGAAGCTGGATTTCTTGGGCAATTTCGTGTTTCAGGCCGCCGATGTAGCGGTCAATGCTTTCTCCCTCGTGCATGTAGCCCACCTGCTCGCACAACGCAAAAAACCCGCTAGTGTAGTCTTGGACGGAACCGAGCCGGCGCCAAGTGCGGAGCTTCTGACGCGCCGCGGTCGAAGCCGCGATTGGCTCGAATCGTGCGCGCAGACCTGCGCACCACGCGTCCCACGTGCAATATTGGGGTACCTCCACGAAATACGACGGTGCCCGGGTCCGGTTTGTCCTTCCCGTGTCGGTAGAGTCGCGTAGTCCACCGGCTTCGTGATGATGACGCGCCACCAGTCCATGGCGGGTCCTCTCAGCAGCGACACGGCATATCGAATCTTCGCCGAGTCCTCAGAGATGTAGTTGGCGTCGAAGAAGACGTTCATCGTGAACAACCACGCCTGAACGGTCGGACCACCCCGTTGGCTTGGATCGAAACAAGGCGGACGCTGCGGCCTGAGCGGCATTGGTGACGGCAGTGCTAATTCGCCGATCGGCACCGAAATCGTGACGCGAGGTTGGCTCCTTGCTGCATTCGTCGCTCCGGGGTGTGTCGTGCCGTGGTCGTTGTCTCCGTCGTTGCGGGCGACGCCATCACTAGCCGCGTGGTGCCAAAGAAGAGTCTCGTGCCGGACGCAGAACAGGAAAGTCCGAGCCGAAACTCTCTCTGAGCAGGAGACGAGCAGCGCGGATCCAATCGATCAGCACCTCAGTGACCTCACCCTTGCGACGCAAGGGGAAGACTGTGGTGTAGCGCGAGTAGTCGTCAACGACCAGCAGGAAGTAACGCTCGTGACCCTGTCCACGGACGCGGGCTAGGCCCCACACGTCCATGTGGAGAGTCTGCAGAGGAGCCTCTGTCGGAGGAAACTCAGAGGAGTGAGGAGCGGCGCGCTGCCGGCCCTCAACACAAGGAACACAGGTAGGGGCAGGCCCTGGAGGAAGGGGAGGGAGGGACTCTGGGAGACCTGAAACAAGGACACGGGAGGCCATACCTCGAAGACGAGGCAGGGAGGGGTGACCAAGGCGGTGGTGCCAAAGAAGAGTCTCGTGTGACAAAGGACGACACGAGCAGGGGGCAGACGCCGGACTAGACCTGGACGCAGCAGCAAACACCTGACCAGACGCGGCTACCTGACCAGAAGCAGTGGCAGGAGGAGACACAGTAGTCAGTGTGTAGAGGCTCGACCCAGGCCGACGGGTGAACGTGGCCAGGTGGCGGCCCGTCCGAGAGCAAGTACAGTGGGTCACACGCTGACCTCCCGGGGTGAACTGGTCATCCCACACGTCCTGGAGGTCAGCTCCACTCACCAAGTTCGTAGAGAACGAGGGGAGGTGGAGTCCCGACAGTAAGCCCGACGGGGCCGCAGGACACGGTAGAACCGTGGAGGAGTGCGCAAGGACTGGGCCCCCAGAGGGGTCAGCCAGGGAGACTGCAACCGGCCGACTGAGCGGTATGAGTGTGGTGCTGTCGCGAAAGAAAGAGCGCGAAGCACCTGAGTCAAGTGTGAAGGTGTGTAGGGCCTCAGTAGGTGCAGTACCAGAGAGAGCAGACTCACCAGCACCTGAAGCAGCAGACTCACTAGCACCTGGAGCGGCAGACTCACTAGCACCTGGAGCAGCAGACTCACTAGCACCTAGAGCAGCAGCCTCAATGCCTGGGTCGGGCGGAACACACAGGTAACAGTCACCCTCAACACTATCAGTCACAGCATACATGGCAGCAAGAATAGCATCGAAATCAAGATCAAAGATAGCAATATTCTGCTTCAGCAGATCACCCCAGCGGGGGAGCTCAACAGCGTCAGGAAACTGCGCACGCCAGGCGTCACTCAGGCGACCGAAGCAGCGCTGCGAAGTGTGCGGCAGTCCGCACGTCTCTCTACGGCGCCCGCCTGCGCGAAGAACGTAAGTGCAGGGACCAACACCCCCAGCCCTCCCACGCCCAGCGTACCACTCACGAAGCTGCAGGGGCAAAAGGGTCTCACGGGAACGCGGCTGCTGCTGGCGCTGGCTACCGCCAAAGCCTCCACGCTGTGCGATACCTCGGCCAGCACCACCACCGTCTCCACCTCCACCGCCGCTGCCGCTGCCTCCTCCACCTCCACTGCCGCCCCCACTCCCGCCACCACCCCCACCGCCACCACCACCCCCTCCGCCCCCTCCACCGCCGCCCCCTCCGTCCCCTCCACCACCCCTGCCCCCCTTGCCCTTGCTGTTGCGGCGCCTCCCACTAGGAGCAGACGCAGCCCCAACCTCCTCAGTGCCAACGAGGTCGACAGCAGCAGCAGAAGCAACAGAGGGGAGAAGGGGGACGGGGGAGCACCCCTCAAAGAAAGGGGCGCGGGAGTCGCCGCGAGAAGCACCTACAGCAACAATACTCTTCTCTGCTGCAGTAAGGCGCTCCTCAAGCAGGTCGACGGTGAGCTCAGTGGGGCAAAGGGAGAGAAAGTGGTCCCTGACTGAAGAGAGAGAGTCAGGGAGACGGGTGACTAGGTAGTAGAGAGTGATGTACATGGGGGGGGGGGTGTGCTTGGCACAGAACTCAGTGGGAAGCGCAGCGCGGTAGCGGGTGTCACTAGTGCGGAGGTGAGTAATGAGGTCAGCGACTGTGGCAAAGGCAGCAAGGTCAGGGAATAGGTACGGCAGCATGAGGCGGCTAAGAGCAGCAGTGGCAGGGGAAGAGTAGCGCGCGACAACAGCGTCATACAAAGACTTTGCAGTCTTAATCTGGCCAAAGTGCGCGCGCTCAGCAGACGGCAGGTGACTACGAACAGCAGGACGAGCAACAGCGTCACGAGTGGTCCACTGCGAGCGAACCGTACTGTCAGCAGTGGCAGCAGGTGCTGGAGAGACACCGGACGTGTGATCGAACAGGGAGACTCCGTCCTTGGAGTCGCACTGGAGAAACAGCTGTAGGTCGTCTACCCAAACCTCGAAGTCAACAGCACGACCCTCAGCATCAAAGGTAAGAACAGTAGGACTAGCCATAGCGGCAGTAGCAGCAGTAGCAGCAGAAGCAGCAGTAGCAGCAGAAGCAGCAGTAGCAGTAGAAGCAGCAGAAGCAGCAGGGCAGTGCGGCTCAGTAGGGCGGCGCGGCTCGGTAAGGCGGCGCGGCTAGACTGGGCGGCTCGGCTCGGCTGGGCGGCGCGGCTCGGTTGGGCGGCGCGGCTCGGCAGGGCGGCGCGGCTCGGCTGAGCGACGCGGCTCGGCTGGGCGGCGCGGGTGCTTATCAGGGGCGGGTGCAGGGCAGGGCCGCAGCTGGCGATTAGGTCAGGGCCGCGGTTGGGGCGGCAGCAGGGCAGGGCCGCGACTGGGGCGGCTGCAAGGCAGGGCCGCGACGGTGAGGCCGCAACAGCGGCTGCAGGTGCGTCAGCGGCAAGGCAGGGCCGCGACCGGTGCTGCAGGCATGACGGCGGCTGCAGGGTGGGGCGCGACAGTGGGGGCCGCGACGGTGGCGGCGATTAGGTCAGGGGCCGCGACTTGGGGCGGCAGGGCAGGGCCGCGACGTAGGGCGGCAGGAGAGGGCCGCGACTGGCGGCAAAGTAGGGCCGCGACGGGCGGCACGCAGGGCCGCGACGGGCGGCAAGCAGGGTCGCGACTAGCGCGACAGCAGGGCAGAGGCGCGCGACGGCGCAGGAGAGGCAGGCGCGACAGCGCGCTTCGGGCAGGCTAAACAGTTTCAGTGGTGGGCCCTAAAAAAAACGTTCCCACGGAGGGAACCTGCTCATAATACCATGTCAGAATAGGAACGAAGGAATGATTGACTAGCAAGCAGTTTGGGTACAAGTAGGAAACCTAGAAATGTTGTACCCTATATGAATTACCCCACTACAGCCTACATAGACTATAGCATATAAGTTTGACAGTGCCCCGGGTTCTAACTCTATACGGTGATCGTGTGCCCGCTGAGGTGGCAGTCCCTCCGGTAAGTCATCGGGAAAAATCCACGGGTACCGTTTCAACAGTTCCTGCAGTTCGGGCGGTACCGCTGCCAACAGTTTCTTAAAATCGCTCGGCTGCTCTGCTTCTCATACCACTGCGATATCCACCGCGTACATGTCAGCTCCAGCGGCGACAGCCCGTTTCATCGTGATGGCGTTGACGTAGACTGTGAAGACTCGGGCGACTGCCAGCGAGGTAGTTCAACCCGTTACTTCGCACAGTGCATCTACCCGTCGTCCAGTCGATTCGTGGGTTATACCGTCGCAGCCAATCACGTCCCAGTAAAATGTCGTGCCCATCCAATGTCGTCGTGAGCATTTCCTGTGTAAACCCGAAGTTCCTCCCGTAGCGGACTTTTACTCTCTCCACCTTCTCCCGTATGGCCAGCGGCGTGCCGTCAACTAAGCGTGCGTCTATCTCCGGTAAACACCGACTAAGTGTCAGTTGCAATTTCCGTACGGTCGGTGTATTAACTAAGCTGTGACATGCTCCTCCGTCTATAAAAATCTTCACTGCCGCTCCCGGTATTTTCCCGAGAATCAATCCGTCGCTGTACCCTCCTTATTCATCCGAGCCCGATCGATGGCGTGAATCGGTACTGTGACTCGGTGAGGGTCGGTGAGGTTGGGCGAGCAGGCAGTCTCGTCAGTAGTTGGCCCAACTTCTACTGACTGCTGGCGTTTCCCTGCCTCTGAGACTCCCTCCCCTGCTCTGCTCCGCGGCGCCTTAGCTCCTCTGGGCATTCGCTTTTGCGATGGCCCGGCCTGTTGCAAGCAAAGCAGCGCCCCTTAAACGGCGCGGCAGCTGCATTCGTCGGAACGTCGTGTACGGTGGCGTGCTCGATCGGTCCCCGAGGGCGATGTCCGAGTAGGACCCCGGTCTCGGACGGCGCAAAATGTCGATTTTCTCGGCGAGCACGAGGATCTAGTTAAAATTTGAGAGCCCGCGTAGCATGATTTCTTGCGAGATGTCCGGCTTCAGCCCTCCGACGTAACGGTCCACCCGCTCCGCTTCGTGCATGTAGCCGACTTGCTCGCATAATGCGAGAAAACCGCTCGTGTAGTCTTGAACTGATCCGAGCTGCCGCCAAGTGTCCCTGACGCGCCGAAATAGAAGCCGCGATCGGCTCGAAGCGCGCCCGAAGCCCTGCGCACCACGCATCCCACGTGCTGTACTGGGCGGTTTCGCAAAATGAACTCCAGGTGACAGCTGGGCCCATGGGCTCTTCCTCTTGTGACTGTGGCTCGTAGGCGTGTGGCGACGTCACGATGACTCGCCACCAGTCCATGGCGGGGCCCCTCAGCAGCAAAACAGCGTAGCGAATCTTCGCTGCGTCCGACTCGACGTAATTCGCGTCGAAGAAAACGTTTATAAGACCCACGATTGAACCGTCGGACCTCCACGTTGGCTCGGATCGAAACAGGGCGGGCGCTGCGGCTTGAGTGGCATTGGTGCCATGATGTCGTGGCCGCCACTTGTTGCTGCAAACTCCACGTGTCGACGAGCTTCGCGAGGCTCACGCGGGCTTGGTGCGGCCCTATTTCTCTCCATGCCAGGCATCGATTGAGCGGCGCCATCACTGGCTGCGCCTGAGCGCAGTCCCACGCAGTCGTGTTGCGTCGGTGTGCCTGATGAGATGACGATCGGTTCTTCTGATTGCGCAGGTGCATTTGCGGGTGCATGTGCTGGAGCATTCACCGTTGATTGCTGGCGGGCGGAGTCGCGTTCCGCCGTAAGCGCCGCAATTTCGAGCGTGGAATCTTCGAGTTGGCGCACGAGACGGTCGAGTTGCTCCTGCGTCAGTGTCGCGATGTTGAATTCAGCCATGGCGGGGGTGTCGGGCAAGCTCAGCGAGAGCCTCTGTCGTGGCCGTGCGTGCTTACGAGAGAGCACTTCGAGCGGCGGTGCTTGTTTCGCTGAGAGACGTCTACCCCCTCAAAAAAAATGAGATAGTGGGGAAGCGAAGGTGTGGGTGTGGGTGCGGTCCGAGAAGAGATCGTAGGCTCTGATACCAAGTGTTACGTGAGAAGAAACAAGAGTGGATGAACTATGAATGAAGTGGGTACAAGTACTAACCCTAATTGGGTTGTACCCCCTATGGGATACCCCACTACAGCCTACACAAAAGTATAAGCTATAACGTTCTGACACACCCCCATAGGCAAAGTGGGGGAGAACAAGGGGTCACAAGACCAGTCAAGCAAAGCAAAGCAAGGCAAGCTCAGGGTGGATCACAACGTCACCACACATTCTGAGCACAAGTTCAAGGCCAGAAGGCCAGTTCACATGCAGGAGTACATATATATATAGATAAGGCTAGACAAGCAAGAGCAGGGATATATATATGTAACAGTACAAGCAAGGTCAAGGGGTGAGCAAGTGAGGCAAGACAGGGACAAGACCCAGCTGAGTGCAGAAGCGCTGATGATCACAAGGCGGAAGTGCCTTGGTGAAGACATCAGCAGTGTTGGCCTCAGAGGCCACATACGCAAGCCGCAACTGACCACGCTGCTGTAGCTCACGAGCAAGGAAGTAGCGAAGAGCAATGTGCTTAGTTCTGTGCTCCAGTCTCTGCTCTCGACACAAGGCCAGCATGGCCTTGTTGTCTACGTACAGGACTGGAGGAGAACGAGGCGGCTCTCCAAGGTCGGTCAGCAGGTAGGCGAGCCAGCGAAGCTCCTGGGCAGCCATGGCCCCAGCGTAGATCTCAGCCTCACAACTGGAGCCGAGAACAGAAGACGAGCGAGTAGCCCGCCACGAAACAGAGCCGGAACCGAGGCTGAAAGTGTAACCCTGTGACGACCGCTGCGTAGCCTGGTCGTCAGCCCAAGAAGCGTCCGCGTGCCCAGTGAGGACCACTGGACTCCGCCCTCCAAGCACTAGCCCCATGCCCGACGTACTGCACAAGTAGCGCAACACCCTCTTCGCAGCAGCCATGTGCTCTGGTCGGTGCCTCCCAGGAGCAACATAGCGTGCAAGAATGCTAAGAGGGTATGCAAGGTCAGGTCGTGTGCAGGTCATCAGGTACATGAGGCAGCCAACAAGCTCTGGATACGGGCCACTCGACTCTACGGACTCATCCGAAGGCAGAGCTGAGAGTGAGTGGCGAGTAGGCAGAGGAGTGGCCTGAGGCGAGGAGTACGTGAAGCCGAAGCGCTGAAGGACCTGCTGCACCATGTGTGACTGAGTCAGGGTAATGGTGCGGCGTGCTCTGTCCTGGGTGATCTGCAAGCCAAGGTAGCTGCGCAGTTCACCCAGGTCTGTGCACGTGTGTCTCTTCTGCAGCTCGGACTTCACGTGGGCGAGTCCAGTAGTGTCAGCTGTGGCAAAGACTAAGTCGTCGACGTACACGAGGATGTAGAACGGTGGCAGAGAGGTGTCGGTGCGCAGAAACAGCGACGGGTCGGCAGTAGAAGGAGCAAACCCAAGAGCCGCAAGCGTAGTCCTCAGTGTGTCGTGCCACTCACGTGGCGCCTGGCGGAGACCGTAGACTGGACGCCGGAGACTCCACTGGGTACCAGGAGGGAAAGACCCAGTGAAGCCAGGTGGGCGGCGCAGCCAGATCTCCTCGTGCAGGCTGCCCTGCAAGAAAGCAGTGCTGAAGTCGAGAGAGTGCAGCTCGTAGTCACGGTGAGCAGCAACGTGTAGCAGTACCCGAAGAGTGGTCATCTTCGGGGTGGGGGAGAAGGTCTGAAAGTAGTCAACTCCCTGCCGCTAACTGAAGCCACGAGCCACGTAACGAGCCTTGAAGACAGGCGGAGAACCCGGCGGCCGCTTCACCCTGAAGATCCACATGCCACTGACGATGTTCGCCCCAGGAGGGGGGACAGCGTCAACGTAGGTGCCTGTGGACTTCCAGGAAGCCATCTCTGCATCCATAGCTGCCTGCCACTGAGAGGAGTAGGGACCCTCTATCGCCTCCGCGTAAGAGCGCGGAGTCGGGATGTCAAGTGCATCCGGGTCTCCCTCAGGGGTAAGCAGTACGGACACGAGATGAGGTGAAGCAGCTGCCAGACACTGGAACTCCTCCTGCGTGTCCTCAAGGACGTCCGTGCCAAGGGCACACTCACCCCCGACGGACGGAGGACAGACAGACTCAGACTCAGCAACAAGACTAGCAGCGTAGTCTAGGCGACAGCGAGCAGCAAAGTCGACGAGCTCAGCAACTAGGGCAGACGCAGCAGTAGACTCGAAAGAAGGGTCAGTGACGACAGTAGCAAGGAGACGCGTGACAGTAGGACTGGCAGCACGAAGAGAGTCCGACTCCGGGTCGGGAAGAGCAGGAAGGGAGGACTCAGGAGGAGAAGGCAAAGGGGCACGCAGAGGAGCAGTGGACGGACGCAGAGACATCCGGTGCGTGCCAGGGACAGGAGGAGGACGCGGACGCGAACCACGACCACTAGCGCGAGCAGTACGGACAGGCGACGCAGGGCGAGACGCAGGCTCACGACGCTCAGTAAGACCTCCAGTAGGACCAGTGTAGGGAGAAGGAGCAGGCAAAGGGGAGGTAGGCTGTAGCTGTGACTGCGACGGGACAGGCTGTGGACCCTCCAAGGGAGGAGGAGGACCAGCAGAAGGCGGAAGACCAAGAACCTGCTGCAGGAGTGGAACGAAGTACGGTCGAGGCCGCGTAGCGACGCCAGAAACAGCAGGGACAGCACCAGTACCCCCAGTAGGAGCACCCGCTCCAGCAGCACCTCCAGCAGCTCCACCAGTGGTAGTCGCAGCGCCAACACCCTCAGCAGCACCAGCTCCAGTCGAACCTGCAGGCCCAGCAGCTCCAGTACTCCCAGTACGAGCACCTCCGGGACCCGCAACAGCAGCACCCTCAGTAGCCGAAGAACCTCCAGCACCAGCAGCACGGCTCCAGCGCCGGGCAAACCACTCGCGCAGCTCGTGTGGAGAGAGTGGCTCCCGACGAGACGAAGCACGCGGAGAACCTCCAGGCGGAGGACCTCCAGGCTCAGCACCCCCAGACCCAGCACCCCCAGGCGTAGCACCCCCACACTCAGCACCCCCAGGCTCAGCACCCCCAGGCTCAGCACCCCCAGGCGTAGCACCCCCAGACTCAGCACCCCCAGGCTCAGCACCTCCAGGCTCAGCACCCCCAGTCTCAGCACCCCTAGGCTCAGCACCCTCAGCAGCACCAGAGTCACCAGTGACCTCGACAGGCTCGACTGCGTCTACCTGGGACACACCTGAAGGGGCAGGACCCTGAGGGGGGAGGGGGTCTACCGGGGGGGGACCTGGTACAAGGAAGAGCGGGGGCGGGGGGAGGGACGGAGTGCGGTAGGGGAAGAGGCGGTAGTAGGGGACCGACTCGTCGAACGTGACGTCCTGGGAGGACAGAACACGGCGAGAGGTGGGGTGGTAGAACTGCCACCCAGGCGCGTCGGGGGGGAACCCCAGGAAGACGCAAGGAGCAGCACGAGGGGACAGCTTGTCCGCAGACAAGTCGCGGACAAACGCCCGAGATCCCCAGACCCGGAACGCCGACGCATCGCCAACCTTCCCCGTCCACAGCAAGGCTGGGGAGGTCTCCGGCGTGGAGACCCTAGGGTGAAGGTTGATCTGATGCGCCGCGTACCTCACCGCAAACGGCCACAGAAAATGGGGGGCAGCCGCATGCATCATAGACGTACGAGCGACGTCCATGACCATGCCAATGCGGCGCTCAGCAATCCCATTTTGCTGCGGAGAGTCCGGAAGCGTGAAGGTCTGACGGATGCCTCGTGCACGACAGTAGGCTCGCAGAAGGCCAGAGGAGAACTCCCCGCCTCTGTCCGAGTGCAGACGCAGAACAGGAAAGTCGGAGCCAAAGCTCTGTCTGAGCTGGAGACGAGCTGCGCGGATCCAGTCGATCAGCACCTCAGTGACATCACCCTTGCTGCGCAAGGGGAAGACTGCGGTGTAACGCGAGTAGTCGTCAACAACGAGTAGGAAGTAGCGCTCGTGACCCTGCCCACGGACGCGGGCTGGGCCCCACACGTCCATGTGAAGCGTCTGCAACGGGGCCTCTGTCGGAGGAAACTGGGAGGAGTGAGGGGCAGCACGCTGGCGCCCCTCGACACAGGGGACACAGGTAGGGCCAGGGCCCTGAGGAAGGGGAGGGAGGGACCGGGGGAGACCAGACACTAGAAGACGGGAGGCCATGCCTCTGAGCCGAAGCAGAGAGGGGTGACCAAGACGGTGATGCCAGAGGAGAGTCTCGTGAGACAGGAGACGACACGAACAGGGGGCAGACTCAGGACCAGACCTGGACGCTCCAGCAAACACCCGACCCGACGAAGCGACTCTACCAGACTCAGTAACGGGAGGAGACGCAGTGGTCAGTGTGTACAGGCTCGACCCCGGCTGACGGGTAAACGTAGCCAGGTGTCGGCCTGTGCTAGCCTCTGTACAGTGCGTCACCCGCTGACGCGCAGGAGTGAACTGGTGTACACCCGCATCCTGGAGGTCAGCACCACTCACCAGGTTCGTAGAGAACGAGGGGAGGTAGAGACCAGACAGGGTGCCAGAGGGAGCCGCCGGACACGGGAGGACTGTGGAGAAGCGAGACAGGACAGGACCCCCAGAGGGGTCAGCCAGAGACACTGCAACCGGCCGACTCAGCGGTGTGAGTGTGGTGCGGTCCCGAAAGAAGGAGCGAGACGCCCCAGAGTCAAGGGTGAAGGTGAGGGAGGCCGAAGCCGACGTAGAACCTGAGAGCGCAGACTCACCAGTACCTGAGGACGCAGACACACGGGCACCTAGAGCAGCAGCGTCGCAAGCACCTAGGGCAGCAGCCTCACCAGGACCTAGCGCAGCAGTCTCAATGCCCGGATCGGGCGGGAAACACCGGTAACAGTCACCCTCATCACTAATAGACACAGCATACATGGCAGAGAGAATAGCATCAAAGTCAAGATCATAGATGGCAACACCCGCCCTGGACAGCTCGCCCCAGCGAGGGATCTCTGAGGCCTCCGGGAACTGGTGACGCCACGCGTCCGTCAGGCGGCCAAAGCAGCGCTGGGTGGGGTGGGCACCCCCACACTGCTCACCCGCACGGTCGCCGGTGCGCAAAACGTAGGAGCACGGACCAAAACCCCCACCCCGCTGACGCGCAGTGTACCACTCACGAAGCTGCTGAGGGGACAGGGTGTCACGACCACTCTGCTGCTGCTGGCGCGAGCCACCACCGGAGCCACTCCTCTGCGAAGACCCGCGACCAGCACCACCGCCACCCCCGCCGCCTCCGCCGCCTCCGCCGCCTCCGCTACTGCCGCCGCCTCCGCCTCCGCCTCCACCGCCGCCTCCTCCGCCACCTCCGCTCCCACCGCCACCGCCGCCGCCACCTCCGCCTCCACTGCCGCCACCGACCCCTCCACCCCCACCTCCACTCCCACCGCCACCCCCACTCCCCCCACTGCCGCCACCTCCACCTCCACCGCCCCCGCTCGCTCCTCCAGCGCCCTTGCCCCCCTTGCCCTTGCCAGAGCGGCGTCTCCCGCTAGGGGCAGACGCCACACCGACCGACTCAAGACCAAGGAGGTCGGCCGCAGCAGCAGAGGCAACAGAGGGCAGAAGGGGGGGGGGGGAACACCCCTCAAAGATGGGGGTGCGCGGGTCACCACGAGAGGCCCCTACAGCGACTATGCTCTTCTCGGCCGCTAGGAGGGACTTCTCGAGGAGGTCAACAGTGAGAGTGGTGGGACAGACAGAGAGAAAGTGGTCCCTGACTACGCGAAGGGAGTCAGGAAAGCGAGTGACTATGTAGTAAAGAGTGATGTACATGGGGGGGGGGTTCTTGGCGCAGAAGTCAGGAGGGAGTGCAGCGCGGTAGCGAGTGTCACTAGTGCGGAGGTGCGTAATGAGGTCAGCGACTGTGGGAAAGGAAGCAAGGTCAGGAAAGAGGTACGGTAGCATGAGACGGCTCAGTGCAGCAGTGGCAGGGGAGGAGTGGCGCGCAACTACAATGTCGTACAAGGTCTGAGCACTCTTGTACTGACTAAAGCGCGCACGCTCTGAGGTAGGGAGGTGGCGACGCACAGCAAGACGTGCAGCAGCGTCGCGCGTGGCCCACTGGGAGCGAACAGTGGCGTCAGCATCAGCAGCAGGGGCAGTGGAGGCGCCAGAGGTGAGGTCAAAGAGAGAGAGGCCGTCTGCCCTATCGCACTGTAAGAACAGCTGCAGGTCATCTACCCAGACCTCAAAGTCAATGGCCCGACCCTCACCGTCAAAGACGAGAACACTAGGGGTAGCCATGACCCTAGACGACTGGCAGCGCAAACAGTAGGGTGAGGGCAGTGCAGTGAAAAGGCGCTGTGCTCACCAGACTGGGCAGGTCGGGCGGCCCGGAAGGAGGGCGGCGCGGCGGCTCGGCGGCTCAGCTGCTGAGCGGCTCGGCGGGTCGGCGGCTCGGCTGCTGGGCGGCTCGGCTGCTGGGCGGCTCGGCTGCTGGGCGGCTCGGCTGCTGGGCGGCTCGGCTGCTGGGCGGCTCGGCTGCAGGGCGGCTCGGCTGCCGGGCGGCTCGGCTGCTCTGCTGTCGGGCGGCTCGGTTGTGCTGCTGAAGGGCGGCACGGCGGTCAGCTGCTCGGCCGGGTGAGACGGCTCGGGCGGCTAGGGTGGCGGGCGGCGCTGCAGCAGGTGACGGGGCCGAGAGCAAGGTGGCGGGGCCGCAGGTAGGGTGGCGGGGCCGCCGAGTGAGGCAGCGGGGCCGCTAGGTAGGGCGGCGGGGCCGCTAGGTAGGGCGGCGGGGCCGCAGGTAGGGTAGGGCGGCGACGAGCCAGGCGGCGACGGGCCGGGACAGGCGGCGCATGGGCCACAACGGGCGGCGACGGGCCGGGGGAGGCGGCGCACGGGCCGCGACGGGCGGCGACGGGCCGGGCGGCGACGGGCCGCGACGAGCGGCGACGGGCCGGGACAGGCGGCGCACGGGCCGCGTCGGGCCGCGTCAGGTGGCGACGGGCCGGGACAGGCGGCGCAGGGGCCGCGTCGCACGGGACGGGCGGCTCACGTGGTCGGGGCGGGCGTCAAAAGGGCGGCGGGCGGGCCGCGTAGGGTGGCGACGGGCCGCTAAGGGCGGCGACGGCCGAGCAAGGGCGGCTCGAGGGAGGCCGCGACGGTAGAGAGAGGACCCGAGGCGCGACTCGGGCCTAAGCGGAGCGCGCTTCGGGCAGAAAAAAAAATTTCGATGGTGGGCCCTAGGATCAGTTCCCACTAGGGAACCTGCTCGATACCATGAGAAGAAACAAGAGTGGATGAACTATGAATGAAGTGGGTACAAGTACTAACCCTAATTGGGTTGTACCCCCTATGGGATACCCCACTACAGCTTACACAAAAGTATAAGCTATAACGTTCTGACATTACGAGTGCAATGGAGTGAGCGAACGAGAATTGCACTATCGAAGCAAGAGTACAATGAGCGAAAGCATGAGCGAATAATATAAAGCGAAACTACAGTGGTAACAGTCATGCGAGAAAATGGGGTGCGCGACGGGCCTGGCGCCGAGGTTGGGAATTGTCGAGGCGAAGGTCCGGAGCGCGGGTTACCGACCGAACCGTGAGGTTGGGTCGCGGCGTGAACAGTGGCGGGAACAGTAGTCGAGGCGAGTGGTAACGGTTTACTGTTGGGTGCTGTTGGCAGGAATAGTGGTGTACGCGCTGAGGAGGGGCGCTAAGTAAGGAAAAAGAAATTGGGAAAATATGCGAATGGTAACATACATGGGGCTTTATAACACGTACGGTAACCATAACAATGATTTTTCACGCGTTTGGTAACTCGATTCACGCGTTTGGTAACTATACACTGGCAAGCCATCACGTGAATGGTAACTAGAAGAAACCCTCGTCCAACTTGACCCTGATTCTGGTTTTTCCCGCTCGCGCCAGACTGAATTGACGAGTCCTGAAGCACGAAATTCTGACACAATTTCCGAAATTCTGACACACTTTCCGAAATTCTAACACACTTTCCGAAATTGGGACTATTTTGTGAAAAGTTGTTGTTTTTAAAACCGTTTCTCATATAATGCTGATATTCTAGCGCTCGCGGAAAACTGATTTTACTTAATTCTATCGTACAACCGGGGCAAAAAATATATACCCCTTTCGGAAGGCAAATGATTTTGAGAGCATCAACCCTAAACTCCTTGCGACAGGGCGTTCAATGTTATTTCTACAATAAAGGCATGCCATTCGGAAGGGTGTATTATTTTCCCACCTCCAAAATTATCCCACTCTGCACTAATTACACATTTACTTAAATAAAATTATTGTCGCTTTTCCGGGAAAATTTCATCATTTTGCAATTATGCAATCATGCTTGCAAAAATATAATTGTACTTGTTAGTACTATATTTCCGAGCTTAAAATAGATATGAAACGGCTCTGAAACTATTTGGTCCGTGGTAATTGAACAAACGCAATCCTTCAAAGTCACGGCGGGAATCGTTCAATATCGATTAAACGGTGCGTGAAATCTTTCAATTTAACAAATTCCTCTTAGTCAGTATCATTTCGGCGGGAGTTTCATCTAGTTACCATTCGCGTTATCATTCGCCTGTGCTAAGTTACCAATTGCGTGAAACGAGTTACCAAACGCGTGAAAATGTACTGTAATAGTTACTTTACGCGTTAAAGAGCCCCATGTATGTTACCATTGGCATACTTTCCCAAAGAAATTTCCTTACATGTTTATAGAAGATCCACATCAATGGCTCCGCCTAGTCAGCACGAGTGACGTGCCAGCTGCCGGATCCACTTTCTGGCGTGTCTCACCACCCATATGACGCGGAGATTGTACTTCGGGTTCCGAGCCTCGCATGCTGCCCAGCGAAGCAAACAGCGCGGCAAAAATCGCTTCAGCTATTCGGCAATCTCCAACATTGTAGGAGTACGAACCAAGAACTTCTGCCTCGGTAAGGACACCCGAACGAAACAGAATATCCACTTTTCGCTTTTCAGTCTGGACGAGCCTGTCTTGCACTCGCAAAGCAATCATGAATGCACCCAGCCTTCGAACCAAACCTACCCCGTTATGTTGGCGCGTGGGGTGGTTTTTGCGGGACTTTCCTATCTGCCCAGAATGTCATTACTTCAGGGCTGAGTTGCCTGATTGTTGGGTGTAATGAACTTTGGTAGAATACTGAAATTAACTTAAAACGAACATCCGTTTTCTTTTTTGTGTGGAAACGAATGGCAGCTTCTACCGTTTCGGCTTTGACACCTCTCCGAGCTTTCACAAAACCAGACCTGCTCCAAACCTCTCTTCTAGGTCTTGAATTGCCACCTAAACTTCTACACGGTCTCTTGTAGTGGAGTCTCATCATCCTGTCATAGAGGCCCCCTTGTCATTGCCTGTTCTCCTTACCTTCGCTTTATACTAAAACCTGATGCTGAGCCACTCGAGTGTTGTTTTCTACTCGTTCTTCCTGACAGCCGCACGACCCTCTCCCCGTTAGCAAACTTGCTGTTCTGGTTGTTTAGCGCTTCAATCCATTTTTTACTTCGCGCGTTAGACTATTGTGGGCGATTTGTTGTCATTCCTGAATTTGCTCATGGGGAGCCAAGCCCTACCTTTGTGTGGTTTCACGCGGTCGCTTGTTCCTGCGAGATTAGACTCGGCCAATATCGAATCCGATGCATCAAGAACGACTCAACAACAGGGTAGAGTAGTGTGTATGCTCTCGAGTGACGGCACTTTCCCTCCAAGGAACAAACCCAAGTCGCTCGAGCTCCCCCGAGCCGTCGCACATGGCTTCCATCATTCCTCCCACGTAAGCAGCAACTTTCTCATCATTATCTAATCGAACAAA
The DNA here is from genome assembly GCA_947471745.1 of Closterium sp. Naga37s-1. NCBI lineage: Eukaryota > Viridiplantae > Streptophyta > Zygnematophyceae > Desmidiales > Closteriaceae > Closterium > Closterium sp. Naga37s-1. Next base: position 1,129,899 of record CANJKZ010001148.1, read on the forward strand.
AACTCTCGGATGCGTGACCCTAGTAAATTCGTATCGTCGTTATCAAATTGCCTGACATTGTTGCCCTGTACAACCTTGGTCTTCCCGGAACAAATTCTCGTTTATATTTTGCTAATATTCTCCCTAATTGCTCATCATCGAAATCATTCCGCAGGATCTGAATGAGGAGGAGAAGCAGCGGCTGATTGCGGAGGAGATTGTGAAGATCGAGCAGCAGACGAGAGCGAGGGAGGAGCAATTGAAGCGGGCTGCTCTTAAAGCCCACTTGGACCACGAGCTTCGGTTCGGCAAGATAATGTTCTCTCAGGTGCGTTCTAACTTGCGTATTGTGTTAACCTGCTCTGTCACTGCGCAAAGTAGCCATATGTTGATGACATTTCATGCGTTTCTACTTGATCCGGTCTGATTCACGACGTACTCACGATGCTGCTATGCTTACTTGCGTTTGTTTTGTTCCCTCTCGTGATCCGTGTTAATTTCGACGCAACAGGAGAAATACACTACGGCCATTGCGCATTTCGACAAAGTGCTCGACCAATCAGAGGACGACACGTATCACCACGGCGAGGCCTCCCTCCAGAAAGCCGCGTGCCTCGATAAGCTCGGCTCGCACGACGAAGCGCGTCGTCTGTACAAATCCCTCTGCCATTTCCGCGGCGCGGACCACCACATCAAGAGACGCGCCGCGCAAGCTTTATTCGAAGGCGATTCGCACAATCCTTCGAAGCAGCGGCAGAAGGAGCAGGCTCAGAACGATAGGCCGTCGCTACTAGATGACTACATGTACAAAATGTTTCTCACGGGCTTTGGAAATTACACGTTGAGTGGGAGGAAGCAGGAGGAGTCGCGACAGGAGCGGATGCTGATGCAGGCGCTGCCGTGGATGCTGGTGCTCATGGCGCCTGCTATGGTCGTAGGGCTGATGCTGGCCAAGGGAGGAGAGTGATTATGGTGAAGGGGGAGGGTGACTGTAGCTAAGGGTCCCGCCTCCTGAGTATGTGTGCCTAAGGTGGAAAGGGATGGTAGTTACGGGGGTGAGTGGCTGTGGCTACGAGCGGATGCTGCTGCTGGAGCAATGCTGCTGGAGCAATGCTGCTGGAGCAATGCTGCTGCTGGCTCTCCCGTGAATGCTGGTGCTTATGGCGCCTGCAATCTTGTTGGGCTGGTGCTGGCGAAGGGAGGTGAAGAAGCCATGTGGAAACGGGGAAGGAGGGGGGGGTGTGACTTATGGAAACGAGGGTACGGTGTGAGTGATTTAGGTCGTTTCTTTTTTGCTCTGTGTGCAGTCATGTTGGTGCTGGTTCCGGCAGTGTTGCTGCTGACTGGTTTACCTGCTCACCTTTCATTAGCATCCTAAGCTTGCTGCTTTGTGTAAAATGTGTGTCGGTGTGCAGGTTTGCCACAATTGTAGATAATTGCTTATGAATTTAAAGAAGGAAATGGTGAAATCCTTACCCTGGCTAAATGGTGTATTCCTTATCCTTTGATGCTGTCAGTCCTTGTTCAAAAGGGTTCAATTCTAATCCTTTCATGCTGTTACTTTCACCTTGGCTTGCCTTGCCACGTACTAGATTGTTTGCTTTCATCTGCTTCATCAGCGTACTGAAAATGTTATCATGTTTCATGTTAAATAGTTAAGCACAAGGAGACAGACAAGCAAATGAAATCCATACACTGACAATACATTCTTAGACTAAGCATTTGCCCTCCCTGGAACTAACCAGATCCTGTAATTTGGATGACAGATAACCCACACTGTGCTCCCCTAGTATCTCAATCTCAATCTCCCTCACACACACCAAAAGCCTTAGCCACCAGACGTGCAAGTTAGGCACAACACATTCTCAGACTAAGCATCTACTCTCCCTGAAACTTACCAAATCCTGGAGTTTGGAAGACAGATAACCCACACTGTGCTCCCCTCTTATCTCAATCTCCTTCAATACACTAGGAGCCTTAGCCACCTCTTCTGGTAACCCAGACAGGTTGCTCCAGTCTATAAAGCGTATGAGGGAGAGGGAGGGAGAGAGAGAAAGCGAGGGAGGGATGGTGGTAAGCCAAGAGAGAGGAGGGAGGACGAGAGTGTGGAGGGTGGGGATGAGGTGAAGGGAAGCGAGAAGGCTGCTGTTAGCGTGGATGTTGCACAGGCGAAGGGTGAGTGGAGGAACAGCAGCAGCACCTCCTGTAGTCACACTCTCCGAAGTCACATCTGCTGCAGTCACTGCATCAGCAGTAGTGGCACTGTCTACAGTCACACTGTCTAATGTCGCACTCTCTGCAGCGTTGTCAATGATTAAGTCTGTGAGGCTTGGGAGGGAGGCTAGGCGGAGGAAGCGAGGGAGAGGCATGGAGGGGAGCGAGGCCAGCTGCAGCACTTGCAGATTGGGAAAGGGTGGGAGGGGGGAGAGGGGAGAGAGGAGGGAAGGGGGAGGCGCAAGGTGAAGCGGGGAGGAGAGGTGGGTGCAGGGGGGTTGTGAGGAATGTGAGGATCGTGGGGAGTGTGGGGAGTGTGAGGGAGGAGGGAGGGGTGGTGAGAGGGAAAGGTACTTCAGGTTGGGGGCTTCTCGGGCCAACAGAGCGAGCAACTCTGCTGCCTGCTGCTCCACTGTGCTCCGGTCACCGATGCTGCTACCGCTGCCAGCGCCGATGCTGCCACCGCCATCACCCCTGGCGCTGTTCCTTCTGCTATTGCGCCTGCCGGCTTCCTCACACACACTGATGGTGAGCGAGCATAGCTGCTCCAACGCACACTGCTGCTGCTGCTGCTGCTGCTGCTGCTGCTGCTGCTGCTGCTGCTGCTGCTGCTGCTGCTGCTGCTGCTGCTGCTGCTGCTGCTGCTGCTGCTCGCCCCCCTCAACTGCTGACTTCCCCTGGCCTGAAGAACGCAGCTGATGACGATGGCGCACGTGCCTGTGCGTGTGCAGCAGTTGGCAGAGGCAGAGGGGCGAGCAGGCCACGGTTGCTGCACCGCTAGCACCGGTTTGTGAGAACGAAGCATGCGGGCAGATTGGGGGCGGGGCTGGGTTCGGGTGGAGAGCGGTGGAGAGGGAGAGGGAGAGGTGTCGCAGGGAGGGGAAGGCGGAGAGGGACGCGAGGAGCGCGGAGGGGCAGGCGCGTGTGTGACAGAAGCGGATGGAATGGAGGGAGAGGCGCGTGACTGCAGGGAGGTGTGCGCCAAACGAGGGGAGGAGGAGGTAGGCGATGTCTAGCTGGAGAGTGCTCAGGGCCGCGAGTCGTGAGCGCGGGAGGAGGGAGGGTGGAGGGGAGTGAGGGAGGGGAGAGGATGGAGCGGAGTGTGCAGGGAGTGCAGGGCTGGAGGCGCGAGGGGAGAGTGGAGGTGTCACCGCCGGACCAGAAGGTTTGTGGCAGCGCAGCTGGGGGTGAAAGGCGGGTAAAGGGTCGGTGGACGAGGCGTGGGAGAAGGGGCAGTGAGTGGCGCCGGCTGCACTCGCATAGTGCGATGAGAAGCCCGCAGAAATGGCGGACACACCACCAGCTGTAACAGGAAGGAAAGAAGCAGCAGCAGCAGCAGCAGCAGCAGCAACGGCGGCGCCAGCAGCAACAGCAGCACTGTCAGCACCGTCAGCACCGTCAGCAGGAGCACCAGCACGCGGCAGTCTTGCAGAAGCGTCTCCTCCCTTCACTTTCACCTCCTCTGACTCCATCTCGCCGCTCGAGTCCGTGTCCTGAATCGGAGGGGCTGAGAGCGGCGCGAGGACCTCGAGGGTCGTGAGTCGGCTCATCCGTGCCACGTGGCAGTACACGATACAATCACACTCGCTACAGCACGACCCGGTATCCAGCCGAAGCGACTCCAGGCCAGTCAGCGACCAAAGCGACTCGGGAATGACTGCTGACGTGGCGTGACGGCGGCTCCCTGCGTGGAGACTCGGCTCGTCCTCGTTATAGGGAGACCCTGTAGCCGCATGGTGCTTGAAGAAGAGAGCGTTTAGCGACGGCGAGAGGCCGGCAAAAAGAGCCGGCGAGAGGACGGCAGGGGAGTGCGGCAGAGCAGCGTCGAGCCGCGTCGGCAGCTGGAGACCGGCCATGACGTGTAGCTCGTGCGGACTGAGCGATACGCTATCAGACGATAGGCGATCGTGCGGCAGCGGGTGATAAGTGATCGTCAGGGAGAGCGACTCGAGGCAGGTGAGATGCGAGAAGGGCGATCCGGATTGAAGGATGGGCTCTGCGGGGAGAGAGAGCGAGAGAGTGAGGCTCTTGAGACGCTTAGTTAAGAGAAACGCTTTGGGAAGAGTCACGAGCGGGAGAGCGAGGCTCGTGAGGCGGGAAAAGCAGCGAGCGACGATCCTTGGAAGAGAAGCAATGCTGGTGGTTCCGCCATCTCCGCCTTCTCCGCCGTCACCGTCGCCGTCGCCGCCGCTACTGCTGCTGCTGTCGAGTTCGTTCAGCACGACGAACCTTCCTTGCAGGTGCAGTGCCGTGAGTCGCGGACAGCCTCTTGCTATAACCTCCAGGCCTTCCGCTAACCTGCCCGTGCCTCTCACATCGGGTCGCGATACCACCTCCAAGGCGCACGACTCGAGCGAGTTTAATCCTCCGCCGTCCGGCTTTAGTCCTCCCTCGTCAATGCTGCTACCAGCGGCACGGCTCTTCCCCTCACCTCCTAGGATCTTTAGGATCGGGCCCAGATGTTCCGCTCGGCACGCCAAAGCGACGCTCAGCAGGTTCGGGACCTGCCGAACCAACTTCCGAACCTGGCTTGGCGACCACTCTTTTGGGGAGCTCCACAATCCGTGAGAGAGCCGCGATTCTTCGCCACGTGGCAGAATGCAATTGTATCCTCCCGGCGCTGTGATCGCCGTCCAGCTCTCGATAATGGAAGGATCGCGGCGCGCGACGAACCCACGGTTGCTGACGTCAGCCAAGAAGAGACTGGAGTGCGCTTGAACGGGATCGAAGACTGTAGACACGTGGCGCACGGCCATTGGAGAGACCCGGCGCCATGCCTTGCAGACGCAGAGAGCGGAAACGACGTCCTTCCGATCGCGAAGCTTCTGCAGGATCGTCGCAACGATTGCATCGTCAAGTCGCAAAATCGGGGACTCCAACAACGACGAATTGTTGCCTTCGGTTACGTGCTTCCCTAACATCGTGCTTTTGCATCCCTCTTGATTTTCCGCGTCGTTTGCTATTGGTCGATCTCGTTACGCAAACTTCCCACGCTATGTAATGTAGTCCGAGTCCAATGCCCAAATGCTAGCGGGTTCCACCTTCTCTGCTGCACTCGGGAATTGCTAATCAGAATTGTACTGGCGCAGAAAGTGGAGCTAAGAAGCTGCGGCCTGGGTTGGTGGCGGGAAGAAAACGTGTAGCAATTAGTTAGTCAGTAGTTACTTCAGGGACAGTGGGTGGGGGTTGCTGGCAGAAGTAACAGGCAGTGAGGAAAGCTGGTTGGTTTCGAGGTCAAATAGGTGGACTGACGAAAATGTTCAGTTCAGTCATTTTGGTTGCCATGGCGCGGCGTCGCGAGTCGCGACGACGGGGCTAGGTTGTGCGGTGCGTCCACACCCCGCGGAGACTTGGCGCCAGTTGTTCCGCTGACCGGCAACAACCACGTGGCGGAACTGACTCGTCAGCAGTGTCTCCGGGAGGCAGCCGGTGAGCAGCTCCAATTGGGTGGAGTTCGGTACAGCTGTCGGTTCACACGTGTTACTCAGACGAGAAAATGTTGTGGTTGTGCAGAAAAGGCGCATCGCGGTGCTTTTCACTAAACCATCCTGTCGGTGAGCCAGCTCAGCATCGAGAAGAAGTAGAATTCGTGCGACCAGCACAGCAAAGAGAAGGTTGTCTGGTCTCGCTCTGCGCGTCATTTGATTAGACCTTTGGATGTTACGCCGACCACGAATGCTCACCGCTTATCTTGAAAGGCTCGTTAGAGTATTGACTTCCTGCAATTCATTGTTCCCAATACTGGGTACGCCTAAAACAAGTACACCGCCAAACCTTCACGTACTTATATTGGAAGGCACACAAGCCGGTTGCAAAAAGGCACACGGGAAGTGCTTCATGTCGGCGGCAGAACATGTTGCCTCCGCTGCTCACCTCATCTGCCAGGAGAAGCTCGGCGCTGCAACCAAAAGCTCGCTCGACAAGACGAACCTTGCCGTCATCAAGAAGGAGTTCGGGATCTGATAAGAGGACTTGAGGCAGTTGCGAGAGTAGGAGCAGTAGTCAGTGTAGTCAGTTTCGTTGCTTTCATCAGCCTGTGGATGCATAGGGGCTGCCAGTCAGTGGTCAAATTGTCAGAATGTGATGTTTGTGTAGCCTGCAGTGGGGTACTCTGTAGCGAGTACAGCCCGAATTAGGGTTTGCTATATGTACTCAACAGCATGCTAGTGAAAACCCTCTTTCCTGTTTATCGTTTTAGCCTGCTATTTTGACATGCTATCAGAGCAGGTCGACCCTCCTGGGTTGATCCTGTGGGTGGTCCCGCCCAATGCTTCCGCTGCGGTTTCCTGCTGTCCCCTGCCTGCCGCGCGCTCCGGGCGCGCGGCGATTTTTCATCCCGCCGCACGCTCGGGGCGCGCGGCGGTTTTCTGCCCCGTCGAACCGCGGTTTTCTGCCCCGTCGACCGTCGCGTCGCCCCCCGTCGCCCGACGCGGCCCGCGCGACCTGCGCCAGGCCCGCGCGCGACCCGTACGGGCTGCGCCAGACCCGCGCGCGGCCCGTACGGGCTGCGCCAGACCCGCGCGCGGCCCGGGCAGCCCGCGTGCGGTTCGTCCCGAGCTTCTGACCGCGCCCCACCCCCGCTGCTGCCCGCGCTCCTGTGTTAGGGTTTGGGGGTGGAGAGTATGGGGGTGCCGGGTGTGTGAGCCGTCCCCTGCTCCTCCTCCTCCTCCGTCTCCCACTGCTGCAGCTGCCGCTGAGGGGGGTGGATGTGTTGGAGCCGTCGGAGTGGTACGAGGGGGGTGGCGTGTGAGTGATGCTAATGGTTCAGCAGGGAGTGTGTGAAAGGGGTGTGGGACAGTTGGGTGAGGTTGACAGGAGGTGGCCGTTGTGACGTCTGCAGCGCCAGTAGTCCGGGGGTTGAGTACTCCGGTAGCCCAGCGAGCCTGCTGCTGCCAGTCGCCCGTGGGTCTGTTGCTCCTGCTGCTGCTTAGCGCGGAGCCAGTTACTCCTGTAGTCCGGAGGTTGAGTGCTCCGGTAGCCACCGTGCGCGCCGTTCCTGTTGCCCGTGTGTCTGCGGCTTCACCCGTCGCCTTCTATCTTCACTCCTCTCACAGTCTCTCCTCCTCCTCACTTGCCCTCTGTGACTGCCTCTAGCTTTGCTTATCATTGTGAACTATTGCTCTATGACTGCTTGGTGTGTTGATTGTACCCCACTTTGACTATGGGGGTGTGTCAGAATGTGATGTTTGTGTAGCCTGCAGTGGGGTACTCTGTAGCGAGTACAGCCCGAATTAGGGTTTGCTATATGTACTCAACTGCATGCTAGTGAAAACCCTCTTTCCTGTTTATCGTTTTAGCCTGCTATTTTGACACAAATGAATAACAAAAACCTCATCACCTATGCGAGCCTCAACGTGAACGGGCTCGGAGACTGCACGAAGCAAGATAGAGTTAGATTCTGGACCAGAGACGTAGCAGACATCATAGTACTAGTAGACACTAGACTTGATAGCACTCACCCTTTCTGGACTTCGCCTAGTTTTACGACAGTAGCTGCTGCCTCACCCACGGCGAAAGCTGGAGGTGTTGCTGTACTTAGCCGCAACCAGTCACTTCAGTTCCTCAACACCATCTCGCACCCCTCTGGACGCATTATTCAGACAGAAGTCCATGGACCCGGCCTCCAACTCACCCTTCTGGCAGTTTACTTTCCCGCCGACCTTGGCTCGAGAACCGCTTTCATTATGAACACCTTAGGACCCTTAGTCGACCAGACACATTCTAGTAATCATCTACTGATCATAGGCGACATCAACATAGTCGAAAACCCGCTCCTGGATAGGACATCTGAATCAGGCACGGCAGTAGAAAATGATCGCTTCTTCCGCCGCTGCACCGCCTTCCAGCTTTCCGACGCTTACCGCACGCTTCACCCGCGCAACCGAGAATACACCTTCTATTCACATTCCCACCGCGAGAGCTCCAGGATTGACCGCGCTCTAGTTTCACTCTCGTTACTACCTTTCCTAGAATTCGCCTCTCATGTCACCCCGCTGGACAAGATTTCTGACCATGCCTTTGCAGTGAAGGTTGCTTTCAGGGTCGATGCAGGCTCCAGAATGGGACCAGGCATTTGGAGACTACACGCGTCGATGCTGAAACGACCTGGTGTCAGGAAGATTGTCGAGGACACGGTCTCAAAGGTCACAGTGTCAGATGGGAGCAGTTTCGAGCTGCTGATTCAACGGCTGAACGCAGGACTTCGGGCTTACACCAAGGAGGAGCGTAAGAGGGTCCGTGCTACGTGTGCAAACCTTGCTGAAGCGGTCGCAACCCTGAGGCAGGAGGTGCTGGGTAACCCACGGTGCGATGTCAGAAGGCAGCGCTTGAACGAAAAAGAGGCGCAGCTCAAGGAGTATTTGGCGAGCAGGCAAGACAGGCTTCTCCTGCTGGCCGGACTGGATAGGGAACTCACAGGCGAGATTTCCTCGAAGCAGCTGTCGTCAATGGTGAAGGTGCGGAAAGGCCGCACTCAAATTACGGAGCTTCAGGTTGGCGGTGCAGAGGTGAAGGACTCAAAGCAGATTCTGGCGGCCGCTTCGGATTTCTTTAATAACATTTTTGGTGCGGATCGCCGTAAGTGCTTCAAGGAGTGGAAACCTCTGCCGGGGAAGAAGCTGAGCCCCTGGAACACGGGTGGGCTGGAAGCGGACTGGACGGAGGCAGAGGTGAAAGCGGCTTTTTCCGCAATGGCGGACAACAAATCCCCAGGGATGGACGGGTTACCGAAAGAACTCTTTGAGATGCATTGGGACCTGCTGGGAGGGAGTTTTATGGCGTTGGTGAAGGATTTCACCACCTCTGCGGCTCTTCTGACGGACATCAAAGCTGCGGTGACCATACTTCTGCACAAGAAAGGGGAAAAGGACAAGTTAAACAACTACCGCCCTATAACGCTGCTGAACTTCACCTACAAAGTGTTAGCAAGAGTGGTGGCAGATCGAATCAAGACGGTGCTGCATCGCGTGATCTCACCTGAGCAGTACGGTTTCCTCCCGGGGAGAAGGGCTTCAGATGCTGTGGCGCTGGTAGCGGGCATCATTGATGCGGCAAAGAACGGGAGCGAGGACTGGTTTTTAGTGCTAGTTGACTTTCAGAAGGTGTTTGACTCAGTCTCCCGCGGCTTCGTCTTCGAAGTCATGAGGAAAATGGGTTTTCCGCCGCGGCTCGTGTCCTGGATTGAGGGCCTGCACACAAACACCACGACAAGGTTGCTCATCAATGGATGGCTGGGGGAAGGAATTGATGTTGCGTCAGGGGTGAGACAAGGCTGCCCGCTGGCCCCTTACATTTTCCTCTGCGCCGTTGAACCGCTGGCGCAGGAGGTGGAGAGGAAGAAGCTGGGAATCTGCAAAGCAGGGATGCGGCTGGGCTATCTGGGATACGCGGATGACACCACGCTCCCCCTGCAAGGCGAGCAGCAGATTAAAAAAGCAGAGAAGCTGCTAGACAAGTTCGAGAAGATGTCCGGTCTAGCTACTAACAAGGAGAAGTCGGTGGTGTTGCCGCTCGGTGCGAAACGGGGCAGACCGTCGAGTGGAGCCTTCAAGTGGGCGAAGCCGGGCGATGCGGAGCGGTTGCTGGGTGTTTGGGTAACCCCAGACGGTGATGGGTAGCAGACTTGGGACCTGGCGCTGGGCGACATCACAAAGAAGCTGGTTAGCTGGAGGAAAAAGTATCCCACCGTCAAGGCAAGAACGGCAGTGGTGAATAACTACATCCAACCGAAAGTGGCATCTCAAGCTCAGGTGTACCCGCCTCCCGCGGAGACCTGGGTTGAAACGGAACGGCTGTTGCACAACTTCGTATCTGGCAACAACGCCACGCCAGCCAAGCGGTTTTTGCTGTGGAGCAAAGATCTGTTGTACACAACGAGAGGGGAAGGCGGCCTGGGGGTGCAAGACCCGACGATCGTCTTGGCGTGTTTGTCGGCCAGACGAATCGGCTTGCTTATGACGGAGACCGATCGCTTGAAACGTGCCATAATGATTTAGGCGGCCGACCTCCCGATGGGCATGGACTCCTTCACGGCGCACGACAAGCTTCTGAAAAAATGGGAGGGGAGGAGCCAAAGATGGAAGCAGTCATGTGAAAGTTTCATGAAATCGCCACTGAGCATCTGCCCGGCAGTGTTAACAAGGGAAGAGGCGGCGAGAGAAAGGCTGGTGTTTAATAGGGATATTCTGGTGGGCGTGGCCATGCCGGTGGGAGGCCAAATGGACGCTGAGCGACTGTGGAATACACGGCTGGGGGACCTGGTACGGCGGCCGAAGGACGGCGCCCCGGAGCTTAAGACCAAGGAGCTTCTAGCTGCTGAGTTAGGAGGGACGGGGCCTGCTAATTTGGCGCTGAAAGCTGAGGACTCCTGAGGAGTGGAGGAGATTACTGCTGACCCCTGCTGAGAACTCGGCTGGCTCGGATCCTGGGGAGAGGAGGTTGAGGTTGCCAATCTTTGATGACGGGCAGGTTGTCTCGATGAAAAAAATGAAGAGCAATTGAGGGGGGAAGCCCTTACATGCGCACAGGAGACAAAAGTGGGCCGAGCGGTGGAGCGGAACCATCAATTGGCGGGAGGTGATAGACACTCGGGAGTCACTGGCGGTGCCCAGCCGCCCAAGGGATGTCCTCACACCCCTGCACTGCATGAACTTACAAGTTGGCGAGAGGCTGGCCTTTCTCAGCTCGAAGCCAGTCTGTCCGCACTGTGCCGAGTTGGAGTCAGTGGAGCACTGCCTTTTCGCCTGCCCGCGCATCCAAGTGGTGGTAACAGCGCTGAAGCGGGCACTCCATCTGATCAATCCACGGCGCAAGGTGGCCTCGCTGGGAGACCTTCTCTTCCGGAAAGCTGGCTCCAACTCAGCTTTTCCGGAAGCGACAATTACAGCCATCACTCTGTCAAACATACTAAGCAGACGGGCCTAGACTTAGTAGCCTAGGCCACGCTAAGACTAGGAAGGAGACGCCAAGTACGAGGGAGAGTTGAGCAAACGGAAACAGAATTGAGAAAGGAATTTTTGGACTAGCAAGCAGCAGGATACAAATAGCAAACCCTAAGGGGCTGTACTCACTATTGAGTACCCCACTGCAGGCTACACAAATAACATACTCTGACACACCCCCATAGCCAAAGTGGGGTGTAATTAGCACAATGAGCAGGCAGTGCAATAGTTCACAATTATGAGCAAAGCTAGAGGCAGTCACAGAAGGCAAGTGAGGAGGAGGAGGGACTGTAGGAGGAGAGAAGATGGGAGGCGACGACTGAAGCTGCAGACACACGGGCAACAGGAGCCACAGCTGGCACAGTGGCTACCGAGAGCACGACGGCTCCGGACTACAGGAGTAACAGGCTCTGCGGCTACGACGAGCGGCAGGAGCAACGGACCCACGGGCGACTGGCGCAGCAGGCTCGCTGGGCTACTAGAGCGCGACGGCTCCGGACTACAGGCGCTGCGGACGACAAGACGGCTGCCTCCACTCAACCTCCCCCAACTGTCCCGCACCCCCCCCACACACCCCCTGCTGCACCCCTAGCTCCACTCCCACGTCACCCCCCTAGCTCCACTCCCCGCGGCTCCCACACCTCCACCCCCCTCAGCAGCAGCTGCAGCAGTGGGAGAAGAAAAAGGAGGAGGGGAAAAGGAAGGGGAGCACCCACACCTCGCACCCCCATGCTCGCCACCCCACACCCCCACCACCGCGGAACGCACGGCGGAATGGGAGCAATGGGCAGCACGGGGGGGGGGGGGGGGGGGGGCGGGGGGACGGGACGGGCTTCTGCAGGGGCGGCTCGCGCGGGTCCTGGGGCGACTGCTGCAGGCACGGGCTGCTCCAGGGGCGGCTGCTGCAGGTGCGGGCTGCTCCAGGGGCGGCTGATGCAGTGGCGGGCGGCTCCAGGGGCGGCCGCTGCAGGTGAAAGGTAGGAGGGAGGGGGGGGGGGGAGGAGCGCGGCCCCCAGGGCGCCCCGACGGGCGACGAGAAAGGGAGCCGCGCTGCCCCCCAGGGCCGCCGCGACGGGCGACGGGAAGGGCGCCGCGCGGGCCCCCAGAGCCGCCGCGACGGGCGACGGGAGGGGACCGCGCGCGGGCCTCTGTGGGCGCCACGACGGGCGACGGGAGGGGAGGCCGCGCGGGCCCCCGAGTGCGCCTCGACGGGCGACGAAAGGGGACCGCGCGCGGGCCCCCGTGGTCGCCACGACGGGCGACGGGAGGGGAGGCCGCGCGGGCCCCCGAGTGCGCCTCGACGGGCGACGGGAGGGGACCGCGCGCGGGCCCTCGTGGTCGCCACGACGGGCGACGGGAGGGGAGGCCGCGCGGGCCCCCGAGAGCGCCACGACGGGCGACGAGAGGGGAGGCCGCGCGGGCCCCCGAGAGCGCCTCGACGGGCGACGGGAGGGGACCGCGCATGCCCCCCAAGGGCACCACGACGGGCACCACGGAAGGGTAAACCGCCACGCGCCTCGAGCGCGCGGCGGGCAGAAATTAGGGTTTCTGCGCCGCGCACCACGGGGCGCGCGGCGGACAGTACGGCAGCGGAAGCAGGTGGTGGGCCCATACAGGAAGGCGGCAGTGACACGCCGCCCTTTGATACCATGTCAAACATACTAAGCAGACGGGCCTAGACTTAGTAGCCTAGGCCACGCTAAGACTAGGAAGGAGACGCCAAGTACGAGGGAGAGTTGAGCAAACGGAAACAGAATTGAGAAAGGAATGATTGGACTAGCAAGCAGCAGGATACAAATAGCAAACCTTAAGGGGCTGTACTCACTATTGAGTACCCCACTGCAGGCTACACAAATAACATACTCTGACACACCCTTCATCAACTGTGGTTGGAGAGATGTGACGCGGTTTTTCGGGGAAAGAAATTCCGAGCGCGCCGAGTCCTGCGGCGAGTGCTGTTCGCTTTCCGGCAACATGCAAGGATATACACCAAGGCGAGGGAAAATACGTGGCGAAGGCAGAAGGACGGGAAGAACAGCTGCAAACTCCAGCGGGGCATCCTAGAAGAGCAACGTCTGCTGAGTCGGATCCGGGTGGCAGACGATAAGAGATGGACGTGGACCAGGGCTTTCGAGTCCATCTGGACGAATCCGAGGACGGTTTTTAACCCACCGTAGATTCTTACCTGGGGGTAGTGTGTCTCTGCCCACTCACGCTCGGTTACGACCGATATTGTTTAGTATGCATTGGTGTTCTGCGGTGTATACTTTTCAATAATACAAAAAAACAAAAAAAAACTTATATTGGAAGGTAGAAGTATCGTACAGAACATTTTTCACTTTGAAACAATTTTACCGGCATTAGTCACAAATGCTGGTTCACGCAACATTTCTTGTTCCAAATGTCCACATGTAGCTTTGGAGTTTTTGCACTCCAGATGAAGGGCAAAACAGGCATGTGTACAGTTTCGTCTCGTACACAATCCCTTCACAATGTCCCTGGAATCCTACACGAGTATTTGCAAGCAAGCTGCCTTACAACCCACCCACACAAGTTTTCTCTAAAAACTTTTCTCTAAAATGTCAGTCCAACTTTGAGCTTGCATATGCAAGCAAAATGGCAGAGAGTACAACAGGAGTCGTGATAATCGTGAGTGCAACAGCCAGGCTAGGTGACTCAGTAAGCTGCGGTACAATAAAGAGACTTCCGTATTTAATCGCCACTGCTCCCACGACACACCCCCCTAGAGCTTTGGCGAAGTATGGGCCATCGCCCTGATACGAGCGATGGAGGGAAATGGGGCAAGGTCGAGCAGGGAGGAAATGCGAGCAAAATGGGGTAAGGTTGAGCAGGGGGGAGAGTGGGAGCAGAAGGAGAAGTGGACGCATAGCCTTGCATGGCCTGATGGAAGGATAGATAGCTAGGAAGGCTGGGAGGGCACCAAGGGATGAAGATACGCCATTGGACAAGGCAAACTACTCCCACAACGCTTCACGTCTCCTATTTTGCCTCTTTCCCCCTCTCTCCCTCACCTCCAGCCCTCGCCCCCCTCCACCCCCAACCCTACCCTCCCAAAATCACCCCTCCCCTCTCTCCCTGACCCGGGGATTACCTTGGTAAATAGGGGTCGTTTCTCGTCCGCGTGACCGCGCCCCTGACCGCTTTCACCCTGGCTCGACGCCCTCACCACCACTCCTACACTCCTGCGCTGAACCGCCAGACTCCGCAGCTTCCGCTGCTGCTGGCCCGCGCGCCGCACAGGGAAAGAGAGTGAAAGCGATGATAGGGGTTGAAGGGGAGCCGTGCGAATAGTAGTAGCTGACGTTGTTTGTAGGGACGTCATTGCTGCTGCTGATGTAATTGCTGCTGCTGACGTCATCGTTGGTGACGATGCCGCACGTGGGACGAGGCGGGAGATATGGGTGGAGGAAGATGCGGCGGGGATGGTAAGTGGCAGCAGTTTAGGGTAAAGGTTGGCGGGAGATGTGGCAGGAGTGCTGTAATAATAAAATTTCTGCGCCGTGGAAGTCGAAAAATAGTGGAAAAAGAAAATGTCAAATCAGGCAAACCCGTTTCAGCACCTTGAGGAAAAGAGTGTAATAGTTAGCAGCTACCTAGGTTCAAACAACTAACGAGATCCTTTCTAACGAAACGGTATGAGAGCAAGCTCCTGCTAACTTTGCTCCGAAAAGTGCTGCTCGACAGGTCGCCTGATGCGCGGAGTCGCTTATGTCGGTCTAGACTCTCGATTAGAGCAGCGAAAATCTAAACATTGCCACTCCCCTTTTCCACGCACATGTGCTGGGCGCGGAGGACCTCGCGGAAGATTTGGCGGAGGAAAGTTGTGGTTCCGGTCAGTGGATCTATAGTTGACGAAATTATCTCAATCTAACGAAAATTATTGAATGTCGCGAATTCGTGAAGGTTTGGGAGGTATCCAAATCTGATGCTTTCGGCAGTCCCGAAAACTTAAAATATAGGTTTTCCAGAAAGATCGCGGCGCTCGTAGGTGTCAAGGCTCCGATAGCCAATCAGGAGAAGACACAATCTCCCTCAAGGGTCTGGTGACTTCTAATTACAACTTTCTGAACACGCCTTGAAACCCACACGTCCCGCCTTGAACCAACGATCCATTCCCTTTCACCCATCGCACTCACAGCTTCACAGACTGATCGATATTCTGACATCGCATTTTCCCCTTTACTCCAGTCACTCTCACTGACATCTTTCAGCCTCGGCCATTCTCGTCCCGCGACGTTGCGAGATCGTTTCCTGCTCGCACCAGCTCCTGGTCTTACCAGGCTCCTGCTTTCCAATCTTTGAAGGCGCCTCGAGAATAGTTGCCAGTTTTGACAGGCTGCTGCTGCCTGCTCGTATCACCCTCCTCCAGTCTCACCGCCATCGCCGGCTCACCGTGCGATTCCTGTACGGTTCCTGTCGAGCGTTCGTCAAGCAGCGGACAACATGACGGGTTGATAGCAACCTCGATTCACTTACCTCTCAGCTCCGCTTTCGATTCACCACTAGATTCTTCAAACGCAATGCGAACTAGGGCCTCAGGGGGGATTGACACAGGGAATCCGCACGGTTACTATCAGCAAGTCGGCCGGCAGTGCGACACAAACCACAGTAGCCACCCAGAACTGCCACGTCCATAATTCCCCCACATCTAGTGATCCCACCGATCCTTGAGCTCGTTCGGGGCTCGTTCACGACAAGCAGTCCACCTTTCGGTCCCCGTAGCTGCATCATGCCTCGATTCTGAGCCGCATCTCACAAATCGGCGCCAGCAGCGCGTCTCGTCGCCATGTCGCGTAGATCCTCTCCGACATCCATCCCTACTACTATCTCACGCTAGTGCTTCTCGCGTCTCTGAAAATTTGCCCCACAAGCGCGTCTCGTCACCATGTCGCGCCGATTCCCCGCCGCATCCACCCGTACTGCTGTCTCCCGCCAGTGCTTCTCGCATCCCAGATTCCCCTCCCGGCGCCTCTCCACCCTTTCCTTCCCTCTGGTCGCAACCGCCAGATCAGCAGTCTCGCGTCTCACATCACTCGTTATAATAATCTCCGTTCTATCATCCTCGGCCCCTTTACAATTGAAGTTCTGGGCCTCACAAACCGCCTCTGAATTCCCTTCGTTTTGTCAATCGAATCCCCTCTCGTTATTATCACGTTCCATTGAGTCGTTAGCCAGCCGTGCCTATGGCGGGGGTTTTGGCGTTCGAGTGTTGGCGGAGGCGTGGCGGTTCAAGGAGAATCCACTTGAAATGGCGAAGCATCCGCGCATGGTTACCCTGTTCTCCGTGGAGTGCGGTCCCTACTTTGACTGGCAAACCGTGGGGCTCATGCACAGCTACAGGTGTGTGTGTGTGGAGGGCAGGTAGGAAGGGGTGGGGCTCATGCACAGCTACAGGTGTGTGTGTGTGGAGGGCAGGTAGGAAGGGGTGGGGCTCATGCACAGCTACAGGTAAGGGGGAGTGTGTGTGTGGGTGTGTGGGTGTGTGTGTGTGTGAGTGTGTGTGTGTGTGTGGGGGTGTGTGTGTGTGTGTGTGTGTGGGTGGATGTGTGTGTATGTGCATGTTGGGGGGAGAGGCGAGGGAGAAAGGAATGGGGCTCATGCACAGCTAAACGTGAGGGGGAGTGTGTGTGGGTGGGAGAATTTAGGACCCGAGGCCTCTGCATGTGTGTGTAAATGGAGAGGGGTTGTGGGGGTCTGTGTGTGTGTGAGTGAGGAGGAAGGAGTGGGGTTCATGCACTCGTGTGTGTAACGCATGTGCTGTGTCCCCCTGCCTGCTGTTTCCTTCCCCTTCTCCAGGCGCAGCAGGCAACCAGGCCCCATCACTCGCCTCCTGAGCTGCACGGAGGAGCAGCTAAAGGACTACCCCAACATGGACCTCGCTCCCACACACACCATCATCCCACGTGTTTGCACTCACCTGTCCAGTCTTATGTTGTGTCTGCCTCCTCTGCTGTTCTCCCTCGCCAGGCGCAGCAAGCAACCAGGACCCATCACTCGCCTGCTCAGCTGCACGGAGGAGCAGCTAAAGGAGTATCCCAACATGGACCTCGCTCCCACACACACCGTGCCATCCATGTCTCTCGACCCCAAGACTGGCGAGTGGTAGGGCCCTGAGTGCCATGTTGTGTTGCTGTGTGTGGCGTGGCTGTTAGCGTTATGCGCTGAACATCACAGTACAGCACAGCAGCGGAGGAGCAGCGGAGGGACTACCCCAACATGGACCTCGCTAGTTTTAAGGCGCCTCAAAACTAGACCCAACATGCACCTCGCTCCCACACACCCTCCATGTCTCTCGACCCCAAGACTGGCGAGTGGTATGTGTGTGTGGAGAGGTTGAGTGTTTTGTTCCTGTATGGCGGGACTGCTTGTGTTCTGCCTGTCTCATTCCGCACAGCAGCTGAGGCAGTACCCCAACATGCACCTCGCTCCCACACACACCGTGCCCTCAATGTCCCTCGACCCCAAGACCGGCGAGTGGTAGGCCTATATGTGTGGGGAGGTCGAGTGATTCTTGCCTGTATGGCGGGACTGCTTCGTCGTCCTAGAAACATTTTAAGTTGATGGACATAAGACCTCCGCAGCCCACCTGTTTGCTACTGACAGCGCCTATGTGTGTGGGGAGGTCGAGTGATTCTTGCCTGTATGGCGGGACTGCTTCGTCGTCCTAGAAACATTTTAAGTTGATGGACATAAGACCTCCGCAGCCCACCTGTTTGCTACTGACAGCGCCTATGTGTGTGGGGAGGTCGAGTGATTCTTGCCTGTATGGCGGGACTGCTTGTGTTCTGCTTCTCTCGCTCAGCACAGCAGCTGAGGGAATACCCGAACATGCACCTCGCTCGCTCCCACACACGCCGTGCCATCCATGACCGTCAACCCCATGCCCATGGCCTGCCAGACTCTTAACCCCAACATTGGCGAATGGTAGGCTGCTGCTGTACGTGCCCCTGTGGCTAGGGATATTTTTACTGTCTCTCTTTTCTTGCTAAAAGCATTCTCTAGCACCGCAACCATGGGTGACGATGCTGTGTGTGCCCCTGTGGCTATGTGTGCAGCACAGGTACCCAGCAATCAACAAGCCCTACGGGGTGTGGCACTGGGTGCAGCACAGCCCTTGCCTTCCCTCCCTCCCTCACTCGCCCTCCTCACACCCCTCTCTCTTACCTCCTTCACCCTCTGCAGGTATCCAGCAATCAACAAGCCCTACGGCGTGTGGCACTGGGTGCAGCACAGCCCGCAGGCACAGCAGGCGGAGTGGGTGGTCATTCTGGACGCTGACATGGTCATCAGGGCACCAGTCACACCATGGGGCGTCAAGGCAGAGAAGGGCAAACCAGTCGCCGCTTACTATGGGTAGGTGCGAGCGAGGAAAAATCACTGGTATGGGTAGCATTCAAGATGTGTGTTGAAGGAGCGGCAGGCGGAGTGGGTGGTCACTGGTCAGTGGTCATTCTGGACGCTGACATGGTCATCAGAGCGCCCGTCACCCCGTGGGGCGTCAAGGCGGAGAAGGGCAGGCCAGTGGCGGCTTATTACGGGTACGTCCGAGCATGAAAACCCCAGTGGTCTTGTTGGAGGCGAGAAAACTCTACAAGGTGTGTGTTGGGAAAGTGCACGCACAGCAGGCGGAGTGGGTGGTGATTCTCGACGCTGACATGGTCATCAGAGCACCCGTCACTCCGTGGGGCGTGAAAGCAGAGAAGGGCAAACCGGTTGCAGCCTACTACGGGTACGTTAGAGCATGAAAACCCCAGTGGTATTGTGTTGGGAAAGTGCAAGCACAGCAGGCGGAGTGGGTGGTGATTCTAGACGCTGACATGGTTATCAGAGCGCCTGTCACACCATGGGGCGTCAAGGCAGAGAAGGGCAAAGCAGTTGCCGCCTACTATGGGTATGTGTGGGTGCAATGCGGTGTGAGGCAGAGATGAAGAAGTGCAGCATGTAGCCTGACACGACTGTGTGTGCGTTTGAGTGCACTTGCAAGAGCAGCAGGCGGAGTGGGCGGTGACTCTGGACGCTGGCGTCCCACAGCACGGGTTATCAGAGCATCCGTCATCCCGTGGGACGTGTTTTGAGTCGACTCAAAACAAGAGCAGCAGGCGGAGTGGGTGGTGACTCTGGACGCTGGCGTCCCACAGCACGGGTTATCAGAGCATCCGTCATCCCGTGGGACGTGTTTTGAGTCGACTCAAAACAAGAGCAGCAGGCGGAGTGGGTGGTGACTCTGGACGCTGGCGTCCCACAGCACGGGTTATCAGAGCATCCGTCATCCCGTGGGACGTGTTTTGAGTCGACTCAAAACAAGAGCAGCAGGCGGAGTGGGTGGTGACTCTGGACGCTGGCGTCCCACAGCACGGGTTATCAGAGCATCCGTCATCCCGTGGGACGTGTTTTGAGTCGACTCAAAACAAGAGCAGCAGGCGGAGTGGGTGGTGACTCTGGACGCTGGCGTCCCACAGCACGGGTTATCAGAGCATCCGTCATCCCGTGGGACGTCTTTTGAGTCGACTCAAAACAAGAGCAGCAGGCGGAGTGGGTGGTGACTCTGGACGCTGGCGTCCCACAGCACGGGTTATCAGAGCATCCGTCATCCCGTGGGACGTGTTTTGAGTCGACTCAAAACAAGAGCAGCAGGCGGAGTGGGTGGTGACTCTGGACGCTGGCGTCCCACAGCACGGGTTATCAGAGCATCCGTCACCCCGTGGGACGTCAAGGCGGAGAGAGCCCTGGTGGCGGCGTTTTACGGGTATGTGCGAGCGAGAGAACATCAGTGAATGGTATGGGTATGGGTGACATGCAAGGTGTGTGTGTTGCACGAGCAGCAGGCGGAGTAGGTGGTGATTCTAGACGCTGACATGGTCATCAGGGCGCCCGTCACGCCGTGGGGCATCAAGGCGGAAAAGGGCAAGCTAGCAGCACTCTATTACGGGTGCGTCTACGGAAAGATTGTTGCTGCAACTTGATGTTGAGAGGGGTATGTATTGTATAGGAACAATCCCTCTCCGTGGGGTTTAGGCAACCCCACTGGTATGGATGGAGGCGAGAAAGCCTTACAAAGTGTGTGTTGTGTTTGGAAGGGCAGCAGGTGCCAGGTGGAGTGGGTGGTGATTCTAAACGCTGGCATGGTGTGGCGGTTCCCCCACCATCCCTCCCCTCCCGTCCCCTCCCCTCCTCCCAGCTATCTCATCGGTTGTGACAACATACTGGCCCAGCTGCACACGCAGCACCCCGAGCTGTGCCCCAAAGTGGGCGAATTCATCGTCATGCACATTGATGATCTGATTTCATATTCTACTCCTCCTCCTCCTCTCTATTCTCCCCTCTCCGTGTCACCTTCCCCGCCCCTCCTCTCTGTTTCCCCTTCCCCCAGCTACCTCATCGGCTGTGACAACATATTAGCCGAGCTGCACACCAAGCACCCCGAGCTGTGTCCCAAAGTTGGTGGCTTCATCCTCATGCTCATTGATGACCTGCTGTGGGGGTGTTCTAGCCGTTCCCTCTCTGTGTTTCCGCCCTCCACCCTGCCATCCCCCCAGCTACCTCATGGGCTGTGACAACATCCTGGCCCAGCTACACACCAAGCACCCGGAGCTCTGCCCCAAAGTGGGTGGATTCATCGCCATGCTCATTGATGACCGGTCGGGATGTTCCTGTCTCCCTTCTCTGCACTTCCACCCTCTCACCCCCCCAATCAATGTTTTCTGTTCCCCCCTCCTCCGTGTTCCCCCCTTCTATTCCTCTTCTGTCTTTTCCCTCTTCTGTCTTCTAACTTCGCCCAGCTATCTGATCGGTTGTGACAACATACTGGCCGAGCTGCACACCAAGCACCCCGAGCTGTGCCCCAAAGTCGGTGGTTTCATCGTCATGCACATTGACGATCTGCGCCGCTTCGCCCCGCTCTGGCTCAGCAAGACACAGGAGGTGTGTTCTGGTGGGGGAAAAGTTGCTAGTGTGATGGCAAGGCAAGGCACACATGGGATTGTCAACCGTCACTGGGTGGGTGAGTCCCAAAGTGGGTGGTTTCATCGTCATGCACATTGAAGACTTGTGCCGCTTCGCCCCGCTCTGGCTCAGCAAGACACAGGAGGTGCGTTCTGGGGGGAGGGAGGGGGCTTGTGTGATGGCAAGGCAAAGCAAGGTGAGATGTGATGGCATGGCAAAGCAAGGTGAGATGTGATGGCATGGCAAAGCAAGGTGAGATGTGATGGCAAGGCAAAGCAAGGTGAGATGTGATGGCATGGCAAAGCAAGGTGAGATGTGATGGCATGGCAAAGCAAGGTGAGATGTGATGGCAAGGCAAAGCAAGGTGAGATGTGATGGCATGGCAAAGCAAGGTGAGATGTGATGGCAAGGCAAAGCAAGGTGAGATGTGATGGCATGGCAAAGCAAGGTGAGATGTGATGGCATGGCAAGGCAAGGTGAGATGTGATGGCATGGCAAAGCAAGGTGAGATGTGATGGCAAGGCAAAGCAAGGTGAGATGTGATGGCATGGCAAAGCAAGGTGAGATGTGATGGCATGGCAAAGCAAGGTGAGATGTGATGGCATGGCATTGTCAACGAAGACTGACTGGGTGTGCCCCAAAGTGGGTGGATTGTGGATTCATGTTCATGCACATTGAAGACTTGCGCCGCTTCGCCCCGCTCTGGCTCAGCAAGACACAGGAGGTGCGTTGGTGCTGCTGATGTGATGGCAAGGCAAGGCAAGGCAAGGTGAGATCTGATGCACTTGAAGACCTGCGCCGCTTCGCCCCACTCTGGCTCAGCAAGACACAGGAGGTGCGTGATGGCACGGCATTGGCATGCCAGTCCTGACTGACTGGGTGTGTCCCAAATCGGATTGTGCTTGTGGTTGATTGTCATGCACAGTGATGATCAAGACACAGGAGGTGCACTCGCTCGTTGCTGTCAAGGTGAGTACAAGTGGCTGTGCGTTGATTCATTGTCATGCACTTTGTCTGGCTGACGTGTAGTAGTAGTCTTTTGAGACGTCTCAGAAACCTACTTACTACACTTGGCTGTGAGTTGATTCATTGTCATGCAGATTGTCGGGCTGACTTTTGCAAGTACAGTGTCTTCTCGTTCGCTTCTCCACTCCTTCTGTCACTCTCGTCCCCAGCAGGTGCGACCCGACAAGGCCAATTACGCACGGAACATTACAGGAGATGCGTACTCGTCAGGGTGACTTTCCAGGCGACTTAAGCGTGTCTCTGTTTCCTGGTTGCTTCTCCTCGGGTTCTGCCTCTCTCCTCCCTTTCAGGTGCATCACAGGAGACGTGTAATTGTCTCTCGAACGTCTCTCTTATCCCTATTTCCCTTTTCTCTTGTTTCACTTTCCCCCCTTTCAGGTGCGAGCAGACAAGGCACACTACGCGAGGAACATCACGGGAGACGTGTACTCCTCAGGGTGGATCAGCGAGATGTATGGCTACTCGTTTGGCGCTGCTGATGTGAGTGGCGCGTTGCTGTGCTGATGCTGATGCTATGATACCATGTGGTGCCAGCAGATAAGAAGTCATGTACTCGTCGGAGAGGATCAGTGAGATGTATGGCGACTCGTTCGGTGCTGCTGCTGTGAGTGCGTTTCATGGCATGGCATGGCATGGCATGGCTAGGGATGGTACCCTATGGTGGTAAGTGGAAGATGCAGAGTGGATCAGTGAGATGTGTGCCTTAATTGTTTGTGCTGCTGACGTGACATGAGTACACTCAAACGAGTAGCCCCATGCGCTGCTCCTCTCCCCTCACCCCCCACCCCCCACCCGCCCTCCTCCTTCCCTCATGCCTGCCCCCTCCTGCCAGGCGTGGACCCCGTCTGCTACACTACGGGAGCTTTGGCAAGTCGAGCTTCCATCCCTTTGCCTTGGATCTCCACCCTCCCCACCGGTCTCAACCCTTTTCCCACACCTCCCCACCCCTTCCCAACAGGCTGGGTTACACCATCAAGTGGACCAACAACCATGCTCTACCCAGGCTACACCCCAACGCCAGGCGTGGATCCCCGCTTGCTGCACTACGGGCTTGCCCTCCCCATCAGAAACTGGAGCTTTGGGAAGTCGATGCATCCACCCCCCCGCCTTTTATTTCCACCTATCCCAACCGGTCCCAATCGCTTCCTCTTCCCCATTCCCTCTGCAGGCCGGGTTGCAACATCAAGTGGACCAAACAACGATGCTCTATCCGGGCTACACCCCAACGCCAGGCGTGGACCCCCGCTTGCTGCACTACGGGCTCGCCTTCTCCGTGGGCAACTGGAGCTTCGGGAAGACGGGCTTCCATCACTCCGTCTTCGATTTCCACCCTCCTGACCGGTCTCAACCCTTTTCCCACAACTCCCCACCTCTTCCAACAGGCCGAGTTGCACCATCAAGTAGACCAAACCACCATGCTCTACCCAGGCTACACCCCAACGCCAGGCGTGGACCCGCGCTTGCTGCACTACGGGCTTGCCTTCTTCCCATTTCCCCCTGATCTATACCCTCCTCCCACTCCCATTGACAGGCCGAGTTACAACATCAAGTGGACCAGACGACCATGCTCTATCCGGGTTACACCCCAACGCCAGGCGTGGACCCGCGCCTGCTGCACTACGGGCTTGCCTTCTTCCCATTTCCCCCTGATCTATACCCTCCTCCCACTCCCATTGACAGGCCGAGTTACAACATCAAGTGGACCAGACGACCATGCTCTATCCGGGTTACACCCCAACGCCAGGCGTGGACCCGCGCCTGCTGCACTACGGGCTTGCCTTCTTCCCATTTCCCCCTGATCTATACCCTCCTCCCACTCCCATTGACAGGCCGAGTTACAACATCAAGTGGACCAGACGACCATGCTCTATCCGGGTTACACCCCAACGCCAGGCGTGGACCCGCGCCTGCTGCACTACGGGCTTGCCTTCTTCCCATTTCCCCCTGATCTATACCCTCCTCCCACTCCCATTGACAGGCCGAGTTACAACATCAAGTGGACCAGACGACCATGCTCTATCCGGGTTACACCCCAACGCCAGGCGTGGACCCGCGCCTGCTGCACTACGGGCTTGCCTTCTTCCCATTTCCCCCTGATCTATACCCTCCTCCCACTCCCATTGACAGGCCGAGTTACAACATCAAGTGGACCAGACGACCATGCTCTATCCGGGTTACACCCCAACGCCAGGCGTGGACCCGCGCCTGCTGCACTACGGGCTTGCCTTCTTCCCATTTCCCCCTGATCTATACCCTCCTCCCACTCCCATTGACAGGCCGAGTTACACCACCAGGTGGACCAGACGACCATGCTCTATCCGGGTTACACCCCAACGCCAGGCGTGGACCCGCGCCTGCTGCACTACGGGCTTGCCTTCTTCCCATTTCCCCCTGATCTATACCCTCCTCCCACTCCCATTGACAGGCCGAGTTACAACATCAAGTGGACCAGACGACCATGCTCTATCCGGGTTACACCCCAACGCCAGGCGTGGACCCGCGCCTGCTGCACTACGGGCTTGCCTTCTTCCCATTTCCCCCTGATCTATACCCTCCTCCCACTCCCATTGACAGGCCGAGTTACAACATCAAGTGGACCAGACGACCATGCTCTATCCGGGTTACACCCCAACGCCAGGCGTGGACCCGCGCCTGCTGCACTACGGGCTCGCCTTCTCCGTCGGCAACTGGAGCTTTGGCAAGTCGCAGCACCGGACGGATAAGATTGTGAATGAGTGCAACCGGCTGTTTGACCCTCCACCGTTCCCCTCTGAGGTGAGTTGTGGAGTGGTTCCAAATGCGTGAGATGGAGACATCAAGTGGGCAACTGGAGCTTCGGCAAGTCGCATCATCGCACGGATAAGATCGTCAATGAGTGCAACAGACTGTTCGATCCTCCTCCATTTGCTTCTGAGGTGAGACATTCAGTGGGGTCAGGCATTGAAGGTGCGTGAGAAGGGGAATCGAAGTCGGCAACTGGCAAGTCGCAGCACCGGACGGACAGGATTGTGAATGAGTGCAACCGGCTGTTTGATCCTCCGCCGTTCCCTTCTGAGGTGAGTGTTCAGAGGTGTTGAGTGCGGTGAGTGAGGCATGCAGTGGGTGGGATCAGTCGGCAAATGCACAGCTGGAGCTTTGGCAAGTCGCAGCATCTCACAGACATGATTGTGAACGAGTGCAACCGGCTATTCGATCCTCCTCCATTCTCTTCTGAGGTGAGACATTCAGTGGGGTGAGGTGCCAAGGATGCATGAGACGGACAATCCACGTGCACTCGTGGAGAAGCTTTGGGCAAGACACAGCACCGGACAGACAGGGTTGTGAGCGAGTGCAACCGGCTGTTCGGTCCTCCTCCGTTCCCTGAGTGAGGACCATGTTGTAATAAGCGTTTAGTGTCCTCTGCAGGGGGTTTTTGAGAATTCCCAAAAACGCCTTTCCCTGAACGAGTACCATGTTGTATATTAGCGTTTAGTGTCCTCTGCCCTGTCCCATTCAACTTCCCTGCCTTCCCCCCCTCCCCCCCCCCCCATTTTCTTTTGCTGAACCCCTCGTGTGTAGATCATAGAGCTTGACAAAGAGAAGAAGCGGGGCCTTCTATTGAGTATAGAGTGTGTCAACACATTGAACGAGGGTCTTATCATCCACCATGCCACCCACGGCTGCCCCAACCCAGCCCCCTCCCCCTACCGCTCCATGCTGCTGTGAGTGAGCTTCTCTCCCCTTATTCTGAGACCCCTGACCCTTTCAACTCTTCCCCTCATCACTCCTCCTCTTCCCTTTCCTCTCCTCTCTTCCTTCTCTCTCCCTCTCCTCTCTCCCTCATCACTCCCCCCTCTCCCCTTCCTCTCTCCCTCCTCTCCCTCTCATCTCTCCCCTTTATCACTCTCCCATCTCCCATTCCTCTCTCCATCCTCTCTCGCTCCTCTCCCTCTCCTCTCCTCTCTCTTCTCATCACTCCCCCCTCTCCCCTTCCTCTCTCCCTCCTCTCTCTCCCTCATCACTCCCCCCTCAGTCCAAGAAAGCAGTCACACCTGAACCCTTCCACCTCTGTCTTACGCCTCTCTCCAAATCATCTCCCCTTCGTCGCTCCTCCCTCTCCGCACACGCTCACGCGCGCGCACGTTGCTCCTCCCTCTCCCCTTCCTCTCCCCTCGTCGTTCCCCCTCCTTCCTAATTTTCCCACCCACCAGTGCAAGCATCCAGTCATCCCTGGAAAGGACCTGCCACATATTTCTGACGCCCCTCCCCCACTCCCCTCTACCCTTCGTTTCTCTCCCCCCGCCCACCAGTGCAAGCATCCAGTCATCCCTGGGCCCTGCTGCCTTTGGCCCCACTGTTTCTTCCCGGCCTGATGGGGGCATGCTCCGAGGGGAGGTGAGGGGAGCGGCTGAGAGAGGAGAATTAAGAGGGGCAGTAGGAGCATCTGGTGTTACCAGCACCAGCGTAGGGGGTGAGAGCAACAGCAGTGGCAGCAGCAGCAGCAGCAGCAGCAGCAGCGGTGGCGGCAGTGGCAGCAACAGCAGCAGCAGCAGTGATGGGAGTGCAGGCGGGGGAAGGTCAGGAGGCGTGAGGTTGGAAAGGAGAAGCATAGGATCAGAGAAGGGGGAGCTTGTTAAAGGGAATGGAAAAGGAGAGAGTGGGGAGAAGGAGAGTGGGACGAAAGGGACTGGGGTGGGTGAGAGTGGGATGGAAGGAGTACGGAGTGCAGGAGAGGGGGCAGGAGAGAGGGAGGAGGAGAGGATAGTGGAGCAGGTTGAAAAGGAGACTGGTGTGGGTTTCTGGGGCGACGATGGTGTTGATAGTAGTGATGGTGCTAATGGGGATGATGGTGGTGCTGTTGGTGGTGGCGGTGGTGGTGGTGCTGGTGGTGATGGTGATGGGAACAACAAGCAAGGACAAGTGAAGGCTGGGGGTCAAGCAGAGGGGCAAGCGCAAGGGGAGAGCAGCGAGCAGCAGAAAGCAGGCAGCAAAGGCAGTCACAGAAGCAGAGGCAGAGGCAGAGGCAAAGACGACAAGTCCCCTCCTCTTGCAGACACGACTGAGAAACTCCATAGGTGGATGGACAAGTGGAGAAAAAACACACTCTCCCTCCTCCCCTCCTCTTTCCAAGACGCTTCCCTCCTCCCAATCCTCGAACTCAACACTCCTCTTCCAGTTCCTCTCCCGCTGCCGAACCTGGGCCCGGACGTACCTGTTGATCCGGCTCGGGATCCGAACCTGTGGCAGCCTTTCCGCGTGAAGGGCACGCCGAGGCTGGTCACGCTTTTTTCGGTCGAGTGCACAGCGTATTTCGATTGGCAGACGCTCGGGCTGATGTATAGTTTTCGACGGAGCGGGCAGCCCGGAAAACTTGTGCGGCTGCTGGCTTGTAACGAGGACATGCTTAAGGAGTATAAGGGGCTGGACCTGGCACCAACTATGGTTGTACCGAATTGGGACCACGACCCCCATAATGGAGACTGGTAAGTGGGTTTGCAGTGGGCTTGCACCGAGTAAAGGGGCACCGAGGGGGTGCCCCCATAGGGAGTACAAGGGGCTGCACCTGGGGCCGACTATGGTGGTACCGAATTGGGACCATGATCCCCACAATGGAGACTGGTGCGTGTGCAATGTGCTTGGGGGGGTGGGATGGGACGGGGGGGAGGGGGATGGGGAAAGTGGGGGGGGTGGGGGATGGGGTGGGGGTGCCACCATAGGGAGTACAAGGGGCTGGACCTGGCTCCAACTATGGTGGTGCCGAATTGGGACCACGACCCCCACAGTGGAGACTGGTGCGTGTGAAATGTGCTTGGGGGGTGGGATGGGACGGGGGGGAGGGGGATGGGGAAAGTGGGGGGGGGTGGGGGATGGGGTGGGGGTGCCACCATAGGGAGTACAAGGGGCTGGACCTGGCTCCAACTATGGTGGTGCCGAATTGGGACCACGACCCCCACAGTGGAGACTGGTGCGTGTGCAATGTGCTTTGGGGGTGGGATGGGACGGGGGGGAGGGGGATGGGGAAAGTGGGGGGGGGTGGGGGATGGGGTGGGGGTGCCACCATAGGGAGTACAAGGGGCTGGACCTGGCTCCAACTATGGTGGTGCCGAATTGGGACCACGACCCCCACAGTGGAGACTGGTGCGTGTGCAATGTGCTTGGGGGGTGGGATGGGACGGGGGGGAGGGGGATGGGGAAAGTGGGGGGGGGTGGGGGATGGGGTGGGGGTGCCACCATAGGGAGTACAAGGGGCTGGACCTGGCTCCAACTATGGTGGTGCCGAATTGGGACCACGACCCCCACAGTGGAGACTGGTGCGTGTGCAATGTGCTTGGGGGGTGGGATGGGACGGGGGGGAGGGGGATGGGGAAAGTGGGGGGGGTGGGGGATGGGGTGGGGGTGCCACCATAGGGAGTACAAGGGGCTGGACCTGGCTCCAACTATGGTGGTGCCGAATTGGGACCACGACCCCCACAGTGGAGACTGGTGCGTGTGCAATGTGCTTGGGGGGTGGGATGGGACGGGGGGGAGGGGGATGGGGAAAGTGGGGGGGGTGGGGGATGGGGTGGGGGTTCACCTTAAGGAGTACAAGGGGCTGGACCTGCCACCGACTAGGGTGGTGCCGAACTGGGACCACGACCCTCACAACAGGGACTGGTAGGTGTGCATGTGCATTGTGCACTGCAGGGTTGCTTGGATTGTGGGCAAAGCGTGGCAAGGGGGGAAAGGGGTGGAAAGGGTGGCAGGGGTTTGCTGTCGTTATGAATATAAGGGGCTGGACCTGGCACCGACTATGGTGGTGCCGAACTGGGACCACGACCCTCATAACGGAGACTGGTGGGTGTGCGTGCAGTGGGCTTGGGCTTGCCGGGTGGGTGGGGAGGAGGGAGGGAGAGTGGGAGGTATCACCTTAAGGAGTATGAGGGGCAGGACCTGACTCTCCGACTACGGTGGTGCCCAATTGGGATCACGACCCCCACAACGGAGACTGGTGGGTGTGCAGAGGGCTTGGAAGGTGAGAGGGGGTGGAGGGAGGGGGGAAAGTGGGGGGTGGTCTCTCACCTTAAGGAGTATTGTGGTAGCCGAACAGGACCCCCACAATGGAGACTGGTGAGTGTGAAATGTTTGCCCAGTGGCTTGGGGGACACTTTTGAGAATCTGAAAAATGGGGCAAGAGGTTGGAAAGGGGGGTGATCCTTTCCCCACTCCCTTCTCCCCTTCCCTCCCCTACTCCTCCCCCACTTCCCTGCTCAGGTATTCCGCCATCTGCCCTGACTCCTCTTCACTCACTTCCTTCCCTGCTCAGGTATTCCGCCATCAATAAGCCTGTGGGCGTCAAGTACTGGCTCGACAACAGCCCCGATGCGCAACTGGTCGATTTTGTCCTCATCCTGGACGCGGATCAGATCCTCCGCCGCCCGATCCTTCCCTGGGAGCTTGGCGCCGAGCGAGGCCGCCCAGTTTCCGCCGACTATGGGTGAGTGAAGTGTGAGTGAGTGAGTGAGTGAGGGAGTAGTGCGTGGTCTTGAGATGAGAGTGAGTGAGTGTGAGGGAGTATGGGGCGGTCCAAGAGATGAGACGAGAGTGAGTGAGGGAGTGAGGAGAAGAGAGGGTTAGGGAGCGATTGAAGGAGCTAGGAGCTGGTCTAGGTTTTGAGAGAGATTGAGAGGGATTGAGAGGGCCTAGATTGTTGCTCCAGAAAGTGCGTTCGTGGGGGCCTGCCTCGCCATCGACACACATGGCCTTTCTTTCTTCTTTCCTCCTCTTCTCTTCGTCATGCATGCCTTGTAACAAAGCACATGTCTTCATGTCCATTGGTACTTTTCCGTCCTTCCTTCCCTACTTATTTTTTTAATCATGCTGTACCACCTCTACTCCATCATGCTGTACCATCTCTACTCCATCATGCTGTACCACCTCCACTCCATCATGCTGTACCACCTCCACTCCATCATGCTGTACCACCTCCACTCCATCATGCTGTACCACCTCCACTCCATCATGCTGTACCACCTCCACTCCATCATGCTGTACCACCTCCACTCCATCATGCTGTACCACCTCCACCCCATCATGCTGTACCACCTCCACTCCATCATGCTGTACCACCTCCACTCCATCATGCTGTACCACCTCCACTCCATCATGCTGTACCACCTCCACTCCATCATGCTGTACCACCTCCACCCAGGTACCTGATCGGCTGTGACAACATCCTGGGCTCGCTGCACATGAAGCACCCCAAGCACTGCGACAAGGTCGGAGGATACATCGCCATTCACGTGGAGGACTTGCGACTTTTGGCCCCGCGCTGGATCGCCAAGACCGAAGAGGTAGAAGGGGGTTGATGGGTTGAATCACCTATAAGGTTTGCACTCTTACCATCACCATCCACGTGGATGACCTGCGCCTGCTGGCCCCGCACTGGATCGCCAAGACAGAGGAGGTACGGGCGAGACGAGGGATATAGGCATGAGCATTTGGCCCGGTCGGGTCGGGTCGGCCTGACCCGACTCGGTAATTTGCTCGGGTCGGGTCAGGACCTTCGAAGTCCTGACCCGTCCGAGTCGAGTCGGGTCGGCTCGGTCGGGAAACCCGACCCGACTGCGAAACCGAGTCGGGTCGAGTCGGGCTTCGGGCCCTGCGTGACCCGATCCGTTTTCGGGTCAGGAAACAGGGTTACCTGACCCGACTCGGTTTCGGGCCCAGCTGAAACCCTAGTCGATCGTTGCCGAGGGGTCATTTTGTACCCCTCGACATCTCACTCGCCATTTCTGCAGAAACGCAAACCTAGACCTAAGAGTATTTTAAGGCCCAAGTAGCTGCCTTCACATAGATCGCGTGTCTCATCTCTTGTTTGCTTCTCACTTTCTCCCCTCCCAGGTGCAAGCGGACAAGGCACACTATGCCACCAACAACATCATTGCTCCTTCCTCCCCTCCTCCATCCCTCTCTCATCAGTGATGTATCCATCCCCCACCCCCTCCCCCCCTCCCAGGTGCGAGCAGACAAGGAGCACTACGCCACCAACATCACGGGCGACGTGTACGGGCAGGGGTGGATCAGCGAGATGTACGGGTACTCGTTCGGCGCCTCTGATGTGAGTTGATTACTAACCGTCTCAAAACATTCTAGCTGTGCGAGCAGACGTGAGGGGAAGAGAGCTTACCATGAAACCATCAGTGCCCCCCAGCCAACGTGTACAGGCAGGGAGATGTACGGCTACTCTTTCGGCGCCTCTGATGTGAGTCCATGGCATGGCATGGCGTAGCGTGGCATGGCATGGCGTAGCGTGGCATGGCATGGCGTAGCGTGGCATGGCATGGCGTAGCGTGGCATGGCATGGCGTAGCATGGCATGGCATGGTGTAGCATGGCATGGCATGGCGTAGCATGGCATGGCATGGCGTAGCATGGCATGGCATGGCGTAGCATGGCATGGCATGGCGTAGCATGGCATGGCATGGCGTACCATGGGATGGCATGGCGAGGGTGGTGCTAGGAGATACAGAGTGGTTCAGTGAGAGTTAAGGCTACTTCTTCTGGGCCTCTGATGTGGGTCGAGGCATGTTATGGCTAGGAATGGCTATGAATGGATAGAAGGTTCTGTGTGGTGCTGACAGATACAGTGGGGTTGGGCTTCTTTTCTATGGGTTCGGGGTCAAACGGCTTGCTTACTCATGGAATAAGTCCCTCTTCCAAGGCACCCCACTAGCCCTCACCTTCGGCCTCCATTTTCCCACTTTTCCACTCATCTCCCACCTCTCTCGCTCCGGTTATGCTTCTCCCTTTACTCCCCGCGTCCCCAATCCTCGGGCCAATCTGCACCACGTGGTGATAGACAGCAGAATGCTCTACCCAGGCTATCCCCCTCCCTGTCCTCCTCTACTCTCTGATGTCTTCCCCCCTCTCCTTCTTTCTCCTCCCATCACAGACCAATCTACACCACGTGGTGATAGACAGCATAATGCTCTACCCAGGCTATCCCCCTCCCTGTCCTCCTCTGCTCTCTGATCTCTTCTCCCCACTCTCCTCCCTTATCCTCCCTCCTCAGGCAAATCTACACCACGTGGTTATCGATAACATAATGCTCTACCCAGGCTATGCCCCCGTGCCCAACGTGGACCCGCGTCTCTTCCACTACGGCCTCGAGGTTAAAGTTCTGAATTACTCCTGGGACAAGTCCCGCTTCCGAGACACCCCCCTAGCCCTCACCTGCGGCTTCCATTTCCCCGATCCTCCAGATGTTACGGACTTGCCCCCGTTACCTGCTGTCGATTCTGGTGCTGCTGCTGCTGCCGCTGGTGGTAAGCGTGGTATAGGCGGTTTATTCGCGGGGCTTAGGGGCGGAGGAGGAGGGGAGGAGGAGAGGGAGAAGAAGCTGAGGGAAATACTAGAGGAGCGGAGGAAAGATTTCATTGTGATTGAGTGTGTTGCGGTGCTGAATCGGGCTTTAAGGGAGTATCATCAGCTGAAGCTTGGGTGCCCTGTGTCTGGCGAGAAAGACATGGGCGTTATGGATCTTACTGGAGCTTCTTATATCGAGGATGGAAGTGGGGGAGGGGGTGTGCGTGAGCTTCGAGCAGATGTGTGGGCGAGAGTGAGGAATGGGGGAGGAGGGATGGAGGTGGAGGAGGAGGGGAGGATGAGGAGGAGTGAGGAGGGGAATGGAGATGTGGAGAGAGTGGGCAGGTTTGTGATAGAGAGTGTGGAAGTGAGGGAGAGGGGAGGGTTGGAGCGAGGTCTTGTTGTTGGGGTAGAGATGGCAGAAGGGGAGAGGGAGAGGATGGAGGAGAGGATGAGGGAGGAGGGAGAGGGAGGGGAGGGTGAGGAGCTGGAGCAAGGGTCGACTTCGGGGTTGGGAGGGGAGGGAGGAGATATAGGAGGGGTTGGAGAGGGTGGGGTAGGCGAGGAGCAGGGGCAGAACGGGCAAAGGAACAAAGAAAGGCATGAGCAACAGGAACAGCAGCAGGAGCACCAGCAAGGAGAGGGGCAGTTGAAAGGGGAAGTAAACCGGAAAGGCAAGTTGGCTGGAGAGCAGCAAGGAGGTTCCAGGTTAGAGGAGGCAAATACATTCAAAAGCAGTGTCAGTGGTATCAGAGCACAAAGCGGCAAAATCAAACAAATTCGAGGGTTCTTACGTGGCAGGCGATCATTGGTCGGAGGAGATCTCAGCTCTGCAGGTGACAGAGCAGCTGGTGGAGGGGGGGAGGAAGCAGAAGGTGGGGTGGATTGGGTGCTGTGGCTGAAGCGGTATAAGAGATGGCTTGCTGCTCCGTGGGTGCTGGCTGCTGTGATGCTGCTACTGGTGGTGACCAGGAGGCGGCAGAGGAAGCGGAGGGAGGGGAGGGAGATGAGAGAAGCGCGGCGGGAGAGAAGGGCGAGGAAGAAGCGATCGGAGAAGATCCCTAAGGATGCGACGGACTAGCATGCTGGGATGAGGACGTGTGAGACTGTTACTTGTACCAGTTTGTTGCTTGCACTGTGGTTCTAGTATGCTGTAAACACTGGGTTATTGTATAGGAACGATCTTGCTGATGTGTTGAGAGTGTTATTGATCTTGGCATGATGCTCAAAGTAAGAGAGAAAACACCACCTGTATTGTGTGGGACAATGAAATGGTGCAAAATCAGCTATAAAATCAGTGTAGTAGGAGTAACACTGCGGTAAATTCTTATGAAGTCGTTATCAGCTCATCTCTCTATAGCAATGAACATGCTGGAGTGCTGTATTTGATATAATCTGCTCATGTAGTATAACAGGTGTACTTATGAAAAGCAGGCTATCTAGGAGTTGTTCACACTTCAGGTGTCTGACTGAACGAGTTCCTCTAATCGAAAGACTAAGGTACAGTTCAGGGTGAGAGCACTCACTCACATCCTGAGCATAAAAGCCTTCTACTGGTTCTGCCTCCGTATGATCCCTTTCGTCCGAGTCTACACTTGGAAACGCGGCTTACCCGACCCGTCAGGCTCCGACACCCACGCTGTGGCTGGCGTGGTAGGTAATGGTGGTTGGTTTCAGAGTCCACGTCTTGGTTTTCCATATTCTAGGTCATGTTGGCTTGGTGACCTGTGACCAAAATGTCGACTGTATGAACCGGTCGAAAATCCTATATATGCTCTTGTGACCATACCAAGCCGCTTGTGATTCAATGTAAAGTGGAACCTTGAAAATACCGAATCCCCAACCTGATTCTGGTTTGTGCAAACTTCCCAACCTCAATACCTCAACTAACCGTTCTGGTTTGCTATATGAAAGCAGTAGAACGTAAAGCATCTCACTACGCCGCATTCAAACGTTGCCAGCAGCAGCTGGCTGTAGAAGGTTCTGGTTCTGCTGGAACTTGGGAAATCAAGCATAGCTCACTGCATTTGGGTTCTGGTTGCGACTTTCTTCTTGCGCACACGGATACTGCGGAATTGTGTTCGTCGTTGCGAGTTTCTGCTACTGGGAAACCTAATTGTCGGTGACTTCATCCTTGGATACACCGTGGTTCGCAAATGGCAGAAATTACCCCGTGCTAGCAGGATCGCGTGGTTCTCTTATTCATCACCGTCCATACATCAGGTAGCCATTGTTTTATATTTTGTCAGTTTTGTTCAACTACTTCCCTTTCTGTCTGAGAGCAATCGT
This sequence comes from Closterium sp. Naga37s-1, assembly GCA_947471745.1. Taxonomy (NCBI): domain Eukaryota; kingdom Viridiplantae; phylum Streptophyta; class Zygnematophyceae; order Desmidiales; family Closteriaceae; genus Closterium; species Closterium sp. Naga37s-1. The sequence goes on from CANJKZ010001148.1 coordinate 1,164,631, forward strand.
GGCTGACGGGATGTTTCTCCTGTGCTTTCTTGTTCCCCTTTGTGAGACCCCTTCTTCACAAACACTATACCAACATGCCGGACATTAATGGTCTCGCTGCTCTCCTGTCGCCGGACATCATCATCTTAGGCTTCTACCGTGCAGCTGTCTCCGCGCATCGCGACGAGCAGCAGATCGTTCCAGATTTTACCAGTCCGCGTTTCAAGGCGTCTCGAAGCACTAGAATTGGGTCTAACTTCACCGCTCCGTCATGGACAAGAAGAAATTCCTCGAGATGGTTAAGAAGAAGAAGGAGCGCGCGGAGATGCGGAGCGGTGGGATGAGCAGCGAATGGGCGAAAAAGCTGGAGCAGGTGGCCATGCAGGCCGCTGACGAGGACGCGAAGAAACGGGAGAAGGAGAAGAAACGGCGAAAGAAGAAGGAGAAGAAGAGTCGGAAAAGCCGTTCGCGAAGAGAGGATTCTTCGGATTCGTCGGATTCGTCTTCGCATGATGAAGATTTGCGTTCGTCCGACTTGGAATCTAGTTATGATAGCTCGTCGGAGTCGGAGCGGGAGGAGAGGAGACGGAGGAGAAAGAAGCGGCGCGGGAAGAAGCAGAGGAGAGAGCGGAGGAGCGAGTCGGAGAGCGAGGAGGAACGGGAAGGGAGGGAGAAGGAGCGGAGGAGCAGGAAGCGACGGAAGAGAAGAGCGTCAGACTCTGATATTGACGCTGATGCTGGCAGGTACGTGTTTGGTTTTGATGCTTTTGCTTTTGTTTTTGTTTTTGTTTCCAATTTGAAGCTGATGGGTATGTCGGGGGGGTATATTTAACGACACTTCCTTGTTAGCAGGTACGTTCTAGTTGACGTTCAGTTGGTTCCTTGCTGCAAAGGTGTCGAGAAACAAAAGCAGTTGTTTTGCATCTACACATTGTTCTATGAACCATTCATCTGTGACAGCAGTGAATAGCTCTAGGGTTCACTAACCTGTTGCCATCAATCGTGTGCTTTTCTCACACGGCACTGATGTGTATCTGGGTTTCTTGGCAGTGATGGTGATGGTGATGCTGGCAAGAGGAAGCGCAAAGCTCGCTTGACCTCCCGAGATGGCCACAGCTCAGGTGATGATGATGACGATAAACGGGAGAGGAGCAGAAAGAAGGAGAAAGGACGGAGCAGGAGCAGGGATCGCAGTCGCAGCAGGTCGAGTGACGACGACCACAAGAAGAAGCGTACGCACAAGAGCAAGAGCAAGAGCCGGAGCCGCACCCCTGATGTGCTTGCTCACAGGCGCAAAGGTGCCAAGAGCAGGAGTCGAACCCCTGACCTGAAGGGAATACAGGAGGAGCGTGAGCGTGAGCGTAGCATGCGCAGGGCCAAGAGCAAGAGTCGCACCCCGGAGATTGAAAGGGTTGGTTCTGAGGCTCATGAGAAAATCGGTTCTGGGTATGAGGGTGGGATGGGAGAGGCTGAAGGAGCGGGGTGTGTTGGTGGTGGGGTTGGAGAGGGAGGAAAGGGGGGCATGGGAGAGAAGGGAGGAATGGGAGAAAATGGAGGATTGGGAGATAAGGTGGGAATGGGAGATAAGGGAGGAATGGGAGAAGAGGAAGATAAGGGAGAGAATGGAGGAATGGGAGAAGAGGAAGATAAGGGAGAGAATGGAGGAATGGGAGAAGAGGGGGATAAGGGAGAAAAACGATTCGAACAGGGTGGTGAGCGTGGGGTGGCACTTGAGAGTGGGAATGGACATGAGGAGAATGAGCGTGAAAAAGTGGAACTGGAGGGTGGAGGTTGCGAGCAGGGAGACGCTGTGGGAGAGGGAAAGGTGGAAGTGGGGAATGAAGAGGGAAAGGTGGGTGATGGAGAGGGAAATGGGGTTGAGGGAGAAGGAGCGGCAGGTGAGGGAGTGGGAAGAGGGGACGAGGGAAAGGCTGAAGGGGGAGAGGGAGGGGGTATTGCTGATAAGCCTGAGGCCTGAGGCAGGGTGGGTGTTATACAACGTGGGGTTAGTTTTTTATGCACTTGGTTTAGGGTGTGTGGAATGGTGGAGAGAATAAACCTAGAGTGACTTCATGTGGGCAGAAGACAGGATCTGGTGATCAGCATGAAGTGGCATACAGCAGGTATAATTCATTACTGATTGCAGGGCAAGCTGTGTCTTGTTATTATTGGGAGGACCACTTCAGGAGTTGATAGCACAGGAGAAAGTGCATCTGGTCTGGTTGGGCAACTGCATTAGTTTGTGCGTTGCATATGATTCTTCTAACTACACCACCTGATGTGACATTCAGGCTTCACTCTTGCTGAGTTTCTAAGGCGTTTGAATTGAGACGCTTTTCTACTCCTGCGGATCAAGCAGGGGAAAAATGGTTTCTGGGTTCTGTACAAATTTGCGTGCACCCGCATGCACTACCACAACTGGGTTGCGGTACAGCGAGGATTAATAGCTTAGGTTGCATTCCCCGTCGGGACACCATCCGAAGTCGGGACACGCGGTCCGAAATTTCCAAAAATGACATGTCAATGTTCAGCCACGCGGTTCGAGTTAGGGACACGTTGGGACCTGACGGTTTAGTGTACGTGCGACCAATTGCACGTCAAGCATCCTGCTCTGCGATCGTGGAAAAAAGGGCGTTGCAATGCATTCGGGCTGACTTGGCACAAACGTGCAAGGCAGCCGGCTACATGTAAATGGCTGCCCACGTTTCAATCTGGTGCCCCCAAGTCAAATCGGGTACCCCCAAGTAAAAAATTGGCTCCCCTCTTTTATTTTTTTACAGTGCCCGACAGGCAGGTTCTGCCGTTATATTTGGCGCCCATTATGTTGTCGCATCTCGTCGTTTTATGACATCTCTACACCCCCATTGGTTGGTGACCCCCCCTGAAATCGCAACAGGCAGACCCCGATCGCATCCAAAACACTGACAAATGTCAGAGGTGGGGCCCTGCCCCAACCGGGACACCATCCGCGCGCCAAAACCGTTCGGATGGGCAAACTTCGGATGGTGTCCCGACGGGGAATACAATCTTATTCTCAAACCGCCAACAGCTCGTTTTGTTGTGGCACGCTACCTATGCTTCCTTGCTCCACCCCTACGAGCTTACCCTGGCCGATTCAAGGAAGTGACTATTAAGCGGTCAACCGAGTTCCTATACTAGATCCCTTCGTCGAAGTAGCCGCCTTTCGTAGCTAATCCAACTGCATCCATGGCCACGTTGCTTTTAGAAAGCCTCGACGCGCAGGAGCGGCGCGAGTGGCGGCGGTCGGCGGCGGCGGAAGCCGAGGCGCAGGTGGACGCGCTGCCGTACCTAGACAAGGAGTACGAGGACCCTGCGGTGCGCGCGGAGGTTAACCGCCTCGTGCAGGAGGAGATGCGCCGCAGCCCGCGCACGCCCGCGGATATCCTCGCGGAGCTTCCGCCGGTGCCGGAATTGCGGAGCGAGGTAAGGCACAGCACAAGTTAAAATTCCGCCAATGTCGGTGCTGAGAAGTGAGGTAGTTGTAACCGCACGGATTGTTGTACTTGTAACAGTTTTCAACTGAGCTGGTAACCCGAAGGGGAGGGAGGGCTAGTTGCGCAGTGAAAGATGCGCTACGGCAGCCCGCGCAAGCGCCCGCGCCCGCGCACTCCCGCGGATATATCTTGGAGCCTTCACAGTACCGGAGTTGCATGGTGAGGTGCGGTAACTTTAACCCTAGAGTGAGGGCGGGTTGGCCCCCAACCCTAGCAGTGGACACGGGGCGCTATGAGGGCGGGGGAAAGGGCATGCTTATCGCTCTCTCCTTTTCAACCCCATGTGTTTCTCCCATTCCCCCCCTAACTCCCTCCCACCCCAACCACTATCCAGCTGCTCCCCATGTTTGCTCGGGAGTGCGAAAGAGTGAGGGCGGGTCGCTCCCCAACCCTAGCAGTGGACACGGGGCACTACGAGTGCGTGGGGAAGGGGCATGCTTATCGTTCTCTCCTCTCTCATCCCCATGTCCCTCCCGCCCCTCCCACCCCTCTTTCTTCCCAGCTCCTCCCCATCTTCGCCCGGGAGTGCGAGAGGGTGAGGGCGGGCCGCCCCCCAACCCTAGCGGTGGACACGGGGCGCTATAAGGGCGCGGGGAAGGAACCAGGCGGGCATGCTTGTCATTCGCTCTTCCCCTCCCACCCCTCCCACCCCTCCCTCCTCCCCAGCTGCTCCCCATGTTCGCCCGGGAGTGTGAAAGAGTGAGAGCGGGTCGACCCCTAACCCTAGCAGTGGACACAGGGCGGTATGACGGCGCAGGGAAGGGGCCGGCAGGGCGAGGGGCTGAGAACATGCCTCTTATTTTCCCCCTCGTGTTTCCCTCCCACTCCCCCCTTCCTCGTCCTCCCTTACCCCTCCTCCCTCCTCCCCAGCTGCTCCCCATGTTTGCTCGGGAGTGTGAGAGAGTTAGAGCCGGTCGGCCCCCAACCCTAGCAGTGGACACGGGGCGATATGAGGGAGCGGGGAAGGGGCCGGCAGGGCGGGGGGCGGAGGACCCAAACGCATGGAAGGGGGCGGTTAAGGCGGCGATGGTTCAGCTGCAACACCAGGACACACGGTGAGGGGATAGGGAATGGGGAAAAGGTGGAGAGTGGGTGGTGGTGGTATGAGGGCGCGGGGAAGGGGCCGGCAGGGCGGGCTGCGGAGGACCCAAACGCATGGAAGGGGGCGGTGAAGGCGGCGATGGTTCAGCTGCAACACCAGGATACCCGGTGAGAGAGAGGAGGGGAAGGAGGGGAGGTGAGGTGAGGAGAAGGGGACGATGGGAGGAGAGGAGAGGGGAGGGAAGTGGAGGAGAGGAGGGAGGAAGGGAGAAGAGGGGACAGGAAGGAATGTTGCCTGTGTGCTGCTGTGATTTCATGCTTGCAGGCTCGAAATCTTAGATCTGGAACTTCCCTTGATGTGTGCGGCCATGGACCATGGTCACTCACTCCTTCCTTCCATACACCCTGCACGTGTGCACCCATGCTCGCTTCCATGCACGCAGGCATGAGAATCTCGATCTGATGCTTCGCTTTGGCCCCAACGCATGGAAAGTGCACAACCAGCATCTCGAGGCCTTTCTAGCCAAGTGAGTCTGATGAGAATCGGCAAGTGAGTCCGAGTGGGTGAGACTGATCAAGTGACTCAAGTGATACAAGCAACGCATGGAAAGTGCACAACCAGCATCTCGAGGCCTTCCTAGCCAAGTGAATCCGAGTAAAAGTCGTTCAGGTGCCATGGAATCGAGGTCTCGAGATGAAGGGCATGAATCGATGTCATGTCCCGAAATAAAGTTGACTTTTGAGTCGACTCAATAGTCAACTCGAAATAAAGGGCACAGCCTGCAACTCGAGGCCTCCTTATATAAGTGACCCCCCCCCCTACCCCCCCCCGCCCCCCCCATCCCCCCTCCTCCTCCCCCCCCCCCCCCCCCCCCCCCCCCCCCTCTCCCCCCCTCTTTTCATGTAATTTCCGTCGATTCTCGAATTGAGAAGCAGCAGCTCATCTGGTGCACACGTTTCCCATTGTTTTTCATGAATTTTCATTGATTTTGGGTTACAAGATTAGCTAATTCTTTGCGCCCATAACTGGCATGCCCCCCAAGCAGAGCACAAAGGGAGGTGGCAGAGAGGAAGCGGGAGATTGAGCTGCTCAACAGAGACAGGCGGCTGAACCAGGTGCGGTGGGATGAGGGTTGAGTGGAAGGAGAAGGGATGGCAGAGGCAGGTATGTCACACGTACCCTAGTGATACTTCGGAATGTCGCATATACCTTAGGAATTATTAGAATCGTCGCGCGTGGTGGGGGTGGCATGACGTTCTAACTCCGCGCTGGTATTCGGTATTGGATACCACTGGTAAAAGAAATGGGAAGGCTGGAACTGCACTCCATACAGCTTCACAATGATTGAATGCTTGGAGTTAGTACACTAGCACGCTTACACGCCACGTCACACCATCGCCCACGCTCATTGTACTATGGTGTGAGAACGGTGAGCGTGGGCGATGGTGTGACGTGGCGTGCAACCTTGCTAGCATACTAACTCCACCACGCGTGACGATTCTAATAATTTCTAAGGTACGTGCGACATTCCCAACTATTTATCGTCTGCAGCAAGCAGCAGCGGTGGAGCTGGCGCGGCTGGAGCAGGCGTGGAGGGAGGGCGTGTAGAAGAATTGAAGCATGCTGAACCAGCAACACAACACACCCTCTTCTCCTGCTCCACTTCCCCTTCTCCACCCACCTCTGCAGCAAGCAGCAGCGGTGGAGCTGGGGCGGCTGGAGCAGGCGTGGAGGGGGGGCGTGTAGAAGAATAGAAGCATGCTGAACCAGCAACACAACACACCCTCTTCTCCTGCTCCACTTCCCCTTCTCCACCCACCTCTGCAGCAAGCAGCAGCGGTGGAGCTGGGGCGGCTGGAGCAGGCGTGGAGGGAGGGCGTGTAGAAGAATAGAAGCATGCTGAACCAGCAACACAACACACCCTCTTCTCCTGCTCCACTTCCCCTTCTCCACCCACCTCTGCAGCAAGCAGCAGCGGTGGAGCTGGGGCGGCTGGAGCAGGCGTGGAGGGGGGGCGTGTAGAAGAATAGAAGCATGCTGAACCAGCAACACAACACACCCTCTTCTCCTGCTCCACTTCCCCTTCTCCACCCACCTCTGCAGCAAGCAGCAGCGGTGGAGCTGGGGCGGCTGGAGCAGGCGTGGAGGGAGGGCGTGTAGAAGAATAGAAGCATGCTGAACCAGCAACACAACACACCCTCTTCTCCTGCTCCACTTCCCCTTCTCCACCCACCTCTGCAGCAAGCAGCAGCGATGGAGCTGGGGCGGCTGGAGCAGGCGTGGAGGGAGGGCGTGTAGAAGAATAGAAGCATGCTGAACCAGCAACACAACACACCCTCTTCTCCTGCTCCACTTCCCCTTCTCCACCCACCTCTGCAGCAAGCAGCAGCGGTGGAGCTGGGGCGGCTGGAGCAGGCGTGGAGGGAGGGCGTGTAGAAGAATAGAAGCATGCTGAACCAGCAACACAACACACCCTCTTCTCCTGCTCCACTTCCCCTTCTCCACCCACCTCTGCAGCAAGCAGCAGCGGTGGAGCTGGGGCGGCTGGAGCAGACGTGGAGGGAGGGTGTGCGGAAAGACGCTTCTTGGTTTCCCTTACCCCTTTCTTCCTGCTCCCCTCCAATGATTCACTATCGCAGCAAGCAGCAGCGGTGGAGTTGGGGCGGCTGGAGCAGACGTGGAGGGAGGGCGTGCAGAAGAATGCGGATATCCAGGCGGCATGTGCGCAGCTGGAGGCGCAGATTGAAGGATTGAAGACAGAGGCGCAAGCGCTGTGAGTTCAGGGTGGGGTTCAGGGTTTATGATGGGTGGGTGGGAGTATGCTGAGGAACTGGCCGTGCAGAAGAATGCGGATATCCAGGCGGCATATGCGCAGCTGGAGGCGCAGATTGAGGGGCTCAAGGCAGAGGCGCAAGCACTGTGAGTGTTTCGGCTGGGTGGATGGGTGGGAGTATGCTGAGGAGCTGGGCGTGCAGAAGAACGCGGATATTCAAGCAGCGTGTGCTCAGCTGGAGGCGCAGATTGAGGGATTGAAGGCAGAGGCGCGAGCACTGTAAGTCGAGGTTTCCGGGGTTCAGGGTTAGGGTTTGGGGTGGGACGGGCATCCAAGCCTCATGCGCTCAGCTGGAGGCGCAGATTGAGGGGCTCAAGGCAGAGGCGCAAGCACTGTCAGTTGAGGGCTTAGGGTTCAGGGTTTAGGGTGGGAAAGTACCTACTCAAGTGGGAGGGATATCCAGGCGGCGTGTGCTCAGCTGGATGCACAGATTGAGAGGCTGAAGGCAGAGTTGCGAGTTGAGGGCTTAGGGTGTAGGGCTGAAGGTTTGAGTTCGGTGTTCAGGGGTAGTGTGGGAAACATCTTGGCAGCATGCGCTCAGGAGGCGCAGATTGAGGGGCTCAAGGCAGAGAGTTGTGAGCACTGCGAGTTCAGGATTCAGGGGTTTAGGGTTCAGGATGGGCTTTGGTTTAGGGTGCGAATATGCCTAGTCTAGTGGGAGGGATATGCAGGAGGCATGTGCGCAGCCAGTATGTGCATAACTGAAAGCACAAAAAAGGGGAGGGAGGGAGGGGGGGGTGGGTGGGGAGGGTTGGTGTTTGAAGGGGAAAACTCAAGCAGTGTGAGTGTGTTTCGCGGGTGGAAACATATTTGGTTCAGTGGGCGGATGTGTCTAGGTGGCATGTGTTTCAAGGCACAAGCCCGCGCGGTGTGAGTGTCTGTGGGGATACAATAAATTGCTCAGTTGAGTGGGTGTACAAAAGAGAGCCTGAACATGCGTGCGGGCGGTGTGGGGGCGGCTAGGAATGAAAGGGATTAGCAGGCGTTGTAATGCTAATTGGTGACAAGCTATCACTGCAAGTTTTTCTATGGCTACATTAGCATCTGTCTATCCATTTTTTTGGCTGCTTCATATGCCGGTATGAAAGTGTCTCTTTGTGTGTTCAATGTCGTTCTCTTTTTGCACAGGGGTGTTGTCACGGATAATTCGATGCAAGAAGATTGAGCCTGGTTATCGTAATAAACAGGCAAGCATGGCTTTGATTAGGAGGGCTGGAAATACTTGTAGGGCTGGCAAGTATTATCGTACAAGTCGTCATCACCTAACGCGCGAGGTTCTATCGAGACTCAATTCAATCACCAGAATCACTGTGCTTCCATGTTGACACTGTCGTCCTTTTCTTCAGCTTGGGGAGTACCCCAACAAGCCGAAACCAGACCAATGAAAGTTTGTTCGAGACCGGAGCAGTCGAAAACAAAAAACGTTTTCCGAGAACCTGATGAAAACACCTTCCATTTCCACTTCCCGTGCTTTTTTAGCTTTCCTTTTCTGCCGGCGGTCAGCACCTGGGTTGATGTTTCGTGGACTCAACTAGATTTCTTGGCTCGGCTCAGCTGCACACTGTGGGCTCTTGCCGAACCAGGCCCACACGTGATTCCCGACCAGGGCTGTCGTTTCGTTTTGGGCCCCCCGGACAAATCAGGGGGCCCGGCATGTACGACCCTGTATTTAGCAGGGTCGGGGCGAATCTCGGCCCTTTAGGCTTCAGGGCTGAAAACATTTCCTCCCTGTAAATCAGGTTTGGCGCGGAAAATTCTGCAGCCTCATTTCTACCACAAAGGTAACAGCTGCACTCTGCAAGTATTACAATAAGCAAAGACTACATAAAAAACTAGTTAGCGTCATTCACTACGCACGCTTAACAGACTTCCTCCTCTTCCAACTCTTAGCAAAGATCTGAGATGTGTTTTGCTGCTGCTATGCCGAATCATGCCTGCTGTTGCACTGCACGACTGGGATCTGAGATGTGTTTTGCTGCTGCATGCTGATTCATGCTTTTGTCTGTGTGTCATGGGATGGGAGCGAGGTTATGATGGCGCAAGTACCAGTTGTAGGTTGAGTTGAATCTGTGGCCCAGCCACGCAACTCCAAATTTGCCAGGTTTGAATGCAATCAAGATAGAAACGGGGGAGGGGGAATGGAGGAGTTTGGGGGGGGGGGGGGGGGGGGAGGGGGGGAAGGGGTGGGAGGGGAGGCTCGAAAGATTTTGTTCCAGGGCTCGCCTAAAATCTACCTTTATACTCCAGGCCTAAGCCCGAAATCAGCCCTGTAAGGAATCAGGGCCAAAAGTTTTTCAACCCATCAATGTCAGTTTTCAAGGGCAACCCAGCCCTGGAATTCAAGGTCCAGCAGGGCAAACGCCCTGCAAGAGACAGGCCTGTTCCCGACCAAAGCAATCTCGAAGTTGACGAGCGGAGGCTAGAATCATCACACCACAGACCACCTGACAGAATCCACGACTCGGTGACAACAGCAATTGACAATCTGCTCGGCTGCCCGCTGCCCGCATCCTCGACTAGTGGTCCCACCACGACCCCAGAAACTTTACTACGAGGTTAGAGATGAATGGTCTGTCCTTCGCCGTACCGGATAGGAAGTAGGGAGCTGAAGAAATATTGCTGACGCGACTTTTATCGAGCCGGGCACACGGTGTTCATTCCTGAAACATGACGGGTGGTTTGCCAATCAAGTGCGGAGGATCTTCTGTCCCAAAACTCCAACCTTCACCTCCATCCCCCTCCCCCAAGATTTCGTTGGTAATGTGCGCGTCAATGTCTAGAAAGGCGTTTAGCGGTTCAAAGCGGTGGTGAGACTATCGGACTGCTCTGAAATTCACAGCAGCATATTCAACTGTTTTTCACCAGGCAGAGTGAACTTACTCCAGTAACACATCCTTATTATGGCCATTTAGTAGTGCATACTAATACTAAGGTGTGATGTGGTGAGTGGCATCTCCCATTGCCTATTATGCAAGACAACGTATCTCTCTCCTTTCTGTACAAAGTGCAAAAGGCATAGTTATGGCGACAACAGTCGGGAGTAATGGCGGCAGCGGCAGCGGGAGCCCGAATCACGGCAACGGCCAAACCAGCGAAGGTGTTGGGATCATCAAGGGCGACGCGAAGAGTCACAGTGTTATTGGCCTGCGTCGTTTCTTGTCGTCTAGCAAGCATGCGCTACACTCAGTATTCGACCATCATCATGACCGGCGAACCCGCTCCGATAAAGAACGACCCGATAAAGGAGGCCAGCCCGAAGGCCGGGCGAGCCAGACCCGAGCCTCTTTCACGGCGTCATTTTCGGGCTCGGCGAATATGTCGATAGAGGATATTGCGCTACCGGCGAGCGCGCTTCGCGGCTCGGAAGAGCAGGCGAACGCGATGCGGCGACAGCTGGAGCGACAGGCTAACGCGTATCGGCTCAGTTCGGCGAGTAACAGTTTGTCCTCGATAGAAGGCGCAGGCCGGCCTGATAACGGGGCGGCAGGGAGTTCAGCAGGGGTGGTTAGCAGCGGACCCCCGGGTTCACTGGCGACCGTTGATTCGAACGACGCAAGTACACCATCAACGGCGGAGAGGGGCGGAGCGGCGGAACAAGCGGAACCATCCGCGGAGCCGGCGCAGCCATTGGCGGAACCGACGCAGCCATCAGCGGAATCGGCGGAGCAGTCCGCGGACGGCCGAGTGCCCTCCTGCGCCAAGGAAAGCGGGGGAAGAGAGGGTAACGAAGGTTCTTGTAACGAATTAACGCCGTCAGGCTCCGCGGAATTGGCCCCCGCGGAGTTGGGCTCTGCGCCGTTGGACTCAGCGGAGCTGGCTTCCGCGGACACCGCGGAGGGCGACCCCAGCGCCCCCAGCGCCTCTAGCGCGGAGGCCGTTGCTAGCGCCGAGGAAGTTCAAAAGGCAGAAAACGTTCCTTCTAACGAGGATGCTTCTGGCGCGGATGACGTGTCATCCGTTAGTAGCGATCAACCGGAGCCGCCGGAGGAGTTCATTTGTCCGCTCTCCCTCGATATAATGTTCGACCCCGTCATTGTGGAATCCGGGCAAACATACGAGCGTGCTTTTATCGAGCGCTGGGTCGTGGACGGCCACAAGACGTGCCCTAAAACGCGCCAGCCGCTCCCGTCGGGCGCGATTATACCGAATCAGATCCTCCGCGCGCTGATCAACGATTGGTGCAAGCGTAACCGCGTTGCGCCCCCGAATCCGATCTCCGCTGATGATGTTGCGCTGGCGTTCTCCGCCGGCGGCGCAAAGGGCGCGGAAGCGGGCGCGGGGGGACTGGCGGCGCAGCGCAGGCGGGAGTATGCGGCGGCGGCGGTGCGCGCGGCGGCGGTGGCGGTGGAGTCGGAGCGCCGGCAGCGCGCGCTGATGGAACAGGTGATGGCGGACCGCGCGGCGGCGGCGGCGAGGGCGGACGGGCGGGCGGGGGACCGCGCGAGGGCGGACGAGCTCGCAACGCGTCAGGCGCGCATTCAGCAAATGCGCGCAGCCGCGGGGCAGGGGCAGGGGCGTGGAGGGGGGAATGCGGGCGCGGACGCCCGCGCAACTGCAGCCGGTGCTGCTTCGGGGGCGGGAAGGGGAGGGGGGGAAGAGAGAGGGGGACAGGCGGGCGGGGGGGAAGACACGGGGGAAATGACAGAAAGAACCGCTGGGGTTTCCGCTGGTGCTTCCGCTGGTGCGCCTGCATCCGCCGAACCTCCCTCCAGATCTGCCGCAGCTCGCGTGGCGGCTCGGACGGCGGCTCGCGACGAAGCTGAGGATCGGTACGGGAACGGGATCCCGGACCACCTGCTAGCAGGCTTGGGAGGAGGCTCGGGAGGAGGTTTGGGAGGGGCCGGGGGAGGTTTGGCCCTGGCCGGCTGGCCTGGGAAACTAGCTATGAAAGCTGCTATATTTAAAACTCAGGCTTGGCCGAACCCGAAAGAGAACGAGGGTGGGGGAGGGGCAGGGGGAAGCGGAGCAGGGGGGAGTGGGGGAGGGGCAAGAGCGGATGTGACTATGTCGGGGCCGATTGGGGTGGGGGCAGGGGGAGCAGGGGGGAGCGGAGGGGGCGGGGGAAGCGGGCAAGGTGGGGGTGGGAGGACAGGTCTGAAGTTTGGCGGTCTCAGGCATTCCAGGTTCGCTGCTGGTAGCGCTGCTGCTGCTGCTGCTGATGGTGCTGCGTCCACTGGTGGTGCTGAAGCATCTTCTGCTGCTACAGCTGCCGCTACAGCCGCTGCTACTGCTGCGGCTACTCCTTCTGCCGCCACAGCTTCTGCTGCTACAGCCGCAGCTGCTGCGTCTGCTGCACCCGCGCCTGTCCGTCCCAGGCCAGGCGCCCTCACTGCCACCGGACCTACTTCCGGACCTGTTTCCGGACCTATGAGCCCCGGACCTACCGCAACTGCCATGCCTCTGAGCCCCAAGCCTCGGTTTCCGGGCCAGTCAGAGGGTCGGGTTTCCAAGGGTCGGAAGAAGATGGAACGGGAAATCGCGAGGCTGTTGGCTCGGGAAGACAATGCATCGAGGGAACATAGTATGGAACGGGGAGGAGGAGGAGGAGGAGGGGAAGGAGGAGGTTGGGGAGGAGGAGGAGGGGGGCATGAGCGAGGGCTGAGCACGAGTAGCAGCGTGGACGGTGGGCAGTGGGAGTCGATTCCGTACCAGTTCCCGTCCTCGCGTTCCCTCGATCCAAACCAGGGCCACCACTCCAGTTTCCCCTCTTCTGCCTCGGTTGACGGCGGCTACAGTGGCGCATTCTCCTTCGCATCTGCCTCTGTCTCTGGCCCTGCCTCTCCCCCTCCTGCTGCTGCTGCTGCTGGTGTTGCTGGTGCTGCTGGTGGTGCTGCTGCTGGTGGTGCTGGTGGGGGTGGTGCTGCTGCTGCTCTCCCCCCCCGCGCGTCCCTCCCCCTCCCCTCCTCCCACCACTCCATCCTCTCGCAAGCCTCCTTCGCGCCCTCCCCCCCTTCCCCTCTCCCCCCCCACCCCCGCGGCTCCCACTCCAAAGCCCCCTCCTACGCCTCCTCCTCCCACGCCCGCGCCTCCTCCTCCTCCCTCTCCCCCTCCGAACCCCCAGAGGAGTTTCAAATGTTAGACGTAGACAATCTAGTTAACCACATGCGCACCGGGCCGCCCGAGGAAAAAGCTGCGGCCGCCGCCCTGCTCCGGGTGATGACCCGGCACGGGTTCGCGTGCGGGCGGCGGGTTTTGGAAGCGGGCGGCGTGGCGCCACTCGTCGATCTCCTCTGGTCGGACGACGAGCCAACCGCCGAGCACGCAACTACCTCTCTCTTCAACCTTGCTCTAGAAGCTTCCGCTAGGATGCGTATCGTGGTTACCACCGGGAGTAGAGTAGTAGAAGGGCTAGTTCACGTGCTCTCCGCCGGTGCGCCGGCCGCGAGAGCCAACGCAGCAGCGGCTCTCTTTCTCCTTTCCCGCGACACCGGTGCCAACAGCAGTATTAACAGCGGTGCCCGCGCCGCAGCCGAGGCGAACTCGTTACGCGAAGCAGTGGTAACCGCAGGGGCGTTACAACCGCTGCTAGACCTCCTCCTAGACGGCCCCACCCGGGCCAAAAAAGACGCCGCGAACCTCCTGGTTTCCCTCTGCATGGCCCGGCCGAACCGGTCCAGCGTGGCTAAAGCCGGTGCAGTGCGGTGCTTGTGCCAGTTGCTGAGTGAAGGGGTGGAGGTGGTAGAGGAGCAAGCAGCAGCGGTGTTTGCGGCTTTGGTTAGAGACCCTGAGGGGAGAGAGGTGTTGGTGGAAGAAGGGGCGGTGCCGGCATTGGCTGAGTTGGTAGAGGGGGGCACGCAGGGACGGGCGAGGGAGTATGCGGTGGGGACGCTGCTGGGGCTGGGGGCGAGCAGCAAGGAGTGGTTGGTGGCGATTGATGAGGAGGGGATATCTGCCTCAGTGGACGTTCTGACACGCGTGGGAACCGGCAAAACGCAAGCCAAGGTGAGTCGACTCAAAAGGAGCCTTGAGTGAGAGGGTGAGGGATCCGGAGGGGAGAGAGGTGCTGGTGGAAGAAGGGGCGGTGCCGCCTTGGCTGAGTTGGTGGAGGGGGGCACGCAGGGGCGGGCGAGGGAGTATGCGGTGGGGACGCTGCTGGGGCTGGGGGCGAGCAGCTACTGAGATGACTTTTGAGTCGACTAAAAAAGAACTCCCCCTCCCGACCCACTCTGCTGCTCGCCTCTCCCAGGCCACAGCGCCGCTGGAGCTACTGAGATTGTGCCATGCCAGGCACAGGATAATGGTTAGCAAGGTGCTGGATCGCGAGTGGTGCTGGTGCTGGTGCTGGTGCTGGTGCTGGTGCTGGTTGCTGCATCCTGTTCCTACTATTCCCTTCCGTGTGACCCACCTCCCCTTCCCTCTTCTCCCCCCCCCTGCTGCTCGTTTCCCCTGCCAGGCCGCAGCACTGCTGGAGCTCCTGCGGTCGTGCCAGACACAGGAGGATTGATAGAAGAAGAGGGGGACCGGATTGCAAGTGGTGATGTGATGCTGCTGGTTGACGGATGCTTAGAAGGTGACTTTTGAGTCGACTCAAAAGTCACCTCACTGCTGGAGCTCCTGCGGTCGTGCCAGGCAGGCACAGGAGGGTGGATAGAAGAAGAGGGGGACCGGATTGCAAGCAGTGATGCTGCTGGTTGACGGAAGCTCGTCCTGCTACCCCCTCCCTTGCAATGCCCCCTCCCACCCCACTCTGCTGCTCATTTCCCCTCCCAGGCCGCAGCACTGCTGGTGCTCCTGCGGTCGTGCCAGGCACAGGAGGGTGGATAGAGGGAGGGATGGAGTGCAAGTGGTGGTGGTACTGGTTGATGCATGCTGTTCCGGCTACCCACTCCCTCCCCTCCGCTTCCCCCTCCTATCCCCCCTCTGCTGCTCTTCCCCCCTTCAGGCCGCAGCACTGCTGGAGCTCCTGCGGTCATGCCAGGCACAGGAGGGTTAGCGGGAAGTGGGGGGCGTGTGGCACGTGGTGGTGGTGGTTAGAGGGAGGGGCGATAGCGAGTGCTAGAGCTACTGCGGTGTGCCAGGCACAGGAGAGTTAGCGGGAAGTGGGGGGGGGTGTGGCAAGTGGTGGTGGCAGGTGGGAGGGGTGATAGCAAGTGCTAGAGCTACTGCGGTGTGCCAGGCACAGGAGGGTTAGCGGGAAGTGAGGGGCGGGTGGCAAGTGGTGGTGGTGGTTAGAGGGAGGGGCGATAGCGAGTGCTAGAGCTACTGCGGTGTGCCAGGCACAGGAGGGTTAGCGGGAAGTGGGGGGCGTGTGGCAAGTGGTGGTGGTGGCAGGTGGGAGGGGTGATAGCAAGTGCTAGAGCTACTGCGGTGTGCCAGGCACAGGAGGGTTAGCGGGAAGTGGGGGGGGGTGTGGCAAGTGGTGGTGGTGGCAGGTGGGAGGGGTGATAGAAAGTGCTAGAGCTACTGCGGTCATGCCAGGCACAGGAGGGTTAGCGGGAAGTGAGGGGCGGGTGGCAAGTGGTGGTGGTGGTTAGAGGGAGGGGCGATAGCGAGTGCTAGAGCTACTGCAGTCATGCCAGGCACAGGAGGGTTAGAGGGAAGTGGGGAAGAGGAGGGGGGGGGGTGATAGCAACTGCTAGAGCTCTTGAGGTCATGCCAGGCACAGGAGGGTTAGAGGGAAGTGGTGGGAGAGGGGGGGGGGGTGGGGGTGGCAAGTGCTGGAGCTCTGCTGAGGAATGGCAAGTGCTGGAGCTGCTGAGGTCGTGCCAGGTGCGAGGCTGCTGAGG
The DNA here is from genome assembly GCA_947471745.1 of Closterium sp. Naga37s-1. Classification (NCBI taxonomy): domain Eukaryota; kingdom Viridiplantae; phylum Streptophyta; class Zygnematophyceae; order Desmidiales; family Closteriaceae; genus Closterium; species Closterium sp. Naga37s-1. The sequence goes on from CANJKZ010001148.1 coordinate 1,180,726, forward strand.
ATGGTTAGAGGGAGCGGGAATCATGGTAAGTGATGGTGGTTAGACGGAGAGGGGAAGGGGGTGGCATGGCAAGTGGTGGTGGTGGTGCTGGCTTGATGGTTTTGTGTGATGATGGCTAGTGGGGGGATGGTGGAGCAAGTGTTGATTTGAGCGTGTGTGTGTAGAGGACGTACCACTGAGTCCTAACCAAAGAGCGGCATTAGTGGAATGTAGAGGAGTGAAGGTTGTGATGTGAACCTTCAAACAGACAGACAGACAGACAGAGCAGACAGTGCCTCCCGTGAGTGAATGGTTGGTAGGGCACAAAGCGGACAGGTCGTATTGGTGGTTCTGGTAGCTGTGCCGGTTGTATTGTTTATGAGTATGACAACGACCTGTAGAAGACTGCGAATTTGAACACCTATTTATACTTATGCGTGCATTTACTGTCTTATTTTTTTACACCACATTATCCCTGTAGAAGATACCGATGTCAGTGTAAGGTCGAGGGAGTGTTACCGTTCAATGCGATGCAAATGGCAGGATGTGTCTGGATCAGGGCCTCAGAAGTCAGCGAAAGAAGGCTGATTTAGGTAAAAAAGGCTGAGATTTCAGACCTTTTTTTAGAACTGAGGCTGATTTTTCAGCAATTTGTTGAAAACAAACAGATTTTGTGTTTTAAATTTGTAGTGTAAAATGGCATAAAATGGCCGATTTGTCCTTTTTTCAGCAAAACGTTTTGTACCAACTCTGATTTTTCAGCCTAGGCCAAAACGAATATGAGGCCCTGGTCTGGATATGTTTTTTATTAGGGTGATTTGCCAGGGTACGAACCAAGTGAGGTCATCTGTACATTTGTTGCTTTCATGGTAACAGATCAGGTAACCACCAATACACTACCGGTGCATTCCTAGTGCTCTTTCTTCTCGGCATCGCATATTCCAGGATTTTACTTCTAATAACTCTCAGACTCTCCTTACCCTCTCAACTCAAGTACGGTACTGGTACCTTAGACGCTTCCTAAAATACTATCCCTTCAGTTCTTTCTCCTTGGCCTCGCATATAGCATCCAGCTGCTTCTTTGCTGCTGCTTTTGAGACGCCTTGCCTCAGAAAGGCAATGAATTAGGTTGCCAACAGTGTGTTACCCCTTCAGTTCTTTCTCCTTGGCCTCGCATATAGCATCCAGCTGCTTCTTTGCTGCTGCTTTTGAGACGCCTTGCCTCAGAAAGGCAATGAATTAGGTTGCCAACAGTGTGTTACCCCTTCAGTTCTTTCTCCTTGGCCTCGCATATAGCATCCAGCTGCTTCTTTGCTGCTGCTACTGCATCCTCTACCTGCCACATGCACACACACACAGCAGAGACGGGGTGAGGAATGCAGGGGTAAGAGTCAAGGCCAAGCAAAGCCTCTAAAGCAGCTTCTTTGCTGCTGCTACAGCATCCTCTACCTGCCACACATACGACAGGGGGGTATTGCAGGGTGCGGGGTGATGAGAGCGAGTGGAGAACGATGAGTGTGGGCATGGTGTGTGTGACGTGGCTGGGGCGTCTGGCTGGACGAAGTGGTGAGTCAGTGTTGCATTAGAGTCAAGCCAGCACCTCTTAATCTGCTGCGCCCACACCACACACATGCATGAGGCCCAGGAGGGGTAAACGAAATTGAGGGGGAACGTGGAGAATAACGGGCAGGCAACAGTGAGTGAGGGGGGTTGACTTTTGAGTCAACTCACAAGTCAACTTGCACGAGGCCCAGACGGGTAAGCGAAGATGAGGGGGAACTTGGAGAATAACGGGCAGGCAACAGTGAGTGAGGGGGCCCAGGAGGCCCAGGAGGGGTAAACGAAATTGTGGGGGAACATGGAGAATAACGGGCAAAAGTGAGTGAGGGGGGTAGTAGACAAACAGTACACCCTTTTCTGCCCGCTTGCGCTTGTCCTCGGGAATCACGTCTGCTGCTTTCTTTACCGCACATCAAGGCATTGTGTATGGTGAGAAAGAATGCGGTGCAGTGCGGTGAAGGGCGATGAGGGTGGTAAAGAGTGTACCTTTTTTTCTGCCCGCTTACGCTCGTCCTCGGGAATAACGTCTGCTGCTTTCTTTATTGCGTCCATTCCCTATAAGCACATGCACACGCACACGCACAAGCACAAGCACATGAGGTGGGGTGGATTTGAGTTGCAGGAGAACAGGAACAATGGAGAGGGGTGTCCGCTTGCGCTCGTCCTCGGGAGTCACGTCTGCTGCTTTCTTGATCGCGTCCATTCCCTATAAGGATGGACACATGAGGTTTTATTGCATAAGACGAGGGGGCAACGGGGTAGTAGCATGGGGCAAATCGGCGTGTTGACTTGAAATGACTTTTCAGCCAACTCAATCAGAGAGCAGATTGGAGCGATGGCTAGAAAACATTGAGCTCAAAGGTTCATTGCCCTGCCTCCTTATGATTCTCCTAAAATATGCCCTGAAACGGCGCCTTAAAAAGCTGAACTTTGAACGGCTTCCGGGGCTTCCGAGACTCGGAAGAGTTCGGCAACTAAGTGCTCCACATGCATGCAATTCAACACAAGTGTGTAGTGAGTCGAGTTTTGAGTCGACTCAAAACTCGACTCACTACACACGACGCTCGGAAGAGTTCGGCAACTAAATGCTCCACATGCATGCAATTCAACACAAGCAAGGGGCTTTCTGCCCTTTTTAGCATTAATACTTGTATATTTCTTTAGCATCCAACACACAGAAAAGAAGGCATTTATGCTATCCATGAAATCTGCAGATGATTTTAGATTGTTATGAACTCATGGCAAGTGCACGCATCAGCACACTCGGCAACACACTAAGGGATGCAGCAAGTGAACCACCCAGCAATACACCTAGCAACACTCTGAGCCACCCCCACTGACCTCCTTTCTCGCTCGCCTCAAGCTCACTCTCGCAGACTCTGCAGCCTTTTGAGCTAGCTTGAACATGGCCTGGGGAAGGGAAAGGGGTGGGGGATGGAAAGGGGGATGGGGACGTGCAGATCGTCAGGAATGGATAATAACTTCTGAGACGTGCCAAGCTCACTCTTGCAGACTCCAATGACTTGTGAGCGAGCTTGAGCATGGTCTGGGGATGGGGACGGGGGGAAGAGAAAATGGAGGGGGGAGAGGAAGGGGGAGGGGGTTGGGTAGGGTGACGATGTGGGCATGGAGAGGGAAAAACTTGGAAAGCGGGATGGGCGGATGAGAAGAGAGGATGGAAGTTGATGATTGAGAGGTGAGAGGGATAAGGAGTCAAAGACATAACTCTCACCCACCTCCTCACACCTCTCTCACTCCCCTCCTCGCACCTCCCTCACTCCCCTCCTCTCACCTCCCTCGCTCCCCTCTTCTCACCTCCCTTACTCCCCTCCTCTTACCTCTTTCAATTCCCTCCTCTCACCTTCCCACTGCCCTCCTCTCACCTCCCTCACTCCCCTCCTCTCACCTCCCTCAATCCCCTCCTCTCACCTCCCTCAATCCCCTCCTCTCACCTCCCTCGCTCCCCTCCTCTCACCTCCCTCGCTCCCTTCCTCTCACCTCCCTCACTCCCCTCCTCTCACCTCCCTCATTCCCCTCCTCTCACCTCCCTCACTCCCCTCCTCTCAACTCCCTCACTCCCCTCCCCTCACCTCCCTCACTCCCCTCCTCTCACCTCCCTCACTCCCCTCTTCTCACCTCCCTCACTCCCCTACTCTCACCTCCCTCACTCCCCTACTCTCACCTCCCTCACTCCCCTCCTCTCACCTCCCTCACTTCCTTGGTCAGCCTGGAGAGTGGGGAAGTCAAGTCACTCCACTCCTATCCGCTCTCCCCTTAACTCTATCAATAACCTACTCTAACCTCTCTCACTCCCCTCACCTTCGCTTCTCACTCCCTTTCCGGTCACCGTTTTCACTTCCCCGCAACCCCCTCACTCCCTCGGCCTCACCTCTCTCACTACCTTGGTCAGCCTTGAATGTGGGGAAGACATTCCACTCCCGCTCCTATCAGCTCTGCCCTTAACTCTGCAAATAACCTCCTCTAACCTCTCTCGCTCCCCTCACCTTACCTTCTCACTCACCAGGGGCGGCACGGCTCACCAAGGAAGACTCACCAGGGGCGGCACGGCCTGTCCTTATCTTAGCGAGTTCCTTGATAAGAGCCTCTTTCGCCTCCTCCACCGAAACTCAAGTAACATACGCGTCAACCCAAAGATTCCATCCCAGTCTCACCAGGGGCGGCACGGCCTGTCCGTATCTTGGCGAGCTCCTTAATAAGAGCCTCCTTCGCCTCCTCCACATGCACCTGCACCAGATCTACCGCCCCCTGCACCGCCTCCTCTCCACCTTCCTCCCCACCCTCACCCGCCCCTCCCCCTCCCCCTCCCCGGCCTTTCTTCCCCCCGGCCCCCTTCTTCCCAGAAGCTTCTTTCTTGTCCTTGCCCTTTTTCTTGGCCCCGGATTTTGATCCTCTTCCTGTCTCCTCTTCCTCCTCCTCCTCTGCCTCCTCCTCTTCGTCCTCTTCTTCCTCTTTCGCCTCCTCGTGCTTGCCTTGCTTCTTGTGCTGCTTATGTAGCTTGTCTATCAGGAATGGGGGATTCGCAGGGGAGAGGGTGGAAAGGAAGGGGGGAGAAAGTGGGGGGAGAGAGTGAGGGAAGAAAGTGGGGGGGAGGGAGGCCGGATAAAATTCAGGGAGAGAGTGGGGGCCCTCCACGGACCCATGCGCGGCACTGTATTAGCACATTACGCACCCACTTCACTATCACGCTCCCGTGCACGGCACTGTAGTGTCACATCACGCACCCGTTCGCCGGTGCGAGTGCGCGAAACACCGCCTTGGGATCACCGAGACAGCGGCCGGCGGAAGGGCCGGCGGAGTAGCACGGGCGCGCGGAACAATGAGCGGAGCGGCGTTGGCGGGGGGAACGCGGAGCGGTTGCGCGGGGAACAGGGGAGCGGGGAGTCCGGCTAGCGACGCAATGCCACGTGGACGGCACGGCGCGCTGGGATTTGTGCTGTCACTGAGAAGGCGAAACGCTCGCGACGCGCGTGTGTCGCCATCGGACGGTGGAGGAGATGAAAAGGGAGAATCCACGGTATGATCACAGCCAGTTAGATCGACGGTTGCTGTGGCAATGAAGTGCGATCGAAGAGCTGCCTCCGGGTTATTGATACGCGCGGCAATGGCGGCCCGCACAAGGCGGCGTGAGCTACGGAACGCCATGTATGTGCTTGGAGCTTTGCGGCTATGGCAAACGCTCATGAAACAAGACAAACAACGGCGGATATGCTTCGCCAATTCCTGGACTGTCTCGGTGCGGTATAAAACAGTACGATGCAGCACCAATGTGGCAATCACAACTACACGCGCGGCTTGTAATATTTACCCGTTTGCAGTATCAGGAGCACTGAACTCATAATGCACTAGTGGAAGAATAAATACTGGAATCTATTTAGGCTGGAAAATAAAAGAGGAAACTCGATTACTATATTTTACTCGATACAAAGCCATTCCTCATTCTAGCACTTTCACAGCCGAACAAACATTTTTCACCTCAAAGACTCCCATCAACTCGCTGGTACCGTATTCTTTCTTGCCACCTACCACCCCTCCCATCCTACCAAAATCTCCAGCCACTCCCCCTAGAGGGTCTAATCCCCCTCCCCCCATCATGATCCCCACGTCCCTCACATCTCGCTCCACCAGCTGGGCCAGCCTCCCCACCGCCTCTGCCTGTGTCGCTGCTCCGCCCCTGCACTCTGCTCCTCACATGCTCCATGTCTGCCCCATGCCTGGGACTGCCCTGTGCCCCCGCCATTCCCCCTAGAGGGTCCACTCCCCCTCCCCCCATCATAATCCCCACGTCCCTCACATCTCGCTCCACCAGCTGAGCCTGCCTCCCCACTGCCTCAGCCTGTGTTGCTGTGCTTGTGTTGCAGCTACCCCCGTGCATTCCAAGCGGGTATGCCCTATGCCCCTGCCACTTCCCCCAGAGGGTCCACTCCCCCTCCCCCCATCATGATCCCCACGTCCCTCACATCTCGCTCCACCAGCTGAGCCAGCCTCCCCACCACCTCTGCCTGAGTCGCTTCTACGCCCTTGCACTCTGCTTCTCGTGTGTTCCGTGCCTGACCTATGCCCCCGCCACTCCTCCTAGCGGATCCACCCCCCCTCCCCCCATCATGATCCCCACGTCCCTCACATCTCGCTCCACCAGCTGCGCCAGCCGCCCCAGCGCCTCTGCCTGTGTTGCCACCACCCCCCTCATCCTCTCCATACTCCACTCCTCCCCCCTCACTCCCCCGCCCTCCCCCGCCCCCCCTGCTCCCCCTGCTGCTCCCCCTGCGCCTGTGTCCGCTCCCCCCCCTTCTCCCCCCCCATCGGCCAGCATGCTAGCTGCTGCAGCGAGGGACTCGACTTTGCGGGGCAGCTCTGATGCCCCACTGCAGAGCAGACGGAGGAGGGACTGGTTTGTGGGGAGGGGAGGGGGGAGTAGGGGAGTGGAGAGGGGCGATAGTGTGGAAGGGAGAAGAGGAGGGGAGTTGCAACCAGAACCGCAGGCTGGCTGCTGCAGCGAGGGATTCAACCTTGCGGGGGAGCTCTGATGCCCCACTGCACAGCAGACGGAGGAGGGACTGGGGGAGGGGGGGGAGGGGGGAATGGGGATTGGAGAGGGGCAGATGGAAGAGGAGGGGGGACTGGAGTGGGTACAACCAGAACAGCAAGCTGGCTGCTGCAGCGGGGGACTGGGGGAGGGGGGGGAGTGGGGAGGGGGGAGTGGGTAGGGGGGAATGGGGATTAAAGAGGGGCAGATGGAAGAAGAGGGGGGAGAGGGCACAACAACCAGAACAGCAGGCTGGCTGCTGCAGCGGGGGACTCGACCTTCCTGGGGAGTTCTGATGCCCCACTGCACAGCAGACGGAGGAGGGACTGGGGGAAGGGGGAGATACGGAGGGGGGAGGGGGGAGTGGGGAGTGGAGAGGGGCAGATGGGAGAAGAGGGGGGAGAGGGCACAACAACCAGAACAGCAGGCTGGCTGCTGCAGCTAGGGACTCGACCTTTCTGGGGAGTTCTGATGCCCCACTGCACAGCAGACGGAGGAGGGACTGGGGAGGGGGGAGAGGGGGGAGAGGGAAGGGAGAGGGAAGTGGGTGTGCGCACAACAAGACATGTTCGTGCGACCTTTGAGAACTCTCAAAAGTCGCAACAAAAAGACCGAGATGTTCTGGAAGCTCTGATGCCCCGCTGCACAGCAGCCGGAGGAGGGAGTGGAGAATGGGGGGAGAGGGAAGCGGGATGGGGGAGAGGGAAGCGGGATGGGGGAGAGGGAAGCGGGATGGGGGAGAGGGAAGCGGGATGGGGGAGAGGGAAGCGGGATGGGGGAGAGGGAAGCGGGATGGGGGAGAGGGAAGCGGGATGGGGGAGAGGGAAGCGGGATGGGGGAGAGGGAAGCGGGATGGGGGAGAGGGAAGCGGGATGGGGGAGAGGGAAGCGGGATGGGGGAGAGGGAAGCGGGATGGGGGAGAGGGAAGCGGGATGGGGGAGAGGCATGGGATGGTGCTAGAAGAGATCACCAACGAGAGCACATGGGGGATGGTGTGTGTGCAAACTCACCTGACGCTCATCTGGAATCTCACCTGAAGCGTATCTGGAACCTCACCTGAAGCCTGTCCAATAGGAGCAGCTCCGTTGGCGAGAGAGGGACGTGGGGAGATGTCCTTAGCTCCATGATCTGAGAAGAGGGAGGGGCGAGAGATGAAGAAAGAGGCGAAAGTTACTAATGAGTCGATTCGAGAGGGACGTGGGGAGATGTCCTGCGCTCCATGATCTCATGGGAGGGAGGGGAGGAGAGAGAGCAGGGGAGATGCGAGAAGGAGGGAGGGAGGAGGACAGAGGGATTTGGGGCGATGCCCTGAGCTCCACGATTTGAGGGGAGGGAGGGGCGGGAAGAAAGTAAGGAGGGAGATGCGAGAGGGATGGAGGAGGACAGAGGGACGTGGGGAGATGTCCTGAGCTCCATGATCTGAGAGGAGGGACGGGCGGGAAGAGAGTAAGGAAGATGTGAGGGCGGGCGAGGAGAGAGAGCAAGGCATGGGCGAAGTGAATTTGATTCGAGAGGAGAGGGATGTGACAAGGGGAGGGAGGGGAGAGAGCAAGGGAGGAGCGAGAGGGAGTGCGGGGAGAGAGCAAGGGAGGGCGGAGATGACTTAGGAGTCGATTCAGAAGGGATGTGGAAAGATGTCCTGAACTCCATGATCCGAGAGGAGGGAGGGGAGGAGAAAGAGCGAGGGATGAAACACGTTCGTACACCCCAAATTCCCCATACGTCCATAAACCTCCTCCCCTAAACCCCCACTCCCTTCAAACGCACCTCCACTAATCGCATCAGTCGCAGCACCCGCTGCTGCAGCTGCTGCTGCCGCTGTCTCACAGCCCCCTGCCGCCCCTCTGTGACTGCTGTCACGTGCGCCCTCACCTGCCCCACCGCCGCCTCCACCGCATCCAGCCGCTGTCTATCCGCCTCTATCGTCTCGTCCTGAAGGGCGAGGGAGGCAGCAGAGTGGGAGACAAGGCCTTAGGTGGTGCTGCTGTCACGTGCGCCCTCACCTGCCCCACCGCCGCTTCCACCGCATCCAACCGCTGTCTATCCGCCTCTATCGTCTCGTCCTGAAGGGCGAGGGAGGCAGCAGAGTGGGAGACAAGGCCTTAGGTGGTGCTGCTGTCACGTGCGCCCTCACCTGCCCCACCGCCGCTTCCACCGCATCCAACCGCTGTTTATCCGCCTCTATCTTTTCATCCTGAGGGGGGAGGGGGGGAGCAGAGTGAGTGAGGTGGTGTGGAGCGAGAGAATGGGGTGGGGAGAGCAAAGTGGGACATGCCACCTTCGCTGCTCCTGCTGCTTCTTCAACCATCCCACTCGGCGGCCCCCCTCTCCTATCGTCCTACCTGCACTTGCCGTCTCTTCTCTTCAACAATCCCTAAAATCCGCAAGCCATCTCCAGCCACAACCCTACCGCCTATCTCTCACCTCTTCCCACCTCCTACCTCTTCCTCCTTTCCCTCTGCTTCCACTCAACATTCCCCCCTCTCCTATCGTCCTACCTGCACTTGCAGTCTCTTTGACAATCCCGAGAATCCGCACACCATTTCCGGCCACAGCCCGTCCGCCTGGTTTTCCGGGCCAGCCGCCGCCAGCAGGCGAATCGCCTCTTGCCACGTCAGCTCGGGGACGTTGGGCGGGCGGAAGCGCGCCAGGGGGTGTGTGACGCTAAGAAACGGGCTCACGAACCGCCCTAGCGGGTTCCGCGCGTCGCCGAAATACGCGGCGGCGATCGCGGCGACCTCCCTTTCCGGAAGCGCCCCGGACCATTGCGCGGATTGCGCCGCGAATTGCGCCTGTTGAAGCGCCCCCTGCTGCTGCTGCTGTTGCGGTTGGGTTAGGGTTAGTTGACCGCCGAAGCCAAGCGTCGCGGAAGCAGCGCCGAATGCGGAGGTGGGGGCTCCGCCGAATGCGGAGGTGGGGGCTGCGCCGAATGCGGAGGTGGGGGCTGCGCCGAATGCGGAGGTGGGGGCTGCGCCGAATGCGGAGGTGGGGGCTGCGCCGAATGCGGAGGTGGTTGTGGCGCCAAACGCGGAGGTCGGGGCAGCGCCAAACGCGGAGGTAGACGCGCCGAAAGCGGGCGTCGACGCAGCGCCAAACGCGGGAGTGGAAGCAGCGCCGAATGCGGAGGTAGGCGTAGCGCCGAACGCGGGCGTGGACGCGGCGCCGAACGCGGGAGCTGATTGGCCGAACGGCGAGGGCGCTGCGGGGGTCGTCTGGTCGAAAAGGGATGGCGCCGCGGCTGCTTGAGTTTGCTGCCCGAACGGCGAAGGCGTGGCGGGCGTTTGCTGGCCGAATAACGAGGGCGCCGCGGGAGTGGTCTGCTGCGGCTAACAGCGACGATCCCGGTGTGGACCCAAACAGCCCTCCTCCTGTCGCCATGCGTGGCGGAGCGGGGGAGTGGCGGAGCGATGGGGTGCGGGAAGCGGAAGGGTCGCACGGGGAAGGGAGGGCTTCCGCGCGGAGGCGTAAGGGTAGACGGCGGAAAGAAAGGGATCAGCAGTGATACTATCAGTGGTCGTCGCAGGATGCCCCGCAGCCTGGTTGATCTGTTTGGGGAGGTTGTCTGCCTTGGACGGGTTGGGGTGGGGGGTGGATACATCAGAGAACCCCGAGATTACAAACAAATCCCAATGCCAAGGTTCGACTCGCCACCGCAAAGCAAACCCTCTTTATTAGCCAGATCTGCATTGAACCTTACACAAACATATTGAAACCGTTGTAAAGAGCGACTATGAACTTCGATACCTGCGCAGCTGCTGTGGGCATGCATCGAGGTTGCCTGTGAGAATGCGTTTTTGTGATTTTCGTTAGTGCCTCACACAGTGCGGCGACAACGGACGTGCTTGTGGGGTTTGTGAATTTTGTTTACAATCCATTCGTTTGTAACAATGCTAGTCAAAATTATTGGAAAATACAACCCGCAATACAAGAGGGTCAGGAAGGGAAGCTGGTTGTTGGCACAAGACCTACTGCACTTACCCTAGTCTACACACCGATTCATCAAATCATGGCCCGACTTACCTAGAAGCTAAAACAATACAAAACAAAGCAAAGCACATGGAACCGTGCAAAGATTACGATGGCTTATCCACATTTGGAGAACCAGCTACCACTAGCCATGGCCTCAAACATCAAGTCTGGCCGCATTCCACAAGAACTGCCAGAGCCAGGCCCAACCTGGGAGCAAAAAGTCTCCAACAAACCCTCGACGCTTACACCATTTGGACCAGACCGGCTTGGAGCCTCCTGCTGCTGGGCTGCAAGGAATCTGTTGAACCCTCCATTCAGCCATGGCTGCCTAGGCTGCAGGTTATGTGCATCTGCGTGACACTCTCTTTGTGTCAAGCAGTCGAGGGAAGCCAGCAACTCCCCTATAGTTTCACTATCATCCAATACCGGGAAGGTTCCTGGTAACTCCATCGCCGAACCTGCCTCCTGCTCCCCAGAACATGGATTCTGCAGGCCTTGCTTTCCAGTGCGAACTTCAAGTGCAAGGCTATCGGCTCCCAAGTCGAAGCTGCTTCTTCCTTCACACATTTCCGTCGGTTTGACAGGCATCCAAGCAGACGCTGGGAGGCTGTCGGTTTGATTGCAAGCCGCAGATGCTGCTGTTCTGCTTATCAGGTCCAGAAGAGCAGCTTCCAGGAACCCACCAGCGTCGCTCCCTTCGAAATGCCTGTGATGCAAATCTGGTGCCGTTTCTTGAGAAGCCCGATTGGTGGTCTCTGTACGGAACCTCCAGTGCTCAGTCTCATGCAGTGTGGGAAGGGGAGGGACGTTCAAGACTCTTGCTTTCCCTGCTGCCTCCCTTCCCGGATAAACTGCAATTGCAGCAGCAGCAGAAGGAGAAGGAGCAGGAGCAGGAGCAGCTGCAGAAGCAGCAGCCTGAGCGGTGCGGCCTATAGGCATCCCTCTTAAACGAACACCTGTCAATTCATGCGCAGGCTTGTGTGGTGGGACTAAAAGAAGGTTGGTCACGCCTGCTTCTTTTACCACACAAGCTGCCGCAGCAGCAGCAGCAGCAGCAGCAGCAGCAGAAGTGAAATTACCACCATCAGCAGCACTCGCATTTGTGTCCGCAGCGGTAGCTCGAGTCGCAGTGGCGTTAGACCCAGTGCTCACCCCAGGGGAACCATACTCAGTAAAATCAGTTTCACTAGCAGCAGCAGCAGCAGCAGCAGCAGCCTCGATAAGAGACACTGATCCAGCATACTCGGTGAAAATGATGCCGCTATCAGACTCAGGTGCCGCACAAGCAGCGGTATCGATATTGTTAGCCAAATCAGCTAAGGCAGCTTCTATGCTTACGTTGTCGGACCCATATTCAGCAGTCTTTTGCAAAGGGAAAACGTCCTCAGAAAATCCCAGTAATGGATGGAATTGGCCCTGCAGTCTCTCCCGAAAGTTGAAATACTTCCTGTAGGAGAGAACACGGGAGATATGGGGAAGAGTCGATGTGGTTGTTCAGGTGAGCCAATTACCCCCCTAGACGAACAGATGAGAAAGAAGATGAAATAAAGACGGAAAAAGTACTGATCTCATTTCTAACAGGAGAAACAAGAAAGAACGAAGGGACTCAGAAAGCCATACTGCGCACGATAAAGAATCCAATGTCACCTCTTGGGCACGATGAATCAATCATACCTCTTTAAGACGATGAATCGGTTGCAGCAGGCCTTGCTGTCCCGGCCTGGCAGCAGCCCCGCGTTGACAACGGCCCTCCACTGCCTCGTGCCGTGCGCTGCCACGTGCAGCAGCAGCTTGCGGTCCTCCTGAGATTAAAAAGAATGGAGGGAGAGATGGAGAAATGTTTTTATTGAATGGCAACATGCGCTGCCACGCGCAGCAGCAGCTTGCGGTCCTCCTGAAAACAATGAGAGGTGTGAGAAAGAAGGGTAGGGAAGAAAGGATGTTCTGATTGGAAGGCAACATGCGCTGCCACGTGCAGCAGCAGCTTGCGGTCCTCATGGGTTGGGCGGCAGGAGAGAAAGGCATGAAGCAATGAAGTGACGAGCGCTGCCATGCGCCTGCAGCAGCAGCGCGCGATCCTGATGTGGCTAGGAGAAAAGAGGAGAGGAGGGTTTTCTTCACCTCAGGGGTCCAGGCCCGCCCGATTTTGCCACAGCCGTGTGTTGAGTCGACTCAAAACACCAGAATGATGAGAGGCAATGAGAGCAGCTCACCTCAGGGGTCCAGGCCCGCCCGAAGATCCGCGTCCTTGCTCCAGCTGTCATGCTGATGCCACAGCCGCTGTGGGCAGTGCTGCCCTTGGGAGGTTGACCGTTTGACCGCTGGCACAACTTCTCAGCTTCACAGCGATTACAGCTTCTCGGCTCCTCAGAGTCTCGGCTTCTTGGCTTCTCAGATTCTCAGCTTCTCAGATTCTCAGCTTCTCAGCCTCTCAGCTTCTCAGCCTCTCAGCTTCTCAGCCTCTCAGCTTCTCGGATTTTCAGCTTCTTGGCGTCACAAACCCTTTCTGGAAACGCCACCACCACGAGGTGTGCTCGTTCTATATTCTCGGAACACCAGACTCGAGCTCAAGTGAAATGCAGTGGTATGAACGATGAGCGACGGGTGTACTAATAAGGATGCGCCGTTGACCTGACTTTTACGAAACCATCCAGCGGCCTGGCTAGGTGGCTGGCTGTATTCGCGGGAATGATTGCGGCAGTCGGACTAGCGGCCCTCAGGTCCCGCTGTGGGCTACAGCGGTTTCCACCGGCGCTTCGAAAGCGAGGCTCCGCTCTTCAAATGCTTCAGGGTTTAGGGTTATCCGCGATCCACGGCGAATAAAATATGGCCGCATTTGTTTGAAGCGTGCTCTGCTATCCCTTGCGTGCAGTTAGAGCTGTTTAAGGTCGTTGGTCCTTAGTACAAGTTGTACGCGCGAATGCTGCTCCCCGATCTGTACTCAAATCACAGCCTTACTAATAAAAGTATGCGCTGGGGCAATGTCATTGCCTACCGGAGGGAACATTGACGAAAATCTTTGGCCACAGGTCCGCATTTTGGTGGTAATGCGAGTTGCGAGCAGCGGAATATCGCATCGGACAACGCACGAACTGACAGAATTCTGTCCGTTATTTCGAGCGCTCCAAAAATCGGCATGGCCTCCCGGAATTGAGTGGATTCCACGAGCTCGCATCGAACGGGACAACGCACGAATGGAGGCGATCTGAAGTGGTTTTTGGTACAGTGGCTAGTAAATTATAGCATGACTTGTGGTTAGTACAGTGGAGCTCGGGAAGCCGAGCCGCGCCACCGTTACTGGCATTTCTGTTTTACGGGGACGTAAAATGCAATGCAACCCCGGGCCTTTACGTCACGGCTTGAAGAAAGTCGTATTTTAGCGAACCAATTGCGGGCATTAGATGGGAGCGGAACTGAAACAGAATTCTGTCGCGGAGCCCTCGCCTTGGCGTTTATTTCGTTGCCGAAGGTGAGGTCATTTCCGTTGCCCATCGACCCGCTACAGTGCCTTTCAGCCCGAATCGCACTCCTGAAACATGATTAGTTGATATATTCTGACTACGTAGTATGACGTAAAAAAACAGCTCGCCATTATTCAGCTGAGGAGGAGTCTGGCGAAGTCGGGCCTGCGGTGTACACTATAATCAGATCGAGAGTTTCTAAGTTTCTCTGTGCCCTACAGCAAGCGACGTCAAGATTACATGGGTGGATTACACGTGCGACGCGAACCATACTCTATGCTGCCATCTGTTGTGCCCCGTCGACGCGACGCCATAGGTCCCATCCCTGTCCAGGTCAGGTTATCTCGTCCGTCTTACTCAGCTTGAGCTCAGTCAGAGGAGCGCATAAATATCCTAAATCTAGAGTCAGGACAGAACTAAGGCTTCACGCACTGTACACAACACAGCACTAGACGCCACCTGACGTTACTTCCAAGTTTGTTTCTTCCCGAGCAGAACAGGGTACACATGATGCCCGTTTGACTAACCCAAGGTTGCCTTGTGAAGAGGGCTCTTAAGTGATTCTTGCATTTCGCTAGGCTTTCGACAATTCGCACTTAGCAAAAAGGGCCTATAAAATGTTTTGTAACTCGCCGTTGACCTTTTGACTTCAGTCTCTTCGGTCAAACTTTGATTTCTGTGGTTCGTATTGGTTGAGGTGCTTGTACATGGGGTGCAACTGGCTGGCGCAAAATACACGTGTGCAGAGTTTCCGCCGCGTGCAGGGCAAATTCGCGCGCAGGGGTTGGGCATCTTGTGTATGCGTGGTTGCGATGCGACAATCTCGCTGAGCATCACTGCTGCTGAAAGAAAGGGGCTCTACCAAAAGAAGCTCCCTCAAGCAGTCACAGACACAAGGAGGAGATGGGTGATGGGTGGGTTTGTAGGAGTTCGGAGATTTAAGAATTCGGTAAGGTTGAAAGTGGTTGGGGAGAGTGGTGAGATATGGAAAGTGGCATATGAGAGATTGGGGAGGAAGGAGGGGATGAGAGGTGCACGGCGCGACATTGTGTGGCTGGGAGCGCTCGCGCCTGATGAAATTTGGGGGCGGGACAGGGGACTGGACAAAATCGTGACGTGTAATGTTTCCGTTACAAAGGCCCAGTCAACGAGACGCTTCGAGCCCAGTCAACGAATTTGGCTGCGCCGCGGAAGGTAATGAGAAAGTGCATGTGGACCACTCGTATTCATGGTCATCGTTTAGACAAAGGTGCTCCAGAAATACACCTTCATGGAAAATATCTATTAGCTCCATTCAATACTTGATATTTCACCACTTCAAAACAACCGAGTGGTGAGTTGCTGGTTGTTACGAGTGCAATTGAGTAAGCGAACAAAGATTGCACTATCGAAGCAAAACATTACATTGAGCGAAGAGATGAGCGAAGTTTGAATAGCGAACTAGCGTGGAATGTCGGGTGTGCGACGGGCCTGGCGCCTAGGTCGGGAATTGTCGAGCCGGAGGACCGTGTTAGAATGAGAACAGCGGAATGAGTTCACTAGCAGGCATGGGGAGTACAAAAGGGGAAACCCTAAAAGGGTTGTACACTCTAATGAGTACCCCACTACAGCCTACACAACAATATATGCATTTTGACACACCCCCATAGGCAAAGTGGGGGATAGCAAGAACAACCAATGGTCACAAGACCAGTCAAGCAAAGAAGCAAAGCAAAGCAAAGCTCAGGGTGGATCTCAAGATCACCACGCAGTCCGAGCACAAGCAAGTGGCCACAAGGCTGTGAGTTATGAGCGAATAGTTTGGCCAAAAGAGGAAGATTGATTAGAGAGAAGGGTACAAGTAGGAGCAAGGGTGGGCAAGATGGTGCACCACTAACAATAAGAGTAACAATACACAGTAGCTACACTAGCAGGCAGTTATAAGAAATTTATAATTCCTATTACACCCCCTAACTGCCTGCAGTGGGAGCCACGTGCAGAGACACCAGATTAGAGTAGCACAACAGGTATGCGGTGGCAGATGCAGCGGCGGCAGGTGCGGCGGTGGTAGCTAGACTTCACTCCCGCCACCCCCTCACCCTCTTCCCCCACAGCAGCAGGTGTGGCAGTAGGAGAGATGCTAGGGGGGAGGGGGAGGGGGGGGGGGTGAGGCGGCTGCTGCTGAAACACATCCGCCACCCACTCACCCTCCCCCCTACAGCAGCAGGCGCAGCCGTGAGCGAGAGGAGGTGGGCTGGCGCTGTAGGTGCAGCCACCCCCCACCGCCACTCCCGCGTCCCCCAACACCCTCCCCCCCCCGCCCCCAAACTGCTGCACACGCAGCAGGGAGAGGGAGGAGAAGGGGGGGGGGGGGGGGGGGGGGGGGGGTAGGGGCTGCGCCTGCGGCTGCAGATGCGCGTGCAGAGTGGAGCAGCCGCGCGCACCGCAGTCGCCACACACCGCAGCAGGGCGCGCAGGCCAGCAGGGCGCGCGGGGCGATCTGCTGGCAGAAACCGACGCGTGCTCGGGGCGCACGACGGGCAGAAACCGCCGCGCGCTCGGGGCGCACGACGGGCAGAAACCGCCGCGCGCTCGGGGCGCACGACGGGCAGAAACCGCCGCGCGCTCGGGGCGCACGACGGGCAGAAACCGCCGCGCGCTCGGGGCGCACGACGGGCAGAAACCGACGCGCGCAACGGGCGCGCGACGGGCAGCGTGACGGACAGGGGCGCTGCATAACGGGCAGTGCGACGGTGGGCCCATTGGAAATTATGACGGAGGTCATTAGGAACTTCCGGCTCTATATACCATGCCAATATAGGCTCATAACTCACACCTTAGCTAGAAAGGTTGAGTATGGAGAGAATAGTTTGGCCAAAAGAGGAAGATTGATTAGAGAGAAGGGTACAAGTAGGAGCAAGGGTGGGCAAGATGGTGCACCACCAACAATAAGAGTAACACTACACACTAGCTACACTACCAGGCAGTTATAAGAAATTTATAATTTCTAACAAAGACTAGTTCACATGCAGAGTTATAAAAGCACAAGCAGTACAGTGAAAACAACCTAGCAAGAGTAAGCATGCAGGTATATATAAAGATCACAGTACAAGACAAAATCAAGCAGTAATAAAGTGAGGCAAAGTAGGCACTAGGCCTAGAGCAGTACAGAAACGCTGATGATCACCAGACACAAGTGCCTTGGTGAAAATATCAGCAGTGTTGGCCCGTGAGGCCACGTAAGCAAGGCGAAGCTGACCACGCTGCTGTAACTCTCGAGCGAGGAAGTAACAAAGAGCAATGTGCTTCGTTCTGTGCTCCAGTCTGTCAACGGGAGTTGTGTGTTGGCCCCGTCCTCGCTTGGGCGGAGCCGACTTCGTGGTCGAGTGTGGGGGGAGCAGCCGACCTGCAGAAGTGGGCGAGCTGGTTGACGAGGAGGTCGACCTGCACGAGGGCCACTGCACAGGCGCCGACTTCAGGATGGCGCCGACTTCAGGGAGGTCGACCTGGGAAGTCGACATGCGGAGGGCGTCGACTTGGTGACGCCAACTTGGGGCAGCCGACTTGGGTGGTCGGCTGACAGGACTGCTGGTCGACCTGGTGGTTGGTCGACCAGGAGTGACATCGACCTGGAGCTGGTCGACCAGGGGTGTGGTCAACGTGGTGAGGTCGACTTGGGGTGGTCGTCGACTTGGGAGGTCGACGGGCACATACAGGAGCAGATGGTCGACGTGGTTGCCCGGTCGACCAGGTTACCTGGGTGACGAGGTTCTGCGGAAGAGTGCGACAGTCGCCCAAGCGAAGTTGGCGAGTCCGACCTCGGTAGTGGTATCCCGAGGTCGACGTGGCTGATCAGATGCAGTCGTAAGCGCCAGGTTGACTTGGTGTGTGCGCTGTGCAGGTGACGAGGCTCAGCACGCCAATCATCTGCGAGCACCTGCAAAGCTGGTGCGATGCTGTACTGCGGGAGCAACGCTGGCACGCAGTCGACCTGATGCGTTGGCACGCCGTCGACTTTGCACTGCTGGAGCGCGGTCGACCAAGTCGTGCTGGAACGCGGTCGACCATGCTGCGCTGGCAGTCGACCGACCTGAATGCTAGCTCTGATGTAGTCTTATCATGCCAACTTCTTTGTACCATTGTTGTCAACCTTTCTTAGTGAAACTCTTGCCTAGACCCCAGTGAGCTCACCCTCGCCTCGTTTGAGTCCCGTCTCCTCGAGGCCAAGACCAGTGCCTGTGCTATAGCTGCCTCCCATGGCACTCCCCGCCTCTCCTTCTTTGATGGGTGCTCCCCTTCCCTCCTTTCGCCTGCTGTTGCCTCTGCTGCTGCTGTTGACCTCCTTGGTGCTAAGGAGGCCGGTGATGTGTCTGCTCCTAGTGGGAGGCGCAGCGGTAGGGGTGGGCGTAAGAAGGGTGGGGACGGTGGGGGTGGTGGAGGTGGCGACAGCAGTGGCGGTGGCAGGGTTGGTGGCGGTGGTGGTGGTGGTGGGGGTGGTGGAGATGGCGGTGGCGGTGGAGCTGCCGGGGGTGGTGGGGGCACTGGGGGTGGTGGAGGGGGCACGGATGGTGGTCGGGGTGGAGCTGGCGTGCGTGGAGGCTTGGGTGTGTCTGGTGGTGCAGCTGGTGGAGGCGGAGGTTCTGGGGGTGGGCAGCAGCAGCAGCGTCACTAGGAGACTCTCTCGTCGCAGCAGATTCGTGAGTGGGTTGCCCAACGAGGCGGCCCCGGAAGTGGAGGTCGCTGCCAGTACCGCCGACGCACGGGCCGCCCTGGAGAGGTCTGTGGCCGGCAGGGTTACACTTAGTACCGCTGATGCTTCCGCCTCGACGACGCCTTTCGGGCGGAGTTTGGTGAGAAGCCCAAGCTTCCTGACTGGTTAGCATTACTCAAGAAGAACATTGATGTGTTTGCTCTTGATTGGGACCAGATCTCTGCTGGCATATATGCTATGTACTGTACTGCTGCTAGTGCTGAGGGTGATTATTATTCTTGTGTACCTAGTTCTGGTAGTGTAGAGGCTGTTAGTGTAAGGGCTTGTGAGTCTGCTAGCACAGGTGCAGTTCCTGCGGAGGCTTTACACACCTTCACGCTGGACCCAGACGCGTCTCACTACTTCTTCCGTGACTGCACCACAGTCACACCGCTCACATCACATGTCCTTGTCACCGTGGCCGACCCCTCTTCTAGCCTAGTCGTTGCACGCGGCTCCACTGTTCTACCGTGTCCGGCAGCCCCTTCTGGCTCCCTCGCAGGTCTCCACCTCACTGAGTACTTCTGTCCTCCAGGATATGTTGGTCACTACCACCACTCCTAGGGGCGAGCTCTTGACGATCTGTACGGACACAGTGACTGGCGACCACCTCGCCACGTTCATTTGGAGTCCTGGGTCTAGCATGTACACACTGCACACTGGGTCTGCACAGGTGGCCGCGTCTGGTCAGGTAGCTGCGTCTCGCTCATGTCGGGTACTCACGCACCTCTCCCTCCTCTGGCACCACCGTCTTGGTCACCCCTCCCTGCCGCGCCTCCGCAGCATGCACTCGCGTCTTCTTGTCTCTGGCCTCCCCAGGCCTTGCCCCCCCCTCCCGCGGTCGCTTGCGCCGCCGTGCACTCTCGGCGTCGAGGGGCGGCAAAGCGCCGCTCCTCACTCCTCCTCGCTTCCTCCGACCACTGCTCCTGTCCAGACGCTGCACATGGACATGTGGCCCTGCCCTCGTCTCCGGGAGCACTACTTTTTGCTGGTCGTTGATGACTTCACGTGCTACACCACCGTGTTTCCTTTGCAGCGTAAGGGAGACGTCCGTGCTATTTTGATCTCTTGGATCCGCGCTGTTTGTCGCCAGCTGAGCGCACGGTTCCGCCAGGACCTCCAGGTGCTCCGTCAGCACTCTGACAGTGGAGGTGATTTTGCCTCCTATCTCCTTGATTTCTTTTATCGTGAAGAGGGCATACCCCAATCGTTCACGCTCCCGGCCTCTCCGTAGCAGAATGGGATTGCTGAGCACCGCATTGGCTTGATCATGGAGGTTGCTCGTACCTCCATGATCCATGCAGCTGCTCCCCATTTTCTGTGGCCGTTTGCGGTCCGGTACGCCGCTCATCATCTCAACCTCTGGCCCCGTGTCTCCCAGCAAGAGACCTCGCCTACCCTGCTTTGGACGGGGGAGGTTGGCGATGCGTCGGCGTTTTGGGTCTGGGGTTCGCTTGCCCTTGTCCCCGATTCTACCGCGGGCAAGCTCTCCCCTCGCACCATTCGCTACGTCTTCCTTGGCTTTCCTGACCACACGTCTGACTGGCAGTTTTACCACCCGGTCACGCGCCGCGGCCTCTCCTCCAACGACGTCACCTTTGACGATTCGGTCTGCTACTACCGTCTCTTCCCCCACTGCTGTTCCCCGGTGCCCCCCCCACCCCTCTTCCTGGTTTCAGGTTTACCCCCCGGTAGACACCCCCCCCTTTCGTGTCCTGCTCCCTCAGGTGTGTCTCCCGTGCTTGGAGGACGGGCTCGAGTTGTCCTCACTGGTCACGCAGACGCTTCTTGGGTTGACGACTTGGCTACGCAGCGGTCCTCACAAGGTTACACCTTCAGTCTTGGCTCCGGCTCTGTTTCGTGGCGGTCTACCCGCTCGTCTTCTGTTCTCAGCTCCAGTTGTGAGGCTGAGATCTACGCAGGGGCCATGGCTGCACAGGAGTTATGCTGGCTCACCTACCTGCTGACCGACTTGGGCGAGCCGCCTCGTTCTCCTCCAGTTCTGTACGTCGACAACAAGGCCATGATTGCCTTATGTCAGGAGCACAGACTGGAGCTCAGAACGAAGCACATCGCTCTGCGCTACTTCCTTGCTCGAGAGTTGCAGCAGCGTGGTCAGCTTCGTCTTGTTTACGTGGCCTCTCAGGCCAACACTGCTGATATCTTCACCAAGGCACTTTAGCCTTGTGATCATCAGCGTTTCTGTACTGTTCTAGGCCTTGTGCCTACTTGGCCTCACTTGCTCACTTCTTGACTTTGCTTGTACTGTGATCTATATACATATACCTGCAAGCATACACTTGCTAGGTTGTGATCACTGTACTGCTTGTTCTCCTTTATATAACTCTGCATGTGGACAGGCCTTGTGGCCATTTGCTTGTGCTCGGACTGCGTGGTGACGTTGTGGTCCACCCTAAGCTTGACCTTGCTTCGTTCTCTTGCTTGTCCCCCACTTTGCCTATGGGGGTGTGTCAAAACTATGCATTTATATGCTCTAGGCTGTAGTGGGGCACTCCTTATGGGGTACAGCCCAATTAGGTTTTGCTATACAAACCCTGTACTGCTGTCATTCTTCTTTCTTTTTTCTAACAATAACACTATCTGCCCCCTCTAGGTAGCACCTCCACACTTTATACGCATGTATGATCGCGAGCACCTCCTTGTCGTGTATAGGATAGTTCAGCTCTGCTCCCCTAAGCTTGCCCTACTCGTACACTATCGGCTGCAACCCGCGGCCCTGGTCCTGAAGAAGTACTGCTCCTATGGCCTTGTCTGAAGCGTCGGTCACTACAACATACAGGCGGATAGGATCCGGGTACGACAGTGTCGGTGAAGACGTGAGCGACTGCTTCATCTGCTCGAACGTCTGCTGCTGCACTGGACCCCAATCGAAATCTACGCCCTTTCGAAGTAAGTCGGTGAGTGGACTAGCTATCGATGCGTAACCCTGAACGAAATGATGGTTGTATTTCGCGAATCCGAGAAAGCTCTGCAACCCCTTGACTGAGGTCGGAGCTACCCAATCCTGTACTGTTGCGATCTTCTTCGGGTCGGTCCTAATGCCACTAGCGGATACGACGTGACCTAGGAACTCGACCTCTCGAAGGAAGAACTCGCACTTGGACTGCTCCGCGTACAGCTGCTCCCTCCGCAAGACCTCGAAGACCTTCTGCAAGTGAAGCACATGCTCCTCTTTCGTCGTGGAGAAGATGAAGATATCGTCTAGGTAAACTACGATGAACGAACCTAGAAACTCGGAAAGGACGGTGTTCATGAGCGTCTGAAACGTTGCTGGGGCGTTGGTCAATCCGAACGGTAGAACCCTAAACTCGTACAACCCCTGGTTCGTACAAAACTCCGTCTTGTGCTGGTCCTCTGGAACTACGCAAATCTGGTGGTAGCCCAAACGAATGTCGATCTTTGAGAAGACTCTAGCGCCTTGCACTGCATCTAGAAGATCCTCTACTCTTTGCACCGTGAACCTATTCTTGACGGTGGCGGCGTTCAGTGCGCGGCAGTCTATGCACATCCGTAACCCTCCGTCTTTCTTAGGTGCGAAAATGATCGGTGCTTCCCGAGGCGATCTAGATGGCTGTATGAAACCCTGCGCGAGAAAGTGCCTAGCCTGCTGCGTCATCTCCTCTGTCTCTGCTGGACTCAACCTCTACTGCGGCTTCGCTACTGGCCTGCTCCCCGACTCCAACTCTATCCGATGGTCGATTGCTCGGCTAGGAGGTAACCCTGGGGCCAACTCGTCGGGAAAGACGTCTCTAAACTCCGCTAAGAGTGCACTCACTTCAGCAGGAAGAGTTGTCTTATCGCTAACTGCTGCGCTCCCTCCTTTTCCCTCCTCAACTTCCACCTCAAGGAAAACCACGAAGATCCGTGCCGCACGCTTCACCAGCTGCCGCACATGAACAGCATTGATGATAGCTGTGGATGATGTGGCCCCATCGCTCCACTGTGGCAGCTCTCGGAACTCGCCATCTATCTTGACGCTGCAGCTTCCCTGAGCCCAATCGAACTGATTACTAACCGTTCGCAACCAATCTCTACCGAAGATGAAATCGTAACCGTCCAGTGTCGCAGATTCAAAATTACGCCTAACCGTGATTGGTCCTAGTACTACGCGCAACTTGCGAATGACTGTGTCAGAATCCCAACCACTAGACCATTGGGATAAAAGGGCTTGTTAAGTAGCGGGTCAGTGCGCCCATAACCCCCCAGGACAAGTAGCCTGTAACTCTTCCCTAGGATCAATCGGGGATCACCAGTGGACCTCTGACACCCCCCCGCAATGGGATGCCCGAAGTGCACACACTGGGATTCGAACCCGAGACCTTCGCTCTGATACCATGTCAGAATCCCAACCACTAGACCATTGGGATAAAAGGGCTTGTTAAGTAGCGGGTCAGTGCGCCCATAACCCCCCAGGACAAGTAGCCTGTAACCCTTCCCTATGATCAATCGGGGATCACCAGTGGACCTCTGACAGACTGGTCCTATGTGAAGCGGCGTCCCATCTACCATGCAAGCGTCCTTGAAGTTTACTGCCGAATCTGCTTCGAGATGGAGACGAGAAACTAGCGATGAAGAGACAAACGAATGGCTAGCTCCGCTATCGACGAGAATCTTGACAGGAACTCCACGAAGCTTCCCTAGAAGCACGACTGGACGATCAACAGTGTCTACCTCGTTCGGCGTAGATGACTGCTCTAAGGCCGTCTCCTCTACGTTGGTAGACTTGGCGGGTTCGGAAGCGCTCACACCAGCTAGCGACCCGCTATCTACTGGCGGTTTCCGTTTCCCTGCTGCCGCTCCTTAAGCTGTGGGCAGTCCCGCTTCATCTGTCCCGGCTTTTTGCAGTAGTGACAGTTCCCCCTGAAACCCGTTTTCTATGAGCCGTCACTGTTAACTGCACCAATCTCCATGGGCGACGGTCCGTCCCTCGAGCGAGAATCGTTGATCGGTCTGTTGTATCTCCTATCGCGATCGTCACGACCCCGTCGGCTTCGTACTGCGCCGACGCGTTCTACTGCTGCGATTACTGACTCGAAGGTGGCCACCCGTGAATCGCGATAATCTCCGCTATGTCCGACTTTAACCTTTCGAGGTAGCGATCGCGCATCTCTGCTTCCGTGATGTCGTCTATCTCGTTGCAGATGCTTAAGAACCGTCGTGTGTACTCCTTGACGTTTCCTATCTGGCGGAAATGACGCAGACGCTTCCTAACAGCTTCGGAGGTATTCACCAAGTCGAATCTACTTTTCAGCGCCGCTTCAAATCCTTCCTATATCGTCGGAACCGTGGTAACACCCAAAGCTAGACTCCCTAAGCTCGAAGTTGCAGCTGCATGCCCCTCGTCCTGTTGATGCCCGTCCAAATGAGCCCTTCTTACAGCAGTTTGCGTGAGTTGGTGCCACCACTCCAAGACCGGGCCCCTCAGCAGCGTAACGGAGTACACGATCCACTGCTGTGCGTCCGCCTCTTGCACCCCGCTTGCGGCGAAGTAGTTGTTGAGCATGAAGATCTGCGTCCGCACGTTCGCGTCGCGTTGACTTGGGTCGAACGGCTCGGTTTTCTGCGGCTTGAGCGCGCTTCGACGTTCCGGCAGCGCTTCCGCGCCAGTCGACGTGTTGGATGCAGGAGATGGTGCGGCATGACCAAGAGGAATAGACGCGAATTCACGAAGCTATTGCATTTCAGCCCGTACCTGACGATTTTCCAGCGTCAACGTTTCGAGTTGGCGCATGAGTTGAGCAAGAGTGTTGCCCATGTCGTTGGGGAGAGCGTTCATGGTCTCGTCCATGTTGGCTCGACGACTCCAAGTCGGCATCGCGGGACGATGACGTCGTAGTCTCGTCGTCGACGGTCGCTCGTTGGAAGTCGCTCCCCGCGGAGGCTCTTGATTCCAAGTATTGGGCCCCTTGGCCTAAATCCGCTTAAGAATAGCGGGGTTGACTAAATTGAGGATGAAGCGCGGCGGAAGTCTTTGGCGAAGAAAGTCTTAGCGAAATATGCGAAGAAGTAACTGAGTAATAGTTGAATAAGAATTGGTTGATAATGGCAAGTACAAGCAAGGTTGATATAGCATGCAAGAGCGAATGTCGGAAAGTAGTTCGTGGGACTACGAAGTAGAATGCAAGAAAGGTAGAGTGCCACGTGGCACAAGGAAATCAAGGAAATCCCAAAGGGATTGGATGGAGATAAGGTTGGGATCGGGTTGGGAGACTGTTTAGGGTAAAATACCCTTGAACAGTAAAGTACCACGTAACAGCTTTGGTCTTTGAGGTGTATACAGTGACGAGCTCGATAAAGATACCTGTGCCTTATTCATTCTGGCATTGACATTCGATATGACATGATCATTCACGAAAATTAAAGTGTGTGCAGGTTACCCTGTACACTCTTGTACAACTCCTCGTCAGAGATGAGTTGTCCCACAGCCTAGCTGAACCAGCGAGGTTTCTGGAGGCAAATCTCGGGAGTCATATTTCCCTCCATCTCCACCTCCCAACCCAACCTCCATTCCACACGCTTTTAGACAACAGCTCATTTGCCCCCTTTTTCTCTCGCCCCCCCTCGCGTTCCGCCGCCCTGTCGTTCCGCCGTCCTCTCTTTTCTTCGCCTCTCGGTCCGCCGTCCTCTCTTTCTCCGCCCCTCGTTCCGCCGTACTCCGCACATGGCGCCGGAGCTTCCGCCCGCGCAGTCGGAGTACGAAGCTGCGCGGAAGCAGCGGATTCAGGAGAACCAGAAGCGAATGGCGGTGAGTCGCTCACGAGTGGACCACTTCTTCGTCGCCCGCGGCATGCGAAATGCACGTGCTCGCACATCTCGTTACCGCTGCCGCGTCGCGTGGCGGCGACTTGACGCGCCTTTGTTCCGAACCTGCGCATTTAGGTTCGAAACCAACACGTGGCCTCGCTAGCGCCAATACTAGCTCCTGACGACAGCGGGGGGGGGAGGGGGAGGGGACGGAAGGACGGCGGGGTCCGGAAGCTCGGTAATACCGAGGTTTATTTGTGCAATGAAAAGTATTTTTGAGGCGTCCAGAAGTCGGACTTTCCGAGAGTGAGTGGCAGCATGAGGGCTCCTCGCTGCGTCACCAGCACTCGAGGTGCCCATGATGGGGCGCGTGTGAGGCATTTGAGTCGGAAGCATCGTGCTGTGCTGCCCCGTACTGGCGCCTCACAAAATGGCGCTTTCCCCTTTCCCTTTTCTGCCCCTCATACCTCGCGCTTTCCCCTTTCCCCTTTCCCTTTTCTGCCCCTCATACCTCGCGCTTTCCCCTTTCCCCTGTCCCTTTTCTGCCCCTCATACCTCGCGCTTTCCCCTTTCCCCTGTCCCTTTTCTGCCCCTCATACCTCGCGCTTTCCCCTTTCCCCTTTCCCTTTTCTGCCCCTCATACCTCGCGCTTTCCCCTTTCCCCTTTCCCTTTTCTGCCCCTCATACCTCGCGCTTTCCCCTTTCCCCTGTCCCTTTTCTGCCCCTCATACCTCGCGCTTTCCCCTTTCCCTTTTCTGCCCCTCATACCTCGCGCTTTCCCCTTTCCCCTTTCCCTTTTCTGCCCCTCATACCTCGCGCTTTCCCCTTTCCCCTGTCCCTTTTCTGCCCCTCATACCTCGCGCTTTCCCCTTTCCCTTTTCTGCCCCTCATACCTCGCTCTTTCCCCTTTCCCTTTTCTGCCCCTCATATACCTCGCGCTTTCCCCTTTCCCCTTTCCCTTTTCTGCCCCTCATACCTCGCGCTTTCCCCTTTCCCCTTTCCCTTTTCTGCCCCTCATACCTCCCGCTTTCCCCTTTCCCCTTTCCCTTTTCTGCCCCTCATACCTCGCTCTTTCCCCTTTCCCTTTTCTGCCCCTCATATACCTCGCGCTTTCCCCTTTCCCCTTTCCCTTTTCTGCCCCTCATACCTCGCGCTTTCCCCTTTCCCCTTTCCCTTTTCTGCCCCCCATACCTCGCTCTTTCCCCTTTCCCTTTTCTGCCCCCCATACCTCGCGCTTTCCCCCTTCCCCTCCCCCCTTTACCTAGCTTGAATCCTCAAGCGACAAAGCCTGTGCCCCACCTCCACCTCGCCCTGTCCCTTTTCTGCCCCTCATATACCTCTCGCTTTCCTCTTTCCCCTTTCTCTTTTCTGCCCCTCATACCTCGCGCTTTCCCCTTTCCCCTTTCTCTTTTCTGCCCCCCATACCTCGTGCTTTCGCCTTTCCCCTTTCCCTTTTCTGCCCCCCATACCTCGCGCTTTCCCCTTTCCCTTTTCTGCCCCTCATACCTTGCGCGTTCCCCTTTGCCCTTTCCCTTTTCTGTCCCCCATACCTCGCGCTTTCCCCCTTCCTCTCCCCCCTTTACCGAGCTGGAAGCCTCGAGCATCCAAGTGTGTGCCCCACCTCCACCTCGCCCTCTCCCTTCTCTGCCCCTCATACCTCGCACTTTCCCCTTTCCCCTCTCCCCCTCCCGAGCTGGAATCCTCAAGCGACAAATCCTGTGCCCCGCCTCCACCTCGCCCTCTCCCTTTTCCCTGCCGCCTCTCCTTGTGTTTCCGAGACGCCTCAAAATCATCTCCCTTCTCCTCCGCATACCTCGCCTCGCACTTCTCCCTGTCCCCTTTCCCCTTCCCCCCCCCCCCTGCCACCTCTCCTTCTGTTTCTCCCTCCTTGTTTTTCCATCCCATGCTGCTGGGAATACAGGAAGCTTCAGGCGCCCGAGCCTGTGCTGTGCTTCTACTTGCCTTTTGAGGCGCCTTAAAAATCGTGCTGCTGGGAATACGGGAAGCTTTCCCCAAACCTGAAGCCTCAGGCGCCCAAGCCTGTTTCAGGCTTCTACTTGCTTTCCCCTTCCTCTCCTCGAACATTTCCTGTTCTCACCCCCCCCACCCCTCCAAACCCACCCACTCACCCCTCCCGCCCCTCCCAACCCTTTCACATATACCTCCAGGCGTCGGGTGCCAGGCATTAATCAAGCCCCAAGCGAGACATCCTGTGTCGTCGCCCTTTCTCCCCCACCTCACAACTCCCGTTCACTCCCACCCCTCCAGCCCCTCCCACCCTTCCCATCCCCCTCCCACTTCTCCCTGCCTGCGACCATAAGGAGCTGGACATACTACAACCCTCAGAAAGCTGTCCTCTTACGTCTCTTCGTCTCTCGTCACCACCACCTCCCATCCCTCCCTCTTCTCCCTCCCTGCCTGCGGCCATCAGGAGCTGGACATACTGCATGCCTGAAGTGACCAAGCCTCTTGCACTTTCTGATTTTAAGTTGAAGATTTGCTCAAACTGGCTCTAGCTTGCAGCAAACCAGGATTCTTCTGTTCACCCGTTCCATAGGGCTTGTCTCGTTGTCCTAAGAACCACACGAGTTGATGGAAGTAAGGCCTCCGCAGCCCACCTGTCCGCTACTGACACCTCAAGTGACCAAGCCTCTTGTGCCCTTTGCTTACTGCTTCCTTCTCTTCCTCTCTCGTCACCACCTCCCACGCCTCGCACCCCTCCCCTCCCTTTCTTCCCTCCCTGCGGCCATCAGGAGCTGGGCATACTGGAGGCCTCGAGGGAGCTCTCCTCCTGCGGCCTTTACGTGCTGACCTCTCTCATCACCACCTCCCACCACCTCCAAACCCCTCCCACCCCTCTCTGCATGCGGCCATCAGGAGCTGGGAATACTGGAGGCGTCGAGGGATCTGTCATCCTCGCAGGAGAGCAAGCCCACAGTGAGTTCCTTCCACTCCCCGTGCCGTGCCCCTGCGCTCCGCTCTTTTGAGGTTTCTCAAAGTCCTTCAGGCGCTCTTATGGCCTTGTCCTTCTCCATGTGCTCCTCTCTTTTAGGATGCGCCTAGAGAATTTAACTGATTCTCACCTGATCTTCTCATGCCACTCCTGGCGTTCCTCTCGTTTCGAGGCACCTCAGTGCTGTAGTATATCTGCGCCCTGTTTTTCTCTTGTTGCTTCTCATGCCCCTCTCATCTCTCCCTCCCATTTACCCCCGTTCAATATTTTTCTTCTAGTGGGACCGATTCATGCCTCAAAAACTGTATTGTAAAACTTTACTTTTTTTTTAGGCGCCTCAAAACGACATGATCGCCGAACCTGATTGACAGGATCGTCGAACCGGCTCATCTAGCCAGCTCCGCTGGGCCTGTGACGAGCGTCCGAGGCTGCAAGATTCTCAGCCTTTGAGTTGACTATTGCAGGTGGCTGGATTCAGGATGAGGCGGGAGATATCACTTTGTGAAACGTTGGTTGACGCACGAATGAACCATGGAAAGGAGGAAGGAACCTCGAGTAAGAAAGGTCAATCCTTCCTCCCTCCCTTCCTCCCCTCCCTCCCTCCCTCCCTCCCTCCCCTGTCTCCCTCCCTCCCTCCCCTGTCTCCCTCCCTCCCTCCCCTCTCTCCCTCCATCCCCTCCCTCTCTCCCTCCATCCCCTCCCTCCCTCCCTCCATCCCCTCCCTCCCTCCCTCCCTCCCTCCCTCCCTCCCTCCCTCCCTCCCTCCCTCCCTCCCTCCCTCCCTCCCTCCCTCCCTCCCTCCCTCCCTCCCTCCCTCCCTCCCCCATCCTCACGCCTCCTCACTCCTCCCAACCCCGCAGACTCCGCGCAGCGAGGTGAGGAGGGCGCCGAGGCAGCGGGAGCTGCTGCTGCCACAACGCAAGTCAGCTCGCATGGCCGCCAAGGGGGACCGACCAAGATACGTTGAGGAGGTGAGGTGGATGGGATGGAAACCAGGGTTGGGGGGAGGGGAAAAGGTGGAAGAGGGGTAAGGCACAAGGCACAACCCAGGGATGGCAATAGTAGCCGCTGCGTACGTTGGCTCGCATGGCGGCCAAGGGAGCAAGGCCGAGAGACGCCTCAGAAGTTAAAACCAAGAGACGTCAGGAGCTGTGTGCGGGCGGGCTGTGCTCTGTGGTCTCAAATCTCATCTCATCATGCGAGTCTGCAAGAGCTTTGTTTCTATGCTCTTTTTCTGCATACTGTTCTGCAGTGACATACCCATTGTAACCCTTGCATTGCATCCATCCTTTTCTCCGTTCTTGCCTTCTCCTGCCTCCCTTTGCATCCTTCACTTCACAGGTCGAAGTCAAGCCACTGGCTCGCCCAAGGTGAGTCTCTTCAATTTCCATAAACGAATTGGGAGACAAACTTGATATTCACCACGAGAACGCTAATAAGCGTGCAAGGTGGACATAGTTTTGGTTCGACTAAATAGTCGACATGCGTGCAAGGTAGATTAGACATGATAAACACGCCGAGCCTTGGATTGTCTTGTCTTGACCCGAGTCGAGTCTCTTTTTTTAGGATCTCAGATCGAATCGATTCGGGCCGAGTTGATCCGGCTAGATGAGCCACATCCTGGGGTTGGCTTGGCTTTATAAATCTATCGAGCCGAAGGGGGTTGGGCGCTCATAGAAATCGATTGATTCGATTCGATTCGAGTCGAGCAGCACATTTGATTTTTGAGTCACTTTTGAGATTTCTCATAAGCCATTCAATTTGAGCCGGTTTTGGGACGATTTTTGCCTCAATTTTTTGTTTGTTGGAAGTTACCTTCTTGGTTACAGAACCGGTCGGTTGGTAGGAGCATGATTCGATTGCAGAAGCTCACCTACTAGGTAGTTACGGCAGTCCCTTGACCTTTCAATGGGAAAGGTTCTCTCTCATGGGAACAGGAATTCGGGGGTTTGGGAAGTTAACAGTGGAGGGGTAGGAAGCAGGATAGCTCCAGTCATTCTGTGAAACTCTTATGCTGATGACGGCTCCGGCCAAAACACGCGTACTCCTACAGTATTACTAGTGATTCACAGAAGTGTTTTTTTGCCTCTTTTTACTATGCTAGTAGCCCATCTGTAACCCGCCCATCTGTAACCCGCCCACACCTTAGGACCTCGTGTTTAGCTAAAGATTTCAAGGTAACTACAAGCTCGCACCGGTTAGAGCCTTCTTCGTACTTTGCTTTTGATGCGCCTCAAAGGCCGAGCGGGGGGGGGCGAAGAAGACGATGGATTCGAGTCGAGCAGCACGTTTGGATCTGCTCTGCTCACCAGTGCGACATTTCGGCCAGCCAATCAGTTTTAGTCATAAATGCTTTACCCATGTTATATAAAAAAAATATTATGGGGACTTTCTTCTGTCGTTCGATATTTTGTCCCTTTTTATCTTTGTTTCTTTCTTTCTCTCCTTTCTAAAATCTTTCTTTCTTTAGCTCCTTTCTAAATTCTTTCTTTCTTTCTCTCCTTTCTTTCTTTCTTTCTTTCTTTCTTTCTTTCTTTCTTTCTTTCTTTCTTTCTTTCTTTCTTTCTTTCTTTCTTTCTTTTTCTTTTTCTTTTTTCTTTCCTTCTTTGTTTCTCTCTTCCTTTCTTTCGTTCTTTCTTTGTTTGTTTGGTTTTTTTTTTGTTTTTTTTTTGCCCCGTCTTAACTTTCACACCAGTTGATGGTTTGCTTTGCAGTCATCCTGCTGAATATTGTTGTAAAATGTTTATTCCATAGGGTTCTAAAACAATCCCCTCCTACTAAGGTGCGTCTTGAATAAGTGGTTCAGTCTCAGTTAGTCAGGATTTAGTATTCTCCTTTTTCTTTTTATTTGTATCAGGGACCGACCAAAGCACTTGAAAAAAAGGGAAAAAACACTGGAATTTAACCGTAATCTATAACCGTAAAAAAGCGCTCGCAGCCCAGGGCAGCTCGGGTCTATATTATTGACGATACTAGACTTGAGCCAAGCCCCAGCTCGGCCATACAAGCGTGTTCGGCACATTCTACTCAACCCGACTAGGACCGAACCACTGTCGACCCAGAGGCAGTTTGAATCATTCGAGGCTGGCTCGGCCCAACTCGTGCTCATGTTTCAATTCTGCTTTCAAGCACAGTTCTTCTTGTCGTTGATGGGTGATTACTTGCCCATCAATGACAAGAAGACCTTCGATGGGGGATCTGCCTTATGTTCATGCAAGGAAGAACTCAGAGTTGCGTTGATTTCTTAGGGGGGGTGGAGAAGGGGGGGGAGGCTGGCAAGGGAGGAGTCCTTGTATAAGTTTCTGTCTTGAAGTATCGCCAAAATGGGTTTTTGTGCACAGCAGAGTGGAATGGCTATGTGTTGTCAACTTGGCATCAACTTGGCATGAACTTGGCTATAGTTCTCTGAATGGTTGGAAAGAGATAAACGTTGGTGGTGTGTGTCCCACGAATCAGAAAGAGCCTCGCAATTGGAAAGCCATGGTTCTCTGCAATTGGCTGCCGTATCGGCTGGTTGCGAGCGAGACACGTTGGTGGTGTGGTGTGCATCGCACAGACGAATGTCGATGGTGTGTATGTACACATACCTCACCATCGAATTTCGACTGGCCGAGACCGCTTAGAACAGGAGTGGCTCGCTGTCGCTGGTGCCTTTACTGACACCGTCAACTTAAGTGGAAAACTCAACAGCTGCTCTATTAGTGAACAATGGGAGGCAAGAATTTCAGGAGGGGGTTTACGGAGGGCATGAATACGGACATCTAAGGGAGCAAAGTCGTCACATCACGAGGCATCCGACTGGCCATGTGCATCCATACCGGGAGGAAGTGTGTGGTGTGGTATGTGAGCTGTTATGTGGCAAAGGGGGCGTGTGAGGGTCAGGTGATGTGTGGCACGCAGGCAAGTGGGGCGTGTAAGCTGAAACGGGAGGGGTGGAGATTATGGGACGTCTCAAAAGCCAACAATGTCTCCCACCTGCTGCATTTGCGGTGTGCAGGCAAGCGGGTTGTGTGAGCTGCGAGGCAGAGTACCACCGCCGTGTGCCTGCCTCATCCGAGGCAGAGGAGAGAGCACTGAGAGCAGCACTCTCACTCACTGGCTGAAGCTTTCAGAAGTAACGCGTCTCCATGCACCTGCTGCATTTGTGGTGCGCAGGCAAGAATGGGGGAAGTGCAGTCGCGAGGCGGAGTACCACCGCTGCGTGCCAGCCTCACCAGAGGCAGGGGAAAGGGCGCTGAGAGCTGCACTCCCGCTTGCTAAAGCTCTCAAAGCTATGCTTTTCCTCCCATGTGCTGCTATTGCGGTTCGCAGGCAAGCGGGCCGCCGTGTGAGCCGCGAGGCAGAGTATCACCGCCGCGTGCCAGCCTCACCAGAGGCAGAGGAAAAGGCGCTGAGAGCAGCCCTCTCTCTGGCTGACGCTCTGAAGGCGGATGGGGCGGCTGCGCGGCAAGGAAAGGATAAGGGAAAGATGGGAGAAGGACGGAGAGGAAAGGGAGAAGGGTTGGCGATGGTGAAGGCGATGGTGCGATCTCACGTGCACGGCTGCTTCTGGCTGGTGAGTGCAGTTGGGCTAGTGAAGTGCCTTGGCTAAGCTAGTGGTGTGCCTAGCTAGGCTAGTGGCTTGCCTTGGCTAGGCTAGTGGATAGAGATGCGCACGTGCGCGGCTGCTTCTGGCTGGTGAGTGTTAGGCCACTGGAGTGGAAGGCAAGAGGACGTGTCGGGCGTGTGGGAGGCTGCTTCAAATGCTGGTGAGTGTCAGGTTAGCGGAGCGAGTGAATGTGGTTTTGAGACGTCTCAATATTTTTTTAGTTTTGAGACGTCTCAAGCTTTTTTGAGTTTTGAGACGTCTCAAAACTAGTGCCAGGCTAGCGGAGCGAGTGAACATGTTTTGTTGTTTTCTGTTCTGACAGTCATGGAGGCTGCAAGGAAGAAAGATGCTTTCGATTGATGCATGGAAAATGATAAGTATAGAAATTAACCCTTATCAGGACACGAGAACTCATTAACCTAAACTGGAACATAAGAATTTCTACAAATAAGACAACCTTTTATAGTGGTGGGAAAAGATGATATGTGATACTACAAACATACGCTTCTCACTGAGGCCCGGCTGATTAAGCCAGTGCCTATGGCGTGGCTTTGCTTCATTAAGGATCATACTGTGCCTTTGCTTTCTCTTTCCCGTTTCTTTCACTTTTCTCTCTTGTTTTTTTTTGTTTCTGCTGTTTTTGTTTTCCTTTCTTTCCTTAATTAATTCATTCTTTCTTTCTCTTACTTTCTTTCTTTCTTTCTTTCTTTCTTTCTTTCTTTCTTTCTTTCTTTCTTTCTTTCTTTCTTTCTTTCTTTCTTTCTTTCTTTCTTTCTTTCTTTCTTTCTTTCTTTCTTTCTTTCTTTCTTTCTCTCTTTCTTTTTTTCCTTCCTTTCTTTCTTGTCCCTTCATTTGCCCTTTTCCTACATGCTTGCTTGCTACCTTTAGTTTCCTCTTTCTTCCTTGCTTGTTTTCTTTCGTCGTCGTTTTGAATTCTTTCATTCATAGCAAGAACTGAACCAGAACCAGTCCAGTTCATACCCAGTCCAGTCGAGCCAGAGCCGGTTCGGCCCGAACCGGCCAGTTGCCCGAACCGGTTCGGGCCGAACCGATACTTGGCTTGGCCCGACCATGATTGAGGGAACAAGTTCTGGTTCGGTTCTGGTGCAAAAAGAATCGTGGTAGTGAGGTAGCTTGGTGGGGGTGGTAGGTTGGGCGGAATAGTCTGTCTAACAGTGTGTTTGTCGCCAGAACCTGGGCCGGCGCTCGCACCAGAACTGTTGGAACCGCCTCAAAAGTAGAACCTGGGCCAGCACAAGGTGACTTTTGAGTCGACTCAAAAAGTCACTTAGTCGACTCAAAGGTCACCTCAAAAGTAGAACCTGGGCCAGCACTCGCACCAGAACCGTTGGAACCGCTCGGACCAGTTCAAGTCAGGCAGAACCAGAACCGTTTTGCCCCAAGCCAAGAATAACCGACTTGAAACTTCTTTCAATGCTTGCGAGCCGCAAGATTAGGCGGGTTACGGGTAGTTATAGGGATAGAAGTTGAGGGTCGTAGCCAAGAAATTCTGACTGCTATGCTCGGTAGGTGGGATGAGAGAGAGATGCGGTATAGAAGCTGAGGCCCTCAGCCATGATGACAGTGATGGCTCAGTGGCAATGCCAGAGCTAGACTAGAATGACGCCATAATGTGTTGCCCTCCGAGACAAGAGCTAGAAGGTAGCAGATGAAAGAGACGCATGGCGGCATGGAGTACACGAATTTCACATTCTTTCTTTGACATTTTTTTTTTTGTATAATTTGAAAAGTTATTCATACTGTTTTCCGCGCAAAAGGGAGAGACTCCTCGTTGTTGACTCCTCTGAGCTTTTGGGAATCCGAAGTAAGCACTGTGACACTGTCCACCTCTGGAAAAATAGTGTTTACCCTCCTTGCAACGATTGCCATTTTCTCTCAACTGAAACGCCATCTAACCTCAACTAACCTCACAGTCACCACGTTGCCTGTGATTCCGTGCGCTTGTTCAGACATTTCCCAGCTCTCTGTGAAACGTCTAAACATTCCCTCACACAGTCACCACGTTGCCTCTGATTCCGTGCGCTTGTCCCGCATGGCATACCGTCAACTACCCACATAACCTACCCTACTCAGAAAGCTAGGAACAAGTGGTGCAAACGCCTCTCAACCGAGGCAGGTGACATATGTAGAGGCACAGGAGGCGGCTCTGATTCCATGCGTGCACGTGTCTGTCCCACATGGTTTAACATACCCCTCACAGCAAGCCACGAGCAAGCAGCGGTGCAAACACCTCTCAACCGAGGCAGGTGACATCTGTAGAGGCACAGGAGGCGGCTCTGAGGGCGGCAGACAGGCTCATGGACGCCCTGCCCTCGCCCTGCATGGGAAAGCACATCCACCCGTCTCAGATGTCCGGCGGCTTCTGGCTGGTCCGTGTCCCTCCATCTCCCTCCATCTTCTTGACGCCTTCTGTGGCCTCGATGTTCTCTTGATCACTTCTTTCTTCCGCGGGCGTCCCAAAAGTCCCGCGGTTTCTGAGGCGCCTCAAAAGAGGCCCTGCTCTTAAAAGAGGCCCTACTCTCGCCGTGTCCAGGCGACTTCTGGCTGGTCCATCTCTCTCCGTCGGCGTGTCTTTTTTTCCTCCTTGTGTCATTTACCACTTGTCGCTTTGTTTTGTTTTGTTTCTTTTCTCTCTCTCTCACAGTTGTTGTTTTCTGTCTCAGTCCTCGGTTTGACTTCTTGTTTCACTTATTTCATGATTTCCTGTTTATACCCTACTGGCACTGTCATTCACTAATATAAGCAGAAGATGATAATGGGGGACAAATATTACAAAAACAAAAAGAAACAAACAAACAAATTACTACGTCCTCACACGTTTTGATGTCGCAAACGTTCGTTCAAATGGGTGTCACAAGACCAAGAAGCACCTTATATTCACACGACTTGAAGAATCAACCGCACACAGAAGCAAACAAGCGGCACACAAATGTACCTCAGGCAAAACAAGGCAACTGCCACAATCCTTTGCATTAAGCAGACCGCACCACTCATCTCTGTTCTTCACCAATTCTGTAGGTCGAAGTCATCTCACTCCACTTCGTTCTCACTGCCCCCCCTCCTCATCTCTCTTCCATCTCGCTATCCCCACTTTCCTCCCCGTCTGCAGGGCCTGAACAGAAGCTTCTGCACAGCACACCTCCCTCGCAGCATAGCCACTCTCACTCTCAAAGTCGACCCCCCACAAGGCACTGCGGATCCCAAGGATAGCACCGGAGTTGATTCCTCTCAAGGCACTACAGATTTGAAAGACAGTGCTCAACTCGATCCCTCTCAAGGCACCAGCGAGGTGACTTTTGATTCGACTCAAAAGTCACCTGATTTTAAGAGCAGCAGTGGAGGTGGGGATTCCTCTCAAGGCACTAGCGGCGATTCAAAAGACAGCACCGGAAAAAAGGGAGATGGGGACGGGGAGGGAAACAGGAGAGACGTGAAGGCAGACCGAAAACGGGCGAGGGGCGGAAAGCAGGGGTCGCAAGAGGGGGATTCGGAGGAGGGGGGGTTGCAGCAGCTGCTGGGGGAGAGGAGGGCGGTGATGGGAGGGGTGTATGCGGTGGGGGAGGGCGAGTGGCGTGCCACCTACCTGCCGCACAAGACGGGGTTGAGTGGCGGGTGGCGGGGGTTTGCAATGGATCAGGAGCTTGATGCGGGCGATGCCGTGGTGTTTGAGAAGATGGGCCCACACACACTCAAGGTATGTATGTGGGTGCAGTGCGGTGAAGGTGTATACGTTCAAGGTCAGGCGGGGTTGGGTTGGGATATGATGGGGTGGAGGGGGTTTGCTATGGATCAGGAGCTGGATGCGGGCGATGCCGTAGTGTTTGAGAAGATGGACCCGCACACGCTCAAGGTACGCATGTGGGTGCAGTGCGGTGCAGGTGTATATGTTCAAGGTCAGGCAGGGTTGGGTTGGGGTATGATGGGGTGAAGCGGGGATTTTCTCTGGATCAGGAATTGGATGCGGGCGACGCGGTGGTGTTTGAGAAGATGGATCGAGACACTCTTAAGGTACACATATCGGTGCAGTGCGGTGAAGGTGTATACATGTGTGGTTAGGTAAGGTTGGGTTGGGGCATGATGGGGATGAAGCGGGGGTTTGCTATGGATCAAGAGCTGGATGCGGGCGATGCCGTAGTGTTTGAGAAGATGGACCCGCACACGCTCAAGGTAGGCATGTGTGGGTATGCTTGGTATGTTCGGTGGTGGGGGGATCATGCTAGGTATGTTCGGTGGTGCTGTTAGGAAGTGTGAATTCACGCTCGCTTGGGGCTGGGCCCAAGTGATACATGGGAGGTATGGATGTGCGCTACTTGATGAGAGGTGGCTTTTGAGTGGACCCAGAAGTCATCTTGAATTCAGGCTTGCTCAAGCTGAGCCCAAGTGATGCACAGGAGGTATGGATGTGCGCTACTTGGTGAGCGAGGGCCTGAGGGCGACCGGCGAAACCAAGGATTGAAATGACGGCCCCATTCTTTTTGGCTCCCTACGATGTTCTGTCGATGATGCTCATGATCTTCTGAAACGCAGGTTCACATCTTCAGAGCAGCAGATTTCGTGCCGTGTGCCTTTGTAACGAGGGGAATGGCAGGTTCACATTGACTCGATCCAGAAGCCACTTTGAAGTGTTCATCATCTTCTGAAACGCAGGTTCACATCTTCAGAGCAGCAGATTTTGTGTCGTTTGCCTTTGGGCATTGTAACGAGGCGACTTTCGAGTCGACTCAATGTCTCTTCTATGTTTTCACCATCTCCTGAAATGCCAGGTTCACATCTTCAGAGCAGCAGAGCTTGATAGGGGTACATGTGAGAGTCAGAAGGAGCCTTCTGAGTCGACTCAAAGTCTCTTCCATGCTCACCATCCCCTGCTTTGACAGGTTCACATCTTCAGAGCAGCAGACTTCGAAGAGGAGGCACAGGAGATCAAGTCGGAGGGCAGGCCCGCCAGTACTAAGAGGAGAATGAAGGCATAAAAAGGATGAACCGATGGTGCTGTGCGTGTGCATCACTTGATGTGACCTACTCACAGCACAGCACTTCTTGCTTCTGTCATCACTGCACTGCAATCCTTCTTTCTGCCATCGGTTCAAGTCCATACAGATCTCATGGAGCCTTAGCTGATTGCCCTTGTTGGGGTGTGTAATCTATCCCAATACACTTGCTGGTTGGTACCACCGTCTTTCTTTCCCCTTAACACTGACCTTGGTTGTGTAATTTATCAATGCTTGTGATAGGTATGCTCACAACTACCATATGTTCCAGAAACTAATGCATCTGCTGTCATTGGAATAGCAAGCTTGCTCTGCTTATACCACTATCAGGATTTTTAGACAAGCTCGTATGGGTGACGGTAGATTCATATCACCTTCCAGCCCCTGCATGTATGCATTGCATTGTCTTGTCTGCGAAGCACACCCTTAAGTCACCTCGTAATCAGATGTGTAGTCACCTCGTAATCAGATGTGAATCCAAGTGGAGGTCCGAACCGAACCGACTGATGTGAATCACAAACCTACCAAAGCTACACCACGACAGAGGAGTGTACTCGCCTACATCAATTGCAAACTTAACAATGCCACACCACACTTTATCTGCAGCAAAAAACAGCGTTGTCTTGGCAGCAGAGTAAGGCACTTGGTAGCTGCAAGCACATAGAGCAGAGCACAACACATCAGCAAGCCAAGCTCCTAAGGAAATAAGCAGACTGCGTAGATGTCACAGAGGGTTATATGTACCAGAATGTACGGTACATGGGATATTGCACGGTTTACTGTTCCCTAAGAAATTTTACCACGAGCGCCCTTCAAGTGGACAACCTCCTCTTCATTACTTTGGGCTTCTTGGCCTTCACACCTCCCACTTTACCCCCTGTGCTCCCTCTTCTCCTCTTCCCCTTGCCCACCTCCTTATCCCCTCCTCCCTCCTCCCTTTCCACACCCTCCTCCCCCCCTTGCCGCTCCACCACCTTCACAGCCATTTTTGTCGGCAAATCAACCTCCGCCATGTAGATGGGCAGAGCGAGCGAGTCCGTGGCCCGTATATGCAACGAGCTCACATTCTTCCATTTCTTCGGCACATGCTCCACCGCCCCCGCCACCACCGCCATCACATTCCCCACAATCTCCGCCTCACTCATGCCGAACCTCGCCGCCCGCACGCTCATCGACGGGCCCCCACTCACATACAAATACGTGCTATCGCACGCCTCTCGCACACTCTTCGCCCAGTCCTTCCCCCGGAGCTTCACAGGGATGGGATGCTTTTTCTTCTTAAAGAACTTTGTGCCAATAAGGGGGGGCAGCTGGTGGATGATGTCAATATCAGCCAGGAAGAGGTCGTACGAGCCGAGCAGTTGCCGCTTCGCCTCGTACTGCTTGTACTTGGTGCGCAGCTTGGTCAGCCCGATCACCTTGGTGATGCCGGCTGAACCCTGGGGAGTTTCAAAGGTGGTGTGGGGAGGGAGGGAGGGAGAATAGGGCATGTTAAGGGGCTTCGTCTCGTACTGCTTGTACTTGGTGCGCAGCTTGGTCAGCCCGATCACCTTGGTGATGCCGGCTGAACCCTGGGGAGTTTCAAAGGTGGTGTGGGGAGGGAGGGAGGGAGAATAGGGCATGTTAAGGGGCTTCGCCTCGTACTGCTTGTACTTGGTGCGCAGCTTGGTCAGCCCGACTACCTTGTTGATGCCCGTGGAACCCTGGGGGGATTAAGGAGGGGGGGGGGGAAGGGAGCAGTGCATATTTAGGAGCTTGGCCTCGTACTGCTTGTACTTGGAGCGCAGCTTGGTTAGGTCAATCACCTTGCTGACCCGTGCTGAACCCTGGCGAGTGGTAGGTGGGGGTGGGATAGGAAGAATAAGGCATGGTGAGGAGCTTGGCATCGTACTGCTTGTGATTGGTTGGACTCATCAGCTTAGTGATCCCTGCTCGAATCTGGGAGAGAGATGCAAAGGTGGGGAGGGGTAGCGAAATTAGGGCACGTTACACGATTGGCCTCATACTGCTTGTGCGAAGCTTCGTCACGCCTGTGACTTTGCTGATTTCCTCTGACCAAACGAAAGCCCTGAGCTAGAGCGAAGAGGGGAGGATGTGTGGGGTTGGATAAGATGGGGTAGCAGGGTGGAGTAGGGTAGAATGAGGAGGGGTATGTTTGCCTTTTCTGATGACGTTTGCCCACAGTGTAGGTCCGCGCGAGTGCGCGCGTGTCCGCGTGCGTCCGCGTGTGTCTGCGTGAGTCTAAAAGTGCTTAAGTGAGCTTTGAGTTCATGCGTTCAGGTGGGAATTCTGCTGCCATGCTGCGACGTGTATAGATGGATATGCCAAAATTACGATGCTCGTATTCAGGATTTCACCCTTGCGAAGAGGGACATAAATGATTACGCGCATGGTGGTTTACGTCCCTCCAGCGACCGACGATACCCTCTTAAAACCCGTGCCGCCATCCCCGTTTGAAGAGAAAATCCAGAAACCTCCGTGACCCGCTTGTTCCTCACACACAGCAATAGAGCCATTCTTAAACCCCAGCCTCCCCAAAGCCCTCTTAATGTGAAGCCTCGCTCTCCGAACGACGCACTGACCTGCTTCAGGAAGTTCTCCTTGGATTTTTTATGGCCGCCCTTGGGGTCGTCATTGACCAGCAAGCAGACCTCCTTGCCCGCATCCAATGGATACAGCGAATGCGGGATCGGCAGGCGAAACCCGCTCGTCTTGGCGAATTCTGGCGAAGACTTGAGCCCGATTACCACGTGAATCAGCTCGTCGTCGTCCTCCGCGAAAAGCTCGTGTTCCGATTTCGCTTTTCGTCGCGCGGTCATCCATTTGACTAACGATTGCACGGCTCGCTCCACCTGCCCGCGATCCGCGCGATTAGGGTTCTCAGCGCTCGTTCCCTTGCCCGCTGCCATGGCAGCAAAGAAAGCAACTAAGGCAGGCAAGACTAGCTACTTGCTGTCTCAACGGGTCAAATCACATAGGTTGGTTGGGGAAGCGGGAAGGGGTCAAAACTGCAAAGCGAGAATGAGGGGTTTGAAGGGTTTTGAGGGAAATGCGAGGTGGGCCCACTGAAGATGTCCTCGCTAAAAACAAACAGCATTGGATAAATTGTTAGGTGGATAGGTTGTAAGGTTTTAAAATCCCAAGGCAAAATGTGCAAATCTTAAAGCTCTAGGCCCAAATTGCAGAGCGCGCGGGGCAAGCTTATTAAAGTTGATCGGATTTCTTTCTGAGTGATGTTTTGGTTGCGAATTGTGGTTACGAGAAGTGCGCTGCAATTTGATTGGCCATCAATTTTTGGACGAATCGGAAAGCAGGAAACACCATGAATATTGTGTCAGAATCGTACTTAGTAGCTAGGACTTAGGGTTTGAGAAGCTAAGGAGAAACATAGCGAGAGGATGGATAAGTTGGCCAAAGAGGGTTGGATAATTAGGAACAAGGGTACAAGTAGGAGAAAGGGTGGGCACAAAGGTGCACCACCACCCACAAGAAGCTACACTACACTACTGTCAAAGCTGTTGGCAGTTTATAAGAAAACATAACAATAGATTTTCTTCAACACACCCCCTAAACTGCCTACAGCAATAACTAGTGAAGCGGGAGGAGGAGGAAACTGGAGAGGAGAGGAGGTGGGCGGCCGCTGAAGCTGCTGGCACTGGTCGCAAACGGCTGTTAGAATCTACTAGCAGGAATGAATGCAGTATGAAAGTGTTGGGTACAAGTGTGAAACCCTAAGAGGGGCTGTACCCCATGTTGGCTACCCCACTACAGCCTAAACATATATAGCATGCATATAATTTGACACACCCCCATAGGCAAAGTGGGGGAGAGCAAGGGGTCACAAGACCAGTCAAGAGAAGCAAAGCAAGCTCAAGGTGGATCACAACGTCACCACACACACTGAGCACAAGCAGAGGGGCCACAAGGCCAGTTGACATGCAGAGGTGTATGTGCAACAACAACAGCACATTGATCTCTATCTAGCAGAGCAAACATGCAGGTATATATATAGATCACAGTACAGACAACGTCTACAACAAGTGAGGAAACATGTGCACAAGGCCTAACAAAGTACAAAAACGCTGATGATCACCAGACGGAAGTGCCTTGGTGAATATATCAGCAGGGTTGGCCCGAGTGGCCACGTGAGCAAGACGAAGCTGACCACGCTGCTGCAACTCTCGAGCAAGGAAGTAACGCAGAGCGATGTGCTTCGTTCTGTGCTACAGTCTGTGCTCCTGACACAAGGTAATGGCGGCCTTGTTGTCTACGTACAGAACTGGAGGAGAACGAGGCCTCTCTCCCAAGTCGGTCAGCAGGTAGGTGAGCCAGCGTAACTCCTGTGCAGCCATGGCTGTGGCGTAGATCTCAGCCTCACAACTGGAGCCGAGAACAGAAGACGAGCGTGTAGACCGCCAAGAAACAGAGCCAGAGCCAAGACTGAAGGTGTAACCCTGTGACGACCGCTGCGTAGCCAGGTCGTCAACCCAAGAAGCGTCTGAGTGACCAGTGAGGACAACGTCGCCCCGTCCTCCGAGCACGAGCCCCATGCCCGATGTACTGCACAAGTAGCGTAGTACCCTCTTAGCAGCATCCATGTGCACCTTTCGGTGCCAACCAGGAGCCACGTAGCGAGCCAGGAGGCCAAGAGGGTACGCAAGGTCAGGACGAGTGCAGGTCATCAGGTACATGAGGCAGCCCACTAGCTCTGGGTAAGGACCACTCGGCTCTACGGACTCGTCCAAAGGTGGAGCTGAGAGCGAGTGACCTGTAGCCAGAGGAGTGGCCTGTGCCGAGGACCAGGTGAAGCCGAAGCGCTGAAGGACTTGCTGCACCATGTGTGACTGAGTCAGTGTGAAGGTGCGGCGTGCTCTGTCCCGGGTGATCTGCAAGCCAAGGTAGCTGCGCAGTTCACCCAGGTCTGTGCACGTGTGTCTCTTCTGCAGCTCCGACTTCACCAGGGCGAGAGCCTCAGTGTCAGCAGTGGCAAAGACCAAGTCGTCGACGTACACGAGGATGTAGAACGGCGGCAGCGAAGTGTCGGTGCGCAGAAACAGAGACGGGTCAGTAGTGGAAGGAGCAAACCTAAGAGCCGCAAGTGTCGTCCTCAGTGTGTCGTGCCACTCACGCGGCGCCTGGCGGAGACCATAGACTGGCCGCCGGAGGCTCCACTGGTTACCACGAGGGAACGACCCAGTGAAGCCAGGTGGGCGGCGCAGCCAGATCTCCTCGTGCAGGCTGCCCTGTAAGAAAGCAGTGCTGAAGTCAAGAGAGTGAAGCTCGTAGTCACGCTGAGCGGCAACGTGCAGCAGCACCCGAAGAGTGGTCATCTTCGAGGTGGGGGAGAAGGTCTGGAAGAAGTCAACTCCCTCGCGCTGACTGAAGCCTCGAGCAACGTAACGAGCCTTGAAGACAGGCGGAGAACCCGGCGGCCGCTTCACCCTGAAAATCCACATGCCACTGACGATGTTCGCCCCAGGTGGGGGAACCTCGTCGACGTAAGTGCCTGTGGACTTCCAGGATGCCATCTCTACGTCCATGGCTGTCTGCCACTGAGAGGAGTACTCACCCGCGATCGCCTCAGCGTAAGAGCGCAGGGTCGGGATGTCTGGAGCATCCGGGTCTCCCTCAGGGGCAAGCAGCATGGCCACAAGATGAGGCGCAGCGGCTGCAAGACACTCAAGGTCCTCCTGCCTGTCCTCAAGGACGTCCGTGCCAAGAGCATGTCAGAATGTTACTATTGTCTAGCCTGCAGTGGGGTACTATATAGCGAGTACAACCCAATTAGGGTTTCCTATATGTATGCCAACTGCTGCTAGTGCAAACCCTTTTTCTTGTTCTAAACTTTCTACTGCTTATTTCTGACAGAGCACACTCACCCCCGACGGACGGAGGACAGACAGACTCAGACTCAGCAACAAGACTAGCGGCGTAGTCTAGACAACAGGCAGCATCAAAGTCAACAAGCTCAGCGACTAAGGCAGACGCAGCAGCAGACTCAAACGACGGGTCAGTGACAACAGTGGCTAGCAAACGCGTGACAGTAGGGTGAGCAGTACGAGCGCGGTCAGACTCAGGCTCAGCAACGACAGGCAGAGAAGACGCAGGAGGGGACGGCAGGAGAACACGCTGCGGAGCAGAGGAAGGACGTAGGGCCATGAGGTGTGTGCCGGGGACAGCCGGCGGACGCTCACGAGGAACACGACGACCAGTACAACTAGTGCGGACAGTGCAAACAGGCGA
Source organism: Closterium sp. Naga37s-1 (assembly GCA_947471745.1). Classification (NCBI taxonomy): domain Eukaryota; kingdom Viridiplantae; phylum Streptophyta; class Zygnematophyceae; order Desmidiales; family Closteriaceae; genus Closterium; species Closterium sp. Naga37s-1. The sequence goes on from CANJKZ010001148.1 coordinate 1,225,026, forward strand.
GACAGGACAAGACGCAGGCTCACGACGCTCAGCAAGACCGCCTGTCAGCTCAGTGTAAGGAGAAGGAGCAGGCAGCGGTGAGCCAGGCTGTAACGGAAGACCAGTAGAAGACGGGAGGCTAAGAACCTGGCGAAGGACGGAGCCAGGCGGTGGCAGAGACGAAGGTGACGGCGGAGCGAAGAACAGTCGCGGCGGTGCAGTGCCACCAGCACCAATAGCTCCAGCACCTCCTGCAGCTCCAGAACCTCCAGCGCCAGCACCCGCAGCAGCTCCAGAACCTCCAGCTCTGGCGCCACCAGCGCCAGCACCTCCAACAGCTCCAGAACCTCCAGCGCCAGCACCCGCAGCAGCACCAGAACCTCCAGCTCCAGTGCCACCAGCGCCAGCACCTCGAACAGCTCCAGAACCTCCAGCGCCAGCACCCGCAGCAGCTCTAGAACCTCCAGCGCCAGCACCCGCAGCAGCTCCAGAACCTCCAGCTCCAGCGCCACCAGCGCCAGCACCTCCGATAGCTCCAGAACCTCCAGCGCCAGCACCCGCAGCAGCTCCAGAACCTCCAGCGCCAGCACCCGCAGCAGAACCTCCAGCTCCGGCGCCACCAGCCGTAGCACCCCCAGAACGGGCACCTCCAGCTCTTGGGCCTCCAACCTCAGAGTCGACAGCAGCACCTCCAGGTCCAGCAGGACCTCCAGTCCAAGCAGCTCCAGGACCTCCAGCACGAGCACCTCCGGGACCAGCTGCTCGAGGAACTCCAGTAGAAACAACTCCAGTAGCAGAGTCACCAGTTCCAGCGCCTCCCGCAGCAGGGCCCCTAGCTCCAGCAGCGCGACCCTGACGGCTAACGTACCACTCAGGCAGCTGCTGTGGGGAGAGAGGGAGACGACGACGAGAGTGCAGCGGCGAGGCACCAGCGGAGCGACGACGGAGACGGCCGCTCCAGGGAGACTGCTCACCAGACGCCTCCGCGCCCCCAGGTGCAACACCCCCAGACTCAGTACCCCCAGGCTCAGCACCCCCAGACTCCTCACGCTCAGGCTCAGCACCTCCAGGCTCCGCACCCCCAGGCTCAGCACCCCCAGGCTCCGCACCCCCACGCTCAGCACCCCCAGAAGCAGCACCTCGAGCAGGACCACCCTCAGCAGGACCTGAGTCACCAGTGACCTCAACCGGCGCAGTCAAGGGAGGAGGGTCTACCTGAGACACACCTGAAGGAGCAGGACCGGGAGCGAGGAGGGGGTCTACCTGGGGAGCACCTGGAGCGAGGAAGAGCGGCGGGGGGGGGGAGAGGGGCAGTGCGGTAGGGGAAGAGACGGTAAAAGGGAACCGACTCGTCGAACGTGACGTCCTGAGAGGGGAAGACACGGCGCGAGGTGGGGTGGTAAAACTGCCAACCAGGCGCGTCAGGGACAAAGCCAAGGAAGACACGGGGAATAGGGCGGGCGGAGAGCTTGTCCGTGGTGGTATCGTGGACAAAGGCACGAGAACCCCAGACCCGGAACACCGATGCATCGCCAACATCCCCCGTCCACCGCAGTGTGGGCGAGGTCTCCGGCAAGGAGACACGGGGCCAGAGGTTGAGCTGATGCGCGGCGTAGCGGACCGCAAACGGCCACAGAAAATGGGGGGCAGCCGCATGGACCGTGGAGGTACGAGCGACCTCCATGACCAAGCCAATGCGGCGCTCAGCAACCCCATTCTGCTGCGGAGAGGCCGGAAGCGTGAACGTCTGGCGAATGCCCTCCCCACGACAAAAGCTCTGCAGAAGGTCGGAGGAAAACTCCCCACCTCTGTCAGAGTGCAGACGCAAGACGGGGAACTCCGTCTCGAACCGCTCGCGGAGCTGGAGACGGGCAGCGCGGATCCAAGGGATCAAAACATCAGGGACCTCACCCTTGGTGCGCAAGGGGAAGACCGTGGTGTAACGCGAGTAGTCGTCAACAACCAGCAGGAAGTACCGCTCGCGGTCCTGCCCACTGACGCGGGCTGGGCCCCACACGTCCATGTGCAGGGTCTGCAGGGGAGCAGTCGTCGGGGGAAACGAGGAGGAGTGAGGAGCGGCGCGCTGCCGCCCCTCGACACAGGGAAGACAGGGAGGAGCAGGCGAGGGTGGGAGGGGAGGGAGAACCCTGGGAAGACCAGAGACAAGGACACGGCGGTGCATGCTACGAAGGCGCTGCACCGAGGGGTGACCAAGACGGTGGTGCCAAAGGAGGGTCTGGTGCGACAAAGCGCGACACGAGCAGGGGGCCGCTAGCTGACCTGACGCAGACGCAGACGCAGCTACCTGAGGGGACACAGTAGTTAGTGTGTACAGACTCGAGCCAGGCGCACGGGTAAACGTGGCCAGGTGCCGGCCCGTCCGGGAGCACGTACAGTGGGTCATGCGCTGACCTCCAGGAGTGAACTGGTCAACCCACTGGTCCTGGAGGTCAGCACCACTCACCAAGTTCGTAGAAAACGAGGGGAGGTGAAGACCTGACAGGGAGTCAGACGGGACCGCCGGACACGGGAGGACCGTGGAGGAGTGCGCAAGGACTGGACCCCCAGAGGGGTCTGCCAGGGAGACTGCAACCGGCCGACTGAGCGGCGTGAGGGTGGTGCTGTCGCGAAAGAAGGAGCGGGAAGCACCTGAGTCAAGTGTGAAGGTGTACAAGGCCTCAGCAGGCGCAGTACCAGAGAGAGCAGACTCACCAGCACCTAGAGCAGGAGACGCACTAGCACCTAGAGCAGCAGCCTCACCAGCACCTAGAGCAGGAGACGCACTAGCACCTAGAGCAGCAGCCTCACCAGCACCGAGAGCAGCAGGCTCTATACCTGGGTCAGGCGGTACGCACAGGTAACAGGCACCGTCAGCACTAGTAGGCAATGCATACATGGCAGTGAGAATAGCATCATAGTCAAGTGCAAAGATATTTACCCTCTGCCTAAGCAGGTCCAGCCAGGTGGGGAGCTCAGTCTCGTCGCCAAACTCGGTACGCCAGGCGTCGCTCAGACGGGCGAAGCAGCGGGACTGTGTGTGACCAAGCATCCCGCAAGCCTGACCTGCCCGATCACCTGTGCGAATGACGTACGGGCAGCGAACGGTACTCCGAGACCCTCTACTCTGAGCGTACCACTCACGAAGCTGCTGGGGCGTAAGTGTCTCGCGCGGACGCCGCTGCAGCTGCAGCTGGCCACTGCCAGACGCTCCCGACTGACCAGCTCCAGGGGGATAGCCACGACGGCTACCGCCACAACCCCAACTAGCGTACCACTCACGAAGCTGCTGGGGCGTGAGAAACTCGCGCGGACGTCTCTGGAGCTGCATCTGGCCACCGCCAGTAGCAGCAGTAGCAGTAGTAGCAGCAGTAGCAGCAGCAGCAGGGCAGGCGCGGCAGGCAGGCGGGCAGGCAGGTAGGCAGGTAGGCAGGCAGGCAGGCAGATGGCGCGGCAGCGCGCTAACAAGGCGGGCGCGCGGGTAGGGCAGGTGCTCACCAGTGGCGGGAAGGGCAGGCGCTCGCCGGGCGAGCAGGGCCGGCGCACGACGGTGGCGACGGCGGGGCCGCAACATCGGCTGTAGAGTAGGGCCGCGTCAGCTGCAGGGCTGGGGCCACGACAGCGGCAGGGCAGGGCCGCGGCAGCTGCTGCAGGGCGGGGCCGTGTCGGCGGCAGGGCGGGGCCAGGCGGGGCCGCGTCGGCGGCAGGGCGGGGCCGCGACAGCGGCAGGGCGAAACCCCGTCGGCGGCAAAGCGGGGCCGCGTCAGCGTCAGGTCGGGGCCGCGTCGGCGGCAGGGCAGGGCTGCGACAGCGGCAGGGCGGGGCCGCGTCAGGGGCAGGGCGGGGCCGTGACAGCGACCTGGCGGGGCCGCGTCGGCGGCAGGGCGGGGCCGCGACAGCGACCTGGCGGGGCCGCGTCGGCGGCAAGGCGGGGCCGCGTCGGCGGCAGGGCGGGGCCGCGAAAGCAGCAGGGCGGGGCCGCGTCAGGGGCAGGGCGGGGCCGCGACAGCGACCTGGCGGGGCCGCGTCGGCGGCAGGGCGGGGCCGCGACAGCGGCCTGGCGGGGCCGCGTCGGCGGCAGGGCGGGGCCGCGTCAGCGGCAGGGCGGGGCCGCGACAGCGGCCTGGCGGGGCCGCATCGGCTGCAGGGCGGGGCGGCACTCTGGCCTGACGGGCTTGCAGGGGCGGCTCGCGGGCCTGACGGGCCTGCAGGGGCGGCGCGCGGGCCTTACGGGCCTGCAGGGGTGGCGCGCTGGCCTTACGGGCCTGCAGGGGCAGCGCGCTGGCCTTACGGGTCTGCAGGGTGGTGCGCGCGTAGCTAGGGCAACAGTAGGCAGCGCGAGGGCTGCAGGACGGCGTGCGCAGCGCAGCACGTCACAAGGCAAGGCAGGGGAAGGCGCGCGCACGCAGCGCAGCGCAGGGCAACACGTGGGGTAGCGCGGTAACCGCAACGGTAGGTGGGCCCGAAAAAAAAGACGGTCCTACGGACCTAGTGCTCTGAAACCATGTCAGAATCTCAGCCACTAGACCACTGGGATAAAAGGGCTTGTTAAGTAGCGGGTCAGTGCGCCCATAACCCTCCAGGCCAGCGAGCCTGTAACCCTTCCCTATGATCAATCAGGCATCCCCAGTGTTGGTTTTCAGACACCCCCCCGCACAGGGATGCCCTAGCACACGGCACAGCGGCAGCGCCAGCATGTGCACACATGGGGATTCGAACCCGAGACCTTCGCTCTGATACCATGTTAGAATCTACTAGCAGGAATGAATGCAGTATGAAAGTGTTGGGTACAAGTGTGAAACCCTAAGAGGGGCTGTACCCCATGTTGGCTACCCCTAACTACAGCCTAAACATATATAGCATGCATATAATTTGACAACGGCGTAACTGGCTCTGCTCGCCGGCAAGAGCAACTGACCCTCTGGGGACCAGAGCAACGGGTAACCGGAGTAACTGGCTCGCTCGCCGGCAAGAGCAACTGACCCACGGGCCTCTGACGCAACGGTCTCACGGGCGACTAGAGCTGCGGACTTCACGGCGGCCACCCGCCCTCACCCCCCTCGGATTGTCCCACCCCCCCCTTGTCACACCCCTCAGCCCTAGCGCCACTCCCCAACCTCAAACGCTCCATCCCCCCCTCAGCGGCAGCTGCAGTAGTGGGAGAGAGAGGAGGAGGAGGGACAGCTGGTCACGCACTCCCACCACCCCCATACCCCCCCTTACCCCCGCCACCCCCATACCCTCCATACGGCTGCACGCGCAGCAGGAAGTCGAAGGAGGAGGGGGGGGGGCGGGCTGTGGGGCACTCGCAACGGGCAGGGCGCGGGCGGCAGGCGGGTCCAGGAGGGGGGGCGCGCGGGTCCCCGGGGGCGCCTCGACTGGCGACGGGGGGCGGCGCGCGGGTCCCCGGGGGCGCCGCGACGGACGACCGAGACGGCGCGACAGTCCCCGGGGGCGCCGCGACGTGCGACAGGGGACAGCGCGCGGGTCCCCGGGGGCGCCGCGACGGGCGACGGGGGGCGGCGCGCGGGTCCCCGGGGGCGCCGCGACGAACGACGGGGGCGGCGCGCTGGTCCTCGGGGGCGCCACGACGGAGCGTGAAACCGCCACGCGCCCCGAGCGCGTGGTGGGAAGAAAAAACGTCGCACGCCACGGGGCGCGCGACAGACAGTATAGCAGCGGAAGCAGTTGGGCCCACAGGCCAGGAGCGTAGATGCTCTGTTACCATGTCAGAATCATACTTAGTAGCTAGGACTTAGGGTTTGAGAAGCTAAGGAGAAACATAGCGAGAGGATGGATAAGTTGGCCGAAGAGGGTTGGATAATTAGGAACAAGGGTACAAGTAGGAGCAAGGGTGGGCACAAAGGTGCACCACCACCCACAAGAGGCTACACTACACTACTGTTAAAGCTGTTGGCAGTTTATAAGAAAACATAACAATAGATTTCCTTCAACATATTGTGAGTGCAATTTGGGACTCGAGAACCAAAACCGAGTTGCTTCCTGGGGTTTGCTAAGTTACCGAAAATTCTGACTGTGTAGCGAGAAGCTGCGCGAAACTAACCAGACCAACTTCAAACAAGTCAACCTTCCTCTCCCGCTACCTAAAGGTCAACCTTTCTAAGGTTGAACAATTTGGGCCTTGAGCTTTAACAAATAAAGACATCACATGAGGAATTTCCCATTCCTTACTGAGTATACACGACACCACGTACAACTCCAACTGTTTGGAAGAACAGGCTCGGTCCGACGGGGCTGTTATGCGTCGCCTTCGGATCGACACACCCAGACCAATGCGCGACTGTGTCCCCGCCTAGTAGGGATCCTTGTTTTTAGTTCTTGTATGTATGACGTGACGTTGTAATTGCTTCTGGTTGACTTTGGCCCTCTCCCATTTACTACTCACACACATTGTATCACACAGGCCCCTCCATGTTGGAGTAAAACATCATTATTACCCTGATACCAGGATAGTGTCAAGAGTTTGCCCTCAAATTTCAGGATGATGCTAAATTCTACCTTTGAACTTCATTATGATTCTATGTGTTTTGCCCTGAAATTCCAGGAAGGTCGTGAAATTATGTCTTGAAGAGTCAAGACGAGTACCGAGGAACAGGATGGGAGGAAAGGAGAAGGAGAGGGGGGGGCATATTAGTTTTTGTTTCCCACCAAAGATTTTGCACCACCACCTGTAATGAAACCACATATTAGCAGGGGTGGTGTTGGTTGGCACCGCCGCACGATCTCGTAAGTACCAACCAAACCCTTCCTCTATACGACCTCGTGAGCGCACGCATTGGTAGGGCAGCGTTGGGGCAGGGCACGGCATCTCCGTCATGCCGTCATGTACCATGCATGCACTAAGCATCCCGCGCATATTGTACCTTCCCTTCCACCTCTCTCGTGCATGCAGAATATTTGCCCTGAGAGATCATGATAATCTCCTGCTGGTGCCCTGAAATTTCAGGATGGCCACAAAATGTTGACCTCCAAAATCAGGGCATGTTGGAGACCAAAAGTTGCTCGGAGGGCTGAGTATGCCCTAAATTCTAGCAAGGGCCCTGGTATCAGCCCATTTTTCTAGGTTCCCATGTGTTTCCATGGGAGCTTGTATTGTGATAGCTGGGGAAACAACTGGATAGGACAATGGGCTGTTAAAATAGTAGAGTAGGAATGACTAGATTAGGTCAAGGGAGGGGTACAAGACAAGTGTCGAGAGAAAAGTTGTACCCCTAAGGGGCAACTCACTACAGGCTAAACTAATATATGAAATATATCTTTGACACACTCTTATAGCCTGGGTGAGATGCATCAAGACGACCGCGACAAGCATGTGGTCACAAGACCAGTCAAGAGAAGAAAACACGACAAGCTCAAGGTGGATCACAAAGTCACCACAGAGCCCGAGCACAGACAAGCAGCCACAAGGCCAGTCCACAAGCAGTGATATAGTGGAACATGCGGTACAGAGATAACAACCTAGCACAGATATATATATATATATATATATATATCAAGGATGAGGCAAAATCAAGAGACAAACTAGTGAGGTAGAGTGGGCACAGGCTTAAGAGCTGTGCAGAAACACCGATGATCACAAGACTCTAGGGCCTTGGTGAAGATATCAGCAGTGTTGGCTGTGAGGCCACGTAAGCAAGTCGAAGCTGACCACGTTGTTGTAACTCGTGCGAGGAAGTAGCGAAGAGCAATTTGCTTTGTTCTGTGCTCCAGTCTCTGCTCCCGACACAAGGCAATCATGGCTTTGTTGTCGACGTACAGAACTAAAGGAGAACGAGGCCGCTCACCCAGGTCAGTCAGTAAGTAGGTTAGCCAACGTAACTCCTGTGCAGCCATAGCCCCAGCGTAGATCTCGGCCTCACATCTGGAACTAAGCACAGAAGACGAGCGGGTGGACCTCCAGGAGACAGAATCAGCGCCGAGACTGAAGGAGTAACCCTGCGACGACTGCTGAGTAGCCTGGTCGTCAGCCCAAGAAGCGTTTGGGTGTCCTGTGAGAACAACTGAGCCCCGCCCCCCAAGCATAAGCCCCATGCCTGATGTACTGCACAAATAACGCTATACCCTCTACGCAGCCCGCCAGTGCCCTGGTCGGTGTCTCCCAGGCGCAACGTAGCACGCCAGGATGCTAAGAGGGTAAGCGAGGTCAGGTCGAGTGCAAGTCATCAAGTACATGAGGCAGCCCACAAACTCTGGATACGGACCACTCGGCTCTACGGACTCGTCCAAAGGTGGAGTTGAGAGCGAGTGGCCTGTAGGCAGAGGGGTGGACAGTGGCGAGGAGAACTGAAAGCCGAAGCGCTGAAGGACCTGGTGCACCTTGTGTGACTGAGTCAGAGTGATGGTGCGCCATGCTCTGTCCCGGGTGATCTGCAAGCCAAGATAGCTGCGCAACTCACCCAAGCCAGTGCACGTGTGTCTCTTCTGCAGCTCCGTCTTCACAAGGGCCAGTGCCTCAGTGTTGGCAGTAGCAAAACCAAGTCGTCGACGTACACGAGGATGTAGAACGGCGGCAGAGAAGGGTCTGTGCGCAGAAACAGCGACGGGTCAGCAGTCGCAGGAGAAAAGCCAAGAGCCGCAAGTGTAGTCCTCAGTGTGTCGCGCCACTCGCGGGGCGCCTGGCGGAGACCGTAGACTGGCCGCTGGAGGCTCCACTGGGCACCCTCAGGAAACGACCCAGTGAAGCAAGTTGGGCGACGCAGCCGATCTCCCCGTGAAGGCTGCCCTGCAAGAAGGCTGAGGAAAAGTCGAGGGAGGGCAGCTCCTAGTCACGCTGTGCTGCAACGTGCAGTAACACCCGAAGAGTGGTCATCTTCGGGCTGGGGGAGAAGGTATGGAAGAAGTCAACCCCTGTCGCTGACTGAAGCCTCGTGCAACGTAACGCGCCTTGAAGGCAGGCGGAGAACCCGGCGGCCGCTTCACTCTGAAAATCCACATGCCATCGACTATGTTCGCCCCAGGAGGGGGAACTGCGTCAACGTAGGTGCCTGTGGACTTCCAGGGTACCATCTCTACGTCCATGGCTGTCTTCCACTGAGAGGAGTAAGGACCCATGATCGCCTCTACGTAAGAGCGCGGGGTCTGGATGCCCAATGCATCCGAGTCTCCCTCAGGGCAGAGCAGCATGGCAGCGAGATGAAGTATAGCAGCCGTAAGGCACTCGAGCTCAAATTGCCTGTCCTCAAGGACGTCACAACCAAGGGCAAGCTCACCCCAACGGACGGAGGACAGTCAGACTCAGACTTAGTAACAAGACTCGCAAAATAGTCGAGACGACAGACAGCAGCAAAGTCAACAAGCTCAATAACTAAGGCAGGCGCTGCAATAGACTCAAAGGAAGGGTCAGTGACAACTATGGCCAGAAAGCGTGTGACAGTAGGACTAGAAACATGAAGAAGTTCAGACTCAGGGTTAGGAACATCAGGAAGAGAGGACGTGATGGAAAGCGTGCGAATCTAGAGAGCGTCACAAGAGATTAAGTCCGCCGACTTCGACGGAACATTGCGTGCAGCTTACGTAATATTAAACTATGAGCAGGTACGCGTTGGAAAGATCTTAATATCTACTTTCCAGAATGGTAACGCACGCCTTCAACCAAGATCTAGGCCGATCGCTATCGCGATTTAACTGCGACGGGGTATCCTGGCGGAATTACTTGGCAGCCATGGATTAGATCTAGGAATGGCTTTAGGTCAGAGTTCAGATCTGCAAAGTGACGAGTTTGTCAAACCCTAACATCCCAACCCTCGCCATACAACAAGCCCAACAACCCAAAGTGCCAAACTAGCAACACCAAAGGTGTTGTAGTGAATAGCAAACGTTTGTTGGTGCTTGTTGGGTGTGAGTTCAATTCCAGCCTGCAACAAGTCTAGCAACCACATTTTGCCCAAGCCCTTAGCCCACAACCAGCTAGAGCAAAATACCACAACTACCTACACAATCAACACTCCCCCTTGCTCGTGCTGGAGGTGGCTGAACACCATTGGGCAAAATCCTTCACTCCACTCCCCCTTGCCCAGGGAGGGGCGCCATCCACAGCATGATGTCGTCAAGGCAGAGAAGCACCAGCCCTCCCACATCCTGCTCAGGCACCATGCCAACATGGGGCTGCATCCCCATCAATGACATGCACACACCGTGCCGCTCAAAGGGAAGGGGTTTGGTGAGTATGTCTGCTGCTTGACGGTTGGTTGGGCACCACCGGAGGATCACCTCGCCGCTTGCCACCATCTCCTTGATGAAATTCCACCGAACCTGCATGTGCTTGGTGCGGCCATGCAAGCATGCATTCTGTGCAAGAGCAATGGCAGACTGGTTGTCCATAAACACAGGCACACCACCAGCGAACTCATGCCCAAACTCCCCAAACAAACGCTTCAGCCACACACCCTCCCGAATGCACTGACACAGATTGATGTACTCACTCTCAGTGGTGGACAATGCAACCACCGGCTGCCTCTTGCTCTGCCAAGAGATGGCTGCACCGTTGAGGCAATAAACATAGCCGGTGTGACTCTTGCGATCAGCTGAATCTCCAGCATAATCAGCATCACTAAAGCCCACCTACTCAACCTGAGGCTTGCTGTGTGCGGGGTAGAAGATACCTGACTTGACACAACCTTTCAAGTACCTTAGCACTCTCTTAGCAGCCTGTAGGTGAAATTCCTTGGGACAAGACACCACCTTGGACAGCTGTGACACTGCATAAGAAATCTGGGGCTGTGTGGTCGTGCTTGCATACATGAGAGACCCCACAATGCTTTGATAGAGCTGGACCAGCTCATCTCTCAGCAAGGGCTCCTCAGCATGTGCATGCACGTCGAACCCTGTAAGGAGAGGGGTACGCACGGGGTCAGCCTCAGAAAGGCCAAAGGACTCAAGCATGTTGAGAAAGAACCTCTCCTGATGAATCAAGATGCCACTCTCATCACGCTCAATCTGCACCCCCAAATTTTACTTAGCCTCCCCGAAGTCCTTCATGCGGAAACGAGAGGACAGAAAGCCTTTGACCTCGTCCAGCAAGACCATGCTCGAAGACAAGAGCAGAATGTCATCCACATAGAGGTAAAGGGATATCCTGCCCTTGTCCCTCACCAAGTGGTACAAGGCAGGGTCACATTCAGACCTCTCAAAGCCAAAATCCATCAGCGCCTCATCAAGCTTGAGGTACCACTGCCTTGGAGCTTGCTTAAGCCCATAGATTGATATTTTGAGTCGGCATACTCTGCCGGACCCATCATCAAAACCAGGGGGCTGCCTCATGTAAAGCTCCTCCTTCAAGACCCCATGAAGATAGGCAGTGGTCACATCCATGTGATGGATGTGAAAACCCGAGGAGGTTGCCATCCCAAGGGAGCCTCTCAGGGTAGTAGGCTTACCCACCGGGGTAAACACCGGGTCATAGTGAACACCCCGTGTCTGAGTGTTCCCCATGGCCACCAACCTGGACTTAGGCCTCTCAATGCTACCATCAGCCTTGTGCTTGTACTTCCACACCCACTGACACCTCAAGACCTCCATACCAGGTGGTACACAAGCTGGGTCAACCAGCTCAAAGGACTCGTTCACCTTATGGGACTCAAGCTCCTCGCACATGGACTCGACCCACTCTGGACGGGACAAGGCCTCCTTGACTGACTTAGGCTCATGCACCTGACCCATAAGACAAAAATCAAGTCCATGATCACCCCCATCAGCATCCACAAGCATGCACTCCTCCAAATCAAGCACCTCATGATCATGCATGCAAGCATACTGTGCACTTGGTGTGAACCTCTCAGGTGGCCGGGAGATGCGTGTGGTGCGGCGCAGTGGTGATGCCTCCCCCTGCTCCAAGCTTTGCAGCTTCTCCTTCCAAGTCACTCTCTTCATGGGGGACCGTTGTGACTTGGACAGCTGCTGCTGCAGTAGTTGCTGCCACCTACCCACAGAAACAGGCGGTGTATGCTGCTGTGGTGGCTGCTGCGGCTTCTCTTGTTGATGCTGCTGCCCCTGTGGCTGCTCCGGGTCATGGGCTGGTGCGTGAGGGTCAGGGGTAGAACCAGCAGTTGGTGACTCCTCATGGTGAGGTGCAGCTGCCTTTTGTTCCTCTTGCTGCTCCTCTACCTCCTCTCCAGGGTCCTCCCATGCCCCCTCAAAGATGGAAGAGGTGTAGGGATCTTGGAGGGATTTTCCCAACTGTACTAGCACCATGCTCCTTCCACCCCTTGTAGCTCAGCCCCTCGTGGAAAACCACATCCCGGCTTTCCACCACCCGCTGACCTCTTTCCCTACCCTTCCCGGTCGTGCAATAAGGGCACTTGCTTGGCTGCCCACCACCCTCCTTGATCTCCACACCCTTCAGCTCCCCCTTCTTCACACACTCCACAAGTTGCTGCCTTCCCGCATGCCCCATGCGTAGGTGCAGCAAATCTGCCGTCACCTGCTCCACGTCCCTCCAACGGGTGCTACAAGCGGCTTCCTCGGCTTCAACACCATGTGTCCTCTCCACCTGAGGCACACAAACTGGAACAAGGTATAGACCCTTCTCTAACTTGGCCTCCATCACCACAGCTCCACCCTTGCGAACCGTGCACCCTCCCATGGTGAAGGTGCATATGTATTCTTGCCTCGCAAGCTGAGAGCATGAGAGAAGGTTGGCTGCCAATCCAGGAACATGACGCACACCCTTCACATTCAGCACCTCCCCCTCCTTCCCCTTGACGGTGATGGTGCCGATGCCGATTGCTTGCAGCGTATCTCCGCTCCCCACAATCACATTTCTGGAGTTAGGTGGGAGGGAGTGATAGGTGGTGAAGAGGTCGCGCCGAGGTACCATTCCACAGGTTGCCCCAGAGTCTAGAATGAGCTGATTGGGGTCAGCCAACACACGACCAGCAAGCGCCGTCTCCTTCTCCAAGGATAAGAAGGAGAAACCATCATCCGATGAGTCCTCCTTTCCCTTCTTATCCTCGTTTGCCGCCGCTGCTGCCGCTTTCTCTTTGCTGCCCTTCTTGTTCCATGCTCCATTTTTCATCCTCCTCTCCACCCACTCAGGCCTAGTGACAGGTGGAGCCTCTCCTGGGTTCCCTTGAGGCTTCCACCCATCTGGTCGGCTCCAACACTCCTTCCAAGAGTGCTTCCGGTTGCATCCAGGGACGAGGCACTTGTCGAGCTCCTTCTTCTTCCCCCCACCTCCTTGCCGCTGCTGGTACTTCTTGGAGGCAGCCCTATCACCTGCCCCCATTCCCCCTTCCACTCCTCTACCAGCATCACGCTTGCGAGCCTCATCAGAAACCAACACCTCCCATATCCAGGCCTTGGTCCATTTCTGCTGCTCAAGGTGAAGGTACTTCAGTAGGGCCTCGTTCGCCTCTTGGTCCAGCCCCTGGCGTGCGGTGTAGATGATCTCCTTCTCATCTACTTTGTAGTTCAACTCCTCCAAGGCCCTCACATACTCATCCACCCTCTGGAGATACTGCACCATGGTCTCTCCATCACCATAGTTGCGTTCCATGGTGTAGAAGTGCTTCCTCCAGGTGAGTATGCTTAGCAACCCTTTTTCAAATGTCGATCTTGAACTCTCTTCCATGCTTGGGCAGCTGCTTCTTGCTTCCCCTTCAGGTCAATCAGCATCTTTAGGAGCTCTAGTTGGCCTTCCAAAGCCCAACACAGGTACTGGAACGCTTGCTTGTCCTTGCGGTCCGACGCTTCCTGTGCCTTAAGTAGCTCCTTCGCACTAAGCTGTTGCCTTCCGGCTCGCGGTGCTGCTGATCCACCTCCACTTCCTTCACATATAGATGAGCTAGAGGCTCCCCCAGCCCCTGCTCCCTCTTGGCTAGACACTCCAGCAGATGACTCTGCTTCATCAGCTCTAGGTCTTCGCTCCGATCCCTCCAAAACGCCTTCTAGGTCTTTGATACATAACCAAAGCGTAAACTGGAACCGCCATAGCGAAAAATCCGAGCCGGTGAAACTAGGAGGGCCATCTAATTTCTGGGCCATGACCAACCCTATATCTGGAAGTCCTTAAACCAATTCGAAATATGATGAAAAGAGGGAATGTCGCAGGCCTAACCAGCTCTGATACCACTGATGGAAAGCGTGCGAATCTAGAGAGCGTCACAAGAGATTAAGTCCGCCGAATTCGACGGAACATTGCGTGCAGATCACGTAATATTAAACTATCAACAGGTACGCATTGGAAAGGTCTTAATATATACTTTCCAGAATCGTAACGCACGCCTTCAACCAAGATCTAGGCCGATCGCTATCGCAATTTAAGTGCGACGGGGTATCCTGGCGGAATTACTTGGCAGCCATGGATTAGATCTAGGAATGGCTTTAGGTCAGAGTTCAGATCTGCAAAGTGACGAGTTTGTCAAACCCTACCATCCCAACCCTCGCCATACAACAATCCCAACAACCCAAAGTGCCAAACTAGCAACACCAAAGGTGTTGTAGTGAATAGCAAACGTTTGTTGGTGCTTGTTGGGTGCGAGTTCAATTCCAGCCCGCAACAAGTCTAGCAACCACATTTTGCCCAAGCCCTTAGCCCACAACCAGCTAGAGCAAAATACCACAACTACCTACACAATCAACAGGACGTAGGAGGAGACAGCAGGGCAACACGTTGTGGAACAGAGGAAGGACGAAATGTCATAGTGTACTTGCCAGGGACAGGAGGAGGACGAACACGACGAGCCCGATCAACAGTGCGAACATGCGAGGTAGGACGAGACGCTGGCTCACGACGCTCTGTCAAAGAGTCCTTCTGCTCAGTGTAAGGAGGAGGAGCCGGTAGTGGGGAGTCAGGCTGAAATTGTGGCTGTGACTGGTCAGGCGGAGGACATAGTAGGGGAGGAGTAAGCACATTGGAAGACGGAAGACTGAGAACCTGGCGAAGAGCCGAACCAGGTGGTGGCAACGACGACTCCGGCTGAGGCAAGAAGAACGGCCGTGGATGCACAGGCTGCGCAGTACCCCTAGCACTAGAACCTCCAGTACCACCAGTAGCAGTGCCTCCAGCTCCGCCACCGGAGCTGCCCCACCGGACAACCCACTCACAAAGCTGCTGTGGCGAGGGAGTGGCCTGCCTACTCAGCCTCCGCTGTTGTCTACCCCCAGAGCCTCTACGAGGAGCATTACACTGAACAACCCACTCACGAAGCTGTTGTGGCGAAGGAGTCGCCTGCCGACTCGGCCGCCGCTGCTGTCTACCCCCAGAGCCTCTACGAGGAGCACCCCAATAGTCAACCCACTCATGAAGCTGCTGCGGCAAGAGGGCCTCCTGTAGACGCTGCTGTCGTTGCTCTCCACCCCCAGAGCCTCCGCCCGCCTCCTTGACCAGCTCCATGACAGAGAGAGTGGCCATGACGAGCAGCGGCAGTCAGCAGAAGTGGCGCAAGGGCGATAGTAGTGACTGCGGCAGCGGCAGATGTAGTGGTAGTTGCAGTGGCAGCAGTGGCAGGGGCGGCGGCTGCAGCAGTAGTGGTAGCTGCAGTGGTGGCGGCAGCCGTAGCAGCAGTGGTGGCTGTTGTAGTGGCAGAGGCTGCGGCTATGGCTGCTGCAGTGACTGTAGCGGCAGTAGCAGGAGCTGCAGTGGCAGGTGCTGCGTCCGTGGCAGCTGTAGCGGTGGCTGCAGTAGCTGTAGCGGCAGTTGCTACGGCTGTGGCAGCTGTAGCGGCTGTTGCTGTGGCTATGGCAGCTGTAGCGGCTGCTGTAGTAGCTGTAGCGGCCGCTGCAGTGGCTTTTGTGGCAGCGGCAATAGCTGTAGCGAGGGCGGCAGCTACTGTGGCAGCAGAAGTAGCAGCAGCGGTAGCTAGTGTAATGGCAGGAACTGCGGCTGTGGCAGCTATAGTGGCGGCTGGAGTAGCTGTAGTGGCTGCTGCAGTGACTGTAGCAGCAGTAGCAGCAGCTGCAGTTGCAGGTGCTGCGTCCGTGGCAGCTGTAGCGGCTGCTGCAGTAGATGTAGCTGCTGCTGCAGAGGCTGTAGCGGCAGCGGTAGCAGCTGTAGCGGCAGTTGCTGCGGCTGTGGCAGCTGTAGCAGCTGTTGCTGCGGCTGTGGCAGCTGTAGCGGCGGCTGTAGTAGCTGTAGTAGCCGCTGCAGTGGCTGTAGTGGTAGCGGAAGCAGATGTAGCGAGGGCGGCAGCTGCTGTGGCAGCAGCAGTAGCAGCAGCGGCAGCTGTAGCTAGGGCAGCACGGCAGCACGACAGTTCAGTAGCAAGGGCAGAGGGCAGGGCGGCACTAGCGCGCGGGGCAGGGCAGTGCGGGGCGTGCGGGGCAGCGGGCGGGCGGCAGCAGGCAGTACAGGGGCGGCATCAGCGACCGTAGCAGTAGCAGCGGCTGGCGGCAATAAGGGCGGCAGCAGCAGCTGAAATAGCGGCTGTAGTGGCGTTGGGGGTAGCAGCAGCTGTAGCTTGTGCGGTGGCAGCATAGCAGCAGCGCGCGCAGGACAAGCAGCGGTGGGCAGTAGCGCAGTGTAGCGCAGGCGGCACAGGCAGCTGCACTTGGGCAGACGCGGGTGGCAGCAGCAGCTGCAGTGGCTGCTATAGCAGCGGGAGCGTGGGGCAGGAGAGCGGTTGCAGGGCAATGGGGCTGTGCAGCGCGCGGGGCAGTGGCACAGTGGCGGCTAAGTGGCTGCGCGGCGGCGCTAAGGCAGCCAGGGCAGCGGGCAGCGGGGCAGTTCAGCGAGGCTGCGGGGTAGCGGGCAGCAGGTCGGGGCTGCAGCGCGAAGGCAGCAGGGCAGCGGGTTGCGTGGGATCGCAGGGCAGCGGGGGCCGCGGGGCGCGGGTCGCACGGAGCAGCAGGGCAGGGCAGTGCTAGCGCGGACGGGCAGTGGGGAGGGTTGCTATCAGGATGGGCAGGGTGGGGGTCGCGATCGAGTGGGGCAGGGCGGCGCTAGGGGCAGGGAGTCGTGATCGGGGAGGGCAGGACAAACCCTAATTGGGTTGTACCCCATATGGGCAAAGTGGGGGAGAACAAGGGGTCACAAGACCAGTAAAGAAAAGCAAAGCAAGCTCAGGGTGGATCACGAAGTCACCACACACTCTGAGCACAAGCAAATGGCCACAAGGCCAGTTCACATGCAGAGTTAAATAATGGAGAACAAGCAGTACAGTGATCACAACCTAGCAAGTGTAAGCATGCAGGTATATGTATATAGATCACAGTACAAGCAAAGTCAAGAAGTGAGCAAGTGAGACCAAGTAGGCACAAGGCCTAGAACAGTACAGAAACGCTGATGATCACAAGGTTGAAGTGCCTTGGTGAATATATCAGCAGTGTTGGCCCGAGAGGCCACGTAAGCAAGACGAAGCTGACCACGCTGCTACAACTCTCGAGCAAGGAAGTGGAAGAAGGCCATGGAGAGTGAGCTGAAGAGCATCGAGGAGAACAACACGTTTGAATTGGTGGAGCTACCGGAGGGGCGTACGGCGATAACGTCCAAGTGGCTCTTCAAAATCAAGTCGGATGCCGACGGCAAGATTGAGCGCTTCAAGTCTAGGCTTGTAGCCAAGGGGTACCAGCAGAAGGAGAAGGTGGACTTCAAGGAGCTGTTTGCCCCTGTGGTGAAGCCGACGACGCTGCGACCCTCTTCGCGGGAGCCGCCATCAAAGGATGGGTGATGAAGCAGATGGACATCGTAATGACATTTCTTAACGGCATCCTTGAGGAGGAGATTTTTATGGCGCAGACAGAGGGGTTTGATGATGGTAGTGGCAGAGTGTGGAAGCTGAAGAAGGCCCTCTATGGTCTGAAGCAGGTCCCTAGGCAATGGTACATGAAGCTGCGCGATGTGTTGGAGGAGATCGGCTTCACTCCCTCAACGGCCGATCACTCCTTGTTCATGCTTGGCGAGGGGGAGCAGAGGAGCTTCATGGTGGTTTATGTGGATGACATTCTCATCTTCTCACCCTCCTCTGACCTTGTGAAGGAGGTGATGCTGAAGCTGCAAGACAAGTTCAAGTGCAAGTCTCTTGGTGACGTGAACTTCTACCTTGGGCTCCACATCGAACGAGACGTGGAGAAGCGGAGCATGCGAGTGCACCAACGGAAGTACCTGGAGGCGTTGGCTGCCAACTTTGGCCAGAGTGAAGGTCATGTGGCTACTCCCTTTCCCTCTGGGTTCAAGTGTGTGAAAGGACCAGAGAAGGAGAGCGTTGGTGAAGAGGAGAGGCGCCGTTTGCACTCGTTGGTGGGCAGCCTCATGTATGCGGCGGTAAATACTCGGCCGGACGTAGCCTTTGCTACCGAGCAGCTGGCTAGGGTAGTGCAATGCCCTAATGAGGAGCAGGTAGCAGCTGGAATGAGGGTGGCCAAGTTCCTTGGCCAAACACCGACCGTTGGGCTGCAATACTCGGCGGCGGCGCAAAGGCGCCAAAAGGGCGCGGATGGTGTAGAACCCGGGCGTTTGTTCCTCACCGCCTACTCGGATGCTTCATATGCATCGGAACCAGACGACATGACAAGTGTGGGAGGCTTCATATGCTGTGTTTGTGGAGGCCCAACTGCTTGGGAGAGCAAGAAGCAGGTTGACCAAGCTTTGAGCTCGGTGGAGTCCGAGTACATGGCACTCTTCCGTGCGGTACGGGAGATTGTGTGGCAGCGGCGTCTGTTGGCTGAATTGGGGGAGGAGCAGCAAGGACCTACCCCACTGTACTGTGACAGCCAGGGTGCCATTGCTCTTGCTAAGAACCCTGTGTTGCATGGACTCACGAAGCACATGAGGGTGAAGTGGCATTGGACGAGGAGCATGGTGACCGCGGGTGAAGTTGAGTTGCGCTACGTGAAGACCACGGGGCAGCCGGCTGACATGATGACCAAGAGGCTGGTGGAGCAGCAGCATTGGAAGTGTTGCAAGCTGGCTGGGATGGCTCTGAACTAAGAGAGCAAGATCCTAAGGCCAACAAACCGAGGGGGAGTTTGTTGGTGCAACCCTACGGTTTGCACTCGGCTTGTTGTCCGTGTGCGTGCATGCGTGTGTGCATGGAATGGAATGAGGGCATGAAATAATATATATATTTCATGCTTATAATAGTGTGTGAATGTTGAGTCATGATGTCGAGTGTGTGTGTCGAGTCAATAGCGAGTTATCGCTAGTCGCGTGTTACGCGGTCATTTTGTGTGTCCCGCGCGGTTTCTATTTCGTCGTTTGTGTGTCTCGCGCGGTTTCTATTTTGTCCTGTGTCGAACGTTCGGCGTGTCGCAGGTGTGTGCAGCAGAACTCAAGGATGACTTTGCGATGAAGAACCCGAGCCTTGGTGTCAAGATTCAAGTGATCACGAAGCCCGCAAAAAGGGTACACCTCAAGATATTGAAGATAGTTACATTGCTTTGTGTAGTGTAACATTTCACTTGGTGTAGGCCCTAGTGAAGGGTAGTTTCGAGACCCTTCGTGGTTGGGGACAGTGTGGCACTGTTCCACATCACTGTACCTCGGCTCTTGGGGTTTGTAGGAGCTGGGACTCATTCCCAACTCGTAACTCTCCCTAACTCTTCCTATTGTGTGTTCTAATACTATAGTGGCTGCCATAGTGCCGTTCGTTCAAACCAACGCTGTGTCGTCAATACTTGGTGAAATTGTGCGATCGAAATTGCGTATTGTAGGCGACGTTAAGACGCTCCAGATCCAAGTTGAATCAGGTCAGTTGAAGCTGTGACCAGAACGCTATGAACGTTTAACGCCGCTGTTTAGAAATCCGACTGTGCACTCTATCTTTCGTTTTAGGCACATTGAAGCCTATTGTAACTATAGCAGTACTTGATCGTCAACACCCACCGGTTCTTCATGATGTTCACCCCGCGTGGGCGTTTGACCAGCTCCCAAGTGCCCATGCCGATGAGGCTGCAGATCTCCTCGTCCATGGCGGCCTTCACCGCTTTGCCCTTCCAGCTCGCCAGCGCCTCCTTCACCATCATCGTGGCGATGTCCCGGCAGTGTTTGGGGTCAGCATGTACGTCGGGGTCGAGGTCCGGCAGGTCGACGTCATCTTCGGCGTCGTCGTACAGCAGGTCATCGTCAGCGTTGTCGTACACCAGCTGTGGTGAAGGCAGCTGGTGGCAGGCAGGCGTGGAAGACCAGCCGCTCCGGCGGCTTCCGAGTTCGACCTGTGCGTTGTAGCTCAGGCTTCTCGATCGGAACCTCCACCACATCACTGACGGTGGAATCTTCTCCTGATGACAGCTCCCCTTCCTCGTCCACGTCCACGTCGTCGACCAGCTGCTTTGACTCTTCGACCGGCTGCTCTCCTCCTGCTGAATTTGACAGCTCTCCTGTCGACCGCCCCGGCTGCTGCTTCCCTGTCGACTGCACCCCTGCTGCTGCCTCCTGTTCGACCGGCTCCCCGTCTGCTGCTCCCCTGACGTCGACGGCTTCCGGTCCTGGTTGACGAGCTTGGCGCCTTGTCGACCGCCGGCGATGCCTCTGGCCGGCGCCACAGGCGACGCCTCAAGGCTCCCCTCATCGCCGGTGGCCGACACAGGTGTCGACGCAGGCCGATCTGCGACGGAGGAGGGAGGAGCAAGAACAGGGGGAGGTGGAAGAACCTCCACAACATCCTCATCAGCAGGCTCGTCGACTTCGGCGAGGAGTGGAACCGTCGCCGTCGAGGTGTCCGACGGCAGGTGTGCCTGCGTCCGCCCCAACGCCGGCCCATACTTCGCCTTCCACACCTCCAGCGACAGCGCATCGTAGAAGATCACCTCGACCGACGTGACCAACTTGTTGTCGGTCAGGTCGAGCACCTCCCAGCCCTTACTCTTCGGCGACACGCCAAGGTGAAGCCCCCAGCGAGCCTTCGGCACTAGCTTCCCACTGCGCTGATTCTCAGGGACCATGAACTGCACAATGCAGCCCCACACCCGTGCCAACGTGAGATCGGGCTTCTTCCCGGTCAGCAGCTGATACGGCGTCGTCCCCGGCGGCGTCGTCGACCGCTCCAAGCAATTGCGCACCCAGACAGCTTGTCGTAGAGCGAGTTGCCACGAGTGGTGCTGCACGCCCATGTGTAGCAGCATCGTCCTCACGGACTCGACGGCCGTGCGCATCTCCCGCTCAGCCATGACGTTCTGCTGCGGAGTGTAAGGGCACGTCAGGTCGTGGACGATGCCCTTGCCATCGACGAAGTCGGTGAACTCCTTCCCGAGAAACTCCCCTCAACGGTCTGAACGGAGCATCAGCACCGACTTCTTCGCCTGTCGTTCCACCAGCACCAGCCACTTCTGGAACTCCCGCAGCACGTCGCGCTTCTTAGCGACCGGCATCACCCATACGAACCGAGTGTGGCGATCCTTCAGCAGCAGGAAGTACAAGCTGCCATACTTGGCAGCAACCCGGAATGGCCCGCACAAGTCAATGTGCACGACAGCCAGCGCCTCCTCGGCGTCCGAGCCTTTGTCGGGGAAGGTGTGCCGCGCCAGCTTTCCTCCGACGCACGAGACACACGACGGGTCTGCTCCGGTCGACGGCTTGATGTCGAGCCCTGTAGCAACTTCATGCTTCGCCGAGCTCTTGATCGTGTCGACGCCGACGTGCGCAAGCCTCACATGCAACCGGTCAGGGGTCGACTTCGTCGCCGAGACGATCGTCCGCAGAGCCACCACCTCGGTCGACGGCGACAGCGTCGAGCAGGGGCGAAGGTCGGTGCAGAGGACTCGTCCGGTGTTGTGTGCTCGACCGAGCACCTCCCCGGTCGCGGCGACGAGCAGCATCTCGTCGCCGTCGCCCTGCAGCTGCACCCCGCTCTCCTTCAGCTGGCCAGCAGATAGCAGGTTTTCCTGTAGCCCCGAACGTAGAGCACGTCGGATGAGGACCCGCTTCCCGGCCTTCCCTTGCAGAGCGACGGTTCCGCGACCCTCGACAGGCTGCAGCGCCCCGTTAAATCCACGCACGTGCTTCACGCCGTCGCTCGGGGCCATGTCGACGAAGACCGCCTTCGTACCCATCAGGTGGTGGGAGCAACCGCTGTTGAGCAGCACCGCCATCGGGTTTGCCTGCACAGCTGCCGCCACTGCCTGGAAGTCCTCGCCAGCCTTCGGCGCTAGCGAGAGTGTTGGCTCCACCACGCCGACCGTCGAGCACGACGACTCCCCGTCGCCTCGGCCCTTGCCGCTGGAGTTTTCGACGTCCTTCGTCGACGACGTCTGCTTCTCCTTGCGCGGCTTCTCATCGCGACGGGGGCGACGACTGGCCGGTCGACCGCGGCCTCCCTTGTTGTCGTCCTCGTCGCTGTCATCGTGGTCAGGGCACTCGTAGGAAAGATGGTCGGGGTCGTGGCAGATCCAGCACTCCCGCCCTCGACCACCACCTCCTCGGCCCTTGTCCCGCGTCAACCTCTTCTCGTCGACGTCCTTCGTCGACCGCCCACCTCCGCTACCACCTCTGCCCAGCTTCCCGCGCTGCTCCTGCTGACGATTCTGCTTCGTCAGTGCAGCGGAACGTGCGTGCGGAAGGAGCTCCGTGGGTTGTTCTGCCTCCTGCATCGCCTCATTTTGGAGGATGTAGCTGGTGAGGGAGTCCTCTTTGAGGGACTCACGTGTGCCGGGCACCATCGTCATCCTCTTCATGAGGTTGTAGCTGCGCGGCAGGCTCTTGAGGACGTGGGCGATGTAAAAAGCCGTAGAGTATTCGGCGCCCGCCATCCGCATCTCAGCCAGGATCCGTCGAGCACGGTTGCACTACTTCGTCGCCGACTCCTGCTCGCCCATTCGAATGTGTGTCATCTTCTCCTCCAGCTGTCCGATGTACATGTCGTCCTTCACCTGGTACGTCGACAGGATGAAGTGCCATGCTTGATGACCGGCGTCCGGTCACTCTCGACATGACCAGAGCGCTAGCTGCACCACCGGCGAGCAGCACCTCGAGATGGCCATGAAGGTGAGCACGTGAGCAGCATGAAACTCCCTACGCAGCTCGACATATTCCTCGGGCGGGATGGGCACGGTGCCGTCGGCGAAGCTCTTCAGCCCGGAGACCTCCAGCTGAGGTTCTATCAACTCTCTACAGGTGATAAGGTCCCGTCCACCTTGCAGAGGTGGGACGGTGATCCGGTCCGGCGAAAACTTGAAGTAGCCATACGCCGGTGCGATCCCGCCTGCCGTCACGTGCGTCGTCACCGAGAGCCCTCCACCGCTTCGTAGAGGAGAGCGACGTCGACCATCGACGTCGGCACGCGAGCTGCCTGCAGCCGCCGTCGACCACTGCACTCACGCCTGACTCATGTCGACACCACCGTCGACCTTGATCAAACCTCAATGCTTCGTGCCATCGTTGCCGCTGACTCGTGCACCGCCGTCGACCTCGTCGTCGACGACACCTTCGTTTCACACCTATTGAGGAGAAGCAGGATGGGAAGGGTGCTCCGTCGCCCACTGCGCCCGGATGCCCAACTCAGCGATCGCTCAGGGGATCGACCGATAATCGCCATCCTCATGGCGATTCCTCGCATCAGCCAAACGTGCCTCCAAGGTGTCCGCTACGCCCGTATTAACTACGGGATCGACCATGGCGACTAACGCTGCTGCCGGCCTACAAACGACTTAGTAGTTGCAAAAGTCGGCTCCTATCTGAAAGTAATTTGCGGGGCCGTCCACGCTCACTACACCATGCGGAGAATCACTCTACAAAGTAGTGAGCTAGACTACACGAGGGGGGGGGGGGGGGGGTGGTTGGCACGAACTACTAGGAGTGATCGTAGCTTTGCTTAGTTCCTTAGTGCTTGCGCATTCACTGGAGAAGTCGGCAAGAGTTTCACTAGGCAAAGTTCATATTACAGAATGATAGAACAAACAATGACAGAAATGAGTACATCAGGCACCTAACAATTCTACAGCTAGCCTGGTCGATCGACAGCACAGCATGGTCGACCGCCTGCCAGCATTGCGTAGAGGAGCCGCGCCAGCAATGCAGAAAGGCGACCGGCCAACACTGCAGGTCGACGGCGTGCCAACGCTGCAGCAGAGCGGCTGTCCAGCATTGCCCCGTAGAAGACAGCAGCGCGCACGCTCGCAGGTGCGCGCAGACGATTGGCCCGACTTGCACCGTTGTGCATCCGTCGGCAGTTGTCTGCACCTGACGAGCCACATCGATTTCGGGATACCAGCCCGAAGTCGCCTTCGTCATCGACACCTCGACGACGTCCGCGTGCCTCCGCAGAACTCACCGAGCAGGTTACCTCGTCAACCACCAAGTGCTCTGGTCGACCACCAGGTGCCTCTGGTCGACCACCAGGTGCTTCTGGTCGACCACAGCTCCCGGCGAGCACCTCCCTGGTCGACGGAACCCCTCCATTGACCACAACTGTCAGCTGATGTCGCCGAGCTCCCCTCGTCGACCGCTGCTCACATGTCAGGTCGACGGACTGCTCCGTCGACCTCCCGGTCGAACTGCTCCTCCTGGTCGACGGCCCACCCGTCACCCAGCCCAGTCAGCTGCAACCGTCGAGCACCCCTGGTCGAAGGCAACATCACAGTGATCCCTGCAGCTCGACGAAGCCCATTGAGCAGCTCCCTCACTGTGAACGACGAGCTGCTTCTTCCGTACATCCGACCGAGTCCTCGGCGTTGCCCAAGCGAGGGCGGGGCCAACACTCCATTCCCGTTGACACATGTTGGTCCTATGGACCGGTTGGACCAACTGGCCTGTTGGTCCTATGGACCGTTTGGACCAACTTCCCAGTTGGCCAAATGGACCGGTTGGATCTACTGGCATTTTGGTCCAATCGACCGGATGGACCAACAGGCCTCTTGGTCCTATGGACCGGTTGGACCAACTGGCCTGTTGGCCCATTGGACCGGTTGGACCAACTGGCCCGTTGGCCCAATGGACAGGTTAGACCAACTGGTGGCCCAATGTACCGGTTGAACCAACTTCCCAGTTGGCCAAATGGAACGGTTGGACCAACTAGCCTGTTGGTCCTATGGAACGTTGGACCAACTGGCTTGTTGGTCCTATGGACAAATTGGACCAACTGACGTGTTGGTCCTATGGATCGGTTGGACCAACTGAATTGTTGGTCCAATGGACCTACTGGACCAACTAGCCTGTTGGTCATATGGATCGGTTGGACCGACTAGCTTGTTGGGCCAATGGACCGGTTGGGCCAACTGGCTTATTGGTTCTATGGACTGGTTGGACCAACTGGCATGTTGGCCCAATGGATCGGTTGGACCAACTAGATTGTTGGTCCAATAGACCAGTTGGACCAACTGGCCTGTTGGTCCTATGGACCGGTTGGACCAATTGGCCTGTTGGTCCTATGGACCGGTTGGACCAACTGACGTGTTGGTCCTATGGACCGGTTGGACCAACTGGCCTGTTGGTCCTATGGACCGGTTGGACCAACTGACGTGTTGGTCCTATGGACCGGTTGGACCAACTGGCCTGTTGGTCCTATGGACCGGTTGGACCAACTAGCCTGTTGACAGTATGGACCGGTTGGACTAACTGGCATGTTTGTCCTATGGACCGGTTGGACCAACTAGCCTGTTGGTCCTATGGACCGGTTGGACCAACTAGCCTGTTAGTCCTATGGACCGGTTGGACCAACTGGCCTGTTGGTCATATGGACTGGTTGGACCAACTGGCCTGTTGGTCCTATGGACCGGTTGGACCAACTAGCCTGTTGGTCCTATGGACTGGTTGGACCAACTGGCCTGTTGCCCCAATGGACCGGTTGGACCAACTGGATTGTTGGTCCAATGGACCGGTTGGACCAACTGGCATGTTGGCCGAATGGACCGGTTGGACCAACTGGCCTGTTGATCTAATGGACCGGTTGGACCAACTGGCCTGTTGGTCATATTGACTGGTTGAACCAACCGGCCTATTGGTCCTATGGACCGGTTGGACCAACTGGCCTGTTGGTCCTATGGACCGGTTGGACCAACTAACATGTTGGTCCTATGGACCGGTTGGACCAACTGGCCTATTGGTCCTATGGACTGGTTGGACCAACTGGCCTGTTGCCCCAATGGACCGGTTGGACCAACTGGATTGTTGGTCCAATGGACCGGTTGGACCAACTGGCATGTTGGCCGAATGGACCGGTTGGACCAACTGGCCTGTTGATCTAATGGACCGGTTGGACCAACTGGCCTGTTGGTCATATTGACTGGTTGAACCAACCGGCCTATTGGTCCTATGGACCGGTTGGACCAACTGGCCTGTTGGTCCTATGGACCGGTTGGACCAACTAACATGTTGGTCCTATGGACCGGTTGGACCAACTGGCCTATTGGTCCTATGGACTAGTTGAACCAACTGGCCTGCTGGCCCAATGAACCGGTTGGACCAACTGGCCTTTTGGTCCAATGGACCGGTTGGACCAACTGACATGTTGGTCCTATGGACCGGTTGGATCAACTGGCCTGTTGATCCAATGGACCGGTAGGACCAACTGGCCTGTTGGCCAAATGGACCGGTTGGACCAACTGACGTGATGGTCCTATGGACCGGTTGGACCAACCGGCCTGTTGGTCCTATAAACCAGTTGGACCAACTGGCCTGTTGGTTCTATGGACCGGTTGGACCAACAGGCCTGTTGGTCCTATGGACCGGTTGGACCAACTGGCCTGTTGGTCCTATGGACAAATTGGACCAACTGACGTGTTGGTCCTATGGATCGGTTGGACCAACTGAATTGTTGGTCCAATGGACCTGCTGGACCAACTGGCCTGTTGGTCATATGGATCGGTTGGACCGACTAGCTTGTTGGGCCAATGGACCGGTTGGACCAACTGGCTTATTGGTTCTATGGACTTGTTGGACCAACTGGCATGTTGGCCGAATGGATTGGTTGGACCAACTGGCCTGTTGGTCCTATGGACCGGTTTGACCAACTGGCCTGTTGGTCCAATGGACCGGTTGGACCAACTGGCCTGTTTGCCGAATGGACCAGTTGGACCAACTGGACTGTTACTTTAATGGACCTGTTGGACCAAAAGGCCTGTTGGTCCAATGGATTAGTAGGACCAACTTGCCTGTTGATCCAAAGAACCAGTTGGACCAATTGGCCTGTTGGTCTTATGGACTGGTTGGACCAACTGGCCTGTTGGTTCTATGGACCGGTTGGACCAACTGGCCTGTTGGTTCTATGGACCGGTTGGACCAACTTGCCTGTTGGCCAAATGGACCGGTTGGACAAACTGGCCTGTTGGTCCTATGGACCGGTTGGACCATCTGGCTTGTTGCCCCAATGGACCGGTTGGACCAACTGGATTGTTGGTCCTATGGACTGGTTGGACCAACTGGCCTGTTGTCATATGGACTGATTGGACCAACAAAAATGTTGCTCCAACGGGCCGGTTGGAGCACATGGCATGTTGATCCAATGGACTGGTTGGACCAACTGGCATATTGATCCTATGGACTGGTTTGACCAACTGGCCTGGCCGAATGGACCGGTTGGACCAACTGGCCTATTGGTCCTATGGACCGGTAGGAGCAACTGGCGGATTGCTCCAATGGGCCGGTTGGACCAAGTGGCCTATTAGTCCTATGGACTGGTTGGACCAACTGGCGTGTTGGCCCTATAGACCTGTTTGACCAACTGACCTGTTGGTCCTATGGACCGGTTGGACCAACAGGCATGTTGGTCCTATGGACGGGTTGGACCAACTGGCCAGTTGCTCCAATGGACCGGGTTGGACGAACTGGCCTGTTGATCCAATGGACGGGTTGGCCCAACTGGCCTGTTGGTCCTATGGACTGGTTTGACCAACTTGTTTGTTGGCCGAATGGACTGGTTTGACCAACTGGCCTGTTGGCCGAATGGACCGGTTGGACCAACTGGCCTGTTGGTCCTATGGACCAGTTGAACCAACTGGCCTGATGGTCCTATGGACCAATTGGACCAACTGACGTGTTGGTCCTATGGCCCAGTTGGACCAACAGGCCTATTGGTCCTATAGACTGATTGGACCAACTGGCCTGTTGGTCCTATAGACTGATTGGACCAACTGGCCTGTTGGTCCTATGCACCGGTTGGACCAACTTGCCTATTGGTCCTATAGATTGGTTGGACCAACTGGCCTGTTGCTCCAATGGACCGGTTGGACTAAGTGGCCCATTGGTCCTATGGACCGGTTGGACCAGCTGACGTGTTGGTCCTATGGACCGATTGGACCAATTGGCCTGTTGGCCAAATGGATCGGATGGACCAACTGGCCTGTTGGCCCAATGGATCGGTTGGACCGACTAGATTGTTGGTCCAATAGACCAGTTGGACCAACTGGCCTGTCGGTCCTATGGACCGGATGGACCAAGTGGCCTGTTGGCCCAATAGATCGGTTGGACCAACTAGATTGTTGGTCCAATAGACCAGTTGGACCAACTGGCCTATTGGTCCTATAGACCGGTTGGACTAACTGGCCTGTTGGTCCTATGGACCGGTTGGACCAACTGGCCTGTTGGTCCTATGGACCGGTTGGACCAACTGGCCTGTTGGTCCTATGGACCGGTTGGACCAACTGGCCTGTTGGTCCTATGGACTGGTTGGACCAACTGACCTATTGGTCCTATAGACCGGTTAGACCAACTGGCCTGTTGGTCCTATGGACCGATTCGACCAACTGGCCTGTTGCCCCAATGGACCGGTTGGACCAACTGGATTGTTGGTCCAATGGACCGGGAGGACAAAGTGGCCTGTTGTCCTATGGACTCATTGGACCAACTGGCATGTTGATCCAACGGACCGGTTGGAGCAAATGGCATGTTGATCCAATGGAATGGTTGGACCAACTGGCATATTGATCCTATGGACTGGTTTGACCAACTGGCCTGGCCGAATGGACCGGTTGGACCAACTGGCCAATTGGTCCTATGGACCGGTTGGAGCAACTGGCGTATTGCTCCAATGGGCCGGTTAAACCAAGTGGCCTGTTGGTCGTATGGACTGGTTGGACCAACTGGCGTGTTGGCCCTATTTACCTGTTTGACCAACTGACCTGTTGGTCCTATGGACCGGTTGGACCAACGGGCATGTTGGTCCTATGGACCGGTTGGACCAACTTGCCAGTTGCTCCAATGAACCGGGTTGGACCAACTGGCCTGTTGATCCAATGGACGGGTTGGCCCAATTGGCCTATTGGTCCAATGGACTGGTTCGACCAACTGGCCTGTTGGTCTAATGGATCGGTAGGACCAATTGGCCTGTTGGTCCTATCGACCGGTTGGACCAACTGACGTATTGGTCCTATGTAACGGTTGGACCATTTTGCCTGTTAGCCTAATGGACCGGTTGGACCAACTGGCCTATTGGTCTTATGGACCGGTTGGACAAAATGGCCTGTTAGTCCTATGGGCTGCTTGGACCGACTGGCCTGTTGGCCGAATGGACCGGTTGGACCAAGTCAGCTGTTGGTCCTATGGGCTGGTTGGACCAACTGGACTGTTGGCCGAATGGATCGGTTGGACCAACTGGATTGTTGGTCCATTGGACTTGTTGGACCACCTGGCCTGTTGGTCCTATGTATCGATTGGACAAACTGGCTTGTTGATCCAATGGACCGGTTGGACGAACTGGCCTGTTGGTCCTATGGTCTGGTTGGACCAACTGGCATGTTGGTCCAATGGACCGCTTGGACCAAGTGGCCTGTTGGTCCTATGGACTGGTTGGAACAACTAGTATGTTGGTCCTATGAACCGTTGGACCATTTTTCCTGTTGACCGAATGGACCGGTTAGACCAGCTGGCCTGTTGGCCGAATGGACCGGTTGGACCAACTAGCCTGTTGGTCCTATCGACCGGTTGGACCAACCGGCCTGTTGGTCCTATGGATTGGTTGGACCAATTGACGGGTTGGTCCTATGGACCGGTTGGACCAACTAGCCTGTTGGTCCAATGGACCGGTTGGACCAACTGGCCTGTTGGTCATATGGACAGGTTGGACCAACAGTATTGGTCCTACGGTCCGGTTGTACCATTTTGCATGTTGGCCGAATGGACTGGTTGGACTAGCTGGCCTGTTGGTCCTATGGACCGGTTGAACCAACTAACCTGCTGGCCCAATGAATTGGTTGGACCAACTGGCCCGTTGGCGTAATGGACCGGTTGGACCAGATGACCTGTTGCTCCTATGGGCTGGTTGGACCAACTGGCGTGTGGGCCAAATGGACCGGTTGGCCCAACTAGCCTGTTGGTCCTATGGACCGGTTGGACCAACTGGCCTGTTGGTCCTATGGACCGGTTTGTCCAACTGGCCTGTTGGTCCTATGGACCGGTTGGACCAACTGACGTGTTGGTCCTATGGATCGGTTGGACCAACTGGCCTGTTGGTCCTATGGACCGGTTGGACCAACTGACGTGTTGGTTCTATGGACTCGTTGGACCAACTGGCCTGTTGGTGCAATGGACCGGTTGGACCAACTAGCCTGTTGGCCCAATGGACCAGTTGGACCAACTGTCATGTTGGTCCTATGGACCGGTTGGAGCAACTGGCTTGATGGCCAAATGGACCGGTCGGACCAACTGGCCTGTTGCCCAATGGTTGGACCGACTGGCCTGTTGATCCTATGGACCGGTTGGACCGATTAGCCTGTTGGTCTTATGGACGGGTTGGACCAATTGGCCTGTTGGTCTTAAGGACCGGTTGGACCCACTGGATTGTTGGTCCAATGGACCGGTTGGACCAACTGGTCTGTTGGTCCTATGGACCAGATGGACCAACTGGCCTGTTGGCCCAATGGATCTGTTGGACCAACTAGATTGTTGGTCCAATAGACCAGTTGGACCAACTGACGTGTTGGTCTTATGGACCGGTTGGACCAACTGGCCTGTTGGTCCTACGGACCGGTTGGACCAACTGACGTGTTGGTCCTATGGACCGGTTGGACCAACTCGCCTGTTGGTCCTATGGACCGGTTGGACCAACTAGCCTGTTGGCAGTTTTGACCGGTTGGACCAACTGGCCTGTTGGTCCTATAGATCGATTGGATTAACTGGCCTGTTGGTCCTATGGACCGGTTGGACCAACTGGCCTGTTGGTCCTATAGACCGGTTGGAGCAACTGGCGTATTGCTCCAATGGGCCGGTTGGACCAAGTGGCCTGTTGGTCCTATGGACTGGTTGGACCAACTGGCGTGTTGGCCCTATTGACTTGTTTGACCAACTGAACTGTTGGTCCTATGGACCGGTTGGACCAACGGGCATGCTGGTCCTATGGACCGGTTGGACCAACTTGCCAGTTGCTCCAATGGACCGGTTTGGACCAACTGGCCTGTTGATCCAATGGACGGGTTGGCCCAATTGGCCTATTGGTCCTATGGACTGGTTCGACCAACTGGCCTGTTGGTCTAATGGATCGGTAGGACCAATTGGCCTGTTGGTCCTATGGCCCGGTTGGACCAACTGACGTATTGGTCCTATGTAACAGTTGGACCATTATGCCTGTTAGCCTAATGGACCGGTTGGACCAACTGGTCTATTGGTCTTATGGACCGGTTGGACAAAATGGCATGTTGGTCCTATTGGCTGGTTGGACCGAGTGGCCTGTTGGCGAATGGACCGGTTGGACCAAGTCACCTGTTGGTCCTATGGGCTGGTTGGACCAACTGGATTGTTGGTCCATTGGACTTGTTGGACCAACTGGCCTGTTGGTCCTATGGATCGATTGGACAAACAGGCTTGTTGATCCAATGGACCGGTTGGACGAACTGGCCTGTTGGTCCTATGGTCTGGTTGGACCAACTGGCATGTTGGTCCAATGGACCGGTTGGACCAAGTGGCCTGTTGGTCCTATGGACTGGTTGGAACAACTAGTATGTTGGTCCTATGAACCGTTGGACCATTTTTCCTGTTGACCGAATGGACCGGTTAGGCCAGCTCGCCTGTTGGCCGAATGGACCGGTTGGACCAACTAGCCTGTTGGTCCTATCGACCGGTTGGACCAACCGGCCTGTTGGTCCTATGGATTGGTTGGACCAATTGACGGGTTGGTCCTATGGACCGGTTGGACCAACTGGCCAATTGGGTCAATGGACCAGTTGGACCAACTGGCCTATTGGTCCAATGGACCAGTTGGACCAACTGGCCTGTTGGTCATATGGACCGGTTGGACCAACAGTATTGGTCCTACGGACCGGTTGTACCATTTTGCATGTTGGCCGAATGGACTGGTTGGACTAGCTGGCCTATTGGTCCTATGGACCGGTTGAACCAACTGACCTGCTGGCCCAATGAATTGGTTGGACCAACTGGCCTGTTGGCGTAATGGACCGGTTGGACCAAATGACCTGTTGCTCCTATGGGCTGGTTGGACCAACTGGCGTGTGGGCCGAATGGACCGGTTGGCCCAACTAGCCTGTTGGTCCTATGGACTGGTTGGACCAACTGGCCTGTTGGTCCTATGGACCGGTTGGACCAACTGGCCTGTTGGTCCTATGGACCGGTTGGACCAACTGACGTGTTGGTCCTATGGATCGGTTGGACCAACTGGCCTGTTGGTCCTATCGACCGGTTGGACCAACCGGCCTGTTGGTCCTATGGATTGGTTGGACCAATTGACGGGTTGGTCCTATGGACCGGTTGGACCAACTGGCCAATTGGGTCAATGGACCAGTTGGACCAACTGGCCTATTGGTCCAATGGACCAGTTGGACCAACTGGCCTGTTGGTCATATGGACCGGTTGGACCAACAGTATTGGTCCTACGGACCGGTTGTACCATTTTGCATGTTGGCCGAATGGACTGGTTGGACTAGCTGGCCTATTGGTCCTATGGACCGGTTGAACCAACTGACCTGCTGGCCCAATGAATTGGTTGGACCAACTGGCCTGTTGGCGTAATGGACCGGTTGGACCAAATGACCTGTTGCTCCTATGGGCTGGTTGGACCAACTGGCGTGTGGGCCGAATGGACCGGTTGGCCCAACTAGCCTGTTGGTCCTATGGACTGGTTGGACCAACTGGCCTGTTGGTCCTATGGACCGGTTGGACCAACTGGCCTGTTGGTCCTATGGACCGGTTGGACCAACTGACGTGTTGGTCCTATGGATCGGTTGGACCAACTGGCCTGTTGGTCCTATGGACCGGTTGGACCAACTGACGTGTTGGTTCTATGGACTCGTTGGACCAACTGGCCTGTTGGTGCAATGGACCGGTTGGACCAACTGGCGTGTTGGTCATATGGACCGGTTGGACCAACAGTATTGGTCCTACGGACCGGTTGTACCATTTTGCATGTTGGCCGAATGGACTGGTTGGACTAGCTGGCCTGTTGGTCCTATGGACCGGTTGAACCAACTGACCTGCTGGCCCAATGAATTGGTTGGACCAACTGGCCTGTTGGCGTAATGGACCGGTTGGACCAAATGACCTGTTGGTCCTATGGGCTGGTTGGACCAACTGGCGTGTGGGCCGAATGGACCGGTTGGCCCAACTAGCCTGTTGGTCCTATGGACCGGTTGGACCAACTGGCCTGTTGGTCCTATGGACCGGTTGGTCCAACTGGCCTGTTGGTCCTATGGACCGGTTGGACCAACTGACGTGTTGGTCCTATGGATCGGTTGGACCAACTTGCCTGTTGGTCCTATGGACCGGTTGGACCAACTGACGTGTTGGTTCTATGGACTCGTTGGACCAACTGGCCTGTTGGTGCAATGGACCGGTTGGACCAACTAGCCTGTTGGCCCAATGGACCAGTTGGACCAACAGTCATGTTGGTCCTATGGACCGGTTGGAGCAACTGGCTTGATGGCCAAATGGACCGGTCGGACCAACTGGCCTGTTGGCCCAATGGTTGGACCGACTGGCCTGTTGATCCTATGGACCGGTTGGACCGATTAGCCTGTTGGTCTTATGGACGGGCTGGACCAATTGGCCTGTTGGTCTTAAGGACCGGTTGGACCCACTGGATTGTTGGTCCAATGGACCGGTTGGACCAACTGGTCTGTTGGTCCTATGGACCGGATGGACCAACTGGCCTGTTGGCCCAATGGATCGGTTGGACCAACTAGATTGTTGGTCCAATAGACCAGTTGGACCAATTGACGTGTTGGTCCTATGGACCGGTTGGACCAACTGGCCTGTTGGTCCTACGGACCGGTTGGACCAACTGACGTGTTGGTCCTATGGACCGGTTGGACCAACTGGCCTGTTGGTCCTATGGACCGGTTGGACCAACTAGCCTGTTGGCAGTTTTGACCGGTTGGACCAACTGGCCTGTTGGTCCTATAGACCGGTTGGACTAACTGGCCTGTTTGTCCTATGGACCGGTTGGACCAACTGGCCTGTTGGTCCTATGGACCGGTTGGACCAACTAGCCTGTTGGTCCTATGGGACCGGTTGGACCAACTGGCCTGTTGGTCCTATGGACTGGTTGGACCAACTGGCCTGTTGGTCCTATAGACCGGTTGGACCAACTGGCCTGTTGGTCCTATGGACCGGTTGGACCAACTGGCCTGTTGCCCCAATGGACTGGTTGGACTTACTGGATTGTTGGTCCAATGGTCCGGTTGGACCAACTGGCCTGTTGTCCTATGGACTGATTGGACCAACTGGCATGTTGGCCAAATGGACCGGTTGGACCAACTGGCTTGTTGATCTAATGGATCGGCTGGACCAAGTGGCATGTTGGTCATATTGACTGGTTGAACCAACCGACCTATTGGTCCTATGGGCCGGTTGGACCAACTGGCCTGTTGGTCCTATGGACCGGTTGGACCAACTTACATGTTGGTCCTATGGACCGGTTGGACCAACTGGCCTATTGGTCCTATGGACTGGTTGAACCAACCGGCCTGCTGGCCCAATGAACCGGTTGGACCAACTGGCCTTTTGGTCCAATGGACCGGTTGGACCAACTGACATGTTGGTCCTATGGATCGGTTGGATCAACTGGCCTATTGATCCAATGGACCGGTTGGACCAACTGGCCTGTTGGCCAAATGGACCGGTTGGACCAACTGACGTGTTGGTCCTATGGACCGGTTGGACCAACCGGCCTGTTGGTCCTATATACCATGTGGACCAACTGGCCTGTTGGTCCTATGGACCGGTTGGACCAACTGGCCTGTTGGTCCTATGGACCATTTGGCCCAACTGGCTTGTTGGTCCTATGGACAAATTGGACCAACTGACGTGTTGGTCCTATGGATCGGTTGGACCAACTGAATTGTTGGTCCAATGGACCTGCTGGAGCAACTAGCCTGTTGGTCATATGGATCGGTTGGACACACTAGCTTGTTGGGCCAATGGACCGGATGGACCGACTGGTTTGACCAACTGGCCTGTTGGCCGAATGGACCGGTCGGACCAACTGGCCTGTTGGTCCTTTGGTCCGGTTGGACCAACCGGCATGTTGGCCAAATGGACAGGTTGGACCATCTGGATTATTGCTTTAATGGACCTGTTGGACCATGGGCCTGTTGGTCCAATGGATTAGTAGGACCAACTTGCCTGTTGATCTTATGGACTGGTTGGACCAACTGGCCTGTTGGTTCTATGGACCGGTTGGACCAACTGGCCTGTTGGTCCTATGCACCGGTTGGAATAACTTGCCTGTTGGCCGAATGGACCAGTTGGACCAACTGGCCTTTTGGTCCTATGGACCGGTTGGACCATCTGGCCTGTTGCCCCAATGGACCGTTTGGACCAACTTGATTATTGGTCCTATGGACCGGTTGGACCAACTGGCCTATTGGTCCTATGGACCGGTAGGAGCAACTGTCGTATTGCTCCAACGGGCCAGTTGGACCAAGTGGCCTGTTAGTCCTATGGACTGGTTGGACCAACTGGCGTGTTGGCCCTATGGACCTGTTTGACAAACGGACCTGTTGGTCCTATGGACCGGTTGGACCAACGGGCATGTTGGTCCTATGGACGGGTTGGACCAACTGGCCAGTTGCTCCAATGGACCGGGTTGGACGAACTGGCCTGTTGGTCCTATGGACTGGTTCGACCAACTGGCTTGTTGGCCGAATGGACTGGTTCGACCAACTGGCCTGTTGGCCGAATGGACCGGTTGGACAAACAGGCCTGTTTGTCCTATGGACCAATTGGACCAACTGGCCTATTGGTCCCTTGGAGCTGTTGGACCAACTAGCCTGTTGGCCGAATGGACCGGTTGGAACAACTGGCCTGTTGGTCCTATAGACTGATTGGACCAACTGGCCTATTGGTCTTATGGACCGGTTGGACAAAATGGCCTGTTAGTCCTATGGGCTGCTTGGACCGACTGGCCTGTTGGCCGAATGGACCAGTTGGACCAACTCACCTGTTGGTCCTATGGGGTGGTTGGACCAACTGGACTTTTGGCCGAAAGGATCGGTTGGACCAACTGGATTGTTGGTCCATTGGACCTGTTGGACCAACTGGCCTGTTGGTCCTATGGATCGGTTGGACCAACTGGCTTGTTGATCCAATGGACCGGTTGGACGAACTGGCCTGTTGGTCCTATGGACAGGTTGGACCAAGTGGCCTGTTGGTCCTATGGACTGGTTGGAACAACTAATATGTTGGTCCTATGGACCGTTGGACCATTTTGCCTGTTGACCGAATGGACCGGTTAGACCAGCTGGCTTGCTGGCCGAATGGACCAGTTGGACCAACCGGCCTTTTGGTCCTATGGATTGGTTGGACCAATTGACAGGTTGGTCCAATGGATTGGTTGGACCAACTGGCCAATTGGGTCAATGGACTAGTTGGACCAACTGGCCTGTTGGTCCAATGGACCGGTTGGACCAACTGGCCTGTTGGTCATATGGACCGGTTGGACCAATAGTATTGGTCCTACGGACCGGTTGTACCATTTTGCATGTTGGCCGAATGGACTGGTTGGACTAGCTGGCATGTTGGTCCTATGGACCGGTTGAACCAACTGACCTGCTAACCCAATGAATTGGTTGGACCAACTAGCCTGTTGGTGTTATGGACCGGTTGGACCAAATGACCTGTTGGTCCTATGGGCTGGTTGGACCAACTGGCGTGTGGGCCGAATCGTCCGGTTGGCTCGAGTAGCCTGTTGGTCCTATGGACCGGTTGGACCAACTGGCCTGTTGGTCCTATGGACCGGTTGGACCAACTGGCCTGTTGGTCCTATGGACCGGTTGGACCAACTGATGTGTTGGTCCTATGGATCGGTTGGACCAACTGGCCTGTTGGTCCTATGGACCGGTTGGACCAACTGACGTGTTGGTTCTATGGACTCGTTGGACCAACTGGCCTGTTGGTGCAATGGACCGGATGTACCAACTAGCCTGTTGGCCCAATGGACCAGTTGGACCAACTGTCATGTTGGTCCTATGGACCGGTTGGAGCAACTGTCTTGTTGGCCAAATGGACCGGTCGGACCAACTGGCCTGTTGGCCCAATGGAACGGTTGGACCGACTGGCCTGTTGATCCTATGGACCGGTTGGACCGATTAGCCTGTTGGTCTTATGGACGGGTTGGACCAATTGGCCTGTTGGTCTTAAGGACCGGTTGGACCCACTGGTCTGTTGGTCCTATGGACCGGTTGGACCAACTAACGTGTTGGTCCTATGGACCGGTTGGACCATTTTGCCTGTTGGCCGAATGGACCGGTTGGACCAACAGGCCTGTTGGTCCTATGGACTGGTTGGACCATCTAGCTTGTTGGCCGAATGGACCGCTTGGACCAACTGGCCTGTTGGTTCATGGTCCAATTGGACCAACTGGCCTGTTGGTCCTATGGACCGGTTGGACCAAAAGGCCTGTTGGCCGAATGGACCGGTTGAACCAACTGGCCTGTTGGCCCAATGGACCGGTTGGACCAACTGACGTGTTGGTCCAATGGACCGCTTGGATCAACTGGCCTGTTGGTCCTATGGACTGGTTCGACCAACTGGCCTGTTGGCCGAATGGACCGGTTGAACCAACTGGCCTGTTTGTCCTATGGACCAATTGGACCAACTGACGTGTTGGTCCTATGGCCCTGTTGGACCAACGGGCCTATTGGTCCCCTGGAGCTGTTGGACCAACTAGCCTGTTGGCCGAATGGACCGGTTGGAACAACTGGCCTGTTGGTCCTATAGACTGATTGGACCAACTGGCCTATTGGTCTTATGGACCGGTTGGACAAAATGGCCTGTTAGTCCTATGGGCTGGTTGGACCGACTGGCCTGTTGGCCGAATGGACCGGTTGGACCAACTCACCTGTTGGTCCTATGGGCTGGTTGGACCAACTGGACTTTTGGCCGAAAGGATCGGTTGGACCAACTGGATTGTTGGTCCATTGGACCTGTTGGACCAACTGGCCTGTTGGTCCTATGGATCAGTTGGACCAACTGGCTTGTTGATCCAATGGACCGGTTGGACGAACTGGCCTGTTGGTCCTGTGGACTGGTTGGACCAAGTGGCATGTTGGTCCAATGGACCGGTTGGACCAAGTGGCCTGTTGGTCCTATGGACTGGTTGGAACAACTAGTATGTTGGTCCTATGGACCGTTGGACCATTTTGCCTGTTGACCGAATGGACCGGTTACACCAGCTGGCTTGCTGGCCGAATGGACCAGTTGGACCAACCGGCCTTTTGGTCCTATGGATTGGTTGGACCCATTGACGGGTTGGTCCTATGGACCGGTTGGACCAACTGGCCAATTGGGTCAATGGACTAGTTGGATCAACTGGCCTGTTGGTCCAATGGACCGGTTGGACCAACTGGCCTGTTGGTCATATGGACCGGTTGGACCAATAGTATTGGTCCTACGGACCGGTTGTACCATTTTGCATGTTGGCCGAATGGACCGGTTGGACTAGCTGGCCTGTTGGTCCTATGGACCGGTTGAACCAACTGACCTGCTGCCCAATGAATTGGCTGGACCAACTAGCCTGTTGGTGTTATGGACCGGTTGGACCAAATGACCTGTTGGTCCTATGGGCTGGTTGGACCAACAGGCGTGTGGGCCGAATCGTCCGGTTGGCTCGAGTAGCCTGTTGGTCGTATGGACCGGTTGGACCAACTGGCCTGTTGGTCCTATGGACCGGTTGGACCAACTGGCCTGTTGGTCCTATGGACCGGTTGGACCAACTGGCCTGTTGGTCCTATGGACCGGTTGGACCAACTGACGTGTTGGTCCTATGGATCGGTTGGACCAACTGGCCTGTTGGTCCTATGGACCGGTTGGACCAACTGACGTGTTGGTTCTATGGACTCGTTGGACCAACTGGCCTGTTGGTGCAATGGACCGGTTGGACCAACTAGCCTGTTGGCCCAATGGACCAGTTGGACCAACTGTCATGTTGGTCCTATGGACCGGTTGGAGCAACTGTCTTGTTGGCCAAATGGACCGGTCGGACCAACTGGCCTGTTGGCCCAATGGAACGGTTGGACCGACTGGCCTGTTGATCCTATGGACCGGTTGGACCGATTAGCCTGTTGGTCTTATGGACGGGTTGGACCAATTGGCCTGTTGGTCTTAAGGACCGGTTGGACCCACTGGTCTGTTGGTCCTATGGACCGGTTGGACCAACTAACGTGTTGGTCCTATGGACCGGTTGGACCATTTTGCCTGTTGGCCGAATGGACCGGTTGGACCAACAGGCCTGTTGGTCCTATGGACTGGTTGGACCATCTAACTTGTTGGCCGAATGGACCGCTTGGACCAACTGGCCTGTTGGTTCATGGTCCAATTGGACCAACTGGCGTGTTGGTCCTATGGACCGGTTGGACCAAAAGGCCTGTTGGCCGAATGGGCCGGTTGAACCAACTGGCCTGTTGGCCCAATGGACCGGTTGGACCAACTGACGTGTTGGTCCAATGGACCGCTTGGATCAACTGGCCTGTTGGCCCAATGGACCGGTTGGACCAACTGACGTGTTGGTCCAATGGACCGCTTGGATCAACTGGCCTGTTGGTCCTTTGGACCGGTTTGACAAACTGACCTGTTTTCCCAGTGGACCAGTGGACCAACTGGAATGTTGTCCTAGTGGACCGGTTTACCAATAGGCATGTTGGTCCAGTGGACCAGTTGGACCAACTGCCTTGTTGGTCCAATAGACCGGATGGACCAACTGGCTTGTTGGTCCAATGGACCGGTTGGACCAACTAGCCTGTTGGTCCTATGGACCGGTTAGACAAACTCGCCTGTTGACCGAATGGACCAATTGGACCAACTGGCATGTTGGTCCTATGGACCAGTTGGACCGACTGGCCTGTTGGTCCTATGGACCAGTTGGACCAACTGGCCTGTTGGTCCTGTGGACCGGTTGGACCAACAGGCCTGTTGGCCGAATGGACCGGTTAAACCAACTGGCCTATTGGTCCTATGGACCGGTTGGACCAACAGGCCTGTTGGTCCTGTGGACCGGTTGGACCGACTGCCCTCTTCCTTAAGTGGACCGGTTGGACCGACAGGCCTGTTGTCCTATGGACCGGTTGGACAAACTAGCATGTTGGTCCTATGGACTGGTTGGACCAACTGGCCTGTTGGCCGAATGTATCGGTTGGACCAACTGGCCTGTTGGTCCAATGGACCGAATGGACCAACTGGCGTGTTGATCCAATGGACCGGTTGGACCAACTGGCCTGTTGGTCCAATGGACCGGTTGGATCGCCTGGCCTGTTGATCCTGTGGGCACGTTGGACCAACTGGCCTGTTGATCTTATGGACCGGTTGGACCACCTGGCCTGTTGGTCCTATGGACCGGATGGACCAACTGACTTGTTGGTCTTATGGACAGGTTGGACCAACTGGCCTGTTGGTCGTATGGACCGGTTGGACCAACTGACCTGTTGGTCCTATGGACCGGTCAGACCAAAGGCCTGTTGGTCCTATGGGCCGGTTGGACCACTTGGCCTGTTGGTCCTATGGATCGGTTGGTCCAATGGACTGGTTGGACCAACTGACGTGTTTGTCCAATGGACCGGTGGGACCATTTTGTCAGTTGACCAAATGAACCGGTCCATTGGACCAACTGACGTGTTGGTCTTATGGACCGGTTGGACAAACTGACGTTGTTGGTCCTATGGACAGGTTGGACCAACTGGCCTGTTGGTCCAATGGACCGGTTCGACCAACTGGCCTGTTGGTCCTGTGGACCGGTTGGACCAACAGGTATGTTTGTCCTCTCAACTGGTTGGACCAACTGGCCTGTTGGTCCTATGGAACGGTTGGACCAGCTGGCCTGTTGGTCCTGTGGACCGGTTGGACCAACAGGCCTGTTGGTCCTATAGACCGGTTGGACCAGCTGGCCTGTTGGTCTTGTGGACCAGTTACACCAACAGGCCTGTTGGCCGAATGGACCAGTTAGATCAACTGGCCTATTGGTCCTATTGACCAGTTGGACCACCAGGCCTGTTGGTCCTGTGGACCGGTTGGACCAACTGGCCTGTTGGTCGAATGGACCGGTTGGACCAATAGGCCTGTTGTCCTATGGTCCAGTTGGACCAACTGGCCTGTTGGTCCTATGGACCGGTTGGACCAACTGGCCTGTTGGTCCTATGGAACGATTGGACCGACTGGCATGTTGGTCATATGGACCGGTTGGACCAACTGACGTGTTGGTCCTATGGACCAGTTGGACCAAAGGCCTGTTGGTCCTATAGACCGGTTGGACCAGCTGGCCTGTTGGTCTTGTGGACCGGTTGGACCAACAGGCCTGTTGGTCGAATGGACCGGTTAGATCAACTTGCCAATTGGTCCTATGGACCAGTCGGACCAAAGGCCTGTTGGTCCTGTGGGCCGGTTGGACCACCTGGCCTGTTGGTCCTATGGACCGGTTGGTCGAATGGACCGGTTGCACCAACTGGCCTGTTGGTCCTATGGAGCGGTTGGACCAACGGACGTGTTTGTCCTATGGACGGGTCGGACCATTTTGCCTGTTGGCCGAATGAACCGGTCCATTGGACCAAATGACGTGTTGGTCCAACGGACCGGTTGGACAAACTGACGTTGTTGGTCCTATGGACGGGTTGGACCAATTGGCCTGTTGGTCCAATGGACGGGTTGGACCAACTGGCCTGTTGGTCCTGTGGACCGGTTGGACCAACAAGTATGTTTGTCCTATCGACTGGTTGGACCAACTGGCCTGTTGGTCCTATGGAAGGGTTGGACCAACTGGCCTGTTGGCCAAATCGACCGGTTGGACCAACTGGCCTGTTGGTCCTATAGACAGGTTGGACCAACTGGCCTGTTAGCCGAATGGACCAGTTAAGCAAACTGGCATGTTGGTCCTATGGACCGGTTGGACCGAGTGTCCTGTTGGTCCTATGGACCGGTTGGACCAGCTGACGTGTTGGTCCTATGGACCGGTTGGACCAGCTGGCCTATTGGCCGAATGGACCGGTTGGACCAACTAACCTGTTGGTCCTATGGACTGGATGGACCAAATGGCCTGTTACCGAATGGATCGGTTGGACCAACTAGATTGTTGGTCCAATGGACCAGTTGGACCAACTGGCCTGTTGGTCCTATGGTCCAGTTGGACCAACTGGCC
This sequence comes from Closterium sp. Naga37s-1, assembly GCA_947471745.1. Taxonomy (NCBI): domain Eukaryota; kingdom Viridiplantae; phylum Streptophyta; class Zygnematophyceae; order Desmidiales; family Closteriaceae; genus Closterium; species Closterium sp. Naga37s-1. The sequence goes on from CANJKZ010001148.1 coordinate 1,267,388, forward strand.
TTTTGGTCCTATGGACCGGTTGGACGAACTGGCCTGTTGGTCCTATGGACCGGTTGGACCAACTGGCCTGTTGGTCGAATGGATCGGTTGGACCAAACGGCCTGCTGGTCAAATGGACCGGCTGGACCAACAGGCCTATTGATCCGATGGACCGGTTGGACCAACTGGCCTGTTGGTCCTATGGACCAGTTGGATCAACTGGCCTGTTTATCCAATGGACCCGTTGGATCAACCGGCCTGTTGATCCTATGGACCGGTTGGACCATTTGGCCTATTGGTCCTACGGACCGGTTGGACCAACTGACCTGTTGGTCCTATGGCCCGGTTGGACCAACTGGCCAGTTGGTCCTATGGACCGGTCGGACCAAAGGCCTGTTGGTCCTATGGACCGGTTGGACCACCTGGCGTGTTGGTCCTATGGTTCGGTTGGTCCAATGGACCGGTTGGACCAAGTGGCGTGTTGGTCCTATGGAGCGGTTGGACCAACTGACGTGTTTGTCCTATGGACCAGTTGGACCATTTTGCCTGTTGGCCAAATGAACCGGTCTATTGGACCAACTGACATGTTGGTCCAATGGACCGGTTGGACAAACTGACGTTGTTGGTCTTGTAGACGGGTTGGACCAATTGGCCTATTAACCAAATGGACTGGTTCGACAAACTGGCCTGCTGGTCCTGTGGACCGATTGGACCAATAGGTATATTGGTCCTATCGACTGGTTGGACCAACTGGCATGTTGGTCCTATGGAACGTTTGGAGAAACTGGCATGTTGGCCAAATGGACCGGTTGCTCCAACTGGCCTTTTGGTCCTATAGACTGGTTGGACCAACTGGCCTGTTGGTCCTGTGGACCGGGTGGACCAACAGGCCTGTTGGCCGAATGGACCGGTTCGACCAACTGGCCTATTGGTCCTATGGACCTGTTGGACCAACAGGCATGTTGGTCCTGTGGACCGGTTGGACCAACTGGCCTGTTGGCCGAATGGACCAGTTGGACCAACTGCCCTGTTGCTCCAGTGGACCGGTTGGACCAACTGGCATGTTGGTCCTATGGACAAGTTGGACCAACTGGACTGTTGATCCTATGGACCGGTTGGACCGACTGGCATGTTAGCCGAATGGACCGGTTGGACCAACTGGCCTGTTGGTCCTATGGACCGGATGGACCAACTAGCTAGTTGTTCCTATGGATCGGTTGAACCAACTGGCCTGTTGGCCGAATGGACCGGTTGGACCAACAGGCCTGTTGGTCCAATGGACCGGTTTGATCAATTGGCCTGTTGATCGAATGGACCCGTTGGACCAACTGGCCTGTTGATCCTATTGACTGGTTGGACCAACTGGCCTGTTGGTCCTATGGACCGGTTGGACCGACTGACCTTTTGGTCCTATGGACCGGTTGGACCAACTGGCCTGTTGGTCCTATGGACCGGTTGGACCAACCTACCTGTTGGCCGAATGGACCGGTTGGACCAAATTGCCTGTTGGTCCAATGGACCGGCTGGACCAACTGTCCTGTTGATCCAATGGACCAGTTGGACCAACTTGCCTGTTGGCCAAATGGACCAGTTGGACCAACTAGCCTGTTGGTCCTACAGACCGGTTGGACCAACTGGCCTATTGGTCCTGTGAACCAGTTGGACCAGCAGGCCTGTTGGCTGAATGGACCGGTTAGACCAAGTGGCCCATTGGTCCTATGGACCGGTTGGACCAATAGGCCTGTTGGTCCTGTGGACCGGTTGGACCAACTGGCCTGCTGGCCAAATGGACCGGTTGGACCAACTGCCCTCTTGCTCCTGTGGACCGGTTGGACCAACTGGCATGTTTGTCCTATGGATCGGTTGGACCAACTGGCCTGTTGGCCCTATGGAATAGTTGGACCACCTGGCATTTTGGTCCTATAGACCAGTTGGACCAACTGACGTGTTGGTCCTATGGACCAGTTGGACCGAGTGGCATGTTGGTCCTATGGACCGGTTGGACCAACAGACGTGTTGGCCGAATGGACCGGTTGGACCAACTGGCTTGTTGGTCCAATGGACTGGCTGGACCAACTGGCTTGTTGATCCAATGGACCGGTTGGACCAACTGGCCTGTTAATCCTATGGAACGGTTGGATCAACTGGCCTGTTGATCCAATGGACCGGTTGGACCAACTGTCATGTTGATCCTATGGACCGGTTGGACCAACTGGCCTGTTGGTCCAGTGAACCGGTTGGACCAACAGGCCTGTTGGCCGAATGGACCGGTTAGACCAACTGGCCTATTGGTCCTATGGACCGGTTGGACCAACAGGGCTGTTGGTCCTGTGGATCGGTTTGACGAACTGGCCTGTTGGCCGAATGGACCGGTTGGACCAACTGCCCTGTTGCTCCAGTGGACCGGTTGGACCAACTGGCATGTTGGTCCTGCGGAGATAACTTTAGCAACGGGAGCTAGGTTGCGGGCTACGCACGGGTGCTTGTGTGATCTCCGCGTTCCTTAGTCGTTTGCTTGTGTGTTCTCTGCTTGCACATTCACGGGGAGATTTTGCAAGAGTTTCACTAGCAAGGATTGACAACAATGGTTACAACAACATTGGCAACACAGACTACATCAGAGCTAGCTAGGCTGCTTGTCGACCTCCAGCGCAGCACGGTCGACCGCGCTCCAGTGCAGCAGCGCTCGCACCGATCCAGCGTTGCAGAGTAGCGGTGCGCCAACGTTGCAAGTCCATGGCATGCCAACGCTGCAGCAAGTCGGCTGCACAGCGTTGCACCCGCAGGACAACGGTGCACCTGCTTCGCAGGTGCGCGCAGCTGGTTGGTGCATTCTTCCTTGTCACGTGCACAGCGCATACGCCTGGCAGATTCCACGCCAGCAACTGCGCTCTCCAGCCACGTCGACCTCGGGATGCCACCCCCAAGGTCGGCCTCGCAGACTCCACCCCGGCGACACTCGCGCACGTCGCCCAGGTATCCCGGTCGACTGGACAACCACGCCTGGTCGACCAGCGCAGTCCGTAGCCGGCCACACACATGCCCGGCGTCCCCAGTCCGGCGTCCAGACGCCCAAGTCGCCGTCTGAGCTCCCAGGTCGGCGTCCAGACGCCCAGAACGCCTAGTAGACGTCCAGGGCGGAGCCCAGCCTCCCAGGACGCCGACCAGACGCCCAGGTCGGCGTCCCAGGCTCCTAGGACGCCGTGCAGACGCCTAGGTCGGCGTCCGGCCTTCCAGGACGCCGTGCGGACGCCCAGGTCGGCGTCTGGCCTTCCAGGACGCCAACCAGGCGTCCAGGACGCCGACCAAGCGTCCAGGACGGCGTCCTTCTGCCCGGCGCCCTCCAGCCAGGCGCCTTCCAGCCCGGCGCCCTTGAAGTGGCCCCCGTAGGTCGGCTGCAACCCCCGCACATCCGACCACAAGGTCGGCTCCGCCCAAGCGAGGACGGGGCCAAACAACACTCCCGTTGACACTCCCTTGCCGCGTTCACGCTTGGGCCCTCTGCCCACACGGCAGTACAGTTCCGAGAATAGCCCGTCGGCGTGCACCCAACACACAGCACGCCGGTCACCGCACCAGCCATGCAAGAGGGCATGGCACCTACTGCTGCACGTCGTTCTCGCCGTCGCCCACGTCGGCCAAGCGCACCTGGCCGATTGCGACGGAGCACCGGTTGAAGGCCGGATAGTGCAGCGCCTTCGTCAGGAAGTCGGCCGGCTACTCAGCGGTCGGGATGTACTTCAGCGAGAACTTCCCGCGCTTCACCATGTGTTGCAGCCAGGCCTGTCGCCGCGCCATGTGCTTGAGGTTGCCCGTCAACCCCATGCCCTCAGCGACTGTGATGGCCGAATTGTTGTCCACTCGCAGGACTGTCGGCTTCCCGGCGTCCAGCTGCCGGAACTCTGCAAGGAGGAAACGAAGTCGGCGTCCCTCCTTGCCGGCTTCGGTGGCCGCCACGTACTCCGACTCGGTCGATGACAACGTCGCGCACTTGATGCGCTGGCTCGACCAGGAGACTGCGGACCCTCCGTAGACGAACACATAGCCGCCTGTGCTCGTCCGGCTCTGCTTGTCACCGGCGTCGTCGGCGTCCACGTAGCCGACCAGCTCCAGCGACTCAGGTCCACCGCCGAACTCCAGGGCGGTGTCACGTGTGTTGGCGAGGTAGGCGAGGCAGCGGTCGACCTCGCGCCAGTGCTGGTCGCTCCTCATCGTGAGGCCGCTCCCCAGCTTGCTGCAGGCGAAGGCGACGTCCGGCCTCGTCGTTGTCGCTGCAAACTGCAGCGAGCCGACCTTCTGCCGGTACTCCTCCTCCTGGCGCTCCTGCGCCTCGTCGTTGTCGCTGCAAACTGCAGCGAGCCGACCTTCTGCCGGTACTCCTCCTCCTGGCGCTCCTGCGCCTCGTCGTCGAAGGTGAGCTCGGCGTAGGCGTCGACCGAGACCGGCGTCTTCGGAGTGCGCCCGGTCTGCTCTTCGTCGATGAAGCGCCTACGCAGCTTGTCGGTGTAGCCGTGCTGGTGCAGCCACAGCTTCCCCGCCGACCTGTCGCAGACGATCTCCAGCCCGAGGTACTTCTGCACCGGCGAGATCTCCCGCAGCTCGAAGGCGGCTTCCAGCAGCGCCTTCAGCTCCTTCAGCATCGCGGCGCTGCTGCTGGCGGCGAGCAGGTCGTCGACGTAGACCAGCACCAAGCAGGCCACTCCGTCGACGCCGGCCTTGAAGTACAGAGCCTCGTCGACCTGGCTCTTCTTCCACCCGGCGCCGACCAGCATGTCGTTGAGCGCCAAGTACCACAGCAGCGGCGACTGCTTCAGGCCATACAGGCTCTTCAGCAGCTTGCACACCCGGCCGGTTCCGTCGTTGAAGTAGTCTTGCTGGGACATGTACAGCACCCGGTCGAGCTTGCTCTGCAGGAAGGCGTTCTTCATGTCGAGCTGCATCAGGTTGAGGTTGAGGACGGCGACGATGCTGAGGAAGATCCTCAGCGTGACGTAGCTGTCCACTGGCGCGAACGTCTCGTCGTAGTCGGCGCCGTACACCTGGGTGAAGCCCTTCACGACCAACCTCGCCTTCTCGCGCTCGACGGTGTCGTCGACGTGGTACTTCGTCGTCAGCACCTACCGATTCTTCATGATGTTCACTCCCGGCGGGCGTTCGACCAGCTCCCACGTGCCCATGTTGATGAGGCTGCGGATCTCCTCTTCCATGGCGGCCTTCACCGCCGGGCCCTTCCAGCTTGCCAACGCCTCCTTCACCGTCATCGTCGAGATGTCCCAATGGTGCTCGGGGTAGGCCTGCATGTCGGGATCGAGCTCCGGAAACTCCTCATCCTCCTCGGCGTCGTCGTACATCAGGTCATCACCGTCCACGTCGTACACCGTGGTGAAGGCAGCGGGGACGAAGAAGTTAGGCGGCCTCCGAAGTCGGCCGGTACGTCGTGGTGCCGGCTGAACCTCCTCGGCGTCCGCTTCATCGTCGCCGTCGTCGCTGTCCTCGGCATCCTGCTGCACCTCAGTTGGCGTCCCAGCCGACTTCTCCCCTGTGGTCGGCTCCCCTGCTGACTGCCCGGTCGTTGACTGCTCCGTGGTCGGCGTCGGTGCTGCCTGCTCTCCTGGCGGCTGCTGTTCGGCAGGTGCCTCATTCGTCGGCTTCACCAAAGTCGGCTGCACCACCTGCTGCCTCCTAGTCGGCGTCCGCTTCGCTCCCACGCCGACTTGCACAGCATCAAGTCGGCCACCGGCGATGCCTGGGGCCGGCGCCACAGGTGACGCCCCACTGCTCCCCTCATCGCCGGAGGCCAACGTCGGGGTCAGCCCAGGGAAGTCGGCAACAAAGGAAGGGGCAGGCAATTGGCAGGGAGTGGGGACGACCTCGGCGTCCTCACCAGAAATCTCACCGACCTCGGCGAGCAGAGGCAGCGTCGCCGTCGAGGTGTCCATTGGCGTGTGAACGGGCATCCGCCCGGACGCCGGCCTGTGCGCCGACCTCCACACCCCCACCGACATGCTCTCATAGAACACCACGTCCGACGTGGTGACCACCCGCTGGTCGGCGATGTCGAGGAGCTCCCAGCCCTTGCTCTCCTCAGACACGCCGAGGTGAAGGCCCCACCTGGCCTTCGGGTTCAGCTTCCCACCACGCTGCTGCTCGGGGACCAAGAACTGCGCCATGCAGCCCCACACCCGCGCCAGCGACAAGTCGGGCTTCTTCCCGGTGAGCAGCTGGTACGACGTCGTCCCTGGCGGCAGCGCCGACCGCTCAAGGCAGTTGCGGACCCAGACGGCCTGCCGCAGAGCTAGGTGCCACCAGTGGTGCTGCACGCCCATGTGCAGCAGCATCGTGCGCACCGACTCCACCACCGTCCTCATCTCCCGCTCCGCCATGCCGTTCTGCTGCGGGGTGTACGGGCAGGTCAGGTCGTGAACGATGCCCTTGCCATTCACAAAGTCGGTGAACTGCTTCCCGAGGAACTCCCCTCCCCGGTCAGAGCGCAGCATCAACACCGGCTTCTTCGTCTGCCTTTCAGCCACAGCCAGCCACTGCACGAACTCCCGCAACGCATCTGACTTCTTGGCGACCGGCCGCACCCACACGTAGCGGGTCTTGCGGTCCTTCAGCAGCAAGAAGTACAGGCTACCATCCTTGGCAGCAACACGAAACGGCCCGCACAGGTCAATGTGCACGACGGCCAGCACTTCGTCGGCGTCGGAGCCTTTGTCGGGGAAGGTGTGTCGCGCCAGCTTCCCGCCGACGCACGAAACACACGGTAAGTCGGCGCCAGACGCCGACTTGAGGTCCAGCCCGGTGGCGACCTCGTGCTTCGCCGAGCTCCGGATGGTGTCCATGCCGACGTGCGCAAGCCTCGCGTGCAGTTTGTCTGGCGTTGCCTTCGTCCCCGAGACGTTCGCCCGCAGGGCAATTACCTCCGTGGTGGGCGTCGTCTGCTTGGCCGAGCAGGGGCGCAGGTCGGTGCAGAGTACACGCCCGGTGTACGTTGCCCGGCCGAGCACCTCTCCCGCCGCTGAGACGAGGAGCATCCCGTCGTCGTCCTCTTGCAGCTTCACGCCGTGCTCCTTCAGCTGGCCGGCCAAAAGTAGGTTTGCTCGCACTCCCGGGACGTAGAGCACGTCGGGGATGAGCACCTGCTTCCCGGCCTCCCCTTGCAGAGCGACAGTACCGCGGCCCTGAACGTCCTGCAGCGCCCCATTGAAGCCGCGCACGTGCTTGATGGAGCCGCTCGGCTGCAGGTCGACGAAGGCCTCCTTTGTCCCCATTAGGTGGTGCGAGCAGTCGCTGTCAAGCAGGACCACCGCCGGGTTCGCCTGCACAGCCGCTGCCACCGCCTAGAAGTCCTCACCGGCCTCCGGCGCCAGCGAGACGGTCGGCTCCACGACGCCGACCAGCGAGCACGACGCCGCCTTGTCGTCTCGCCCCTTGCCGCCAGCAGAGGAGTCGGCGTCCTTCGCCGAGGTCGACTTCGTCGACTGCTGCTCCTTGCGCGGCTGGTTTCCTCCTCGACGAGGACGACGACTGCCAGACCTCCCGCGGCCTCCCTTGGCGTCGTCGTCGTCGGAGTCACTTCGGTCGGGGCACTCGAAGGAGAGGTGGTCGGGGCTGTGGCAGATCCAGCACTCCCGACGCCGACTTCCTCCTCCTCGACCGCCACCCGTGGCCGACTTCTGCTTGTCGGCGTCCTTCGCCGGCTTCCACCCGCTGCTACTACCTCCGCCAGGCTGCCCACGCTGCCCCTGTCGGCCTCCTTGCCTCGTCGGGGCGACGAAGTTTGCCTGCGCCAAGAGCTCCTGGGACCGCTCGGTCTCCTGCATCGCCTCGTCTTGCAGGATGTACGAGGTCAAGTTGTCCTCGTTGAGCGTCACCCTCGTGCTCGGCGCCATTGACAGCCGCTTCAGGAGGTTGTAGCTGCTCGAGAGTCCCTGCATCACGTGCTTGATGTACGACGCCATCGAGTACTGCGCGCCGGCCATCCTTATGGTGGCGAGAATCCGCCGGGCTCGATTGCAGTAGTCGGTCGCATTCTCCTCGTCGCCCATACGGAGGTGCGTCAGCTGCCCCTCAAGCTGGGCGATTAACAAGTCGTCGGTGACCTGGTAAGTCGACTCGATGAAGTGCCACGCCCGGTGCCCGGCGTCAAGGTACTCCCGGCACCACTTCAAGGCGATCTGCACGCCCGGCGAGCAGCACCGCGAGATGACCGTGAAGGTCAACAGCTGCACGGCGCGAAAATCCGCTCGTAAGTCGGCGTGGTGCTCCTCCGGCGTCGCCACTGTCCCTCGGGCGAAGCCAATCAGCCCGGCCATCTCCAACTGGGGCTCGATGGCTTCCTTCCAGGTGAGAATGTCCGATCGACCAACGAGTGGCGGGGTGACCAAGATCCTGTCCGGCGTGAACTTGAAGTAGCCGTAACTCGGTGCAATCCCGCCCGCCGACATCGGCGACAATCCGCTTCGACGTCCTCCGACGTCGCCCTGCGAGGAGCCTGCAGCCGCCGACGACTGCATCCCTCGCGCCTGAACACCGCCGGCTTCACCAGCGTGTATCACACCTCGTTGCCTCGACGTGCCTCCCGCACTGCTGCCGACCTGGCCTCCACCGGCGTTGACGCCCACGTCGACGCCGCCGTCGTTGTTCACCGGTCGAGGAGAGGCTGGTCGAGAAGGGGGGTGCTCCGTCGCCCACACGGAGCGGAGTCCTGCCTCGACGACTGCCCAAGGTATCGCCCCGTACTCCTGGGCCTCATGGCGTCTCCTTGCAACCTCCAGCTGTGCCTCCAGGGTGTCCATCACCTCGGCGTCACCTACGCGCACGCTAGTGACTGCACGGCTGCCGGCCTACGAACACGGTTGGTGCAAAGTCGGCTAGACTGAACTACGTCGCGGTGTCGTCCACGCTCACCGCACCATGCGGAGATAACTTTAGCAACGGGAGCTAGGTTGCGGGCTACGCACGGGTGCTTGTGTGATCTCTGCGTTCCTTAGTCGTTTGCTTGTGTGTTCTCTGCTTGCACATTCACGGGGAGATATTGCAAGAGTTTCACTAGCAAGGATTGACAACAATGGTTACAACAACATTGGCAACACAGACTACATCAGAGCTAGCTAGGCTGCTGGTCGACCTCCAGCGCAGCACGGTCGACCGCGCTCCAGTGCAGCAGCGCTCGCACCGCTCCAGCGTTGCAGAGTAGCGGTGCGCCAACGTTGCAAGTCCATGGCATGCCAACGCTGCAGCAAGTCGGCTGCACAGCGTTGCACCCGCAGGACAACGGTGCACCTGCTTCGCAGGTGCGCGCAGCTGGTTGGTGCATTCTTCCTTGTCACGTGCACAGCTAGGACGCCTGGCAGACTCCACGCCAGCAACTGCGCCCACCAGCCACGTCGACCTCGGGATACCACCCCCAAGGACGGCCTCGCAGACTCCACCCCGGCGACACTCGCGCACGTCGCCCGGGTATCCCGGACGACCGGGCAACCACGCCTGGTCGACCAGCGCAGTCCGTCGCCGGCCACACACATGCCCGGCGTCCCCAGTCCGGTGTCCAGACGCCCAGGACGCCGTCCGAGCTCCCAGGTCGGCGTCCAGACGCCCAGAACGCCTTGTAGACGTCCAGGGCGGCGCCCAGCCTCCCAGGACGTCGACCAGACGCCCAGGTCGGAGTCCCAGGCTTCTAGGACGCCGTGCAGACGCCTAGGTCGGCGTCCGGCCTTCCAGAACGCCGTGCGGACGCCCAGGTCGGCGTCTGGCCTTCCAGGATGCCAACCAGGCGTCCAGGATGCCGACCAAGCGTCCAGGACGGCGTCCTTCTGCCCGGCGCCCTCCAGCCAGGCGCCTTCCAGCCCGGCGCCCTTGCAGTGGCCCCCGTGCCCACTGCTGCAGGTCGGCTGCAACCCCCGCACATCCGACCACAAGGTCGGCTACGCCCAAGCGAGGACGGGGCCAAACAACACTACCGTTGACAGGTCCTATGGACCGGTTGGACCAACTGGACTGTTGATCTTATGGACCGGTTGGATCGACTGGCCTGTTAGCCGAATGGACCGGTTGGACCAACTGGCCAGTTGGTCCTATGGACCGGATGGACCAACTGGCCAGTTCTTCCTATCAATCGGTTGAACCAACTTGCCTGTTGGCCGAATGGACCGGTTGGACCAACTGGCCTGTTGGCCCAATGAACCGATTTGACAAACTGACATGTTGGTCCTATAGACCGGTTTGACCAACTGGCCCGTTGGTCCAATGGACTGGTTTGACCAACTGGCCTATCGATCCTATGGAGCGGTTAGACCAACTGCCCTGTTTGCCGAATGGACTAGTTGGACCAACTGGCCTGTTGATCCAATGGATCGGTTGGACCAACTGGCCTGTTGGTCCAATGGACCGGCTGGAGAAACTAACCTGTTGGCCCAATGGACCGGTTGGACAATATGACATGTTGGTCCGTTGGACCAGTTGGACCAACTGGCCTGTTGATCCAATGGATCGGTTGGACCAACTGGCCTGTTGGTCCAATGGACCGGTTTGATCAACTGGCCTGTTGATCGAATGGACCCGTTGGACCAACTGGCCTGTTGATCCTATGGACTGGTTGGACCAACTGGCCTGTTGGTCCTATGGACCGGTTGGACCAACTGACCTTTTGGTCCTATGGACCGGTGGGACCAACTGGCCTGTTGGTCCTATGGACCGGTTCGACCAACTGGCCTGTTGGTCCTATGGACTGGTTGGACCAAAGGCCTGTTGGTCCTATGGGCCTGTTGGACCACCTGGCCTGTTGGTCCTATGGATTTGTTGGTCCAATAGATCAGTTCAACCAACCGGCCTGTTGGTCCTATGGAGTGGTTGGACAAACTGACGTTGTTGGTCCTATGGACGGGTTGGACCAATTGGCCTGTTGGTCCTATGGACTGGTTGGACCAACAGGTATGTTGGTCCTATCGATTGGTTGGACCAAGTGGCCTGTTGGTCCTATTGAACGGTCGGACCAACTGGCCTGTTGGCCAAATGGACCGGTTGGACCAACAGGCCCGTTGGCCGAATGGACCGGTTAGACCAACTGGCCTATTGGTCCTATGGGCCGGTTGGACCAACAGGCCTGTTGGTCCTGTGGACCGGTTAGACCAACTGGCCTGTTGGCCGAATGGACCGGTTGGACCAACTGCCCTCTTGCTCCTATGGACCGGTTGGACCAACTGGCCTGTTGTCCTATGGTGCGGTTGGACCAACTGGCATGTTGGTCCTATGGACCGGTTGGACCAACAGACGTGTTGGTCCTATGGACCGGTTGGACCGTGTGGCCTGTTGGTCCTATGGACAGGTTGGACCAGCTGACGTGTTGGTCCTATGGACCAGCTGGCCTGTTGGCCGAATGAACCGGTTGGACCAACTGGCCTGTTCGTCCTATGGACCAGATGGACCAAATGGTCTGTTGGTCCAATGGATCGGTTGGACCAACTAGATTGTTGGTCCAATGGACCGGATGGACCAACTAGCGTGTTGGTCGTATGGACCCGTTGGACCAACTGGCTTGTCGGTCCAATAGATAGGTTGGACTAACCTACCTGTTGGCCGAATGGACCGGTTGGACCAACTGGCCTGTTGGTCCAATAAACCGGATGGACCAACTGGCCTGTTGATCCAATGGACTAGTTGGACCAACTGGCCTGTTGGCCAAATGGACTAGTTGGACCAACTGGCCTATTGGTCCTGTGGACCAGTTGGACCAACAAGCCTGTTGGCCGAATGGACCGGTTAGACCAACTGGCCTATTGGTCCTATGGACCGGTTGGACCAATAGGTCTGTTGGTCCTGTTTACCGGTTGGACCAACTAGCCTGTTGGCCGAATGGACCGGTTGGACCAACTGCCCTCTTGCTCCTGTGGACCGATTGGACCAATAGGCATGTTTTCCTATGGTCCGGTTGGACCAACTGGCCTGTTGGTCCTATGGATCAGTTGGACCAACTGGCCTGTTGGTCCTATGGAACAGTTGGACCAATTGGCATGTTGGTCCTATGGACCGGTTGGACCAACAGACGTGTTGGTCCTATGGACCAGTTGGACCGTGTGGCCTGTTGGTCCTATGGACCGGTTGGACCAACTGACATGTTGGTCCTATGGACCGGTTGGACCAACAGACGTGTTGGCCGAATGTACCGGTTGGACCAACTGGCCTGTTGGTCCAATGGACCGGCTGGACCAACTGGCATGTTGGTCCTATGGAACGGTTGGATCAACTGGCCTATTGGTCCTATGGACCAGTTGGACCAACAGGCCTGTTGGTCTTGTGGACCGGTTAAACCAACTGGCCTGTTGGTTCAATGGACCGGTTGGACCAACTGCCTTGTTGCTCCAGTGGACCGGTTGGACCAACAGGCCAGTTGTCCTATGGTCTGGTTGGACCAAATGGCCTGTTGGTCCTATGGACCGGTTGGACCAACTGGCCTGTTGGCTGAATGGACTGGTTGAACCAACCGTCCTGTTGGTCTTGTGGACCGGTTGGACCAACTGGCCTGTTGGTCCTATTGACCGGTTAGTCCAGCTGGCTTGTTGGTCCTATGGAACGGTTGGACCAACTGGCCTGTTGGCCAAATGGACCGGTTGGACCAACTGCCCTGTTGCTCCAGTGGACCGGTTGGACCAACTGGCCTGTTGGTCTTGTGGACCGGTTGGACCAACAGGCCTGTTGGCCGAATGGACCGATTAGACCAACTGGCCTATTGGTCCTATGGACTGGTTGGACCAACTGGCTTGTTGGCCGAATGGAACGGTTGGACCTACTGGCCTGTTGGTCCTATAGACCGGTTGGACCAACTAACGTGTTGGTCCTATTAACCGGTTGGACCTACTGGCCTGTTGCTCCAATGGACCGATTGGACTGAATGGCCTGTTGGTCCTATGGACAGGTTGCACCAACTGGCCTGTTGGCTGAATGGACCGGTTGGTCCAACAGGACTGTTGGTCCTATGGACCGGTTGGACCGACTGGCCTGTTGGTCGAATGGACCGGTTGGACCGACTTGCCTGTTGGCCGAATGGACCGGTTGGACCGACTTGCCTGTTGGTCCTATGGACCGGTTAGTCCAACTGGTCTGTTGGCAGAATGGACCAGTTGGACCAACTGGCCTGTTGATCCAATGGACCGGTTGGACCAACTGGCTTGTTGATCCAATGGACCGGTTGGATCAAGTGGCCTGTTGGTCCTATGGACTGGTTGGACCAACTGGCTTGTTGGCCGAATGGATCGGTTGGACCAACTGGCCTGTTAATCTAATGGACCGGTTGGACAAACTAACCCGTTGGCCCAATGAACCGGTTGGAAAAACTGACCTGTTGGTCATATGGACCAGTTTGACCAACTGGCCAATTGGTCTAATGGATCGGTTGGACCAACAGGCCTGTTGATCCAATGGATTCGTTAGAACAACTTGCATGTTGATCCTATGGACCGGTTGGACCAACTGGCCTGTTGGTCTTTTGGACCGGATGGACCAACTGACCTAGTGGTCCTATGGACCGGTTGGACCAACTGGCCTGTTGGTCCTATGGACCGGTTGGACCAAAGGGATGTTGGTCCTGTGGACCGGTTGGACCAACTGGCCTGTTGGCCAAATGGATCGGTTGGACCAACTGGCCTGTTGACCCAGTGGACCGGTAGGACCTACTGGAATGCTGGCCAAATGGACCAGTTGGACTAACTGACATGTTGGCCCAATGGACGAGTTGGACAAAATAACCTGTTGGTCCTTTTGACTAGTTGGACAAACTGACCTGTTGATCCTATGGACCGGTTGGACAAACTGGCCTGTTGGTCCTATGGACCGGTTGGACTAACTGACCTGTTGGTCCTATGGACCGGTTGGACCAACTAACATGTTGGTCCTATGGACCGGTTGGACCAACTGACCTGTTGATCCAATAAAACGGTTGGACCAACTGGCCTGTTGGCCGAACAACCTGGACAGTTGATCCAATGGACCGGTTGGACCAACAGGCCTGTTGGCGCAATGGACCGGTTGGACAAATTAACCAGTTGGCCCAATGAACAGGTTGGAAAATGTGACCTGTTGGTCCTATGGTCCGGATTGACCAACTGGCCAATTGGTCTAATGGACCGGTTGGACCAACTGGCCTGTTGATCCAATGGACCGATAGAATCAGCTGGCCAGTTGGTCCCGTGGAACGGTTGGACCAACTGGACAGTTGATCCTATGGACCGGTTGGACCAACTGGCCTGTTGGTCCTATGGACCGGATGGACCAACTGACTTGTTGGTCCTATAGACCGGTTGGACCAACTGGCCTGTTGATCCTGTGGACCGGTTGGACCAACAGGCATGTTGGCCGAATGGACCGGTTGGACAAACTGGCCTGTTGGTCCTGTGGACCGGTTGGACCAACTGGCCTGTTGATCCAATGGACCGGTTGGACCAACTGACATGTTGGCCAAATGGACCAGTTGGACAAACTGACACGTTGGCCCAATGGACCAGTTGGACAAACTGACCTGTTGGTCCTATGGACTAGTTGGACAAGCTGACCTATTGATCCTATGAACCGGTCGGACCAACTGACATGTTGATCCAATGGACCGGTTGGATCAACTGGCCTGTTGGTCCTATGGACTAGTTGGACCAACTAGGCCGAATGGACCGGTTGGACCAACTGGCCTGTTGGCGCAATGGACCGGTTGGACAAACTAACCTGTTGGCCGAAGTAACCGATTGGGAAAACTGACCTATTGGTCTTATGGACCGGTTTAAACAACTGGCCAATTGGTCCAATGGAGCGGTTGGACCAACAAGCCTGTTCATCCAATGGACCGATTGAACCAGCTGGCCTGTTGGTCCAATGGACCGGTTGGACCAACTGGCCCATTGATCCAATAGATTCGTTAGACCAACTTGCATGTTGATCATATGGACAGGCTGAACCAACTGGCCAGTTGGTCCAATGGACCGGTTGGAACAACTGGCCTGTTGGTCCTATGGACCGGCTGGACCAACAGGCCTGTTGGTCCTATCGACTGGTTGGACCAACTGGCCTGTTGGTCCTATAGAACGGTTGTACCAACTAGCCTGTTGGCCGAATGGACCGGTTGGACCAACTGGCCTGTTGGTCCTATAGACCGGTTGGACCAACTGGCCTGTTGGTCCTGTGGACCGGTTGGACCAACTAGCCTATTGATCCAATGGACCGGTTGGACCAACTAGCCTGATGGTCCTGTGGACCGGTTGGACCAACTGGCCTGTTGGCGGAATGGACCGGTTGGACCAACTGGCCTGTTGATCCAATGGACCGGTTGGACAAACTGACCTGTTGGTCCTATGGACTAGTTGGACAAACTGACCTATTGATCCTGTGGACCAGTTGGACCAACTGACCTGTTGGGCCAATGGACCGGTTGGACCAACTGGCGTGTTGGTCCTATAGTCCGGTTGGACCAACTGGACTGTATGACCTATGCACCAGTTGGACCAACTGGACTGTTGGCCGAATGGACCAGTTGGACCAACTGACGTGTTGGTCGTATAGAACGGTTGGACCACTTGGCCTGTTGGTCCTATGGACCGGTTGGTCCAACTGGCCTGTTGGCATAATGGACCGATTAGACTAACTAGCCTGTTGGTTCTATGGACCGATTGGACCAACTGGCCTGTTGCTCCAATCGACCAGTTGGACCAACTAGCCTGTTGGGCCTATGGACCGGTTGGACCAACTGGCTTGTTGGCCGAATGGACCGGTTGGACTTACTGCCCTGCTTGATCCAATGGACCAGTTGGACCAACTGACCAACGGACCGGATTGACAAACTAACCTGTTGGCCCATTAGACCAGTTGGACAAACTGACCTGTTGGTCGTATGGACCGGTTGGACCAACTGGCCAGTTGGTCCTATGGACCGGTTGGACCAACTGGCCTGTTGGTCCTTTAGAACGGTTGGACCAACTAGCCTGTTGGCCGAATGGACCGGTTGGACCAACTGGCCTGTTAGTCCTATGGACCGGTTGGACCAACTAGCCTGTTGGTCCTGTGGACCGATTGGACCAATTGGCCTGTTGGCAGAATGGACCGGTTGGACCAACTGGCATATTGGCCAAATGGACCAGTTGGACAAACTGACATGTTGGCCCAATCGACCAGTTGGACAAACTGACCTGTTGGTCCTATGGACTAGTTGGACAAACTGACATGTTGATCCTATGGACTGGTTGGACAAACTGGCCTGTTGGTCCTATGGACCAGTTGGACCAACTGACCTGTTGGTCCTATGGACCGGTTGGACCAATTGGCCTGTTGATCCAATGGACTGGTTGGATCAACTGGCCTGTTGGTCCTATGGACTGGTTGGACCAACTGGCCTGTTGGCCGAATGGATCGATTGGACCAACTAGCCTGTTGATCCAATGGACCGGTTGGAC
Organism: Closterium sp. Naga37s-1; assembly: GCA_947471745.1. Lineage (NCBI taxonomy): Eukaryota > Viridiplantae > Streptophyta > Zygnematophyceae > Desmidiales > Closteriaceae > Closterium > Closterium sp. Naga37s-1. The sequence goes on from CANJKZ010001148.1 coordinate 1,283,797, forward strand.
CAACTAACGTGTTGGCGCAAGGGACCGGTTGGACAAACTAGCCTGTTGGCCAAATGAACCAGTTGGAAAAACTGACCTGTTGGTCCTATGGACCGGTTTGACCAACTGGCCAATTGGTCCAATGGACCAGTTGGACCAACTGGCCTGTTGATCCAATGGACCGATTGAACCAGCTGGCCTGTTGGTCAAATGGACCCGTTGGACCAATTGGCCTCTTGATACATTGGATTCGTTAGACCAACTTGCATGTTGATCCTATGGACCTATTGGATCAACTGGTGTGTTGGTCCTATAGACCGGTTGGACCAACTTGCCTGTTGGGCCTATGGACCGGTTGGACCAACTGGCCTGTTGGTCCTATGGACTGGTTGGACCAAAGGCCTGTTGGTCCTATGGGCCGGTTGGATCACCTGGCATGTTCGTCCTATGGACCGGTTGGTCCAATGGACCGGTTGGACCAAACTGGCCTGTTGATCCTATGGAGCGGTTGGACCAACTGAGGTGTTTGTCCTATGGACCGGTTGGACCATTTTGCCTCTTGGCCGAATGGATCGGTTGGACCAACTGGCATGTTGGCCCAATAAACTGGTTGGACCAACTGGCTTTTTAGCCCAATGGACCGGTTGGACAAACTGAACTGTTGGTCCTAAGGACGGGCTGGACCAACTGGCCAATTGTTCCAATGGACCGGTTGGACCAACTGGCCGGTTGGTCCTATGGACCGGTTGGACCAACAGGCCTGTTGGTCCTATCGACCGGTTGGACCAACTGGCCTGTTGGTCCTTTTGAACGGTTGGACCAACTAGCCTGGTCGCCGAATGGACCGGTTGGACCAACTGGCCCGTTGGTCCTATGGAACGGTTGGACCAACTGGCCTGTTGGTCATGTGGACCGGTTGGACCAACTGGCCTGATTGCAGAATGGACCGGTTAGACCAACTGGCCTGTTGATCCAATGGACCGGTTGGACCAACTGGCATGTTGGCCAAATGGACCAGTTGGACAAACTGACATGTTGGCCCAATGGACCAGTTGGACAAACTGACCTGTTGGTCCTATGGACTAGTTGGACAAACTGACCTGTTGATCCTATGGACCGGTTGGACCAATTGACCTGTTGGTCCTATGGACTGGTAGGACCAACTGGCCTGTTGATCCAATGGACCGGTTGGATCAACTGGCCTGTTGGTGCTATGGACTGGTTGGACCAACTGGCCTGTTGGCCGAATGGATCGATTGGACCAACTGGCCTATTGATCCAATGGACCAGTTGGACCAAGTGGCGTGTTGGCGCAATGGACCGGTTGGACAAACTAACCTGTTGGCCCAATGAACTGGTTGGAAAAATTGACCTGTTGGTCCTATGGACCGGTTTGACCAACTGGCCAGTTGGTCCAATGGAGCGGTTGGACCAAATGGACTGTTTATCCAATGGACCGATGGAACCAGCTGGCCTGTTGGTCCAATGGACCGGATGGACCAACTGGCCTATTGATCCAATGGATTCGTTAGACCAACTTGCATGTTGATCCTATGGACCGATTGGACCAACTGGCCTGTTGGTCCTATGGACCGGATGGACCAACTGGCCTATTGGTGATATGGACCGGTTGGACCAACTAGCCTGTTGGTCCTATGGACCAGTTGGACCAACTGGTCTTTTGGTCCTATGGACCGGTTGGACCAAAGACCTGTTGGTCCTATGGGCCGGTTGGATCACCTGGCCTATTTGTCCTATAGACTGGTTGGACCAACTGGCCTGTTGGCCGAATGGATCGATTGGACCAACTGGCCTGTTGATCCAATGGACCGGCTGGACCAACTGGCCTGTTGGTGCAATGGACCGGTTGGACAAACTAACCTGTTGGCCCAATGAACCGGTTGGAAAAACTGACCTGTTGGTCCTATGGACCGGTTTGACCAACAGGCCAATTGGTCCAATGGAGCGGTTGGACTAACTGGCCTGTTGATCCAATGAACCGATTCAACCAGCTGGCCTGTTGGTCCAATGGACCGGTTGGACCAACAGGCCTATTGATCCATTGGATTCGTTAGACCAACTTGCATGTTGATCCTATGGACCGGTTGGACCAACTGGCATGTTGGTCCTATGGACCGGATGGACCAACTGACCTGTTGGTCCTATGGACCGGTTGGACCAACTGGCCTGTTGGTCCTATGGACCGGTTGGACGGCTGGCCTGTTGGTCCTACAGACCAGTTGGACCAACTGGCCTGTTGGCAGAATGGACCAGTTGGACCAACTGGCCTGTTGGTCCTATGGACCGGTTGGACCAACTAACCTGTTGGTCCTATGGATCGGTTGGACCAACTGGCCTGTTGGTCCAATGGACCGGTTGGACCAACTGGCCTGTTGATCCAATGGACCAGTTGGATCAACTGGCCTTTTGGTCCTATGGACTGGTTAGACCAGCTGGCCTGTTGGCCGAATGGATCGATTGGACCAACAAGCCTGTTGATCCTATGGACCGGTTGGACCAACTGGCCTGTTGGCGTAATGGACCGGTTGGACAAACTAACCTATTGACCCAATTAACCAGTTGGAAAAACTGACTTGTTGGTCCAATGGACCAGTTGGACCAATTGGCCTGTTGATCCAATGGACCGATTGAACCAGCTGGCCTGTTGGTCAAATGGACCCGTTGGACCAACTGGCCTGTTGATACAATGGATTCATCAGACCAACTTACATGTTGATCCTATGGACCGGTTGTACCAACTGGCCTGTTGATCCTATATACCGGATGGTCCAACTGACCTGTTGGTCCTATGGACCGGTTGGACCAACTGGCCTGTTGGGCCTATGGACCGGTTGGACCAACTGGCCTGTTGGTACTATGGACCGGTTGGACCAAAGGCCTGTTGGTCCTATGGGCCGGTTGGATCACCTAACCTGTTCGTCCTATGGACCGGTTGGTCCAATGGACCGGTTGGACCAAACTGGCCTGTTGGTCCTATCGAGCGGTTGGACCAACTGAGGTGTTTGTCCTATGGACCGGTTGGACCATTTTGCCTCTTGGCTGAATGGACCGGTTGGACCAACTGGCCTGTTGGCCCAATGAACTGGTTGGACCAACTGGCTTTTTGGCCGTATGGACCGGTTGGACAAACTGAACTGTTGGTCCTATGGACGGGCTGAACCAACTGGCCAATTGGTCCAATGGACCGGTTGGACCAACTGGCCTGTTGGTCCTTTGGACTGGTTGGACCAACAGGCATGTTGGTCCTATCGACCGGTTGGACCAACTGGCCTGTTGGTCCTTTAGAATGGTTGGACCAACTAGCCTGTTGGCCAAATGGACCGGTTGAACCAACTGGCCTGTTGGTCCTATAGACAGGTTGGACCAACGGGCCTGTTGGTCCTGTGGACCGGTTGGACCAACAGGCATGTTGGCCGAATGGACCGGTTGGACCAACTGGCCTGTTGATCCAATGGACCGGTTGGACCAACTGGCCTGTTGGTCCTGTGGACCGGTTGGACCAATTGGCCTGTTGGCCGAATGGACCGGTTGGACCAACTGGCATGTTCGCCAAATGGACGAATTGGACAAACTGACTTGTCGATCCTATGGACCAGTTGGACAAAGTGGCGTGTTGGTCCTATAGACTGGTTGGACCAACTGACCTGTTGGTCCTATGGACCGGTTGGACCAACTGACCTGTTGGCCGAATGGATCGATTGGACCAACTGGACTGTTGATCCAATGGACCGGTTGGACCAACTGGCCTGTTGGCGCAATGGACCGATTGGATAAACAAACTTGTTGGCCCAATGAACCGGTTGGAAAAACTGACCTGTTGGTCCTATGGACCGGTTTGACCAACTGGCCAATTGGTCCAATGGAGCGGTTGGAACAACTGGCCTGTTGATCCAATGGACCGATTGAACCAGCTGGCCTGTTGGTCCAATGGACCGGTTGGACCAACTGGCCTATTGATCCATTGGATTCGTTAGACCAACTTGCATGTTGATCCTATGGACCGGTTGGACCAACTGGCCTGTTGGTCCTATGGACCGGATGGACCAACTAACCTGTTGGTCCTATGGACCGGTTGGACCAACTGGCCTGTTGGTCTAATGGACCGGTTGGACCAACTGGCCTGTTGGTCCTATAGACCGGTTGGACCAACTGACGTGTTGGTCCTATGGACCGATTAGACAAACTGGCTTGTTGGTCCTATGGACCGGTTGGACCAACTGACGTGTTGTTCCTATAGACCGATTGGACCAACTGGCCTGTTGGTCCTATGGACCGGTTGGACCAACTCGCCTGTTGCTCCCATGGACCAGTTGGACCGAGTGGCCTGTTGGTCATATGGACAGGTTGGACCAACTGGCCTGTTGGCCGAATGGTCCGGTTGGACCAACTGGACTGTTGGTCCTATGGACCAGTTGGACTGACTGGCCTGTTGGCCGAATGGACCGGTGGGACCAACTGGACTGTTGGTCCTATGGACCGGTTGGACCGACTGGCCTGTTGGCCGAATGGACCGGTTGGACCGACTTGCCTGTTGGTCCTATGGACCGGTTAGTCAAAATGGCGTGTTGGCAGGATGGACCAGTTGGACCAACTGGCCTGTTGATCCAATGGACCGGTTGGACCAACTGGCCTGTTGATCCAATGGACCGATTGAACCAGCAGGTCTTTGGTCCAATGGACCGGTTGGACCAACTGGCTTGTTAATCAAATGGATTCGTTAGACCAACTTGTCTGTTGATCCTATGGACCGGTTGGACAAACTGGCCTGTTGGTCCTATGGAGCGGTTGGACCACATGGCCTATTGGTCCTATGGACCGGTTGGACCAACTGGCCTGTTGGTCCTATGGACCGGATGGACCGATTGGCCTGTTGGTCTTATGGACTGGTTGGACCAACTGGCCTGTTGGTCCTATCGACCGGTTGGACCAAAGGCCTGTTGGTCCTATGGGCCGGTTGGATCACCTGGACCGTTGGTCCTATGGACCGGTTGGTCCAATGGACCGGTTGGTCCTATGGACCGGTTGGTCCAATGGACCGGTTGGACCAACTGGCCTATTGGTCCTATAGAGCGGTTGGACCAACTGACGTTTATGTCCTATGGACCGGTTGGACCATTTTGCTTCTTGGCCGAATGGACCGGATGGACCAACTGGCCTGTTGGCCCAACGAACTGGTTGGACCAACTGGCTTGTTGGCCTTATGGACCGTTTGGACAAACTGAACTGTTGGTCCTATGGACGGGCCGAACCAACTGGCCAATTGGTCCAATGGACTGGTTGGACCAACTGGCCTGCTGGTCCTATGGACCGGTTGGACCAACAGGCCTGTTAGTTCTATCGAGCGGTTGGACCAACTAGCCTGTTGGTCCTTTAGAACGGTTGGACCAATAGGCCTGTTGGCTGAATGGACCGGTTGGACCAACTGGCCTGTTGGTCCTATAGACCGGTTGGACCAACAGGCATGTTGGCCGAATGGACCGGTTGGACCAACTGGCCTGTTGATCCTGTGGACCGGTTGGATCGACTGGCTTGTTGGTCCTGTGGACCGGTTGGACCAACTGGCCTGTTGGCTGAATGGACCGGTTGGACCAACTGGCCTGTTGATCCAATGGACCGGTTGGACCAACTGGCATGTTGGCCAAATAGACTAGTTGGACAAACTGACATGTTGGCCCAATGGACAAGTTGGACAAACTGACCTGTTGGTCCCATGGACTAGTTGGACAAACTGACCAGTTGATCCTATGGACCGGTTGGACAAACTGGCCTGTTGGTCCTATGGACCAGTTGGACCAACTGACGTGTTGGTCCTATGGACCGGTTGGACCAACTGACCTGTTGGTCCTATGGACCGGTTGGACCAACTGGCCTGTTGATCCAATGGACCGGCTGGATCAACTGGCCTGTTGGCCGAATGGATCGATTGGACCAACTAGCCTGTTGGCCGAAAGGATCGATTGGACCAACTGGCCTGTTGATCGAATGGACCGGCTGGACCAACTGGCATGTTGGCGCAATGGACCGTTTGGACAAACTAACCTGTTATCCCAGTAAACCGGTTGGAAAAACTAACCTGTTGGTCCTATGGACCAGTTGGACCAACTGGCCAATTGGTCCAATGCAGCGGTTGGACCAACTGGCCTGTTGATCCAATGGACCGATTGAACCAGCTGACCTATTGGTCCAATGGACCGGTTGGACCAACTGGCCTATTGATCTAATGGATTCGTTAGACCAACTTGCATGTTGATCCTATGGACCGGTTGGACCAACTCGCCTGTTGGTCCTATGGACTTCATGGACCAACTGACCTGTTGGTCCTATGGACCGGTTGGACCAACTGGCTTGTTGGTCCGATGGACTGGATGGACCAACTGACCTGTTGGTCCTATGGAACGGTTGGACCAACACACCTGTTGGCCGAATGGACTGGTTGGACCAACTGGCTTGTTGATCCAATGGACAGGTTGGACCAACTAAACCTGTTGGTCCAATGGACCGGTTGGACCAACTGACGTGTTGGACCTATGGACCGGTTGGACCGAGTGGCCTGTTGGTCCTATGCACCGGTTGGACCAACTGGCGTGTTGGTCCTATGGACCGGTTGGACCATTTGGCCTGTTGGCCGAATGGACGGGTTGGACCAACTCGCCTGTTGGTCCTATGGACTGGATGGACCAACTGGCCTGTTGGCCCAATAGATTGGTTGGACCAAGTAGATTGTTGGTCCAATGGACCGGTTGGACCAACTGGCGTGTTGGTCCTATGGACCGGTTGGACCAACTGGCCTGTTGGCTGAATGGACCGGTTGGTGTCGGAGAACACCTCTCCTCCTGGCCTCTGCTCTTGTTCCTGTTGTCTCTCTCCAGCACCTGCTCCTCTTCCTGCCGTCTATCCCACCTCTCCCTCTTCTGCCTTGCTCAGCCTCAGTCACCCACATGAAAGAGATTAGTCCCCAACCCCACAGGTTGCCTCTTAGTGCCGTGCCACGGAGTGCTAGAGCTAAGGTGACAGCTTTGAATGGTTCGAGAGAACAACAAGCCAAAAGCAACAAAGGGGTGGGCGTGAGTGACCTTCCCCAGCCCCAAGCTGCACATTTCCCAATGTGCGGCTCGGGGTTGGGGTTTCCTTGTTTCACATTTCGCCCTTCGGTAACTCTCCCCCGTAATCCCAATCGCTCCAATTCAGTTCCCCCCTTCTACTCCCCTTTGCAACAGTCACTTCGCTACATTCTACACCCCTATACTACTTCTATCATCCAAGCCTTAAGTGCACCTACAATCATACGCTAGCATGATCACTTAACCAGCATCCTACTTTTATTGCATATGCACCAAGTGCATATGCGGTGACATTGGACCAACTGGCTTGTTGGTCCTATGGACCGGTTGAACCAACTGACGTGTTGGTCCTATGGACCGGTTGGACCGACTGGCATGTTGGTCCTATGGACCGGTTGGACCAACTGGCCTGTTGCTCCAATTGACCGGTTGGACCGAGTGGCCTGTTGGTCCTATGGACAGGTTGGACCAACTGGCCCGTTGGCCGAATGGACCGGTTGGACCAACTGAACTGTTGGTCCTATGGACCGGTTGGACCGAGTGGCCTGTTAGCCGAATGGACCGGTTGGACCAACTGGCCTGTTGGTCCTATGGACCGGATGGACCGACTAGCCTGTTGGTCCTGTGGACAAGTTGGACCAACTGGACTGTTGGCAGAATGGATCGGTTAGACCAACAGGCGTGTTGGCCAAATGGACTGGTTGGACCAACTGACCTGTTGGTCATATAGAGCGGTTTGACCAACTGGCCTGTTGGTTTTATGGACCGGTTGGACCAACAGGCCTATTGGCCGAATGGACCGGTTGGACCAACTGGCCAGTTGATACAATGGACCGGTTGGACCAACTGGCCCGTTGGTCCTACGCATCGGTTGGACCAACTGGCGTGTTGGTCCTATGGAACGGTTGGACCAATTGGCATGTTGGTCCTATGGACCGGTTGGACCAACTTAAGTGTTGGTCCTATGGTACAGTTGGACTGTGTGGCCTGTTGGTCCGATGGACCGGTTGGACCACTTAAAGTGTTGGTCCTATGGACCAATTGGACCAACTGGCCTATTGGCCGAATGCACTGGTTGGACCAACTTGTCAGAATCAGTAAGCGAGAATGAATGAACTAGCAGCAAGATGGGTACAAGTAGCAATCCCTAATTGGGTTGTACCCCATATGGGCTACCCCACTATGGCCTACACAATAAGCAGCATATAAGTTAGACACACCCCCAAAGGCAAAGTGGGGGAGAACAAGAGGTCACAAGCTCAGGGTGGATTACGAAGTCACCACGCATTCTGAGCACAAGCAAATGACCACAAGGCCAGTTCATTTGCAGAGTTATATAAAAGAGAACAAGCAGTACAGTGATCACAACCTAGCAAGTGTAAGCATGCATGTATAAGTATATAGATCACAGTACAAGCAAATTCAAGAAGTGAGCAAGTGAGGCCAAGTAGGCACAAGGCCTAGAACAGTACAGAAACGCTGATGATCACAAGCTGAAGTGCCTTGGTGAAGATATCAGCTGCGTTGGCCCGAGAGGCCACGTAAGCAAGACGAAGCTGACCACGCTGCTGCAACTCTCGCGCAAGGAAGTAGCGCAGAGTGGCCTGTTGTCTGAGCTCCAGTCTGTGCTCCTGACACAAGGCAATTATGGCCTTGTTGTCGATGTACAAAACTGGAGGAGAACGAGGAGGCTCTCCCAAGTCGGTCAGCAGGTAGGTGAGCCAGCGTAACTCCTGTGCAGCCATGGCCCCTGCGTAGATCTCAGCCTCACAACTGGAACTGAGAACAGAAGACGAGCGGGTAGACCGCCACGAAACAGAGCCGGAGCCAAGGCTGAAAGTGTAACCCTGTGACGACCGCTGCGTAGCCAAGTCGTCAACCCAAGAAGCGTCTGCGTGACCAGTGAGGACAACTCGAGCCCGTCCTCCAAGCACGAGCCCCATGCCCGACGTACTGCACAAGTAGCGCATCACCCTCTTAGCGGCCTCCCAGTGCTCTAGTCGGTGTCTCCTGGGCGCAACGTAGCGTGCCAGGATGCTAAGCGGGTAAGCAAGGTCACGTCGTGTGCAGGTCATTAGGTTCATGAGGCAGCCCAAAAGCTCTGGATACGGGCCACTCGGCTCTGCGGACTCACCCGAAGGAAGAGATGAGAGCGAGTAACCGGTAGGCGGAGGAGTGGACTATGGCGAAAAGTACCGGAAGCGCTGAAGAACCTGCTGCACCATGTGTGACTGAGTCAAGGTAATGGTGCGCTGTGCTCTGTCCCGGGTGATCTGCAAGCCAAGATAGCTGCGCGGCTCACCCAGGTCTGTGCACGAGTGTCTCAGCTCCGACTTTACAAAGGCCAGTCCAGCAGTGTCAGCAGTGGCAAAGACCAAGTCGTCGACGTACACGAGGATGTAGAACGGCGGCAGAGATGTGTCGGTCCGTAGAAACAGCGACGGGTCAGCAGTCGAAGGAGCAAACCCAAGAGCCGCAAGCGTCGTCCTCAGTGTGTCGTGCCACTCGCGAGGCGCCTGGCGGAGACCGTAGACTGGCCGCCGGAGGCTCCACTGGGTACCTGCAGGAAACGACCCAGTGAAGCCAGGTGGGCAGCGCAGCCAGATCTCCTAATGCAGGCTGCCCTGTAGGAAGGCTGTGCTGAAGTCAAGAGAGTGAAGCTCGTAGTCGCGCTGAGCGGCGACATGCAGCAGCTCTTGAAGAGTAGTCATCTTCGGGTAGGGGAGAAGGTCTGGAAGAAGTCAACTCCCTGTCGCTGACTGAAGCCTCGTGCAACGTAACGCGCCTTGAAGACAGGCGGAGAACCCGGCGGCCGCTTCACCCTGAAAATCCACATGCCACGGAGGATTTTGCCCCAGGTGGGGGAAACTCGCCGACGTAGGTGCCTGAGGACTTCCAGGAAACCATTTCTGCGTCCATGGCTGTCTGCCACTGAGAGGAGTAGGGACCCTCAATAGCCTCTGCGTAAGAGCGTGGGGTCGGGATGTCTGGTGCATCCGGGTCTCCCTCAGGTGCAATCAGCATGGACACGAGATGAGGTAAAGCTGCTGCAAAACACTCAAAGTCCTCCTGCCTGTCCTCAAGGACGTCCGTGCCAAGAGCACACTCACCCCCGACGGACGGAGGACAGACAGACTCAGACTCAGCAACAAGACTAGCGGCGTAGTCGAGGCGACAGGCGGCAGCAAAGTCAACAAGCTCAGCAACTAAGGCAGACGCAGCAGAGGACTCAAACGAAGGGTCAGTGACAACAGTGGCTAGAAGACGTGTGACAGTAGGACTGGCAGCACGAGCAAGGTCTGACGGCGGGTCAGCAACGTCAGGAAGAGAGGACGCAGGAGGAGACGGCAGAGGGACACGCTGTGGAACAGAGGAAGGACGGAGTGCCATCTGGTGCGTGCCGGGGACAGGAGGAGGACGCGGACGCGGAACACAACGACCAGTGCGTACAGCGCGAACAGGCGACGCAGGACGAGACTCAGGCTCACAACGCTCTGCAAGACCTCCTGTCGTCCCAGTGTAAAGAGAAGGAGCAGGCAGTGGGGAGGCTGGCTATAACTGCGACCGCGACTGGTCAGGCGGTGGATGCAGTAAGGGAGGAGGAAGGCCAGTAGAAGGCAGGAGACCAAGAACCTGCTGAAGCAGTGGAATGAAGTACGGTCGCGGCCGCACAGTGCCTCCAGAACCAGCACCGACAGCACTAGCACCCCTAGGCCTCTTGGTCCTATAGACCGGTTGGACCAACTGACCTGTTGGTCTTGTGGACCGGTTGGACCAACTAGCTTGTTGGCCGAATGGACCGGTTGGACGACTGGACCGTTGGTCATATGGACCGGTTGGACCGAGTTGCCTGTTGGTCCTATGGACAGGTTGGACCAATTGGCCTGTTGGCCGAATGGACTGGTTGGACGACTGGACTGTTGGTTATATGGACCGGTTGGACCGACTCGCTTGTTAGCCGAATGGACCGCATGGACCGACTAGCCTGATGGTCCTATGGACCAGTTGGACCAACTGGCCTGTTGGCCAAATGGACCGGTTGGACCAACTGGCCTGTTGGTCCTATAGATCGGTTGGACCAACTGACCTGTTGGACTTTTGGACCGAATGGACCAACAGGCCTGTTGGTCCTATGCACCGGTTAGACCAATTGGCTTGTTGGTCCTATGGACCGGTTGGACCAACTGGCCCGTTGGCCCAATGGACCAGTTGGACCAATTGGATTGTTGGTCCAATTGACCGGTTGGACCAACTTGCCTGTTGGTCCTATGGACTGGATGGACCAACTGGCCTGTTGGCCCAATGGATCGATTGGACCAAGTAGATTGTTGGTCCGATGGACCGGTTGGACCAACTCGCCTGTTGGTCCTATGGACCGGTTGGACCAACTCGCCTGTTGGTCCTATGGACCGGTTGGACCAACTGGCCTGTTGGCCGAATGGACCAGTTGGACCAACTGGCTTGTTGGTCCTATGGACCAGTTGGACCAACTGGACTGTTGGTCATATGGACCGGTTGTACCGACAGGCCTGTTAGCCGAATGGACCGGTTGACCAACTGGCCTGTTGGTCCTATGGACCGGATGGACCGACTAGCCTGTTGGCCACATGGACCGGTTGGACGACTGGACTGTTGGTCAAATGGACCGATTGGACCGACTGGCCTGTTGGTCCTATGGACAGGTTGGACCAACAGGCATGTTGGCCGAATGGACCGGTTGGATGACTGGCCTGTTAGCCGAATGGACCGGTTGGACCAACTGGCCTGATGGTCCTATGGACCGGATGGACCGACTAGCCTGTTGGTCCAATGGACCAGTTGGACCAACTGGCCTGTCGGCAGAATGGACCGGTTGGACCAACAGGCCTGTTTGTCCTATGGACCGGTTGGACCAACTAACCTGTTGGTCTTGTGGACCGGTTGGACCAACAGGCCTGTTGGCCGAATGGACCGGTTAGACAAACTGGCATATTGGTCCTATGGACCGGTTGGACCAATAGGTCTATTGGTCCCATCGACTGGTTGGACCAACTGGCCTGTTGGTCCTATGAAACGGTTGGACCAACTGGCCTGCTGGCTAAATGGACCGGTTGGACCAACTGGCCTGTTGGTCCTATAGACTGGTTGGACCAACTGGCCTTTTGGTCCTGTGGACCAGTTGGACCAACAGGCCTGTTGGCCGAATGGACCGATTGGACCAACTGGCCTGTTGGTCCTATGGACCGGTTGGACCAACTGGCGTTTTGGGTCCTATGAACCGGTTGGACCAACTGGCCTGTTGGTCCTATGGACCGGTTGGACCAACTGGCCTGTTGGTCCTATGGACCGGTTGGACCGAGTGGACTGTTGGTCCTATAGACCGGTTGGACCAACTGACGTGTTGGTCCTATGGACCGGTTGGACCAACTCGCCTGTTAGTCCTATGGACTGGATGGACCAACTGGCATGTTGGCCCAATGGATCGGTTGGACCAAGTAGATTGTTGGTCCAATGGACCGGTTGGACCAACTGGCCTGTTGGCAGAATAAACCGGTTGGACCAACTGGCCTGTTTGTCCTATGGACCGGTTGGACCAACTGACGTCCTATGGACCGGTTGGACCAACTGGCCTGTTGGTCCTATGGACTGGTTCGACCAACTGACGTGTTGGTCCTATGGACCGGTTGGACCAACTGGCATGTTGGTCCTATGGAAGGGTTGGACCGAGTGGCCTGTTGCTTCTATGGACAGGTTGGACCAACTGGCCTGTTGGCCGAATGGACCGGTTGGACCAACTGGACTGTTGGTCATATGGACCGGTTGGACCGACCTGCCTGTTAGCCGAATGGACCGATTGGACCAACTGGCCTGTTGGTCCTATAGACCTGATTGACCGACTAGCGCGTTGGTCCTACGGACCTGTTGGACCAGCTGGCCTGTTGGTCCTATAGACCGGTTGCACCATCTGACCTGTTGGTCTTGTGGACCGGTTGGACCAACAGGCCTGTTTGTCCTACTCACCGGTTGGACCAACTCGCTTGTTGATCCTATGGACCGGTTGGACCAAATGGCTAGTTGGCCCAATGGACCAGTTGGACCAAGTGGAATGTTGGTCCAATTGGCCGGTTGGACCAACTCGCCTGTTAGTCCTATGGACTGGATGGACAAACTGGCCTGTTGGCCCAATGGAATCCTTTGGACCAAGTAGATTGTTGGTCCAATGGGCCGGTTGGACCAACTGGCCTGTTGGTCCTATGGACCGGTTGGACCAACTGGCCTGTTGGCCAAATGAAACGGTTGGACCAACTGACGTGTTGGTCCTATTGACCGGTTGGACCAACTAGCCTGTTGCTCCAATGGACCGGTTGGACCGAGTGGCCTGCTGGTCCTATGGTTAGGTTGGACCAACTAGCCTGTTGGCCGCATGGACCGGTTGTACCAACTGGACTGTTGGTCCTATGGACCGGTCGGACCGACAGGCCTGTTTGCCGAATAGACCAGTTGGACCAACTGGCCTGTTGGTCCTATGGAACAGATGGACCGACTAGCCTGTTGGTCCAATGAACCAGTTGGACCAACTGGCCTGTTGGCAGAATGGACCGGTTGGACCAACAGGCCTTTTGGTCCTATAGACCGGTTGGACCAACTGACCTATTGGTCTTGTGGACCGGTTGGACCAACAGGCCTGTTGGCCAAATCGACCAGTTAGACAAACACGCCTATTGGTCCTAAAGACCGGTTGGACCAACAGTCCTGTTCGTCCCATAAACTGGTTGGACCAACTAGCCTGTTGGTCCTATGTAACGGTTGGACCAACTGGCCTGCTGGCCAAATGGACCGGTTGGACCAACTGGCCTCTTGGTCCTATAGACTAGTTGGACCAACTGGCCTGTTGGAAGAATGGACCGGTTGGACCAACTGTCCACTTGGTCTTGAGGACTGGTTGGACCAACTGACGTGTTGGTCCTATGGACGGGTTAGCTCAACAGGACTGTTGGTCCAATGGACCGGTTGGACCAAGTGGCCTGTTGGTCGAATGGACCGGTTGGACCAACTGACCTGTTGGTCCTATGGACCGGTTGGACCAACTGGCCTGTTGCTCCAATGGGCCGGTTGGACCGAGTGGCCTGTTGGTCCTATGGACAGGTTGGACCAACTGGCTTGTTGGCTGAATGGACCGGTTGGACCAACTGGACTGTTGGTCCTATGGACGGGTTGGACCGACACGTCTGTTAGCTGAAGGGACCAGTTGGACCAACTGGCCTGTTGGCCCAATGGACCGGTTGGACCAACCCGATTGTTGGTCCAATTGACCGGGTTGACCAACTCGCTTGTTGGTCCTATGGACCGGTTGGACCAACTGGCCTGTTTGTCGTATGGACCGGTTGGACCAACTGGCATGTTGGCCCTATAGACTGGTTGGACCAACTGGATTCTTGGTCCTATGGACCGGTTGGACCAACTGGCCTGTTTATCTTATGGACCGATTGGACCAACTGGCCTGCTGGGCGAATGGACCGGTTGGACGACTGGACCGTTGGTCATATGGACCGGTTGGACCGAGTTGCCTGTTGGTCCTATGGACAAGTTGGACCAATTGGCCTGTTGGCCGAATGGACCGGTTGGACCAACTGGACTGTTGGTCCTATGGACCGGTTGGACCGACAGGCCTGTTAGCCGAATGGACCGGTTGGACCAACTGGCCTGTTGGTCCTATGGACCGAATGGTCCGACTAGCCTGTAGGTCCAATGGACCAGTTGGACCAACTGACCTGTTGGTCTTCTGGACCGGTTGGACCAACTGGCCTGTTGGCCGAATGGACCGGTTGGACGACTGGACTGTTGGTCATATGGTCCGGTTGGACCGACTGGCCTGTTGGTCCTATGGACAGGTTGGACCAACTGGCCTGCTGGCCGAATGGACCGGTTGGACGACTGTCCTGTTAGCCGAATGGACCGGTTGGACCAACAGGCCTGTTGGTCCTATGGACCGGATGGACCGTCTAGCCTGTTGGTCCAATGGACCAGTTGAACCAACTGGCCTGTCGGCAGAATGGACCGGTTGGACCAACAGGCCTGCTTGTCCTATAGACCGGTTGGACCAACTTACCTGTCGGTCTTGTGGACCGGTTGGAACAACAGGCTGTTGGTGCAACCCTACGGTTTGCACTCGGCTTGTTGTCCGTGTGTGTGCATGCGTGTGTGCATGGAATGGTATGAGGCCATGGGATAATATATATTTCATGCTTATAATAGTGTGTGAATGTTGAGTCATGATGTCGAGTGTGTGTGTCGAGTCAATAGCGAGTTATCGCTAGTCGCGTGTCACGCGGTCGTTTGTGTCCCGTGCGCGGTTTCTATTTTGTCGTGTGTCTCGTGCACGGTTTCTATTTAGTCGTGTGTGTGGAACGTTCAGCGTGTCGCAGGTGTGTGCAGCAGACCCATCAAGAACTCAAGGATTCAAGATTCAAGTGATCGCGAAGCCCGCGAAAAAGGGTACACCTCAAGATATTGAAGATAGTTACATTACTTGGTGTAGGCCCTAGTGAAGGGTAGTTTCGAGACCCTTCGTGGTTGGGGACAGTGTGGCACTGTTCCACATCACTGTACCTCGGCTCTTGGGGTTTGTAGGAGCTGGGAGTCATTCCCAACTCGTAAGTCTTCCTACCTTGTGTTCTAAGACTATAGTGGCTGCCATAGTGCCGTTCGTTCAAACTGACGCTGTGTCGTCAATACTTGGTGAAATCGTGCGATCTAAATTGACTATTGTAGGCGACGTTAAGACGCTCTAGATCCAATATAAATCAGGTCATTTGAAGCTGTGAACAGAACGCTATAAACGTTTAAAGCCTCTGTGCCGAAATCCGACTGTGCACTCTATCTTTCGTTTTAGGCACATTGAAGCCTACTGTGACCATAACAACTGGTATCAGAGCGCCTTGGAGCAGCTACGACGATGGCTGGACCTGAAGAAAGGGGTTACAGAGGTACTGGAGGCAGTGGAGGACCCCAAGCACAAGGTCAACCCCGTGATTCAGCCATGGCGCCCGTGCAACCAAGTCTTGGCCCATCTAGGGATGAGCCTAGAGTGTTCGGGCTTGACAAGTTCAACGGCGACAACTTCGCTGAATGGTCCTTCAGAATGGAGAATGTGTTTGACCACTATGACCTGCTGGAGGTGATGGAAGGAATGGAGAAGCGTCCCGAGAACGACCCGGAGAAGAGCCCATGGGTGCGGAAGAGCGCACAAGGCTACCTCCTACTAGGGCAAGCGTTGGGGAGCAGCCAGATCCGTCACATCAAGCCATTCCAGCGTGAACCAGAGAAGGGACCAAAGGCATGGGCTGCTCTCAAGGGTGTACACGCTCCTGCAACAGCGGCGGTAGTGGTGGTGTTGGAACGGCAAATGGCGACACTACGAATTGACGAGGATGAAGCGGTTGAAGAAGGGGTGAAGAAATTCTTCGACTTGTTGACGCGGCTGAAGGAGCTGATTTGAACTACAGTGGGCTCCAAAAGAAGACCAAGTTGCTGGCCCTACTCCCGGAATCGTGGTCCTCGCTCATCATCAACTTGAACCTTGATCTTCCCCGTCTCTCGCTTGAAGACGTGAAGCGCGCGATCCTTCAAGAGGACTTCCGCCGCCGTGATTTGGCGAGTGCGGATGGCGCTGGGGCAGCAAGCATCGGCCGGGGGTACGGCCGTGGAAGAGGCAGAGGACAAGGGGGAGGCAGATTTGGCAGCAACAACTTCAATGGAGGCCGCGGGAGTGGCGGTTACGGCAGCGTCGCTCACGATCGCGGCCGATTCGACGGCGAGTGCCATTTTTGCCACAAGAGCGGACACATGTGGCGCGATTGCTACAAAGTCCCTGATGTTTGGACCCCTGCTCAAGGCCAAGAGGGTAGAGGAGCAGGAGGAGGGAGAAGAAGAGGCCTTGGAGGCCGTGGCGGTCGCGGAGGCGGTGCTGCAAACATGAAGAGCGGAGATAACGACGAGGACCCGAGCGGCAACCGGTAGGTCAATTCTACTTGGTGTCAACGCAAGCACCGGCTGCACCAGAGAATGATGAAGGCTTTGAGGAGCCAGCAGCTGTGGGAAAGGTCACCCTACACCCTCTGGACTTTTGGGTGATCGACAGCGGTGCTACCTATACTATGGCACCTCGCGCGGACTTGCTCACCGAACTTGAACCGTCACTGGTGAAGCATGTCACATCAGCTTTGGGGCAGCGAGCAGAGGTGAAAGGCATGGGCAAGGCCATCTTCAAGGGTGCTGATGGAAAGATGGTGGGCCTCAAGAACGTGCTTTGGGTGCCCAGCCTTGCAGCCAACCTGATTTCCGTGCGGCGATTGGCAAAGGCCGGCATGGACACGAACTCGAAGGTAGCCAAGACCTACACCGCGAGCCAAGAGGCTTGGCGAGCGGATTCTTTGGGACCTTCACGAGGATAGGGACGTCTACAACGAGATGTGGCAGATCCCTGTGGTCCCCTTGCCTAAGGAGAGGCAAGTGGCAGCAAGCGTCAGCACCAAGGGTGAAGCGGTTGGTAGCGGCTACGGCGCGAACGATGGCGCCAAGGCGAATGAGTCCAACAAGTGCAAACTTGGAGGGACCAGCAAGTTGTATGAACTTAAGGAGAGTGGTGCAGCAGCCAAGGAGCAGCACAAGGGTGAGGATAACCCTGAGGCAGCAGCGGAGGAGGACAACGGAGAGAGTATGTGGGGCGCTATTGCGAGCGCGGCATTCTCCAATCCAACTTCGGCTACGGGGGAGTGTGATTGGCTCACCTTGCATCGGCGAATGGGGCATGTGGCCCTGCCCATCTTGCAGCAGCTAGTGAAGAATGAGATGGTTGCTGGCATATGTGTGAAGGGGGGGCCCGATGAGGTACTTGGCTGCCCGACGTGCATGCAAGCCAAGTTCACTCGTTTCCCATTCTCTAGTTCGGAGGCAATGGCTAAGGCACCACTTGATGAGGTGGTGATGGACGTGGTGGGCCCCCTGAAGCTTGGAGCTGCTGGAGCAGAGTATTTCCTCGCCATAGTGGATGTCTGCACCCGCATGACTTGGGTGTACGTGCTGTCCAAGAAGAGCGACGTGGCTGAAACCGTGAAGACCGATCGGTTGCGGATGGTGGAGCGGCAACAAGACCGGCTAGTGAAGTCGATCCGCACCGATCGAGGGGGAGAGTTCCTGAGCAAGGAGTTCGGATTGTGGCTGAAGAATAATGGGATAAGGCACTCCCTTACCATGCCATACTCCCCTGCAATGAACGGCATCGCCGAGCGAGCGAACCGCACAATCACGGAGACGGCACGCGGGTTACTCATTGAAGCCGGGTTACCCGACTACTTCTGGCCTGATGCGGTGCGGAGCGCATGTGTGGCCAAGAACAGAGCCTTGACTCACGTGGGAGCAGACAAATGGGTGCCCTCTGTGGAGTGGATTGGAAGGAAGCCAAAGGTGGATATGCTTCGGGTGTTCGGGTGCATGTGCATGGCGCTCGTACCTAAGCATCTTCGGCACAACAAGCATGGTGCCAAGGCGATATGGGCCGTGCACTTGGGCATGGCTCAAAACAGCAAGGGGTGGCTTCGTTGGGACCCATTCACCAAGAAGTTCTTAGTGAGCAGGGATTGCAAGTTCATCGAGAACCTGATGTACAAGGATTGGAAGGCGGAGAACGAGGCGAAGATAGGCGTGCGGTTTGGAGAGGTGAAGAGTTCTGGCCTGGAGCACGTGGAGCTGCCTTTGGAGCTGAGCAGCGGCAGCACTACCACAGGGCAATCTTCCCTTGTGAATGGGGGAGAGGAGGCCAAGGATGCAGAGGAAGAAGAGGAGGAAGTGCAGCAAGTGAGCGAGCATGCACCGACACTTCCTTCACGCGCTACGAGTGCTCCACGGATCCGAGTCACACCGCAGCAACGCCAAGGCCTTCAAGTCCCTGCAGCTGAGGAGGAAGGAAGGGGCAAGAGGAGAGTGCAAGCCCCTAATAGGCTGACGTATGATGTGCCGAGAAAGCAGGGAGCCAACGACGCTGCGGACCCTACTCGCGGGAGTTGTTATCAAAGGAGGGTGGTGAAGCAGATGGACATTGTAACAGCATTCCTCTACGGCGTTCTAGAGGAAGAGATCTTCATGGCGCAGCCAGAGGGGTTTGATGATGGTAGTGGCAGAGTGTGGAAGCTGAAGAAGGCCCTCTATGGGCTGAAGCAGGCCCCTAGGCAATGGTACATGAAGCTGCACGAAGTGTTGGAGGAGATCGGCTTCACTCCCTCAACGGCCGATCACACCTTGTTCATGCTTGGCGAGGGGGAGCAGAGGAGCTTCATGGTGGTGTACGTGGATGACATCCTCATCTTCTCACCCTCCTCTGACCTTGTGAAGGAGGTGATGCTGAAACTTCAAGACAAGTTCAAGTGCAAGTCTCTTGGTGACGTGAACTTCTACCTTGGGCTCCACATCGAGCGTGACGTGGAGAAGCGGTGCATGCGGGTGCACCAACGGAAGTACCTGGAGGCCTTGGCTGCCAACTTTGGGCAGAGTGAAGGCCATGTGGCCACTCCCTTTCCCTCTGGGTTCAAGTGTGTGAAGGGACCAGAGGAGGAGAGCGTTGGTGAAGAGGAGAGGCGCCGTTTTCACTCGTTGGTGGGCAGCCTCATGTATGCGGCGGTAAACACTCGGCCGGACGTGGCCTTTGCTACCGGGCAGCTGGCTAGGGTTGTGCAATGCCCTAATGAGGAGCAGGTAGCAGCTGGAATGAGGGTGGCCAAGTACCTTGGCCAAACACCGACCGTTGGGCTGCAATACTCGGCGGCGGCGCAAAGGCCCCAAAAGGTTGAACCCGGGCGTTTGTTCCTCACCACATTTTCCGATGCCTCCTATGCATCGGAACCAAAGGACATGACAAGTGTGGGAGGCTTCATCTGCTGTGTTGGTGGAGGCCCAACTGCTTGGGAGAGGAAGAAGCAGGCTGATCAAGCATTGAGCTCGGTGGAGTCCGAGTACATGGCACTCTTCCGTGTCATACGGGAGATTGTGTGGCAGCGGCGTTTGTTGGCTGAATTGGGGTAGGAGCAGAAAGGACCTACCCCACTCTACTGTGACAGCCAGGGAGCCATTGCTCTTGCTAAGAACCCTGTGTTGCACGGCCTCACCAAGCACATGAGGGTGAAGTTGCACTGGACAAGGAGCATGGTGGCCGCGGGTGAAGTTGAGCTGCACTACGTGAAGACGACGGGGCAGCCGGCTGACATGATGACTAAGAGGCTGGTGGAGCAGCAGCATTGGAAGTGTTGCAAGCTGTCTGGGATGGCTCTGAACTGAGGGAGCAACATATCCTAAGGCCAACAATCCGAGGGGGAGTTTGTTGGTGCAACCCTACGGTTTGCACTCGGCTTGTTGTCCGTGTGCGGGCATGCGTGTGTGCATGGAATGGTATGAGGGCATGGGATAATATATATTTCATGCTTATAATAGTGTGTGAATGTTGAGTCATGATGTCGAGTGTGTGTGTCGAGTCAATAGCGAGTTATCGCTAGTCGCGTGTCACGCGGTCGTTTGTGTCCCGTGCGCAGTTTCAATTTTGTCGTGTGTCTCGTGCACGGTTTCTATTTTGTCGTGTGTGTGGAACGTTCGGCATGTCGCAGGTGTGTGCAGCAGGCCCATCAAAAACTCAAGGATGAGTTTGTGGTGAAAAACCAGAGCCTTGGTGTCAAGATTCAAGTGATCGCGAAGCCCGCGAAAAAGGGTACACCTCAAGATATTGAAGATAGTTACATTACTTTGAGTAGTGTAACATTTCACTCGGTGTAGGCCCTAGTGAAGGGTAGTTTCGAGACCCTTCGTGGTTGGGGACAGTGTGGCACTGTTCCACATCACTGTACCTCGGTTCTTGGGGTTTGTAGGAGCTGGGAGTCATTCCCAACTCGTAACTCTTCCTACCTTGTGTTCTAAGACTATAGTGGCTGCCATAGTGCCGTTCGTTCAAACTGAAGCTGTGTCGTCAATACTTGGTGAAATCGTGCGATCTAAATTGCCTATTGTAGGCGACGTTAAGACGCTCCGGATCCAATTTAAATCAGGTCATGTGAAGCTGTGACCAGAACGCTATGAACGTTTAAAGCCGCCGTGCCGAAATCCTACTGTGCACTCTATCTTTCGTTTTAGGCACATTGAAGCCTACTGTGACCATAACACAGGCCTGTTGGCCGAATGGACCGGTTAGACAAACTGGCCTATTGCTCCTATGGACCGGTTGGACCAATAGGCCTGTTGGTCCCATTGACTGGTTGGACCAACTGGCCAATTGGTCCTATGGAACGGTTGGACCAACTGGCCTGCTGGCTAAATGGACTGGTTGGACAAACTGGCCTGTTGGTCCTATGGACCGGGTTGACCAACTGGCCTTTTGGTCCTATGGACCGGTTGGACCAACTGGCATGTTGGTCCTATGGACTGGTTGGACCAACTAGCCAGTTGGTCCTATGGACCGGTTGGACCGAGTGGCCTGTTGGTCCTATTGACCGGTTGGACAAACTGACGTGTTGGTCCTATTGACCAGTTGGATCAACTCGCCTGTTAGTCCTATGGTCTGGATGAACCAACTGGCCTGTTGGCCCAATGGATCGGTTGGACCAAGTAGATTGTTGGTCCAATGGAGCGGTTGGACCAACTGGCCTGTTGGCCGAATGGACCGGTTGGACCAACTGGCCTGTTGTTTCTATGGACCGGTTGGACGAACTGACGTCCTATGGACCGGTTGGACCAACTGGCTTGTTGGTCCTATGGACCGGTTGGACCAACTGACGTGTTGGTCCTATGGACCGGTTGGACCAACTGGCAAGTTGGTCCTATGGAAGGGTTGGACCAACTGGCCTGTTGCTCCAATGGACCGGTTGGACCGAGTGGCCTGTTGGTCCTATGGACAAGTTGGACCAACTGGCCTATTGGCCGAATGGAGTTGGACCAACTGGACTGTTGGTCATATGGACCGGTTGGACCGATTGGCCTGTTAGCCGAATGGACCGATTGGACCAACTGGCCTATTGGTCCTATGGACCGGATGGACCGACTAGCGAGTTGGTCCTACGGACCTGTTGGACCAACTAGCCTGTGTGCAGAATGGACCGGTTAGACCAACAGGCCGGTTGGCCAAATGGGCCGGTTGGACCAGCTGGCCTGTTGGTCCTATAGACCAGTTGGACCATCTAACATGTTTGTCTTGCGGACCGGTTGGACCAACAGGCCTGTTGGTCCTATAGACCGGTTGGACCAACTCGCTTGTTGGTCCTATGGACCGGTTGGACCAACTGGCCTGTTTGCCCAATGGACCGGTTGGACCAACTGGCCTGTTGTTTCTATGGACCGGTTGGACGAACTGACGTCCTATGGACCGGTTGGACCAACTGGCTTGTTGGTCCTATGGACCGGTTGGACCAACTGACGTGTTGGTCCTATGGACCGGTTGGACCAACTGGCATGTTCGTCCTATGGAAGGGTTGGACCAACTTGCCTGTTGCTCCAATGGACCGGTTGGACCGAGTGGCCTGTTGGTCCTATGGACAGGTTGGACCAACTGGCCTTTTGGCCGAATGGACCGGTTGGACCAACTGGCCTGCTGGCTAAATGGACTGGTTGGACAAACTGGCCTGTTGGTCCTATGGACCGGGTTGACCAACTGGCCTTTTGGTCCTATGGACCGGTTGGACCAACTGGCATGTTGGTCCTATGGACTGGTTGGACCAACTAGCCAGTTGGTCCTATGGACCGGTTGGACCGAGTGGCCTGTTGGTCCTATTGACCGGTTGGACAAACTGACGTGTTGGTCCTATTGACCAGTTGGATCAACTCGCCTGTTAGTCCTATGGTCTGGATGAACCAACTGGCCTGTTGGCCCAATGGATCGGTTGGACCAAGTAGATTGTTGGTCCAATGGAGCGGTTGGACCAACTGGCCTGTTGGCCGAATGGACCGGTTGGACCAACTGGCCTGTTGTTTCTATGGACCGGTTGGACGAACTGACGTCCTATGGACCGGTTGGACCAACTGGCTTGTTGGTCCTATGGACCGGTTGGACCAACTGACGTGTTGGTCCTATGGACCGGTTGGACCAACTGGCAAGTTGGTCCTATGGAAGGGTTGGACCAACTGGCCTGTTGCTCCAATGGACCGGTTGGACCGAGTGGCCTGTTGGTCCTATGGACAAGTTGGACCAACTGGCCTATTGGCCGAATGGAGTTGGACCAACTGGACTGTTGGTCATATGGACCGGTTGGACCGATTGGCCTGTTAGCCGAATGGACCGATTGGACCAACTGGCCTATTGGTCCTATGGACCGGATGGACCGACTAGCGAGTTGGTCCTACGGACCTGTTGGACCAACTAGCCTGTGTGCAGAATGGACCGGTTAGACCAACAGGCCTGTTGGCCAAATGGGCCGGTTGGACCAGCTGGCCTGTTGGTCCTATAGACCAGTTGGACCATCTGACATGTTTGTCTTGCGAACTGGTTGGACCAACAGGCCTGTTGGTCCTATAGACCGGTTGGACCAACTCGCTTGTTGGTCCTATGAACCGGTTGGACCAACTGGCCTGTTTGCCCAATGGACCGGTTGGACCAACTGGATTGTTGGTCCAATTGACCGGTTGGACCAACTCGCCTGTTAGTCCTATGGACTGGATGGACCAACTGGCCTGTTGGCCCAATGGATCGGTTGGACCAAGTAGAAGGTTGGTCCAATGGACCGGTTGGACGAACTGGCCTGTTGGTCCTATGGAACGGTTGGACCAACTGGCCTGTTGGCCGAATGGACCGGTTGGACCTACTAGTTTGTTGGTCCTATGGAACGGTTGGACCAACTAACGTGTTGGTCCTATTGACCGGTGGGACCAACTGGCCTGTTGCTCCAATGGACCGGTTGGAGCAATTGGACTATTGGTCCTATAGACCGGTCGGACCGACAGGCCTGTCTTGTGGACCAGTTGGACCAACTGGCCTGTTGGCAGAATGGACCGGTTAGACCAACAGGCCTGTTGGTCTTGTGGACCGGTTGGACCAACACACCTGTTGGTCTTGTGGACCGGTTGGACCAACAGGCCTGTTGGCTGAATGGACTGGTTAGACCAACTGGCCTATTGGTCCTATGGACCGGTTGGACCAATAGGTGTGTTGGTCCCATCGACTGGTTGGACCAACTGGCTTGTTGGTCCTATGGAACGGTTGAACCAACTGTCCTGCTGGCCAATTGGACCGGTTGGACCAACTGGCCTCTTGGTCCTATAGACTGGTTGGCCCAACTGGCCTCTTGGTCCTGTGGACCAGTTGGACCAACAAGCATGTTGGCCGAATGGACCGGTTGGACCAACTGGCCTGCTGATCCAATAGACTGGTTGGACCAACTGGCCTTTTGGTCCTATTGACCGGTTGGACCAACTGGCTTGTTGGCCGAATAGACCGGTTGGACCAACTGCCCTGTTGCTCCAATCGACCGGTTGGACCAACAGGCCTGTTGTCCTATGGTCCAGTTGGACCAACTGGCCTGTTGGTCCTATCGACCGGTTGGACCAACTGGCATGTTGGTCCTATGGAACGTTCGGACCAACTAGCATGTTGGTCCTATGGACCGGTTGGACCAACCGACGTGTTGGTCCTATGGACTGGTTGGACCGAGTGGCCTGTTGGCCCTATGGACCGGTTGGACCATCGGACGTGTTGGTCCTATGGACCGGTTGGACCAACTGGCCTGTTGGCCGAATGGACCGGTTGGACCAACTGGTATGTTGGTCCTATGGACCGGATGGACCAATTGTCCTGTTGGCCCAATGGATCGGTTGGACCAACTAGATTGTTTGTCCAATGGACCGGCTGGACCAACAGGCCTGTTGGTCCTATGGATCGGTTGGACCAACTAACGTGTTGGTCCTATGAACCGGTTGAATCAACTGGCATGTTGGTCCTATGGACCGGTTGGACCAACTCGCCTGTTGCTCCAATGGACCGGTTGGACCGAGTGACCTCTTGGTCCTATCGACAGGTTGGACCAACTGGCATGTTGGCCAAATGGACCGGTTGGACCAACTTGCCTGTTGGTCCTATGGACTGGATAGACCAACTTGCCTATTGGCAGAATGGACCGGTTGGACCAACTGGCCTGTTGATCCAATGGACCGGTTGGACCAACTGGCCTGTTGGTCCAATGGACCGGTTGGACCAACTGGCTTGTTGGCCGAATGGATCAGTCGGACCAACTGGCCTGTTGATCCAGTGGATTGGTTGGACCAACTAGCCTGTTGGCCCAATGGACCGGTTGGACAAACTAACATGTTGGCTCAATGAACCGATTGGACCAACTGACATGTTGGTCCTATGGACCAGTTTGACCAACTAACCCATTGGTCTAATGGACCGGTTGGACCAACTGGCCTGTTGGCCCAATGGACCGGTTGGACAAATTAACCTGTAGGCCCAATGGACTGGTTGGACCAACTGGACTGTTGTTCCTATGGACCGGTTGGACCAACTGGACTGTTGTTCCTATGGACCGGTTGGACCAATTGGCCTGTTGGCAGAATGGATCGTTTGGACCGACATGCCTGTTAGCCGAATGGACCGGTTGGACCAACAGGCCTGTTGGTCCTATGAACCGGATGGACCGACTAGCCTGTTGGTCCAATGGACAAATTGGACCAACTGGCCTGTTAGCAGAATCGAACGGTTGGACCAACAGGCCTATTGGTCCTATAGACCGGTTGGACCAACTGACCTGTTGGTCTTGTGGACCGGTTGGGCCAACAGACCTATTGGTCCCATCGACTGGTTGGACCAACTGGCCTGTTGGTCCTATGACACGGTTGGACCAACTGGCCTATTGGTCCTATGGACCGGTTGGACCAAAAGGCCTGTTGGTCCCATCGACTGGTTGGACCAACTGGCCTGTTGGTCCTATGACACGGTTGGACCATCTGGCCTGCAGGCTAAATGGACCGGTTGGACCGAGTGGCATGTTGGTCCTATGGACCGGTTGGACCAACTGACGTGTTGGTCCTATGGACCGGTTGAATTAACTCGCCTATTGGTCCTATGGACTGGATGGACCAACTGGCCTGTTGGCTCAATGGAAAAGTTGGTCCAAGTAGATTGTTGGTCCAATGGAGAGGTTGGACCAACTGGCCTGTTGGTCCTATGGACCGGTTGGACCAACTGACGTCCTATGGACCGGTTGGACCAACTGGCTTGTTGGTCCTATGGACCGGTTGGACCAACTGACGTGTTGGTCCTATGAACTGGTTGGACCAACTGGCATGTTGGTCCTATGGAAGGGTTGGACCAACTGGCCTGTTGCTCCAATGGACCGGTTGGACCGAGTGGCCTGTTGGTCATATGGACAGGTTGGACCAACTGGCCTGTTGGCCGAATGGACCGGTTAGACCAACAGGCCTGTTGGCCAAATGGGCCGGTTGGACCAGCTGGCCTGTTGGTCCTATAGACCAGTTGGACCATCTGACATGTTTGTCTTGCGAACCGGTTGGACCAACAGGCCTGTTGGTCCTATAGACCGGTTGGACCAACTCGCTTGTTGGTCCTATGGACCGGTTGGACCAACTGGCATGTTTGCCCAATGGACCGGTTGGACCAACTGGATTGTTGGTCCAATTGACCGGTTGGACCAACTCGCCTGTTAGTCCTATGGACTGGATGGACCAACTGGCCTGTTGGCTCAATGGATCGGTTGGACCAACTAGATTGTTGGTCCAATGGACCGGTTGGACCAACTGGCCTGTTGGTCCTATGGACTGGTTGGACCAACTGTCATGTTGGTCCTAAGGGCCGGTTGGACCAACTGGCCTGTTGGCCGAATGGACTGGTTGGACCAACTGGCCTGTTGGTCCTATGGACCGGTTGGACCAACTAACGTGTTGGTCCTATGAATCGGTTGGACCAACTAACGTGTTGATCCTATGGACCGGTTGGACCAAGTGACGTGTTGGTCCTATAGACCAGTTGGACAAACTGGCATGTTGGTCCTGTGACACGGTTGGACCAACTGGCCTGCTCGCTAAATGGACTGGTTGGACCAACTGGCCTGCTGGTCCTATGGACCGGTTGGACCAAGTGGCCTGTTGGTCCTATGGACCGGTTGGACCAAGTGGCCTGTTGGTCCTATGGACCGGTTGGACCAACTGCATGTTGGTCCTATGGACCGGTTGGACCAACTCGTCTGTTGGTCCTATGGACTGGATGGACCAACTGG
Organism: Closterium sp. Naga37s-1; assembly: GCA_947471745.1. Taxonomy (NCBI): domain Eukaryota; kingdom Viridiplantae; phylum Streptophyta; class Zygnematophyceae; order Desmidiales; family Closteriaceae; genus Closterium; species Closterium sp. Naga37s-1. Next base: position 1,311,092 of record CANJKZ010001148.1, read on the forward strand.
CCTGTTGTCCAATGGATCGGTTGGACCAAGTAGATTGTTGGTCCAATGAATAGGTTGGACCAACTGGCCTGTTGGCCGAATGGACCGGTTGGACCAACTGGCCTGTTGGTCCTATGGACCGGTTGGACCAACTGACGTCCTATGGACCGGTTGGACCAACTGGCTTGTTGGTCCTATGGACCGGTTGGACCAACTGACGTGTTGGTCCTATGGACCGGTTGGACCAACTGGCATGTTGGTCCTATGGACCGGTTGGACCAACTGACGTGTTGGTCCTATGGACCGGTTGGACCAACTGGCCTGTTGCTCCAATGGACCAGTTGGACCGAGTGGCATGTTGGTCCTATGGACAGGTTGGACCAACTGGCCTTTTGGCCGAATGGACCGGTTGGACCAACTGGACTGTTGGTCATATGGACCGATTGGACCAACAGGCCTATTAGTCCTATGGACCGGATGGACCGACTAGCGTGTTGGTCCTATGGACCAGTTGGACCAACTGTCCTGTTTGCAGAATGGACAGGTTAGACCAACAGGCCTGTTGGCCAAATGGACCGGTTGGACCAACTGGCCTGTTGGTCCTATAGACCGGTTGGACCAACTGACCTGTTGGTCTTGTGGACCGGTTGGACGAACAGGCCTGTTGGTCCTATGGACCAGTTGGACCAAATCGCCTGTTGGTCCTATGGACCGTTTGGACCAACTAGCCAGTTGGCCCAATGGACCGGTTGGACCAACTGGATTGTTGGTCCAATTGACCGATTGGACCAACTCGCCTGTTGGACCTATAGACTGGATGGGCCAACTGGCATGTTGGCCCAATGGATTGGTTGGACCAAGTAGATTGTTGGTCCAATGGACCGGTTGGACCAACTGGCCTGTTGGTCCTATGGACCGGTTGGACCAACCGGCATGTTGGCCGAATGGACCGGTTGGACCAACTGGCTTGTTGGTCCTATGGACCGGTTGGACCAACTGACGTGTTGGTCCTATAGACCGGTTGGACCAACTAGCCTGTTGCTACAATGGACCGGTTGGACCAACTGGCATGTTGATCCTATGGACAGGTTGGACCAACTGGCTCGTTGGCCGAATGGACCGGTCGGACCGACAGGCCTATTAGCCGAATAAACTGGTTGGACCAACTGGCCTGTTGGCAGAATGGACTGGTTGGAACAACAGGCCTGTTGGTCCTATAGACCGGTTGGACCAACAGGCCAGTTGGCCGAATGGACCCGTTAGACCAACTGGCCTATTGGTCCCATTGAACGGTTGGACCAACTGGCCTGCTGGCCAAATGGACCGGTTGGACCAATTGGCCTCTTGGTCCTATAGACAGGTTGGCCCAACTGGCCTCTTGGTCCTGTAGACCAGTTGGACCAACAGGCATGTTGGCCGAATGGACCGGTTGGACCAACTGGCCTGTTGATCCAATGGACTGGTTGGACCAACTGATCTTTTGGTCCTATGGACCGGTTGGACAAACTGGCCTGTTGGCCGAATAGACCGGTTGGACCAACTTCCCTGTTGCTCCAATGGACCGGTTGGACCAACAGGCCTGTTGTCCTATGGTGCGGTTGGACCAACCGGCCTGTTGGTTCTATGGACCGGTTGGACCAATTGGCATGTTGGTCCTATGGAACGGTTGGACCAACTGGCATGTTGGTCCTATGGACCGGTTGGGCCAACTGACGTGTTGGTCCTATGGACTGGTTGGACCGAGTGGCCTGTTGGTCCTATGGACCGGTTGGACCATCTGACGTGTTGGTCCTATGGACCGGTTGGACCAACTGGGATGTTGGTCCTATGGACCGGATGGACCAACTGGCCTGTTAGCCGAATGGATCGGTTGGACCAACTAGATTGTTGGTCCAATGGACCGGTTGGACCAACTGGCCTGTTGGTCCTATGGACCGGTTGGACCAACTGACCTGTTGGTCCTATGGGCCGGTTGGCCCAACTGGCCTATTGGCCGAATGGACTGGTTGGACCAACTGGCCTATTGGTCCTAAGGACTGGTTGGACCAACTGACCGGTTGGCTCAATGAACCAATTGGACCAACTGACCTGTTGGTCCTATGGACCAGTTTGACCAACTGGCAAATTGGTCTAATGGACCGGTTGGACCAACTGGCTTGTTGGCCCAATGGACCGGTTGGGCAAACTAACCTTTTGGTCCTATGGACCGGTTGGACCAACTGGCCTGTTGGTCCTATGGACCGGTTCGACCAACTGACGTCCTATGGACCGGTTGGACCAACTGGCTTGTTGGTCCTATGGACCGGTTGGACCAACTGACGTGTTGGTCCTATGGACCGGTTGGACCAACTGGCATGTTCGTCCTATGGAAGGGTTGGACCAACTTGCCTGTTGCTCCAATGGACCGGTTGGACCGAGTGGCCTGTTGGTCCTATGGACAGGTTGGACCAACTGGCCTTTTGGCCGAATGGACCGGTTGGACCAACTGGACTGTTGGTCATATGGACCGATTGGACCAACAGGCCTATTAGTCCTATGGACCGGATGGACCGACAAGCGTGTTGGTCCTATGGACCAGTTGGACCAACTCGCCAGTTGGTCCTATGGACCGGTTGGACCAACTGGATTGTTGGTCCAATTGACCGATTGGACCAACTCGCCTATTGGTCCTATGGACTGGATGGGCCAACAGGCATGTTGACCCAATGGATTGGTTTGACCAAGTAAATTGTTGGTCCAATGGATCGGTTGGACCAACTGGCCTGTTGGCCGAATGGACCGGTTGGACCAACTGGCTTGTTGGTCCTATGGATCGGTTGGACCAACTGACGTGTTGGTCCTATGGACCGGTTGGACCAACTGGCCAGTTGCTACAATGGACCGGTTGGAGCGAGTGGTCTGTTGGTCCTATGGACAGGTTGGACCAACTGGCCTGTTGGCCGAATGGACCAGTTGGACCAACTGGAATGTTGGTCCCTTGGACCAGTCGGACCGACAGGCCTGTTAGTCGAATGAACCGGTTGGACCAAGTGGCCTGTTGGCAGAATGGACTGGTTGGACCAACAGGCCTGTTGGTCCTATAGACCGGTTGGTCCAACAGACCTGTTGGTCTTGTGGACCGGTTGGACCAACAGGCCTGTTGGCCGAATGGACCGGTTCGACCAACTGGCCTATTGGTCCCATCGACTGGTTGGACCAACTGGCCTGTTGGTCAAATGGAACGGTTGGATCAACTGGCCTGCTGGCCAAATGGACCGGTTGGACCAATTGGCCTCTTGGTCCTATGGACAGTTTGCCCAAATGGCCTCTTGGTCCTGTGGACCAGTTGGACCAACAGGCATGTTGGCCGAATGGACCGGTTGGACCAACTGGCCTGTTGATCCAATGGACTGGTTGGACCAACTGGTCTTTTGGTCCTATGGACCGGTTGGACCAACTGGCCTGTTGGTCGAATAGACCGGTTGGACCAACTTCCCTGTTGCTCCAATGGACCGGTTGGACCAACAGGCCTCTTGTCCTATGGTCCGGTTGGACCAATTGGCCTGTTGGTTCTATGGACCAGGTGGACCAAGAGGCATGTTGGTCCTATGGAACGGTTGGACCAACTGGCATGTTGGTCCTATGGACCGGTTGGGCCAACTGACGTGTTGGTCCTATGGACTGGTTGGACCGAGTGGCCTGTTGGTCCTATGGACCGGTTGGACCATCTGACGTGTTGGTCCTATGGACCGGTTGGACCAACTGGCCTGTTGGCCGAATGGACCGGTTAGACCAGCTGGCATGTTGTTCCTATGGACCGGATGGACCAACTGGCCTGTTGGCCCAATGGATCGGTTAGACCAACTAGATTGTTGGTCCAATGGACCGGTTGGACCAACTGGCCTGTTGGTCCTATGGACCGGTTGGACAACTGGCCTGTTGGTCCAATGGGCCGGTTGGACCAACTGGCCTGTTGGACGAATAGACTGGTTGGACCGACTGGCCTGTTGGTCCTATGGACCGGTTGGACCAACTAACGTGTTGGTCCTATGAACCGGTTGGACCAACTAGCCTGTTGGTCCATTGGACCAGTTGGACCAAGTGACGTGTTGGTTCTATAGACCAGTTGGACAAACTGGCATGTTGGTCCTATGACACGGTTGGACCAACTGGCCTGCTAGCTAAATGGACCATATGGACCAGCTGGCCTGTTGGTCCTATGGACCGGTTGGACCGAGTGGCCTGTTGGTCCTATGGACCAGTTGGACCAACTGACGTGTTGGTCCTATGGACCAGTTGGACCAACTCGCCTGTTGGTCCTATGGACCGGTTGGACCAACTGGCCAGTTGGCCCAATGGACCGGTTGGACCAACTGGATTGTTGGTCCAATTGACCGATTGGACCAACTCGCCTGTTGGTCCTATGGACTGGATGGGCCAACTAGCCTGTTGGCCCAATGGATCGGTTGGACCAAGTAGATTGTTGGTCCAATGGACCGGTTGGACCAACTGGCCTGTTGGTCCTATGGACCGGTTGGACCAACTGGCCTGTTGCTCCAATGGACCTGTTGGACCGAGTGGTCTGTTGGTCCTATGGACAGGTTGGACCACTAGCCTGTTGGCCGAATGGACCGGTTGGACCAACTGGCCTGTTGGTCCTATGGACCGGATGGACCGACTAGCCTGTTGGTCCAGTGGACCAGTTGGACCAACTGGCCTGTTGACAGAATGGACCAGTTGGACCAATAGGCCTGTTGGTCCAGAAGACCGGTTGGACCAACAGACCCGTTGGTCTTGTGGACCGGTTGGACCAACAGGCCTGTTGGCCGAATGGACCGGTTAGACCAACTGGCCTATTGGTCCCATCGACTGGTTGGACCAACTGGCCTGTTGGTCCTATGGAATGGTTGGACCAACTGGCCTGCTGGCCAAATGGACCGGTTGGACCAATTGGCCTCTTGGTCCTATAGACAGATTGGCCCAACTGGCCTCTTGGTCCTGTGGACCATTTGGACCAATAGGCATGTTGGCCGAATGGACCGGTTAGACCAACTGGCCTGTTGATCCAATGGACCGGTTGGACCAACTGGTCTTTTGGTCCTATGGACCGGTTGGACCAACTGGCCTGTTGGCCGAATTGACCGGTTGGACCAACTTCCCTGTTGCTCCAATGGACCGGTTGGACCAACAGGCCTGTTGTCCTATGGTCCGGTTGGACCAACTGGCCTGTTGGTTCTATGGACCGGTTGGACCAACTGGCATGTTGGTCCTATGGAACGGTTGGACCAAATGGCATGTTGGTCCTATGGACCGGTTGGGCCAACTGACGTGTTGGTCCTACGGACTGGTTGGACCGAGTGGCCTCTTGGTCCTATGGACAGGTTGGACCATCTGGCCTGTTGGTCCTATGGGCCGGCTGGCCCAACTGGCCTGTTGGCCGAATGGACTGGTTGGACCAACTGGCTTGTTGGCCCAATGGACCGGTTGGACAAACAAACCTTTTGGTCCAATGGACCGGTTGGACAAACAAACCTTTGGGTCCTATGGACCGGTTGGCCCAACTGGCCTGTTGGTCCTATGGACGGGTTGGACCAACTGGAATGTTGTTCCAATGGACCAGTTGGACCAACTGGCCTGTTGGCAAAATGGACCGGTTGGACCAACTGGCCTGTTGATCCAATGGACCAGTCGGACCATCTGGCCTGTTGGTCCTATGATCCGGTTGGACCAATTGGCCTGTTGGCCGAATGGACCAGTTGGACCAACTGGCCTATTGGCCGAATGGACCAGTTGGACCAACTTGGGCGTTGATCCAATGGACAGGTTGAACCGACTGGACGGTTGGCCCAATGGACCGGTTTGACATACTACCCAGTTGGCCCAATGGACCGGTTGGACCAACAAACCTGTTGGTCCTGTGGACTGGTTGGACCAACTTGCCTGTTGGTCCTATGGACCGGTTGGACTAACTGGCCTGTTGGTCCTATGGACCGGTTGGACCAAAGGCCTGTTGGTCCTATGGGCCGGTTGGACCAACTGGCCTGTTGGTCCTGTGGACCGGTTGGACCAACTGACGTGTTGGTCCAATGGACCGGTTGGACCAACTGGCCTGTTGGTCCTACGGACCGGTTGGACCAACTGGACTGTTGGCCGAAAGGACCGGTTGGACCAACAGGCCTGTTGGCCGAATGGAATGGTTGGACCAACAGGCCTGTTGGTCCTGTGGACCGGTTGGACCAGTAGGCATGTTGGCCGAATGGACCGGTTGGACCAACTGGCCTGTTGATCCAATAGATCGGTTGGACCAACTGGCCTGTTGGTCATATGGAACGGTTGGACCAACACGCCTGTTGGCCGAATGGACTGGTTGGACCAATTGGCCTGTTGATCCAATGGACCAGTTGGACCGACTGGCCTGTTGGTCATATGGACCGGTTGGACCAACTGGCCTGTTGGTCCTATGGACCGGATGGACCGAGTGGCCTGTTGGTCCTATGGACCGGTTGGACCAACAGGCCTGTTGGCCGAATGGACCGGTTGGACCAACTGGCCAGTTGGTCCTGTAGACCAGTTAGACCAACAGGCCTGTTGGTCCTGTGGACCAGTTGGACCAACAGGCCTGTTGGTCGTGTGGACCGGTTGGACCAGAAGGCATGTTGGCCGAATGGACCGGTTGGACCTTCTGGCCTGTTGATCCAATGGATCGGTTGGACCAACTAACCTGTTGGTCATATGGAACGGTTGGACCAACACGCTTGTTGGCCGAATGGACTGGTTGGACCAACTGGCCTGTTGATCCAATGGACCGGTTGGACCAACTGGCGTGTTGGTCCTATGGACCGGTTGGACTGAGTGGCCTGTTGGTCCTATGCACCGATTGGACCAACTGGCGTGTTGGTCCTATGAACCGGTTGGACCAATTTTCCTGTTGGCCGAATGGACAGGTTGGACCAACTCGCCTGTTGGTCCTATGGACTGGATGGACCAACAGGCCTGTTGGCCCAATAGATAGGTTGGACCAAGTAGATTGTTGGTCCAATGGACCGTTGGACCAACTGGCCTGTTGGTCCTATGGACCGGTTGGACCAACTGGCCTGTTGGCCGAATGGACCGGTTGGTGTCGGAGAACACCTCTCCTCCTGGCCTCTGCTCTTCTTCCTGTTGTCTCTCTCCAGCATCTGCTCCTCTTCCTGCCGTCTATCCCACCTCTCCCTCTTCTGCCTTGCTCAGCCTCAGTCACCCACATGAAAGAGATTAGTCCCCCACCCCACAGGTTTCCTCTTAGTGGCGTGCCACGGAGTGCTAGAGCTAAGGTGACAGCTTTCAATGGTTCGAGAGAACAACAAGCCAAAAGCATCAAAGGGGTGGGCGTGAGTGACCTTACCCAGCCCCAAGCTGCACATTTCCCATTGTGCGGCTCGGGGTTGGGGTTTCCTGGTTTCACATTTCCCCCTTTGGTAACTCTCCCCCGTAATCCCAACCGCTCCAATTCACTTCGCTACATTCTACACCCCTATACTACTTCTATCATCTAAGCCTTAAGTGCACCTACAATCATACGTTAGCATGATCACTAAACCAGCATCCTACTGTTATCGCATATGCACCAAGTGCATATGCGGTGACATTGGACCAACTGGCTTGTTGGTCCTATGGACCGGTTGAACCAATTGACGTGTTGGTCCTATGGACCGGTTGGACCAACTGGCATGTTGGTCCTATGGACCGGTTGGACCAACTGGCCTGTTGCTCCAATTGACCAGTTGGACCGAGTGGCCTGTTGGTCCTATGGACAGGTTGGACCAACTGGCCTGTTGGCCAAATGGACCGGTTGGACCAACTGAACTGTTGGTCCTATGGACCGGTTGGACCGAATGGCCTGTTAGCCGAATGGACCGGTTGGACCAACTGGCCCGTTGGTCCTATGGACCGGATGGACCGACTAGCGTGTTGGTCCTATGGACCAATTGGACCAACTGGCCTATTGGCCAAATGGACCGGTTGGACCAACTTGTCAGAATCAGTAAGCGAGAATGAATGAACTAGCAGCAAGATGGGTACAAGTAGCAAACCCTAATTGGGTTGTACCCCATATGGGCTACCCCACTATAGCCTACACAATAAGCAGCATAAAGTTTGACACACCCCCATAGGCAAAGTGGGGGAGAACAAGAGGTCACAAGCTCAGGGTGGATTACGAAGTCACCACGCATTCTGAGCACAAGCAAATGGCCACAAGGCCAGTTCACATGCAGAGTTATATAAAAGAGAACAAGCAGTACAGTGATCACAACCTAGCAAGTGTAAGCTTGCAAGTATAAGTATATAGATCACAGTACAAGCAGAGTCAAGAAGTGAGCAAGTGAGGCCAAGTAGGCACAAGGCCTAGAACAGTACAGAAATGCTGATGATCACAAGGCTGAAGTGCCTTGGTGAAGATATCAGCAGTGTTGGCCCGAGAGGCCACGTAAGCAAGACGAAGCTGACCACGGTGCTGCAACTCTCGATCAAGGAAATAGCGCAGAGCGATGTGCTTCGTTCTGTGCTCCAGTCTGTGCTCCTGACACAAGGCATTTATGGCCTTGTTGTCGACGTACAGAACTGGAGGAGAACTAGGAGGCTCTCCCAACTCGGTCAGCAGGCAGGTGAGCCAGCGTAACTCCTGTGCAGCCATGGCCCCTGCGTAGATCTCAGCCTCACAACTGGAACTGAGAACAGAAGAAGAGCGGGTAGACCGCCACGAAACAGAGCCGGAGCCAAGGCTGAAAGTGTAACCCTGTGACGACCGCTGCGTAGCCAAGTCGTCAACCCAAGAAGCGTCTGCGTGACCAGTGAGGACAACTCGAGCCCGACCTCCAAGTACGAGCCCCATGCCCGACGTACTGCAGAAGTAGCGCATCACCCTCTTAGCGGCCTCCCAGTGCTCTGGTCGGTGTCTCCCGGGTGCAACGTAGCGTGCCAGGATGCTAAGCGGGTAAGCAAGGTCAGGTCGAGTGCAGGTCATCAGGTTCACTCGGCTCTGCGGACTCATCCGAAGGAAGAGCTGAGAGCGAGTGACCGGTAGGCGGAGGAGTGGACTGTGGCGAGGAGTACGTGAAGTGGAAACGCTGAAGGACCTGCTGCACCATGTGTGATTGAGTCAAGGTAATGGTGCGCTGTGCTCTGTCCCGGGTGATCTGCAAGCCAAGATAGCTGCGCAGCTCACCCAGGTCTGTGCACGTGTGTCTCTTTTGCTGCTCCGACTTCACAAAGGCCAGTCCAGCAGTGTCAGCGACGGGTCAGCAAACCCAAGAGCCGCAAGCGTCGTCCTCAGTGTGTCGTGCCACTCGCGAGGCGCCTGGCGGAGACCGTAGAGTGGCCGCCAGAGGCTCTACTGGGTACCTGCAGGAACGACCCAGTGAAGCCAGGTGGGCGGCGTAGCCAGATCTCCTCGTGCAGGCTGCCCTGTAGGAAGGCTGTGCTGAAGTCAAGAGAGTGAATCTCGTAGTCACGCTGAGCGGCGACGTGCAGCAGCACCCGAAGAGTAGTCATCTTTGGGGTAGGGGAGAAGGTCTGGAAGAAGTCAACTCCCTGTCGCTGACTGAAGCCTCGTGCAACGTAACGCGCCTTGAAGACAGGCGGAGAACTCGGCAGCCGCTTCACCCTGAAAATCCACATGCCACTGGCGATGTTCGCCCCAGGTGGGGGAACCTCGTCGACGTAGGTGCCTGTGGACTTCCACGAAACCATCTCTGCGTCCATGGCTGTCTACCACTGAGAGGAGTAGGGACCCTCAATCGCATCTGCGTAAGAGCGTGGGGTCGGGATGTCTGGTGCATCCGGGTCTCCCTCAGGTGCAATCAGCATGGACACGAGATGAGGTAAAGCAGTTGCAAAACACTCAAAGTCCTCCTGCCTGTCCTCAAGGATGTCCGTGCCAAGAGCACACTCACCCCCGACGGGCGGAGGACAGACAGACTCAGACTCAGCTACAAGACTAGCGGCGTAGTCGAGGCGACAGGCGGCAGCAAAGTCAACAAGCTCAGCAACTAGGGCAGACGCAGCAGAGGACTCAGTGCGAACAGTGCGTACAGTGCGAACAGGCGACGCAGGACGAGACTCAGGCTCACGACGCTCCGCAAGACCTCCTGTCGGCCCAGTGTAATAAGAAGGAGCAGGCAGTGGGGAGGCTGGCTGTAACTGCGACTGCGACTGGTCAGGTGGTGGATACAGTAAGGGAGGAGGAAGGCCAGTAGAAGGCGGGAGACCAAGAACCTGCTGAAGCAGTGGAACGAAGTACGGTCGCGGCCGCACAGTGCCTCCAGAACCAGCACCGACAGCACTAGCACCCCCAGGGCCAGCACCTCCAGTTCCAGGGTCTCCAGCTCCAACTCCAGCAGCACCACCAGCTCCAGCTCCAGTGCCTCCGGCTCCAACGCCTGCAGCACCTCCAGCTCCAGCAGCTCCAGTACCTCCAGTACGAGCACCTCCAGGACCAGTGGCTCCAGCACCTCCAGCAGCTCCAGCTCCAGTGCCTCCAGCAGCTCCAGCTCCAGCAGCTCCAGCACCTGCAGCACCACCAGGTCCAGCAGCTCCAGTACCTCCAGTACAAGCACCTCCAGGACCAGCGGCTCCAGTACCTCCAGCACCTCCAGGACCAGCAGGTCCAAGGCCTACAGCTCCAGGGCCTCCAGCGGAAGGCACCCCAGCTCCAGCAGCGCCACTCTGAAGACTCCAACGCCGAGCAAATCACTCGCGCAGCTGCGGTGGAAAGAGAGGCTCCCGCCGGGACGAGGCACCCGGAGAACCTCCAGTACCTCCAGCACCTCCAGGACCAGCAGCTCCAGCACCTCCGGTACCTCCAGCTCGAGCGCCTCCTGCTCCAGGGTCTTTAGCGGCAGGCCCCCCAGCTCTAGCAGCGTCACTCCGAAGGCTCCAGCGCCGAGCAAACCACTCGCGCAGCTGCGGTGGAGAGAGAGTCTCCCGCCGTGACGAGGCACCCGTAGAACCTTCAGTAGACAAAGTACCTCCAGGCGCAGCACGCTCAGGCTCAGCACCCCCAAGCTCAGCACCCCCAGGCTCCGCACGTTCATGCTCAGCTTTTTCCCGGCTCCACACGCTCAGGCTCAGCACCCCCAGACGCAGCACCCCTAGCAGCACCAGAGTCGACAGCTACCTCGACAGGCTCGACAGGGTCTACCTGAGACACACCTGACGGAGCAGGACCCTGAGGGGGGGGGGGCTCTACCGGAGGAGGACCTGGTGCGAGGAAGAGCGGCGGGGGGGGGGGGGGGGGAGAGGGGCAGTGCGGTAGGAGAAGAGACGGTAAAAGGGAACAGACTCGTCGAACGTGACGTCCTGAGAGGGCAGGACACGGCGCGAGGTGGGGTGGTAAAACTGCCAGCCAGGCGCGTCAGGGGGAAAACCAAGGAAGACGGAGGGAATGGCGCGGGCGGAGAGCTTGTCCGCGGACGTATCGCGGACAAAGGCACGAGAACCCCAGACCCGGAACACCGACGCACCGACCCGGATCCAAGGGATCAAAACATCAGGGACCTCCACCTTGTTGCGCAAGGGGAAGACCGTGGTGTAACGCGAGTAGTCGTCAACAACCAGCAGAAAGTAGCGCTCGCGGCCCTGTCCACGGACGCGGGCTGGGCCCCACATGTCCATGTGGAGAGTCTGCAGGGGAGAAATCGTCGGGGGAAACGAGGAGGAGTGGGGAGCGGCGCGCTGCCGCCCCTCGACACAGGGAAGGCAGGGAGGGGCAGGCGAGGGTGGGAGGGAAGGCAGAGACCTGAGGAGACCAGAGACAAGGACACGGGAGTGCATGCCACGGAGGCGCTGCACGGAGGGGTGACCAAGGCGGTGGTGCAAAAGGAGCGTCCGGTGTGACAGGGCGCGACACGAGCAGGGGGCCGCTAGCTGACCTGACGCAGACGCAGACGCAACTACCTGAGGAGACACAGTAGTCAGTGTGTACAGACTCGACCCAGGCGCACGGGTGAATGTGGCCAGGTGCCGGCCAGTCCGGGAGCATGTACAGATCGCCACACGCTGTCCGCCAGGGGTGAAGGTGTCAACCCATTCATCCTGAAGGACTGCGTTGCTCACCAAGTTCGTAGAGAACGAGGGGAGGTGAAGACCTGACAGTGAGCCAGACGGAACCGCCGGACACGGGAGAACAGTGGAGGAACGTGCAAGGACTGGGCCCCCTGAGGGGTCAGCCAGAGAGACTGCAACAGGTGCAGGGGGACTGTGGTGTGACTGTGGTACCGTCGCGAAAGAAACAGCGGGAAGCACCCGAGTCACGCGTGAAAGTGTGCAAGGCCGTAGCAGGCGCAGCACCAGAGAGAGCAGACTCACCAGCACCTAGAGCAGCAGACTCACTAGCACCTAGAGCAGCAAACTCACTAGCACCAAGAGAAGCAGCCTCTATACCTGGGTCGGGCGGCACACACAGGTAACAGTTACCCGCAGCACTAACAGTCAATGCATACATGGCAGTGAGGATCGCATCATAGTCAAGTGCAAAGATATCCACCCTCTGCCTAAGCAGCTCCAGCCAGCGGGGGAGCTCAGCCGCGACGCCAAACTCTGCACGCCAGGAATCGCTCAGACAGGCGAAGCAGCGGGACTGTGTGTGACCAACTGTCCCGCAAGTCTGACCAGCCCGATCACCTGTGCGAATGACGTACGGGCAGCGAGCAGTACTCCGAGACCCCCTACTCTGAGCGTAACACTCACGAAGCTGCTGGGGAGTAAGGGTCTCGCGCGGACGCCGCTGCAGCTGCATCTAGCCACCGCCAGAAATTCCCGACTGGACAGCTCCACTGCGACTGCCACGACGGCCGCCGCCACTACTGCAACTAGCGTACCACTCACGAAGTTGCTGGGGCGTGAGGACTCGCGCGGACGTCGCTGGAGCTGCATCTGGCCACCGCCAGAAACTCCCCACCGAACAGCTCCACCAAGACTGCCACTACGGCCGCCGCCACCACTCGCACTGCTGCCACCACCGCCACCACAACTCCCATCGCTACCACGAAGAGACGTCATAGTGGGCAAGCAAGGTGGCGCGCGACCAGTAGGGCAGTACGGAGGGAAGGCAGGGGGGCGAGCAGGCACTAGGGTAGGTCGGGGCGGCGCACGGTCAGGGAAGAGCGGCGCGCGGCCAGAGTAGGGCGGCGCGCAAGCTGCAGAGGGCGGCGGGCGGGCAGGCAGGGGCGGCACCTAGGGTCTAGCAGTACGCTCTGGGCGCTGGGCAGCAGGGCGCGCTGGCGCGCTGGGCAGCGGAGCGCGCTGGCGCGCTGGGCAGCGGGGCGCGCTGGCGCGCTGGGCAGCGGGGAGCGCTGGCGCACAGGGCAGCGGGGCGCACTGGCACGCTGGGCATCGGGACGCGCTGGGATGCAGGGGCGGCACGCGGGCTGCAGGGGCGGCGCGCGGGCTGCAGGGGCGGCGCGCGGGCTGCAGAGGGCGACGCGCGGGCTGCAGGGGCGGCGCGACGGGGGGCAGAGCAGGGCGTGCGCGTGGCAGCGCAACGCGGGGCAGGGCAGGGCGTGCGCGGGGCAGCGCGACGCGGAGCAGGGCAGGGCTTGCGCGGGGAAGCGCGACGCGGGGCAGGGCAGGGCGTGCGCAGGCAGCGCGACGCAAGGCAGGGCGTGCGCAGGGCGGCGCGACGCGGGACAGGGCAGGGCGTGCGCGGGCAGCGCGACGAAGGGCAGGGCGTGCGCGGGGCGGCGCAACGCAGGGCAGGGCAGAGCGCGCGCTAGGCAGCGCAACGCAGGGCAGGGCAAGGCAGCGCGGCAGCGAGGAGGGCGGCGCGCGGGCACAGTAACGCGACTGGTGGGGTAGCGCGACGGACACGGTAGGGCGCTACGGGCAGGGTAACGCGCTACAGGCAGGAAACGATTCGGTGGGCCCTAAAAAAGAAACGGTCCTAGGTCAGGACTTGACCTGATACCATGTCAGAATTAGTAAGCGAGAATGAATGAACTAGCAGCAAGATGGTTACAAGTAGCAAACCCTAATTGGGTTGTACCCCATATGGGCTACCCCACTATAGCCTACACAATAAGCAGCATATAAGTTTGACACAACTGGCATGTTGGTCCTATGGACCGGATGGACCGACTGGCCTGTTGGCACAATGGATCGGTTGGACCAACTAGATTGTTGGTCCAATGGACCAATTGGACCAACTGGCCTGTTGGTTCTATGGACCGGTTGGACCAACTGGCCTATTGGTCCTATGGACTGGTTGAACAAACCGGCCTACTGGCCCAATGAACCGGTTGGACCAACTGGCCTGTTGGTCCTATGGACCGGTTGGACCAACTGACGTGTTGGACCAATGGACCGGATGGACAAACTGGCATGTTGGTCCTATGGACCGGTTGGACCAACTGGCCTGTTGCTCCAATGGACCGGTTGGACCGAGTGGCCTGTTGGTCCTATGGACAGGTTGGACAACTGTCCTGTTGGCTGAATGGACCGGTTGGACCAACTGGACTGTTGGTCCTATGGACCGGTTGGACCAACTGACGTGTTGGACCAATGGACCGGATGGACAAACTGGCATGTTGGTCCTATGGACCGGTTGGACCAACTGGCCTGTTGGTCCTATTGACCGGTTGGACCAACTGACGTGTTGGACCAATGGACCGGATGGACAAACTAGCATGTTGGTCCTATGGACCGGTTGGACCAACTGGCCTGTTGCTCCAATGGACCGGTTGGACCGAGTGGCCTGTTGGTCCTATGGACAGGTTGGACCACTGTCCTGTTGGCTGAATGGACTGGTTGGACGAACTGGACTGTTGGTCCTATGGACCGGTTGGACCGACTGGCCTGTTGGCCGAATGGACCGGTTCTACCGACTTGCATGTTGGTCCTATGGACCGGTTAAACCAACTTGCCTGTTGGCAGAATGGATAGGTTGGACCAACTGGCCTGTTGATCCAATGGACCGGTTGGACCAACTGTCGTGTTGGTCCTATGGACTGGTTAGACCAACTTGCCTATTGGCCGAATGGATCGATTGGACCAACTTGCCTGTTGATCCAATGGACCGGTTGGACCAACTGGCCTGTTGATCTAATGGACCGGTTGGACCAACTAACCTGTTGGTTCAATGGACCGATTGGACGAACTAACCTGTTGGTTCAATGGACCGGTTGGACCAACCGGCATGTTGGTCCTATGGACCGGTTTGACCAACTGACCAATTGGACCAATGGACCGCTTGGACAAACTAACATGTTGGCCCAATGGACCGGTTCGACAAACTGACCTTTTGGTCCTATGGATCAATTGGACCAACTGGCCTGTTGTTCCTATGGACCGGTTGGACCAACTGACCTGTTGGCAGAATGGACCGGTTGGACCAACTGGCCTGTTGATCCATTGGACCAGTCAGACCATCTGGCCTGTTGGTCCTATGCACCGGTTGGACCAATTGGCCTGTTGGCCGAATGGACCGGTTGGACCAACTGGCCTGTTGGTCCTATGGACCAATTGGACCAACTGGCATGTTGGTCCAATGGACCGGTTGGGCCAACTGGCCTATTGGTCCAATGGACCAGGTTGGACCAATTGGACCAACTGGCATGTTGGTCCAATGGACCGATTGGACTAACTGGCCTGTTGGTCCAATGGACCGATTGGACCAAAGGCCTGTTGGTCCTATGAGCCGGTTGGACCAACTGGCCTGTTGGTCCTATGGACCCGTTGGACGAACTGGCCTGTTGGCCGAATAGACTGAATGGACCGGTTGGACCAACTGGCCAGTTGGCCGAATGGACCGGTCGGAGCAACTGGCCTATTGGTCCTATAGATCGGTTGGACCAACTGGCATGTTGGTCCTATAGACCGGTTGGACCAACTGGCCCGTTGGTCCTATAGACTGGTTGGACCAACTGGCTTGTTAGCAGAATGGATCGGTTGGACCAATTGGCATGTTGGTCCTATGGATCGGTTGGACCAACTGGCCTGTTGGTCCTATGGAACGGTTGGACCAACTGGCCTGTTGGCCGAATGGACCCCGTTGGACCAACTGGCATGTTGGCCGAATGAACCGGTTGGCCTAACTGGCCTGTTGGTCCTATGGACAAATTGGACCAACTTGCATGTTGGTCCTATAACCTCGTTGGACCAACTGGCCTGTTGGTCGTATGGACCGGTTGGACCAACCGGCCTGTTGGTCCAATGGACCAATTGGACCAACTGGCATGTTGGTCATATGGACGGGTTGGACAAACTGACGTGTTCGTCCTATGGACCGGTTGGGCCAACTGGCCTGTCGATCCTCTGGACGGGTTGGACCAACTGGCCTGTTGCTCCAATGGACCAGTTGGACCAACTGGCTTGTTGGCCGAATGGACCGAATGGACCGGTTGGACCAACTGGTCACTCGGTCCTATGGACCGGTTGGAGCAACTGGCCTGTTGGTCCTATGGACCAGTTGGACCAACTGGCCTGTCGGTCCTATGGACCGGTTCCACCTACTGGCATGTTGGCCGAATGGACCGGTTGGACCAACTTGCCTGTTGGTCCAATGGACCGGTTGGACCAACTGGTTTGTTGGTCAAATGGACCGGTTGGACCAACTGGCTTGTTGGTCCTATGGACCAATTGGACCAACTGGCATGTTGGTCCAATGGACCGGTTGGGCCAACTTGCCTATTGGTCCAATGGACCGGTTGGACCAGTTGGACCAACTGGCCTGTTGGTCCTATGGACCGGTTGGATTGGACCAACTGGCTTGTTGGTCCAATGGACCGGTTGGACCAACTGGTCTGTTGGTCCTATGAACCAGTTGGACCAACTGACCTGTTGGTGGTATGGACCGGTTGGAGCAACTGGCCTGTTGGTCCTATGGACCGGTTGGACCAACTGGCCTGTTGGTCCAATGGACCGGTTGGACCAACTGGTCTGTTGGTCCTATGGACCGGTTGGACCAACTGGCCTGTTGGACCAAAAGACCCGTTGGAACAACTGGCCTGTTGGTCCTATGGACCGGTTGGACCAACACGCCTGTTGGCCCAATGGACCGGTTGGACCAACTCGCCTGTTTGTCCAATCGACCAGTTGGAACAACTAGCGTGTTGGTCCAATGGACCAGTTAGAACAGCTGGCCCGTTGGTCCTATGGACTGGTTGGACCGACTGGCCGATTGGCCGAATGGACCGGTTGGACCAACTGGGATGTTGGCCCAATGGATTAATTAGACCAACTGACCTGTTGGTCCTATGGGCCGATTGGACCTACAGGTCTGTTGATCCAATGGACCGGTTGGACCAACTGGCCTCTTGGTCCTATGGACTAGTTGGACCAACTGGCCTGTTGGCCGCATGGACCAGTTGGACCAACTGCCGTGCTGGTCCTATGAACCGGTTGGACCAACTGGCCTGTTAGTCCAAGGAACCGGTTGGACCAACTGGCCTGTTGGTCCCATTGACCGGTTAACCCAACTGACGTGTTGGTCCTATGGACCGGTTGGGCCAACTGGCCTGTTGATCTTATGGACCGGTTGGACCAACTGTCCTGTTGCTCTAATGGACTGGTTGGACCAAGTGGCCTGTTGGTCCTATGGACCGGTTGGACCAACTGGCCTGTTGGCCAAATGGACCGAATGGACCGGTTGGACCAACTGGCATGTTGGTCCTATGGACCGGTTGCACCAAGTGGCCTGTTGGCCGAATGGACAGGTTGGACCAACTGGCCTGTTGGTCCAATGGACCCGTTGGACCAACTGGCCTGTTGGTCCTATGGACCGGTTGGACCAACTGGCGTTTTGGTCCTATGGACCGGTTGGACCAACCTACGTGTTGGTCCTATGGACCGGTTGGGCCAACTGGCCTGTTGGCCGAATGGACCAAATGGACCGGTTGGACCAACTGGCCTGTTGGTCCTATGGACCGGTTGCGCCAAGTGGCCCGTTGGCCGAATGGACCAGTTGGACCACCTGACGTGTTGGCCCTACGGACCGGTTGGACCATCTGGCCTATTGGTTCTATGGACCGGTTGGACCATTTGGCTTGTTGGCCAAATAAACTGGTTGGACCAACTCTCCTGTTGGTCGAATAGACCGGTTTGACCAACTGGCCTGTTGGCCGAATTGACAGGTTGAACCAACTAGCATGTTGGTCCAATTAACCAGTTGGACCAACTGGCCTGTTGGTCCTATGGATCGGTTGGACCAACTGGCCTGTTGGCCGATTGGACCGGTTGGACCAAATGGCATGTTGGCAAATGGACCGGTTGGACCAACTCGATTGATGGTCGGATGGACCGGTTGTACCAACTGGCCTGTTGGTCCTATGGACCGACGGAGCTACTGGTATGTTGATCCAATAGACTGGTTGGACCAACTGGCCTGTTAGTCGTATGGACCGGTTGGACCAACTGGTCTGTTGGCCAAATGGACCAGTTGGACCAACTGGCCTGTCGGTCCCATGAACCGGTTGGACCAACTAGCCTGTTGGTCATATGGACCGGTTGGACCACATGGCCTGTTGGTCCTATGGACAGGTTGGACCAAATGGCCTATTGGTCCTATGGACCAGTTCAACTGTCCTAATGGTTCAATGGACTGTTGGACCAAATGGCCTGTTTGTCCAATGGACCGGTTGGACCAACTTGCCTGTTGGTCCAATGGACCGGTTGGACCAACTGGCCCGTTGGCCCAATGGACCGGTTGGACCTGGTTCCCAGTTGGCAAAATGGACCCGTTGGACCAACAGGTCTGTTGGTCCAATGAAGAGGTTGGACCAACTGGCATGTTGGTCCTATGGACCGGTTGGACCAACTTCCCAGTTCGCCTAATGGATCGGTTGGACCAACTTGCCTGTTGGTCCAATGGACCGGTTCGACCAACTTGCATTAGGTCCAATGGACCGGTTCGCCAACAGGCCTCTTGGTCCTATGGACCGGTTGGACCAACTTCCCAGTTGGCCCAATGGACCGGTTGGACCAACTAGCATGCTGGCCGAATCGACCGGTTGGACCAACTGACCTGTTGGTCCATTGGACTGGTTGGCCTGTTGGTCCAATGGACCGGTCGGAATAACTGGCCTGTTAGTCCTATGGACTGGTTGAACCAACTAGCCTGTTTGTCCTAGTGGACCGGTTGGACAAACTTGCATGTTCGCCAAGTGGACCGGTCGACCAACTGGCCTATTGGTCTAGTGGACTGGTTGGACCAACTGGCTTGTTGGTCCAATGGACCGGTTGGACCAACTGGCCTGTTGGTCCTATGGACCGGCGGAAAAAAAGAACTCCGAAATAGTTGATTTGGAGTTTATTGCACATGAATGAATTTGTTTTAATGTCGATGGAACGAATATATGCAAGTTGCCTCAATCAAAAATTTACCCAGAACGTCACGCAAATGGTCATCGTTTTTGGGTTAAATGGGTGGAATTCAACATCAATTCTAAAAACTACATTGATGCCATAAATACTGGGAAAACGAATGTTGCGACTAGATTACGCGTGGCGATATTAACGCAAATATTATTTACGCGTAAGAGGTGAAGAGCAAGTTACCATTCTCCCACATTTGCTCTCGCTTAGTAATAACGTTATTGTTATGGAACAAGGGACCCTCTATATCTGAGCCACGATCCACAGTTGTACGACGTTGTGCTCACAGTTTGGTCGCAATCTCAGTAGGCTTCCAAAATTGTTACGGTGTCAAAGGGACAGATTTCACGAACAGCACCTCTCGTAAACTGCACCTCCCAAACTCAGGCAAGTCCTGGTTGAAGCGCGCAGTTGCAGCAATGAACATGAAACTGTGGGGGTTGTCGTACTCAGCGCGGCCTTGCACCCGTTTTCCCCTTCGCCAGACGAGCACTTTTACCAGGCAAATCCGGAGGACAAGTGCCATTGCCTTTCATCATCCCACACAGTACATTGCACCAGCCAACAATGCCATCCATGGACTGCGCAGGACGACTGCGCACGGCGACCACAGTTGTGAAAGCGCACAAGATTTTCCATCCTCTGCCCACCATTCTAAAACCAACACAAAAGCATATCAAACTCGGTGTGCAATTTATTACGGGTGCAATGTAGCGAATTAATGAGGATTGCACTAAGTTGGCAAACGAGTATATATATGAGCGAAGGCATGAGCGAACATTTATAGTGAAAACAACAAACGGTAACGCGGTGCGTGCGAGCTAGCTAGTGCGATGCTGGCAGCGAGGTTCGGGCTAGTCCGAAAGCGTAGGCTGATTCGGGTCAGTTCAGCAGTGCGTGGTTTGGGAATTTTATCGCGAAAAGGCGTTGAAACACCGAGCAGTAACACTCGAAGAAATGGTTCGTCTTGTATGTGATGTTGAGATGCGTGGTAAGGAATGCCGAAATAGTTCCTCACACAACCCCCCTCCCCAAGAAGCCCTCCGCTACGTGAGTAGGTCTATATCGCGGAGTTCCCGGCGGCGTAGGTACAGTTGGAGTATAGGGTTAGATTCAGTGTTGCCCAGGGGTACCCAGCCGTCGTCAATGAGGGTGCGATCTTTCCAGCTTATGAAACCAAGATGTATCTAACTTTATGTAGGCATAATAAATCGCTCCGAGATCCCTGGGGGTGGCGAATCCGATGGCTCCGAAATTTTCTTAGGGTCGATGATGGGCTCCGATGGACGCGTCCTTGAGGGTGGTCGGTGTCGTGGCAGTTCGCTTCTGGTTGGGATGTATGGTCGAAATAGGCTGACGTGGAACGACGGCCCGATGTACCAGTCAGCGGGTAACAGGAGATGGGCGGTGACGGTGTAACCATGTGGCTGATCTGGAGCGGGCGAAGTTTCGGAACGATGGGCAGGCATAAATTTTGCGTGCCGAGCAGAATGTAGTCTCATGACTAGTACGTTACGGGGCGGCAATGGCCATCGGCGTTCCTTTTAACAAGGTTTTTTTTTTTTGCTTCTGCTGCACGTGTTCGGGCGGCCTGCAAAATCTTGCAAACCTCGCTGTTTGGGTTGTCTGGGCTCGGCCTCATGGGTGCTGCAGGATTCGTTCCGTAGCTGAGGTAGAACAGTAACTGCTACATTGTTGCTGACGTGGCATTGTTGTAGGCGAACTCGATCAGCAGTAACTCTTGCTCTCATGTTGCGGGTCGTCACACGTGGCGCGAATCAGCTGCTCCATGGTCTGGTTCATTCTCTCTGTTTGTCCGTCGGTTTCGGGGTGGTAAAACTTGCTGAACTGTAGCCAGGTCTTGAACGCTCCCAAAGGTTTTTCCAAAAGTTGTTGGTAAAGTTCGTGTGTCCCAGTTGCTAATGATGGCGGCTCGTATCCCGTGCAGGCGAACGATGGCTGCGATGAACAGGCGAGTGTTTCTTCGGGTGAGATCGATTTCGTACACGCAGCGAAGTGAGCCATTTTCGTAAGTCGGTCAACGACGACCATGACCGCCTCGTTACCACCATGGCTCGCAGGTAACCCTTGACGAAGTCCATTATTACTTGCTATCAGGCGCGTTGAGGCGGCGAAATCAGCTGCAGTTGAACCACCTTTTTCTTGTGCGAGCTCTTCATCACCTGAGATGTGGGGCATGATCCCACGTGGCGCTATATGTCGGTCAACAGCTCCGGCCAATAGTAATACCGCTGCAGTTGCTGTCACGTTTTTTCAACCTCGAAGTGACCCAATGTAATCCCGACGTGTGCCTCTTGCAGTAGCAGTTCTCGTAGCAGTGAGTATGCTGGTGCCAATATGCGGTTAGTGCCGGCCTTTACATGATATCGTCCTTTAGCCTCCGTAAGCTGATGTGCATTTCTAGTGGGTAAAAATGGGTCGGTGCGGTAGCCGTGGCTAAATAGCCCAGTCGGTAGCGGGTTGGTTTGGGTGAGTAGTATGGCAGGCATTTGGGCTGTGGGGCGGGTAAAGGCATCATCGATGTTGGATGCACTCTTTTGTACGTTACGGTGTAGTGAAAAATGGTCTCCAGATAGGCCCGCAATCTTTCTGTCGCGGGTTGCGATTCAGTTGGGCGTGAAGGTACTGTAGCGAGCGATGGTCTATCCCTACTATCACGCCTGCTCCTGTCAAGTAGCACAGCCACACCTTAAACGCATGCACAATCGCGAGCATCTCACAATCGTGTATCGGGTAGTTGCCCTCGGGCGGGTGCAGCTTGCGTGACTCGTACACGATTGGCTGAAGGCCATTCCCGAAGTCCAGTAACAGTACGGCTCCAACGGCGATGTTGCTTGCGTCGGTGACGTGCTCGAAAGGACGGTGAGGATCGGCGATGTGCAGTACGGGCGGCGAGCACAAAAATTGTTTCAGGACAGAGAATGCAGCTTGCTCTTTCTCCCCCCAAGTGTACTCAATCCCCTTCCTCAGAAGATCCGTCAGCCAGACAGTCAGCTTTGCCATGTCGGGAACGAACCGTCGCAAGTAGTCGACGATGTCACATTTGTATGAATGTGAGGGGAAGAGCGGAGGCGTAACGGGGGTTGTATATAGTGTACATTCTGTATATAGCGAGTCCAGAGAGAAGCGAGGATGGGAGCCGAAGGGTAAAGCGACGGTTTACCAATGCAAGGAGTGAGGGTGGGAAACTGACGTCTGCCGAACTAATGAGAGGGGAAGTTGCATGGAGAAGAGGAGGGGGCAGTACTTACGTAAGCACGGGTTGGTGGCAGGAGAGAATTACAGCACATGGCAGCGACAGTGGGGAGGAAGGTTCGATACCAGCAGATGGACGGGTGTTGGAATGCATGTGTGCTTGTTTTCATGTGTGTGCAGGATTGCTCCAAGGAGCCAGCTGGATCTGTTTAGTGATAGCTGGAGGCAAAGTAGCGAGTGGTAGGGAAGGATGGCAAGATGCTGTAAGGATGCAAGTCTGCTCGTAGGAGCTCATAGCTACTAGCGTGCAGACTAGGATGACGGGACAGGAAGAAGGAGGACGTGATGGTAGTATAGGGGGATTCTTGTTGAGCAATCTTTCATTGCTTGTATGTTTCCTTTTTACACGAGAGCTTTGCGGTAACCGTTAGCAAGCAGTGACCATAAGGAGATATGACAAGTTGTGGCTAAGGATAGATTAAAGGATGAAGGATCATATGTGAGGGAGCAGAGAGCTCATCACATACAAGCAATGTCTGCTACGGAATGACCACGAGATCAGGATTAGACTACGCAACTAAGCAGCAGACGGGCGGGGAAGAAGCGATGGAAGGTGACGGCAAAAGCGGCAAGAGCCAGGGAACGGATACGAACGCGCTCGGCGTGGAAGGGCTCGAACGAGGGGAACGACCCCACGCGGAGGACAGGAAAGGGAGTGGGGAAGGACGGTGCGGCTCGGCCCACCCAGATGCTGCGGCGGGCGGCGCCGGAAAAAGGAGTGACCGCGCCTACCAGCGGAGTGCGTCATGGCAGGGACCCGAAGAGGAGGCAATATCAATGAGGCAATTCTTGGATATGCTACGCGAACAGTTTCCGCTGCAGACACCCGAGTGGGTGGTCGAATTCAGGGAGTTCAAGCAAAGGCCGGGGGAGTCGCTCTTGGCTTACTATGGAAGGCTAGTGGAGCTGGGAGAAGATATGAGGTGCTTTGACCAAGGACGACTGTTCAACAAGTTTCTAAATGGGGTGAACTACAAGCTCCAGTGCGATGTACAGGTGAAGATCTTCGACTTTGGGGTAGACGCCACGCTAAGGGAAGCGTATGAGGCAGCAAAAAGGGTGGAGACATGGAGGAGACTGTTCGAGGTGGAACGCTCGAGGGAACGAGCGGGCGAGCGACGCAGGCCGGCCTGGAGCACGGCGCCAGTGGAACGGGATCGGCCACCAAGAGGAACCTCAGACATGCGGAAGTGCCACAACTGTGGCAGGGCATGACACCTGAGGAGCGACTGCCGCAACCCCCCAGCATGATCCATCTATGGCAAAGAGGACCACCTGAGGCGTGACTTCCTGGAGGCGCCGATGTCCGAGAAGTGTGGAAGGAAGGCGCATACGGAGTGGGGGTGTTACTCGCGGAGGGGGGGAGGCAGAGAAAGAGGAGAGATGTTGGAGATGCGAGCGGAGATCGAAAGGCTGAGGGCGCAGTTGGAAGGACGAGAGGCAAGGAATGAACGGAGGCATGCTATGGTGGCAAGGGAAGAAGAAGAGGAAGGAAGCGTGGAGGAGTTTTGCCTGATGGCAAGGTCAGCGAGGTAAAGGGAGGAATTGGGGCTCCGACCCAGGGAAAGGTACCTAAGGCCTCGAACGGAGGAGAGGCAGGAGCAGGAACCAAGACGGAGGGCAGCAGATGTTGGAGAGCAGCAGCCACCGCGGCGTCATCCTCTGGAGCGATTGAGTTGCGCGGCATCGGTCCTTGTGGAAGAGAAGGGATACATCACGGTGGGAGGCATATCAATGAATCGGGCAATCATTGACATAGAGGCGCAACTGGACCGGCCGGAGTGAAAGATCGAGGAAGGTCTGCTGCTGAGGGAGGAGCCACCAAGTGGAAACCTAAGACGAGGGGGACGGTGGAGATCATGGTGCGGCAAGGGAGTCCCGAGGAATGCTCGGCGAAATTGCAATGCGGCATCTCGCCATCGGAGGACTATGACCTGCTACTCTGCGTGGAGTTCATGTACAGCATAGGCGTGACAATCTGCATGTGGGAGGAGAAACTGACGTACAGAGTGATCTACTGGGAGAATGATGGGCTAGTGGCGGAGCTGCCGGTGAGGTTTATATGGAGGGAACCAAGAGAGTCCTACCAGGCGGAAATCAAGATGGTGGAGCTAGGAGTGTTGAGCTGGGAGAAGGTGGAAGAAGAGAGGCGACATTGACACTGGCATCGGCAGCAGCGGGGAGTGGGCGGCCGGTTAAGGGAGCTGCATCTGAATAACAAGGTGTTCAAGAAGCCGATAGTGCTATAAGAGCTATTCGGTGGCATAAGTACACGGCTGGCAGCAGTGTTGAAGGCAGGGCTGTGAGTGGAGAAGTACATCTACGTGGACAATAGTGCGACGGCAAATTTGATGTCCTGTCACCACGTGAAGAAGCTGGAGGAAAGGTATCCGTCACAGTTGTACGAAGGGGCAGTGGACAGGGGTGCTGAATGGGTCTGTCATCGGGTAGAAGATGTGAAGGAGGATGCGCTGGCGCATTTGGGGCACATCGATCTAGTCGTCGCAGGGTGGGAGTGTCAGGGGATGTCACGGGCTGGAGAGGGAAGAGGGATGGAGGATCCGAGGAGTGGGCTGTTTTGGGAGCTGATACGCATACTGAAGTTGATCAAGCATAAACAAAGAGAGGTAGCGTACATTGTAGAGAATGTAGACACCCGAGATGACAACAAAGAGGAGGTGAATCAGGTGGAAGAGGAAATCAGAGGGGAACTGGGGGCGGGATGGGCGTGGGATGCAGCACAGAATGGCAGCAGAACGCACCGCCTGCGCAGGTACTGGCAGAAGCGGTTTTGCAGTACGAACTATCATTGACGGAGAGGCCACGGCCACGATTGGTGCTGGACATACTGGAACCAGCCAGGTTGCCCGCTCCAGTACGTCACCCAGACCATGAAACACGGTATCCGTGCAACAAGGAGGGAGAGCCACGACAGGCGTGGCCCACGGTGGTCGCCTTTCAAGAAGCAAGAGGATTCAATATGGAGAACGGTGTAGAGGGACCTAGGATGGTGTTTGACTGACTCAAGGGGGTATGGGAAGAACCCACTGCGCTGGAGAGGGAGTTAGCCATGGGCTTCATAGCAGGGGCGACGGCCAGTGTTGAGGTGACTGAGTTGCAGCGGAGGAGTGCACTGGGCAATGCAATGGACCTAAATGCACCGCACTGGTTGGTGGATACCATGCATCGATTCCTGGAGAAGAACCGGCTAGAAAGAAGGAGATACCATGCAGCAAGGGCAGATCCCAGGACCAGAGCATATGAAATCAAGGAGGAGGAAGCGCAAATACTGCTGGAGCACATGGAGCAAGAGGCATGGAAGATGAGGTGCCAGGGAGTGCCACAGGGGTAGCGGCAAGAGAGGTTGAACGACAGGCATGGCATCCTGGGGAGATACCCTGATCAGAGCGAAGATGAAGAAGAGGAGTGGGAGGAGGAGCCGGAGATGGAGTGGGACACTGTGCAAGAAGAGGACCCCACTGAAAGGTGGACCCAGACGAGGTGTTTCTAGGACCGGGGAGAGCCTACATGGCAATCAGGGCAGAAGGGGAGAATGCCGGGCAGACGGGAGAAAGGGGGGAAGCACATGCGAGCACGGAGCTTGAGCAGGGGACAAGGGACCAAGGGGCAGATGTGACAGCTGGCCCAGCAGCAGCAGCAGCAGAAGGGGCAGGACCAGGGAAAGTGGAGCAGGGTGGCATTGGGACACAGTGGAACATAGGAGCAACGATGCAAGGGGAGGCGAAGATCAGGTTGGAAGCAGTACTGAGGCAACACGCAACGGCCTTTGCACATACCCTACAGGAGCTGGGAAAATGCGTGACGAGCACCATGCGCCTGCCACTGACATCGAAGGTACCAGCGTACCAGAGGAGGAGGAGGATGAGTCCTCAGGACATAGAAATATGTACTAAGAAGTGTCATGAGTTGCTGGCAGCAGGGCTGATACGGAGGTCAGCCTCAGACTATGCAGCAGCAACCGTGGTGGCGGCGAGACCGATTTGACAGGCACGGTGCTATCCAGGAGGATGTGCGGGGACTACAGGAGCGTAAACAAGGTGACAGCGACAGACCGGTATCCCATGCCGATGGCGGAAGAAATCTTCAACATGGTGCAAGGCAGCTGGGTGTTCTCCACGTTAGATCTACGCCAGGGCTTCAACCAGATACCCATAGCAGAGGAGGACAAGAAAAATACGGCCTTTCATGGACCAGACGGGTTGTACGAATAGAACTTTATGCCGTTCGGGTTGAGAAATGCATCAGCAGTATTTCAGAAGGTGATGGACGCGGTGTTGAGAGAGGTGAGCAGGGCAGCGTGCTACATCGACGACGTGATCATTTTCAGTCCGGATGCGGAGACCCACGTGAGAGAGGTCGAGGCGACATTGGCAGCCATAGAAGGGGCGGGACTGACTTGTCACCCGGGGAAGTGCCGTTTGGGTCACGGCAGTGTAGCCTACTTGGGGTTCGAATTGGCGGGAGGTGAGCTAAGCATTCAGAAGGCGAAGGCGGAGGTGTTGGACAGGGCGGAAATGCCGAAGGATCAGAGCGGGCTGAGGGCACTGCTAGGGTTCCTGAACTATTACAGGAAGTTCATCGCCAACTTCAGCAAAAGGGCGGCGCCGCTGAATAGGCTGCTGAGAGAGGATGTGAAGTGGGAGTTGGGAGAGGAGCAAGAGAAGGCGCTAAGCGGGCTGATGGACTTGGTGAAGTCAGGGGCCGTGCTGAAGCTGGCTAGATGGGAAGGCGCCTTTGGTGCTCTACACATATTGGAGTAGTGTAGGAATGGGAGCGGTGCTGATTCAGATGGGAGGGAGGAGAGGAAAAAGTGGTGGCCTTCGCCAGCAGGACGTGCAGTCCCGCTGAGGCTAATTACTCCTCATATGAAGGAAAAGGGCTGGCGGCTGTATGGGCAGTGGGGCACTTCAGGGTGTACCTGCAGGGGAGGCATTTCACACTCGTCACCGATCATCAACCTCTGCTGTAGCTGATGCAGAATCAGAGACTGACGGGCCGCAACGCGTGATGGGCCATGAAGCTGCAGGAATACGACTTCACGGTTAAGCACAGGCCGGGAAAAAACATGCAACATGTTGACGGGCTCTCCATGAACCCGCAACCGAGCCAAGGGAACACAGGGCCGGAGCCAGAGCCGCCTGCTGCAGCACTAACCGCAATGGTCACAGAACGAGGAACGGGAGGAGAACAGAAGAGAGGGGCAGCGGAAATCTGGCAAGATGCTGAGATGGCGTGGATCAAGGGAGAGACTGGAGAGGACGGAGGAACGGAAGCAAGAGTAAGAGCAAGGGGGCAGCACTATCGGTGGTTCCAGGGACAGGTGCAGCTGCAGACGAAGGATGGCTGGAAAAGGGTGCCAACACCGACGGAACGAGAGGCGGTCATCAATGAAGTGCATGGGAAGCTTGGACATTACGGGCCCCTGTGCACTCAACACCTGTTGCAGACGGGGTGGTGGTGGGCCGGGATGGGGCGGGAGGTGAAGGAATGGGTGGAGAACTGCGAGCTATGCTGCAGGAACAAGGCAAGCATGCTGAAGAGCCAGGCAGAGCTCTAGCCGCTGGATATTGTGGAGCTAGGCTACCGCTGGTCACTAGATATAGCGGGTGAGCTACCTTTGTCAAGGAGGGGGCGACGATCTATCGTGCTCATGATTGAGCACGTGAGCAAATGGGCAGAGGCAAGGGCCCTGGTGACAATGTCAGCAGCAACATTGGCGGAGGCATACGAGGAGATGGTGCTGACTAGGTTTGGGGCATGCGGGGAGGTGCTCACGGATCAGGGGACAGAGTTTCAAGGGGAGTTCGCCGAACTGCTGGCGTCCAACGGCATCCAGCACCGCGCCACCTCACGCTATCATCCGCAGAGCGATGGCTTGTCGGAGAGGCTATTACAGGCGGTGAAGAAGGGGTTGAGAGCATATGGAGAGGCACACAAAGGGGACTAGGATAAAACGTTAGGATGGGTCATGGCTTGGTACAGGTTCAGCAAGCAGGCTGCACTCAAAGACGTGTCACCGTATTACTTGCTCTTTGGTAAGCAGCCAATTCTGCTAGTTGACGCACCTCGACTACTGAGCGATACGGTGACAGCTGGCACCGTAGACAAGTGGGTAGCGCTGTCGGATGCAAGGGCAACATACCTGAGGAAGATGCTACCAGCAGCATTGGAGAGCATGAAGGTGGCCCAACTGCGGGACATACATCGCTACAAGCAGCGGCAATTGGGGCAGATGCAGGGCAAGGTACCGAACATAACAGAAGGCCAGGAGGTGTATGAGCGCAGGGCAAAGCGGGACGGCCTAGACATGGGGGTGTCTCAGCAGAGGTGGACCGTGAGGGAGGTGAGGGAGTCGGGGGTATTGGTACTGGAAGATGAAAAGGGGAAGCGGGTGATGGCCTGTGAGAGTACGACGGCTTATGCTTGCTTTTCTAGCTTGCCTTGCCTCTACTATGTTATTTCTAGCTTATGTTTATTTTATCATGCATGCTTATGCTTGATTTCCTAGGTTAGGTGCTTTCCTATACTTTATTATAGTTATAGCACCGAACCAGGTTGTGAGTTCCGAATTCCAGGCCTTTCGGTTGCCACCGAATTGCCTTCTACCGAATTCGGGAAGGTTCTGTTCGGGACGCTTCGCGACCCTCAGACATTCGCTTAACACATGGGTTACTGGCCTTGTGTCAAGACTATATATAGCCTCGTGTTGTACCCAGGTGGATCATTCAATACATTTCCTCATTTCTGAACTCGATCCTATCGATCCTCACACTTGGTAATCAGAGGCAGTTTTCACGCGACGATTTTCGACCGCTAAAACCTAGCCTTTAAAAACCGCGGGGGCCACAACGAAAAGCGCCAATTTTGGGTACGTAAACCAGTTCCGCGCAATTTTTCAACGTCCCCCTCAAACCAGTTTTCGAACGGCCTCGGGTTAATTGGCGAAAAAGTTGGAAATTCGACCATCTGTTCGATTCGCATCTCAACGGCCCAGAGAATTTCGTTAAAAAAAAGTTGGAATTTGGAGCGTCAGATCGAGTTTCTCCTCAACGGCCGAGATTGGATACAAAATTTACTAAATAAGTATTACGCGACCTACAGAATCCGCGCTCGACGATTCTACAATCGATTCGATTCGCAGTAAGTCGACCAGCGAACCAAATTGAATCATTGTTGTCATAAATCTTCCTGTAAATCGCCAAATGGAGGAAATTGGTGATAATTTCGTACAAAGAAACTACGGAGTTACGCACCGACCTGGACCAGACGCGAGCAGCACTCCAGCGAATTAAGGCGTTACTCATGAACCAGTCGGCAGCCGCCACAGCAGCAGCGAATGCAGCAGGGAATGCACCAGTGAATGTAGCAGCGACAGCAGCAGCAGCAGCAGCAGCAATACTGACACTTCACCCAGCAGCAGCGGCAGCAACTACAGTGAATCTTGAGGTGACACGTCCGAGGCTACCGGAGACGTTCAATCCGAATGCGAGAGACACCGACGTCCGTCGATTCATTGCGACCCCCGAACTTTACTTCGAGGCCGCTAGCTGTACGACCCCGACAAACGATGCAATGCGGATTCGGCTCGCAGTGATACTGTTGCGAGGCCTGGCGCTCGAGTGGATTTACAACAGTAACGAGATCCGAGGCGAGGGGTCATGGACGCAGTTTCGGGCAGCTTTGATAAAACGTTTTGAACTGATAAATTCGAGCTACATGGCGCGACAGCAGATTCATCGGCACAAACAGTACAGCAGTGTAACACAGTACACGCAGCAGATGGAGAGCCTCTTCAACCGAATTACCGACCTGACCGAAGGGGAAAAAATCCAAGCGTACACCGAGGGGCTAAAAACCGAAGTCCGCCGACAGGTTATCGCAGCGAACTACAGTAACTACCGCGGCATGGTCTGCGCAGCCGAACGATTCGATGCGTTGACTCGAGGTCAACCCGACACACGACGCAACCTGCCAAACAGGAGATTCGGCACGGAGCGATCGGCACCACCCACGACCGCCGACCTGGTGGACATCGACAAGATCGACGCGAAGCAGCGGCCGGCAAAAACCGAAACGTGCGAATTTTGCGGTGCAGCCAGACATCGATTCTTGGCGTGTTGGAAAATTAAGAAGTCACGAGCGGAGCTGCAGGGCAACAACAGTACGGCACCCTCGAAGTCAAAAAACGAGAATCGTCAGTAGCTGCGGATCGACCTGGCGATCGCAAAATTTTCCGGAAAAGGGGAAAAGGCGACGATGTGGCGACTTCGGAGCGGGCGAAAAAAAGGAGAAAATGATGGCGCGAATTTAAAACGTCATGACCGGCGGGCAATAGGGGAAATCGCCGAGACGAAGGTGGACTCCGCGAAAAAGGACTCTGCACCGACCGGGAAGCTCCAGCCGAACACCCCCGAGAGTAAGAATTCGTTAAAGTTAACCTATAAAGATACTTTAACTAAGAATATTACTTCTCATGGTTTTCAAACCTTTAAGAAATTCAGGGGAGATTTAGAGGCTAAGAAAAGGCCCTTATAGATCATTCAGGTACCTAAGAAGTTGGGCAAAGTACTCCGGAGCGTTGAAAAGGGTCGTGCGTTCCGAGGAGTTAATATTCTCTCCCCGCAGCATCGTGTTAAGGCTCCCCATTGCCCACAGGTGAAGCCTACACAGCTGCAAAGGCTTAGGGGAAGGTTCCAGGCTCAGGAGAAGTTATCCAAGGCTCGGAAAAATCCTTCTAACCCTACTCAGGTGAAAACCGATATTGAGTCAGCAGCTTCAGGTGTAGGACCTAGGGATGATATATTCGATGTACCCTATGATCCTATAAGCAAGACCATCTACGGCTACTCGGAGCGGCAACAACCAAAACTGCTCGAGGTGCTCTGCAAAGGGCGTCGCCTCAAATCATTGGTGGACAGTGGTGCGTCCCACTCGGTGAGCGACCGCGGGACGTTGGAGAAGATTGGAGAGACCTTTCAACGATGATGGACAGTACGAAGCTTCCCATCCACGGCGAGTCAACCTTGAAGCTGCACATAGGTGCGTTGAGATGGAAGCCGATGCTGCCGATCACGAACATCAAGGGACTAGATTTCATCTTGGGGCGAGATTTCTTGAAGCGGTTCAACCCCAAGATCGATTGGGTCAACCGGAAGGTGTACATCTACAACAACGGGAAACGTGTGGAGCTGCGAAGCTGGACAGATACAGGGGACGTTCCTGAAATGACACTAGCACGGTTCGAACGGACGATGAACGAGAGTAACACGGGTTACTTAGCACTGGTGATGGCAGCAGCAGAGGAGTAGAAGCCGAACTCGGAGCTACCTGCAACAGTACATGAGGTGTTAACGGAGTACAAAGATATTATGCCGGACGACCTGCCTGCAGGAGTACCTCCAGCCCGAACCCACAAGCACGAGATTGTGGAGGAACCAGGTGCGAAACCCGTCTCACGTGCACCATACCGACTTAGTCCGACCGAACTGACAGACATGAAGAAACAGATAGCACTGACTACAGCGCTAGTACTCATTCTAGTGGTGGAAGAAGACGCTAGTGACCAGGCAGTCGGAGCAGTACTGATGCAGGATCACGGACACGGTTTGGGTCCCATCGCCTACCTCAGTAAAAATCTACACGGAGCAAAACTGAATTACCCAATCCATGACAAGGAAGCCTTAGCGATAGTCACAGCCTTCAAGGTGTGGAGGTGTTACCTAGAGGGAGCCAAGACTACAGTCTACATTGACCACTGGAGTCTCAAGTACCTTAAGTCGCAGCCTACGCTCTCACGACGACAGGTGCGGTGGATGGACTTCCTAGGAACACACTTCCACTACGACATCATCTACAAGCCAGGGATACACAACAAGGCCAACGCACTGAGCCGCCCAGGGCACGTAGCAGGCATCCAGTTCGATGGGATGAACCCTCTTCTCCAGGGCCTATTGCAGCATGGGTACTCCGTGGATGCAGAGATCGCTACAGCACAGAAACAGAAGCTGTTACAGTGGGAGAAAGACTTATCTGTAAGGAACGGTTCAGAAAAGTGGGTACCGAACTATGCCCCCACTCCGACAGCTCTTACTGGAGGAGTTCCACGACGTGGCATACGCGGGACATTTCGGGAGTAACAAGACGTTAGCAGGGATAGCATAGTATTACTACTGGCCCGGGATGG
This sequence comes from Closterium sp. Naga37s-1, assembly GCA_947471745.1. Taxonomy (NCBI): domain Eukaryota; kingdom Viridiplantae; phylum Streptophyta; class Zygnematophyceae; order Desmidiales; family Closteriaceae; genus Closterium; species Closterium sp. Naga37s-1. The sequence goes on from CANJKZ010001148.1 coordinate 1,343,874, forward strand.
CAGCAGACGTGCAGCAGTTCGTAACCTCATGCGACACGTGCCAGCGGATGAAGAGTAGCAAGCAGAAAAAGAAGGGTTACTTCAGCCCCTACCCGTACTGGAGCAGCCATGGCAAGTCATTAGCCTCGATTTCATCACCGAACTTCCTTCGACCTCACGAGGGCATGACGCTATACTCGTGGTGATCGATAAGTTCTCTAAAATGGGACATTTCATCCCGACCGACGCCACGGCTGCAGCTAAAGCAACTGCTCGCCTCTTCTTCGACCGCATCATCACCATCCACGGCATCCTCGCTACACTCATATTGGACAGAGACCCAAAATTCACAAGTAAGTTCTGGAGGGAACTCATGGGTTTGATGGGGACAAAGCTTGCAATGTCTTCAGCGTACCACCCCCAGACTGACGGACAGACTGAGCGACTCAATCAGGTGGTTGAATAGTTACTGCGCACAGCTTGCAATGACGACATCAGCCACTGGGATCTACAGTTACCGACACTTAAGTTCGCTTACAAGAATGCGTCACATGCGGCCACGGGGAAATCTCCTTTCTTCCTGTGCTACGGACGGGAACCACTTACACCACAGCAGCCAACCACACCGGCACATGTCCAAGCCGCACATGACTTCATCACCACTATGCAGCAGCTATGGGAGAAGAATCAGCAACGTCTCACCATGATGCAGAACTCCTAAAAGCAGTATGCCGATCGACAGCGACGAGATCACTCAGTAGCAGTCGGAGATCAGGTTCTTCTAGACACACGCAACTTGGACTTGTCTCATCTACCGTCCAAGCTCCGGCCTCGCTTCTGTGGTCCCTTTCGCGTTGAGACGACGGTGACACCAGTAACATTCCGCTTGCGCTTACCTACCTCATGGAAGCTTCAAAACGCTTTCCATGTTTAGCTACTGAAGCCCTACAAGGACCCCAACTAGTAGTTCCAGGGACGGCAGCTACTGCCACCACCACCTGTTCGCATATAGGATGAACCAGAGTACGAGGTGGAACGCCCGTTCTTACTCATCGGCGCCGCGGCGGCAAGACCCTCGAGTTCCTGATAGGCTGGAAGGGGTATGACCCATCGGAGGACAGTTGGGTTGCAGAAGCGGATATGGGCAACGCACGCCGTGCTCTCAAGGATTATCTTGTCAAGCATGATGTTTCTCACGCCACCCAGCTTTGAGGGGGGGGACGTGTGGGAGTACGACGGCTTATGCTTTCTTTGCTAGCTTGCCTTGTCTTTATTTTGCCATGCTTTCCTATACTTTATTATAGTTATAGCACCGAACCAGGTTGTGTGTTCCGAATTCCAGGCCTTTCGGTTGCCACCGAATTGCCTTCTACCAAATTCGGGAAGGTTCTGTTCGGGACGCTTCGCGACCCTCAGAACATTCGCGTAACACTTGGGTTACTTGCCTTGTGTCGATGCTATATATAGCCTCGTGTTGTACACAGGTGGATCATTCAATACATTTTCTTATTTCTGAACTCGATCCTATCGATCCTCACATGGACCATGTGCCCAATGTGGCGAAGGTAGGGAAGCACGGCAAGGGGGGCGGCTATGCAGGTCCCATGACCTGGGCGAGGACGGCAGCAGCTGGCCATGGGAGGGGGCAAGAGAGGACTCAGCAGGGGAAGGTGTGAGCGAATAACCAAGGAAGGAGGGATAGGAGGTGGCAGATCAGGAGAGGAGGAAGGAAGGATTAACAAGGGTATAACATAAGAGGATGACACAGTGGCAGAGGGACCTTAAGAGAAGAGTGAGCAGGAGAGACGGTGGGAGAGTTTCCGACAACTGTCACATTTGTATGAATGTGAGGGGAAGAGCGGAGGCGTAACGGGGGTAATATATAGTGTACAATCTGTATATAGCGAGTTCCGTGACAAGCGAGGCCCCTTGTTTGGCCCCTCGGCCCCGCCCCTTGGCCCCGTGTGTTTGGCCCCTCGGCCCCCCCCTAGGCCCCCCTGGCCCCTTGTTTGGCCCCGCGGCCCCTAGGCCCCTCGGCCCCAACTCAGAGCCCTGCGCCCGGCCCCTTGTTTGGCCCCTCGGCCCCGCCCCTCGGCCCCGTGTGATTGGCCCCTCGGCCCCCCCTAGGCCCCCCTGGCCCCTTGTTTGGCCCCGCGGCCCCTAGGCCCCTCGGCCCCAACTCAGAGCCCTGTGCCCGGCCCCTTGTTTGGCCCCTCGGCCCCCTAGGCCCCCCCGCCCCCCCCGGCCCCTTGTTTGGCCCCTCGGCCCCCTAGGCTTCTCGGCCCCCCCCCTAGGCCCCCCGGCCCCTTGTTTGGCCCCTCGGCCCCAACTCAGAGCCCAGCGCCCGGCCCCTTGTTTGGCCCCTCGGCCCCCTAGGCTCCTCGGCCCCCCTAGGCCCCCCGGCCCCTTGTTTGGCCCCTCGGCCCCACCACTCGGCCCTCTTGTTTGGCCCCTCGGCCCCCTCGGCCTCTCGGCCCCCCCCCTAGGCTCCTCGGCCCCTCGGCCCTCTTGTTTGGCCCCTCGGCCCCTAGGCCCCTCGGCTCCGCCCCTTAGCCACTGCTACTGCTGCTCCAGGTCCTGTGCCACTATGGCGTCGCTTAGAGTTCTCTCGTTCGACCCGGAGGGCAGACCTGTAGCATTTGACACGTGGCACGACGATCTGCAACTGTACCTACTGAGCGATAGTAAGGACAGTGTCTCACTGTTTGACCACGTGTCCGGTGCCGCTCCAGCTCCTCCCGCCACAGCTGACGTTTCGACTCGTTCCCAGTGGCTGTCTCGTGACGCCACTACCCGCTTGGACATTCGCAACCACCTGCTCGCAACAGAATGTGCTCACTTTGGCGAGCACAGGACAGCACAGGCCTTGTACGACGCTGTCGTTGCTCGCTACTCCTCCCCTGCCACTGCTGCTATTGGCAGGCTGCTACTGCCCTACCCCCTGAGCTATCCGCTTTTGCCACAGTAGCCGACCTGGTTACCCACCTGCGCACTAGCGACGCTCGCTACCGTGCTGCCGTCCCTGCTGAGTTCCTTCCCACGAACCAGCCCCCCATGTTCATCACCCTCTACTTCATTGTCACTCGCCTCCCTGACTCCCTTCGCTCTGTCAGGGACCACTTCCTCACCCTCGACCCCACCTCCCTCACTGTTGACCTCCTCGAGCAGCATCTCCTCGCAACTGAGACTAGTGCAGTTGCTGTAGGTGCTGCTCGTGGCACTCCGCGCTCACCCTTATTTGAGGGGTGCTCCCCCTCCCCCCTTTCCTCCTCCTTCGCCTCTGCTGCTGCTGCCGACGTCTCTGTTCCTGAGGACGTCGGTGCTGCTTCGACTAGTACGAAGCGCCGCAACAGCAAGGGGGAATTTGCATAGAGAGGAGGAGGGGGCGGTACTTACGTAAGCACGGGTTGGTGGCAGGAGAGAATTACAGCACATGGCAGCGGCAGTGGGGAGGAAGGTTCGATACCAGCAGATGGATGGGTGTTGGAATGCATGTGTGTTTGTTTTCATGTGTGTGCAGGATTGCTCCAAGGAGCCAGCTGGATCTGTTTAGTGATAGCTGGAGGCAAAGTAGCGAGTGGCGGGGAAGGATGGCAAGATGCTATAAGGATGCAAGTCTGCTCGTAGGAGCTCATAGCTACTAGCCTGCAGACTAGGTTGACGGGACAGGAAGAAGGAGGAGTCAGTGATGGTAGTATAGGGGGGTTCTTGTTGAGCAACCTTTCATTGCTTGTATGTTTCCTTTTTACACGAGAGCTTTGCGGTAACCGTTAGCAAGCAGTGACCATAAGGAGATATGACAAGCTGTGGCTAAGGATAGATTAAAGGATGAAGGATCATATGTGAGGGAGCAGAGAGCTCATCAGGTTGGTCGGTGGATTTCAGGTCTGAATTGTGGCGACTTTCTGCGGGTCTATTTCCACGTTGTTGGCCAAAATATTGTGGCCCAAAAACTTACGTCTACCCTGCACAAGTTCACACTTTGACGCTTTCATAAGCAGGCGGTTCTCAGCTTGTTTTTTTTTTACTGCTTCAATGTCCTGTAGGTGCTGTATTTTGTCGTGGCCGTAAATCGGTATGTCGTCGAGGTACACGATGGCGCACTTATCAAAGAACGAGCGGAATGCTTCGTTTATCGTCATTTGGAAGGTCGCGGGGGCGTTGGTCAGTCCGAAGGGCATCACCGTGTATTCGAATGATTCTTAGCTGGCGCGGAAGGCGGTTTTTGGACAGTCGGGTGGGTTGACTCGGATTTGATGGTAACCCGCTCCGATGTCGATTTTCGAGAAGATGCGGGCTGTGCGAAGTTCGTCGATGAGTTTGTTGGCTCGCGGGATGGGGTAACGTAAATTGATCGTAACCATGTTAAGTGCGCGGTACTCGATGCACATGCAAAAACCTCCGTCTTTTTTTTGGTGTGAACCGTATGGGCGCGGCAAAGGGTGACTAACTCGGGCGAATGAATTTCTTCTCGAGCAGGTAATCCAGCTGCTTCCGAGATCGTCCAGCTCGGGTTGCGTCAGTCTGAACTGTCATTGTACTGTTGGCTATGCTCCCAGTTCTAGCTGTATGATGTGGTCGTGCGGTCACTGATGTGGCAGTCCCTCCGGCAGGTCGTCGGGGAATTTTTCCCGATACTGTTTCAATAATGCCGCCAGGTCATCCGGTACGTCGGCGAGCAGTTTTTGTAATCTGCTCGGCTGTTTTGCTGCCTCGGCTTCCTGGACGTCGACCGCGTACACGTCAGCTCCTGCTGCTATGGCGCGCTTTATTGTGATGGCGTTGACCCGAACCGGCGAAGATTTAGGCAACGTCCAGCGAAGTAGGGCGTTGTTGTTACCGTTGACCCGCACGGTGCAGTCACCCGTCGTCCAGTCTATCAATGGGTTATGTCGTTGCAGCCAATCACAGCCGAGTAAAGTGTTCGTTCCGTCGAGGGTCGTGGCCAGCATTTCCTGGGTGAATGCGAAGTTACCCCCGCATCGGGCCGTACCGCCAGTGGCGTGCCGTCGACCAGTCTTGCGTCGATCTCAGGTAAGCATCGGTCCAGTTGCAGTCTAATTTTCTGTGCAGTGGCGGTATTAATTAAGTTGTGACTAGCTCCCCCATCCACAAATATTTTAACGAAGTCCGTGTGAATCTTCCCGCCAAACAGTATAGGACTATCTACCCCTGTACCCTCCTTGTTTAACCGAGTGTGGACGACTGCACGAATCGGCACTGTCACTCGGTGAGGTTCAGTTGGGTCGAAAGAGCGGCATAACTTGTCAGTAGAGGGCCCGTGTACCAGCTGGTGCGGCCGGGACTCCTCCTCTACCCTCTCCTGCTGCGGCTGCAACTGCACCTGCTGCTGCGGGCGTGACTCCTCCTCTACCCTCTCCTGCTGCGGCCGCACCTGCACCAGCTGCTGCGGCCGTGACTCCCCCTCTACTCTCTCCTGGTGCGGCTGTGACTCCTCCTCTACTCTTTCCTGACGCTCCGACTGAGACTGCTCCTGCTGCTGCTGCTGCTGCCGTGCCCTCTCAAACCGCTCCCGCTCCTCCCTCTCCAAACGAAGAAGACGATGCTCACGTGTCGGGAAACGTACTGTGCGCGGTGTAGGCGCCGAGGTGCTAGCGCCTCCAGCTCCAGCACCCCCAGAACCAGAACCTCCACCGACAACACCCCTAGGGCCTCCAGTACCTCCGGCATGAACACCCCCAGACTCCGCAGCGACCGGCCACGGAGGCGAACGAGGAGGAAACTGCGGAACTGACGGGAAGCCAGGGGGTGAGGCGGGGCGAGGCCGCCGAGCCGAGGCACCCGTGTCCTCCACAGGCCGCCGAGCCGAGGCACCCGTGTCCTGTGCAGCCGTGTCCTCCACAGGAGGGGCCTCCACACCCACACCCCCTGCACCCCAAGAGCCGGCACCACCAGCTCCAGTAGCCCCAGGACCCGCACCCTCGGCAACTGCTCTAGGCCTTGTGCCTACTCTGCCTCACTTGCTTGTCTCTTGAATTTGCCTTGTAATGTGCCTATACATGCCTGCTCTCTCTTGCTAGGTTGTAATCACTGTACTGCATGTGCTTTTATAACGCTGATTGTGAACTGGCCTTGTGGCCGCTTGTTTGTGCTCGGACTGTGAGGTGATCTTGACCTCCAGCACCAGCAGTACCTCCAGTACCTCCAGCACTAGTAGCTCCAGGTCCTCCGGTAGGAGCTCCGATGACACCAACACCAGAAGGACTCGCAGCACCCCCAGAGTCAGCACCCGAACTCGCAGCACCCCCAGAGGCAGGACCCTCGGTCTCAACACTCGCAGGCTCAGTACCCTCAGTCGCAGCACCCTCAGGCCCAGTACCCTCAGTCCCAGCACCCCCAGGCTCAGTACCCTCAGTCCCAGCACCCCCAGGCTCAGTACCCTCAGTCCCAGCACCCCCAGGCTCAGTACCCTCAGTCTCTGCTCCAGTGTCCACGGCAGCAGGCTGCAGAGGCGGCGAAGACGGCAGAGGTGGGAACCCGGGGGGTGTAGCCAGACGAGGAGAGCGGGCACCCCCGGACTCACCACCCCCAGCCCCAGCTCCAGTAGTCTCAGCTCCAGAGTCCACAGCAGCAGGCTACGGAGGCGGCGAAGACGGCCGTGGCGGGAAACCCGAGGGGGTCTCCAAGCGAGGAGTGCGGCGAGTGGTCGCCGTGTCGTCGGCGACGGCGTCACCCCCCTCAGGTGAGTCAGAGGAGTCAGAAGAGATCTCAACTGGCTCATCCAAGGGAGGTGGGTCTACCTGGGACACACCTGAGGGAGCAGGACCCTGTGGGGGAAGGGGGTCTACCGGGGGGGGGACTGGTACCAGGAAGAGAGGTGCGAGAGGGACCGGGTGGGACGCGTGCGGGTGAAGTTGGTAGTAACAGACCGACTCGTCAAAGGTGACATCCTGAGAGGACAGAACACGACGCGAGGCAGGGTGGTAGAACTGCCAGGGTGGAGCGTCGGTGGGGAAGCCCAGGAAGACACAGCGGAGAGTGCGAGGGGAGAGCTTGCTCGCTTTGGTATCGCGAACAAGGGAGAGCGCGCCCCAGACCCGAAACGACGACGCATCACCAGGCTGTCCCGTCCAATGGAGTGTGGGCGAGGTCTCTGGAGCAGAGACACGGGGCCAGAGGTTGAGCTGATGCGCGGTGTATCGGACCGCAAACGGCCACAGGAAATGGGGAGCAGCCGCATGGATCATGGAGGTACGAGCAACCTCCATGATCAGGCCAATGCGACGCTCAGCGATCCCATTTTGCTGCGGAGAGGCCGGAAGCGTGAACGACTGGGCGATGCCCTCATCCTGGCAGAACGTCTCGAGGACGCCAGAGGAGAACTCACCACCCCTGTCAGAGTGCAGACGCAGGACTGGAAAGTCCTGCCGAAACCGCTCGCGCAGCTGGTGACGAGTAGCACGGATCCAGGGGATCAAGACACCACTGACATCCGCCTTGCGCCGCAAGGGGAAGACTGTGGTGTAGCGTGTGTAGTCGTCAACCACCAGCAGGAAGTAGCGCTCCTGGTCCGTTCCACCGACGGGGGCCGGGCCCCACACGTCCATGTGGAGAGTCTGCAGAGGAGCAGTGGTCGGAGGAAACTCGGAGGAGTGAGGAGCGGCGCGCTGCCGCCCCTCGACGCAAGGAAGGCACGGCGGCGCAAGTGAGCGCGGGAGGGGGGGCAGGGTCTCAGGGAGGCCAGTGACCAGGAGCCGGGAGTGCATGCGGCGCAGAGGCTGCAGGGAGGGGTGACCAAGACGGTGGTGCCAGCGCTGAGTCTCGTGCGTGAGTACTCGGCACGAGCAAGACGCAGCTAACTGCCCTGACGCAGACGCTCGACTCGACGTAGCTACCTGACCTGACTCAGCCACCAGTGCAGACGCAGTGGTCAGTGTGTACAGACTAGACCCAGGCTGTCGAGTGAACGTAGCCAGGTGACGGCCAGTCCGGGAGCACGTACAGATCGCCACACGCTGCCCTCCAGGAATAAAGGTATCAACCCAGACATCCTGAATGGCAGCGTTGCTCACCAAGTTCCTCGAGAACGTGGGGAGGTGGAGACCTGACAAAGAGCCGGAGGGGACTGCTAGACAAGGGAGGACCGTGGAGGCTCTCGCAACCACTGGGCCCCCAGAGGGGTCAGCCAGTGAGACTGGGACAGGTGCTGTGAGTGGTGTGACTGTGGTGCAATCACGGAAGAAGCAACGTGACGCGCCGGAGTCAAGCGTGAAAGTGTGCAAGACCTCAGCTGAGGCAGGACCTGTGGTAGTAGACGCACTAGCAACTAGAGCGTCGGTAGACTCACGGGCACCTAGAGCTGCAGCAGACTCACTAGCACCTGGAGTTGCAGCAGACTCACTAACACCTGGAGTGGCAGCAGACTGACTAACACCTGGAGTGGAAGCAGACTCACTAACACCAAGAGCAGCGGTCTTAACAGAACGATTACCTCCACCACCAGGACGGCCTCGCTGAATAACCCACTCACGAAGCTGCCGAGGGGTGGGGTCGTCCGGGAGAAGCAGTGCCCGCTGCTGTCCACCCCTGGCCGCAGCGACTGCCGCGGAAGTGGCCATGACAGACAGTGACTGTCAGGAGTAGGTCCAGCACCTCCAGCTCCTACAACGCCAGCAGCACCTCCTACACTCCCAGCAGCACCTCCTCCACTCCCAGTAGCACAAGTAGCAGCAGCAGCAGTAGTAACAGCAGCAGGGCAGTTCGGTGGGGGTGGGAGGCCGCACCTCCACCACTCCCAGCAGTACTCCCTCCAGTAGCAGCAGTAGCAGGGCGGCTCGGGCAGCAGCAGCAGACCGAGCAGCAGCAGCAGCAGCAGTAGACCGAGTAGCACTAGCTGTAGCAGTAGTAGTTGCAGTAGCAGCAGCAGTGACAGCTCGGGCTGGGCGGCGCGGCTCGGACACAGTGGCAGAGCAGCAGTAGCACTAGCTGTAGCAAGTGCAGTAGTAGGAGCTGCAGCAGTAGCACTAGCTGTAGCAAGTGAAGTAGTAGGAGCTGCAGCAGTAGTACTAGCTGTAGCAGCAGTAGCTTCAGTCAAGCAGCAGTAGCTTCAGTCAGGAGCAGCTGTAGCAAGTGCTGGAGTAGGAGCTGCAGCAGTAGCACTAGCTGTAGCAGCCGTAGCTTCAGTCAGTAGCAGTTGTAGCAAGTGCCGTAGTAGCAGCAGCAGCAGTAGCACTAGCTGTAGCAGCACTAGCTTCAGTAGCAGCAGCAGTGAGTAGCGCTAGCTTTTACAGGAGTAGCGTCAGTAGCAGCAGCAGTGAGTAGCGCTAGCTGTAGCAGCAGTAGCAAGGAGGAGCAGCTGCAGCAAGTAGCAGCAGCAGCAGCAAGGAGGAGCAGCTGCAGCAAGTAGCAGCAGCAGTTGCAGGGCAGTACAGGCGGCAGCAGCACTGCAGCAGCAGTTCAGGCGCAGCAGTGTAGCAGCAGCAGCGAGTGCAGCAGTAACACGGGCCGCGTGCGGGCCAGGCGCGGGCTGTAAGGGCTGCGTGCGGGCCTGGCGCGGGCTTTACGAGCTGGGTGCGGGCCTGACGTGGGCTGTACGGGCTGCGCGACGGCCTGGCGCGGGCTGTACGGGCTTCGCGACGGGCCTACGCGGGCTGTACGGGCTTCGCGACGGGCCTACGCGGGCTGTACTGGCAGCTAGGGCGCGGTCAGGGGGGGTCGCACGTGACTAGGAAGGAAAATCGCGTCTAGGGCAGAAAAAGGAACCGTCTCGCCTAGAGCACGGTTTCGAATTTCGCGTTTCTCCTAGGGGCGCGACTCGGGCAGTAGATCGAAATAGTACTGGTGGGCCCTTTTAAAAATTCGGTCCTAAGGAGCATTGTGCTCTTAATACCATGTTAGAATCACTAGCTAGGTGAGGAATGATGATTAGGTAAGGGAGAGGGAGTACAAGAGTGTCGAGAGAATTGGGTTGTACCCTCTAAGGGATGACCCCTACACAACCTAGAGTGAAATAGACATAACTCTATGTTTTGACACTCCCCCCTCCCCCTCCCTCCTCCCCCTCATCTCCCTATCGTTGGCTATGCAAGTTGGATCGAACACCAGCTTTGTGCCATTGTGTCGATACACAGCTTGGTGCCATTGTGTCGATACACAGCTTGGTGCCATTGTGTCGATACACAGCTTGGTGCCATTGTGTCGATACACAGCTTGGTGCCATTGTGTCGATACACAGCTTGGTGCCTTTGTGTCGATAGACATCTTGGTGCCATTGTGTCGATGCACAGCTTGATGCCATTGTGTCGATACACAGTTTGGTGTCATTCTGTCGATACACAGCTTGGTGCCATTGTGTCGATACACAGCTTGGTGCCATGCCATTGTGTCGATACACAGCTTGGTGCCATTGTGTCGATACACAGCTTGGTGCGATTGTGTCGATACACAGCTTGGTGCCATTGTGTCGATACACAGCTTGGTGCCATTGTGTCGATACACAGCTTGGTGCCATTGTGTCGATACACAGCTTGGTGCCATTGTGTCGATACACAGCTTGGTGCCATTGTGTCGATACACAGATTGGTGCCATTGTGTCGATACACCGCCGAAACCTTATCCACCCTCTCCCCCCATTGTCCCTGTGGTTGGCTACGGCAGTTGGGGCAGGCGGGTGGCCTCGCAGCCGGGGCAGTTGTGCAGGCTCTCGTGGATGAAGACGTCGCAGTCAAAGCAGAAGTGCCGCGCACACGTGGGGCACTCCACCCGCACTCCCCCTCCCTCCGTCTCTGCGCACAGTGGCACGGTCAACAGTCAGTCAAAGGCCAGTCAGCAGCCAGCAGTGGAGTGGCAGGTGGAAGAAAACAAGACTGAGCAGACATGCCGGCAGCGAGGACGGGCAGACATGCCGGCAGGGAGGACGGGCAGGCAGAGGATGGAGGTGGGGATGCTGTGATGCTGTGGGCGAGGCAACGAATGACCCCAATGACTGACCCTACCCCATCCCCCAGCACAGCCTACCAGCGTGTGCTCACCGAGGAAAGGCAGTGCTCAGCGAGGAAAGGCAGTGCTCAGCGAGGAAAGGCAGTGCTCAGCGAGGAAAGGCAGTGCTCAGCGAGGAAAGGCAGTGCTCAGCGAGGAAAGGCAGTGCTCAGCGAGGAAAGGCAGTGCTCACCGAGTAAAGGCAGTGCG